>CP025655.1:14704165-14764673 GCA_003576665.1 Ipomoea trifida | reverse complement strand
TAATAATAATAATAATAATAATAATAATAATAATAATAATAATAATAATAATAATAATAATAAAGATAATAATAACAATAATAACAACAACAATAATAAAATAATAATAATAATAATAATATTATTATTATTATTATTAACAACAACAATAATAATAAAGATAATAATAACAACAACAACAACAACAACAACAACAACAACAATAATAATAATAATAATAATAATAATAATAATAATAATAATAATAATAATAATAATAATAATAATAATAAAAGAAATTAGCTTAAGAAGAAGAAAAGGAAAAGAATAGGATAATAAAGACACATGGCTACATGAAGAAAGAAAAGAAATTAGCCCAACAGGTTTCGAACCTGGGACCTCTGGGTCAGCAAAGCATGCGTGCAGGAAGAAGAAAACAAGATATTAGCTTAAGAAAGCCATGCCTAGCAAGTTTCGAACCTTGGACCTCCAGGTGTGCAAAGTATTGTTCACCCGTCCGTTTTCCATTTGGAAGAATGGAGAGATCCATTTTGCTTCTCTCCAAATTTGTATAGAAATGGAAGAATGGAGATGGAAAGTTATTTTAGAGAATTGGTTTTAGTAAACAAGTTTTCCATTTTCCATTATTCCACTTCCTCATTTCTCCAATTTTTTGGAAAATCTTCCATTTTTCCAAGTTGCTAAACAACCCCTAAGCAACTGATAGTCCAACAACTCTTTATTGATTTGCCTATAAATGGTTGTGGTATATTTTCCAATGTCACTTCATTAGCTTTCTTGAATGTTAACTTTAAGCGCTGTGATAATGGAATTGCCTCTAGTATTAGTATTCCTAAACTTGAGAAGCTGGCTTTCGAACTTTGTCGCGGGATCAATAAGTTTGTGATTAGCCCTCCAAAGCTTGAAATCTTGTCTGTTATTGGTTCTATGTATGATGTGGTTGAGTCGAGATGGTTGGCACCACATTTGAAAGCCATTAATACTCTTTGGTTGTGTGGCTCTTCGTTGGAGGTGAGGATCTGCGATAGATACAATTCTTTACCTTGCTTGTTAAAGTTCTTGTGATGGCTAATTTTCTTTCTTTATATTGCTATTTTTCAAGTGTATGGATGTTTCTATGTTTCCAACTGCAATGAATCTTCAAGTGATGAAGCTGTATAATTTATGTATCGGTTGTGGTAAGCAGCTTGCCGTTGCTATGCAATTGCTTAAAGCATGCCCCAACCTATGTGAACTGCAAATTATGGCGGATGAGGTAGACTATATATTTGGCAGTCATGCATGATTTGTCTTGTCTGGTTTTTTCAAATGTCCTCACAGTTGTGCTTGTTTTTCATTTTTCATGAGTTATAGTCAGATCAGGAGGACGACGAAGAAGCTACTTCAAGGCTTTTGGAGGATCCAAACGGTTGCTTTGTTATTCAGGAGATGAAGATGCTTAATACAATCAAGATTGAATCATCTAGTTACTATGCACTAGAAATGCTTTTTATAAAAATGTTGCTCTCAAAATCCCCTGCTCTAGAGAGAATTGTTATTGTGAAGATTTGGTATGCGAGTTCATCCGAGATGAGAAAAATCCAAAGGAAGTTGAAATGCTTCCCGCGTGCATCTCCAAACGCACAAACTGTCTGCACGGGCAATTATGATGTATCTATGCATGAGGACTGGTTGGATACCCATGGTTTTTGGCTTATACGAACTTGGTGAATCTCCACGGGTTTAATTAATTTGGGTGCAACTTTGAAATGTAAGCAACGTTTGCTTTGAAAATTGAAATGTTTTCTAAGTTGTTCAGCATAAGGTATTTGTAATCGGCAAGCAAGAACTCCAAGAATGTTTCTCTATTTGCTTTTGTTAATAAATTACTTCAGTTATGCTGTTTTTTTTTTGTTTAAATTAGATCATCTAACAAAATGTTAAGGCGCTTTATAGTCAGAAAAGTACATGCAGTAGATCGTCCAAATCATTTTCTTATGAATGAGGCCTCCAAGCATAAGATCATCAATTGAAAATTTCACTACACTTGTAGCATCAGAATCAACATATTCAAAACAAAATGAAATAACATTTAACAATATGTAACGATTAATAGATTAACACATACTCAATAAAGATGAAGCCTCTTCAATATAAGGCAGAAGCATGTAATAAAAATAAAGGCGCATTTCATTAGTTGCTTTTTACAAGGCTAAAAGTTACAAATTATCAGTGTCATACAATGGACTACTGTCCTTCATAACTGGCATGCCTCATCATCATCGAGAAACTCAAATTTCCAAATAGGTCCATTGTGCTACATGACAATTTTTTTTATTACATAAATCCTAGAAAATGGCCACACATCGCCATCATAGTCATAATCGTAAGTGTAGTCAAAGAAGAAATATTGTCAATAATCTCTACCCGAAATTCCGGATTCTATCTCTCTCTAACATAATCCAGATAACTTCAACATATGCGAATTAAAGAGCAAATAAATAAATTAAGACTAAAACATATTCCTTAAACGGGTGGACATGGAAATTGAAAGTAAAGTAGAAATAAGAACAATAATTCAACATCCAAAGTCAAATTATTATATTGCTTAAACACTAAATTTCTAAAATATGAATTCAAAATGAATAAATGAGTTGCAAGTTAGCATTCAAATTGTATAAACCCTCTCGATTAATCCAAATATGCAAAATTTTAAACTTTATGCATTTTCACAAAAAATTTTGAGAGCGTGAATCTACCAAATGATTCAATCTTAATTGTGTTATACGTTCTCAAAAATGTAACCATTTGGACCCTCCAAATGTCATGAAGCAGCTTCTTTAATTTGTCATGAGAAAAACATTGAAGCTAGCTCTGCTTCAAGACTTTTTGAAGGCCTAGAAGATTACTCCAAAAAATAGTATTAAAATGGGCGAATTTCTGCACTGCTTTCATACTAAGTTCAGAGTTTTGTGCCGTTAAGCCTTCCCCATTAGTTGATATTGGCACAAAGTTTTAGGACAAAAAACTAAAAGAGGAATGCTTTACAAATGTGGAGGGGTAGATTTTGGGGGTGTTTTTTTCCTGCAAATTTGGGGGTTTTGGCATGTATGGGTGGGGTCCACTGCGGGAGTTGATTTGCCCCTCACATGCGTGAGGCGCAAATCTTGCGCCCAGGCGGGCGCGTGCACACAGCACTATAATTTTGTTAAAATATCATGTGCTAGTTGTCTAATGGTTATAACTTTTAGTTATTGTTGGTTCCACTTTGGTTGGATATAGTTACTGTGTAGTAATAAGTTCAATTCAATCACGGAGACAGGCTAAAGGATTCAACTCTATTTATCGTTTCTGAAGCTGGAGTGCGTTCGTGTTTTCTTTTTTTTTTTTTGGTCAGGATGATGGATTTTAACAGCTTTAGCTAGTGGTCATGGAAAATTAGATGAGGTGTATTTTTACTAGTTTGTGAACCAGGTTAGTTTTTAACTAAACATTTAGGTTTTTGTTAATATATCAAATTTAAGGTCTAATGGCTACATCCTACAGGCTTTTTACTAGCTCATAGAATTGAATGAACTGCAAATTTGATGGAAACACTTGTTTATAAAATCTTTACATTAGTTTGGAAACTCAAGCAGATAGGCAAAGCTTTGTTATCAATACTGTTGTGGAAATATGGTTTATGAGAGATAAATTGCTGATATGTAATATATGAATGTATCTTACATTAAACAAAGTGTGTATTGATTACATTACATGGTCATAGAGAAAGGAGTGGGCATGTGAAGAGTGCATTTTCATTCTATAAAATTGTAGAGGTATACACATGGAAAAAGTATAATTTTATCAATAATGCAGAGTGCATATATACAACATCTTGTCCATCCAAATGTGATCCCTTTTTTAATTTTTCTTTTGTATTATATGTGTGGTTTTAGAGACAGGAGTAATTTGTCAAGGTTTTGCCATCTAGTTCCTTCAGAAATCAGAAGAATAATCTTATGTAACCTGAGAATGTTGATTTCTAGTAAAGCACTGGCTTATCATCCGATATCATACTTTAGAATTAAAATGAATGCTGCAACTACATATATCATACTTTAGAATTAGAATGAAATGTGAGATCAATAGTTTTGATATATGTATTAAAATTGAAACTTTAAAGTTAAAGCAATATAACATTCTATATAACGCTTTTGTGTATTAAAATTGAAACTTTAAAGTTAAAGCAAGAGTCGCTGTTTAAATACATGTTATATATTGGTTGTTTTAGTTGTTATACTCGAACAATGATTGGACCCTTGTTGTATATTTGAAACTTCTGTATTTTGTTGTTTTTGCGCCTTGTCAACGCTTTTGTGCTATTGGCATTGTGATTTTATTTCTTTTGGAAAACTTGTCCAATTTTAAAGGTAAACTCTGTCAAAATTTTAATCATATCTTAATGCATTTTCTTATTTACAGGTAGGGAATAAAATGGATATCACAAAATACTGGGCAAGAGTGGGCATATTAATAGGCTATTTCTTGGGAATCTTGGGGTTGAAGAGTTCGTATATTTTTGCCTACTCACAACCAGATATTGACATTTATCCTAAGGTTAGATGTCCGTGTGTGAAGTGTTAAACTGAAATTTACCCACCACGGGTTGATTTTAAGGTTCAACATTTTAGAACTGGTTTAGGGCTAAAGAATTTGATGATATTCATTCATTTCTCAAAGCACTGATATATATAGAAATCTTGCACTAGTACAAAACAGCTCATTTGCTTCCGAAGTTGAGGACTATCTGCGTTCGGAAAAGTCCGGACGCATATGCCATAGATGCAAATAGTCAAGAGTATCTGCATTCGGAGTTTCCCGACACAGATGGTATTTTTTATATATAAAAATTATCAATTGCCTCTGAAAACTGGACAGTTCCAGATGCAGATGGTCATTTTTATTAAATAAAAATTTAATTTGATAATAATAATACAATTTTTTTCCAGTACAATATTCAAGGAGTATTATCTTGTTTGTTGGGTTACAAATATAGTGACACCTTCAAACAATATAAATCTACTTCTTCTTTCCTCCCTTAGCAGCATCTCATGTGTTTGTAAAAGAGTCTCACCCTGTTTTATGTACAGACAAAGAGTTGTTAGTAAAAATGAGCATACCCGGCCCCTCACAGATTTAAAGTTGCAAGTGAAAACTGGGCTTGTAGAAGAAGCAATCCAGGTGTTGAATAAGATGATTGGATGAGAGTGCAGGGTTTTCGATCAGCGCGCATTGATTACAACCGGTTTTCAGCATTGATTACAACTGGTTTTCAACATTGGTGTCTTGATTAAGAATATAATTTGCGCTTTGACTTGGCCGAACGGTATTATAATGAGATGAAGTCCAATGGTTTCTCTTTGAATTCACTTATGTATTCAAGATTTATTTCTGGGTTGCGTAGAGTTAGGTTATTCATCAACTTTTAGATGATATGGATAGGCTATCCCTGATATTTGGGCATATAATATGTACGATACTTAAATCTTTTGTGTAGTGAAAACTTTAATTTCTGGATTTAGCCTTGCAGATGGATATGATAGAGAAGATGGAGAAGGAAATTCATTCCAATGTGATTCTTGACCAGATAGATGCATCTATCTCTTTCCAGATCGTGTATTGTTGTATACTACTCCGTACTATTATTGACCATCATTGCAAGACTGGCAGAATAGGATCAGCTCAGAGCACTTAATTTCCATTACATGGTAGAGCAGGGTTTCCTGCAATGCATTGGTTTAGTTTATGGGCTTTGCAAAGCTTCTAGAGCTAGCTAGTGAAGCTATGAAGATTTGCAAAAGACCTTCAAGCTAATTATTCAAGGAAAAGAAACTTTCATGGGCTTGTGCAATATGGGATCAGATAGATGATGGACAAGGGCTTTACACTTGATACTGATTTATCTCAAACTCTAATCAATGCCATCAACAAACCAAAAGCCTAATGTTGAAGATGAAATTTGGTTAAAAGTGTCGTTGATTTGAAGCAATTGTAGGGAGTGGCAATATAATGGTAAACCATAATATATGTAACATATTCATGCAACTTAAAAAGTTGTAAATTAACATGTGAACTTGGCAAAATAGTGCAATTGACTTTCAAAATAACTTGTAACCACTTTTATCGTTGGTGTGGCAGCTTTTGTAAACATTCTTATGCTGATATTGTTAGGAATATAGCGGAATAATGCGGAAGCGAATAATCGAAAATTGAGAATTATAGAAGTTAAATAATAGGGAAAATATAATAGAAATGACAAATAAGGAAATTGCTAAATTGAGACAATATATAAATAAATATATATATTAATCTCACAAGAGAATATAAAAGAATATATATATATATACATATATATACATATATATACATATATATATATATATATATATATATATATATATATATATATATATATATAAAAGCTAGTTACGTGAGAATGAAAAGAAAAGAAGAAAGAATTCAATTATGATATTGATGGTGCATTAGAAAAACAAAATCTACACCTATTTATACAATGCAAGCTTAGAGAGAAATGTGGCAAATGTAAGAAGCAGCAAGTAGTTCGGAGAACGTGCAAGAATGCACCATGCTGCCATGCTCTCATTCATGCAACGTGGATGGTGGAAAGTGGTCAACAAGTATGCTTGAATTGAATTTGAGCCACAAACTAACAATCTCCACCTTCGATCAAATTTATTGTAGAACAACTGCAACAGTTGACTAAGCGCAAACATTGTTTGAACTTAACAATTGTAAGAGGCTTGGTTAGCAACCAACCACTTGGACGAGTTGACACAGGAAATAGCCTCATAATAACAGGATGGATCACCATCAAACTCCTGTGCAACTGAAAGTGCGTAAGCAACCAAGTGGGTTTCATCATCACTAGCATACCTAGCAGGTTTTTTAATTGTCCTCCTAGGTCGGTCTAGGGCAATAGAGTACTCTCGCTGTGGCTCGATGAGAGGCACAGTGCTAGTAGATGCATCATCTTTAGTATTACAATCAATGGTAGTAGTACTATCAGTAGGCCTGAACTCAAACTCCACCTTCTCTCCAGTACTTTGCGCATCACCTGTACTGGGAATAACACGATCTTTTCCAGAAGAAAGTAGTGCATTTTCATCAAAAGTGATATCTCGACTTAGAATGATCTTGTGAGAATCAGGAGACCATAGACGATATCCTTTTGACTCAGAAACATAACCAAGAAAAATGCATTTGACAACTCTAGGGTTTAATTTACCCGTACTGGAATGAGCATAAGCAGGACATCCAAAAACTCTTAACATAGAGTAGTCAACAGGATTACCTGACCAAACTTCTTCTGGAATTTTGAAATCGAGGGATGAATGTGGAGACCTATTTACCAAATAGGATGCAGTAGAAACGGCCTCGGCCCAAAAATCACACCGCTTCCATAACCCAGCATTAGAGAGCATACAACGAGCTCTCTCTAACAGAGTCCTGTTCATACGTTCGGCAACACCATTCTGCTGGGGTTTTCCAGGCAAGGTCTTGTGCCTGGCGATTCCTTGTGCTGCACAGAACTCAGTGAAATCTCTCTCACAGAACTCCATGTAACCCCTCAGCTTTTCCGATAAGTTTAAAGTTCGAAATTTTTTTTTTAGGCTATGACATTTATGAGAAGATCTCTCGGTATTTCAAAAGAATTTTTTTTTAAGACTAGTTATTAATAACCTGCGATCTACGTACCTATCGCGAACCGTAAAATTTTAAGGATGCATATACAGTTCGAATTTTCCTAGAAAATGGATTATTAAGTATGATACGATTAAGCCTGAACTTCCTATTTAGTTCAAGTGAAAATTTAAACGGATTGTAAGAGTGAAATTGTTACGGACCTTCGTACCTGTATTTCGCGAGATACCGAAAAATTCCCAATTTTAGCGATTAATAACGGGATTATTTTTAGAATAATTTTGGTGTTAGAATTTTCCCGAATTAAGTTATAATCCTCCGAACCTTTATCTGATTTAATCCCAAACTGGCAAAATAAATTCTGCACTTCAAGATCTACCATGGGAATTTGACAAGTGTCACCCTTATTACCACATGGTAATTAATTAATGAATTGTCATAAGAAGTATGAGATGATCATACTTGTTGCCTTAAGCTTCAAGCCACCCTTCCCATCACACTCTCTCTCTCATTTTCGAAAATTAGAAGGGAAAAGAAGAGGAAGAAAATTTCATTCTTCTACATTGTGATCCAAGAACTCCATAGCTTTTTCTTCAACACAAGTGCTCCATAATAGGTAAAAACTTTGGTTTTGTTCGGTTAATATGACTAGAATCCTTCCTAGAACTTAAGTTTAAACTAAGGGTTCATGAAAATGTTGTTATCATGGTGATTTTTGTTTAGGAACTTCGGTGAAAGGTTTGAAGGAGAAGATCACCATCTTTCTACGGTTCTAAAAATTTACTTGGGAGGTAAGGAATCCCTTAAGTTGGTTTAGTCACTTGAAGGTGAATAAATGTTAGTAAATTATGTGACTAGGAATTTTATGTGAAAGTTATGTGCTAAGTTGTGGATCTACATGTTGGTTCAAAGAAACTACACTTTAATGTTTGGTAATTTTTGGTATGCATGTTCATAGTTAATTTATGCATGTATATGCTGTGTTTATGTCCATATGAGCTTAGACTTGCGAAAATAGTGGAAAATCGGGGCGTTACAACCCGGTTTTCGCTGCCCGAAGATGGCAGAATCGAATGGACGCGGCCGTGGACGCGCGTCCATCGGTGCCCATCGTTTAATTGTTTTGAACTGTTGCATGCTGATATTTGGGGACCTTTCATGGTCAAGTCTTTGGGAGGTGAACGATACTTTCTCACTATAGTTGACAATTATTCAAGGTTTACATGGCTTCATTTAATGAAGAACAAATCTGACACTCAGCAGCTGCTTAAGAACTTCCACAACTTTGTACACACTCAATTCAATACAAAAATAAAAGTCTTACGAAGTGACAATGGGGGAGAGTTCAATATCGTTCAATTCTTTGAAGAACATGGCATCATCCATCAACGATCTTGTGTGAATACACCCCAACAGAATGCCGTGGTTGAACGCAAACATCAACACATCCTTAACGTTGCTAGGGCTCTCCGGTTTCAAGCCAATCTCCCTTTAGAGTTCTGGGGACAGTATGCAGCATTCTTGATTAACCGGCTTCCATCTCCTGTAATTGAGTGGCATAGCCCATATCAAAGGCTATACAAAGCAGAGCCAGATCTGAGCATTCTAAGAGTTTTCAGATGTCTATGTTTTGCCTCTACTCTCCCTCACTCATGGCACAAGTTGGCAGCTCGAGGCAGGAAAGGTATTCTTCTTGGTATCCCTGCTAACACGAAAGGATATTTGATATATGATGTCAATGACAGGTCCATTTTTATCTCTCGAGACGTGAAATTTTATGAGAATCAATTCTTTTTCAAAGCTGAGCCCTCATCCAAGAAGTCATCCTTGCCTGAGCCTTCACTGCCTATCATCCCTACAGTGGAGAATGAGGAATTCTATTTCCAAACTGCTCCTATGGCAAGTACTCCAAGCCGTGACATAGCACCATCAGTGATAGTGCCACTGGAAGTTGATGCTCCTATCAGTGACACACCACACAATGTTGAAGCTCACTCACAATCTGCATGCAATGATCTCCTCAATCTTCATGCAGATGTGGTGGATGATAGGGAACACACTCCTCCCGTAGTTCCTCTTCGAAGGTCCAATAGACAGAGACACACCCCAAGCAAGCTACATGACTATTACTGTGATAATGTCATTCAAAGCCGAACATCACCACATGCCCTCTCCAAAGTCATATCATATGATAGCCTCACACCAAATCACAAAATGATGGCCATGGCAGTCAGCTCCATTGATGATCCAGGACTTATAACCAAGCAGTCAAGTATGAATGTTGGAAAGAGGCTATGCAGGCAGAAATTAAAGCTTTGCAGGAGAACAATACTTGGGAGCTCACTGACTTACCTCCGGGGAAAACTCCCATAGGTTGCAAGTGGGTGTACAAAACTAAGCTCAAAGCGAATGGATCAATCGAGAGGTGCAAAGCACGGCTCGTTGCTAAAGGTTTCACACAACAGTTTGGGGTGGATTATCTCGAGACATTTTCACCAGTGGCTCGGTTGACTACTATTCGAACACTCTTAAGTGTTGCAGCATCTAAGTGTTGTCATATTCATCAATTGGATGTCAACAACGCTTTCTTACATGGTGATTTGAACAAAGAAGTGTATATGAATCTCCCCCCGGGATTCCAGAGCCAACGACAAAATCAAGTCTGCAGATTATTACGGTCCTTATACGGCCTCAAACAGGCAAGCAGACAGTGGAACTCAAAATTGAACTCTGCCTTGATTCAGGTTGGCTTTACTCAGTCCAATTCTGATCCATCGTTATTCACTCGTGGGGCTGCTGACAAGTTCATCACACTATTAGTTTATGTGGACGATATCATAGTGGCCAGTCCAGAATTAAAACAGATTCAAGAGTTGAAGCAGTTCATGGATAGCACTTTTAAAATCAAGGACCTGGGCAACTTGTGCTATTTCCTGGGTATTGAAGCTCAGTATTCTACAAAAGGACTAAACATCTGTCAGCGTAAATATGCTTTAGAGATCCTTAGTGAGACCGGTTTTCTTGAATGCAAACCTGCAAGGACTCTCATGGCTCCAGGATCCAAACTTGCTCATGGTGAACGCTTGCTAGTTGATGATCCCAGCAGTTATAGACGATTGGTCGGGCGGTTGCTATATCTCACAGCCACTAGACCCGACATCGCCTATGCCGTTCAACAACTAAACCAGTTTGTTGATGCTCCCACCGATCACCATCTATCAGCAGCTCATAGGGTTCTCAGATACATCAAATCCTCACCTGGCCAAGGTCTGTTTTATCCATGCAAAACAGACTTACATCTCAAGGTATTCTCAGACTCGGATTGGGCTACATGTTCTGAGTCATGCAAATCCATTACCGGATTTTGCGTCTTCTTGGGCTCGGCATTGATCGCATGGCGTTCCAAAAAGCAAGCCACAGTGTCTAAATCGTCATCCGAAGCGGAATATCGTGCCATGGCCTCAGCAGTCTGTGAAGTTCAGTGGCTAACTTACCTTCTTCACGACTTGCAGATTACGCCTAACAAGCCAGCCACCCTATTCTGTGATAACAAGTCGGCAGTTGCAATAGCTGAGAATCACGTTTTTCATGAACGTACGAAACATATTGAAATTGATTGCCACATTGTACGTGAAAAACTCTCTCAAGGTTTGATCAAGCTTCTTTCGGTGTCATCTTCAAATCAAGTGGCCGATGGATTTACTAAGCCCCTACCGACTACAGCTTTTCAGAATTTCAAGTCTAAGCTGAGCACGCAAGACCTGCATACTCTAGCTTACGGGGGGTATTAGCATGTATAGAGGGGTAGTCTAGTCCTTTCCATACCATAGGCAGTTGCAACCACCTTTACCGCCATTATCACCCTCTATATATACCTTGTATCTTGATTCTGTTGAATAAGATTTTCGCATTCCATCATTCTGTTTTCTTCCACAACCGTCAAATGCTTTAGACTTACCTTCCCTGAGCTTCTCATTTGCTCTCACGATAATAGATACTGGATCAAATGCAGACATGACCTCTTGTTCGGCTGATGTAAATTGTACCATTAAGTAGATATAAGTGCACCACACAGTATTTGAAAATGCACCACACACCAAAAAAATACACCACACCTAATGGTGCATTTTCAACACTTTGTGGTGCATTTATGTGCACCTAATGGTGAGTAATTACACGGCCGCACGGGAACTCGATCCATCCGCGACATATATTAATGAAATCATTCACATCTAAACAACCATGTAATAAGTTATTATTCAATAACTGATAGATCGGTGTCACTTGCGAAACTATGTACTTCGTATGTAGTATATTACAAGCTGTAGTATTTTAACACAAAGTATTCCCATATTAGTTAATGAGTTCATTATCTCAATAACCAATTGTAGTATTTTAGTAAATAGGTTCCCATAGTAATGAATTTTTCCCATATGAACAGCAGTCAGCAGCTGTGGATAAATATATATTCCGTATTATTTAGACTTATTACGAACGTTGACTAACACCATATGTCACTCAAACTAAGTTTGCTAACTTAGAGCAATCACAATAGTGATTTTTGCTCAGTTTTTTAAGAGGACATGTCTTAAGTGGAGGAGAGAGAAGAGTTGGGACCTTCTTGTAAAGATTGATTTTTTATGGGTCCTGCATGAGAGAGAAAGTAGAAAAGAGAATCGCAGGGACTCACCGGGGGCATCCTTTATTTTTTTTCCTCTCTTCTCGTTGTCATCTCAAAATTCACAAAAATTATTGCTATTGATAATGCTCTTAGACGGCTTTTATCTCTGAAACTTTATGCAATTACAATATGGTGTGGCTAACTTAAGGCTAGGGTATGTTTTCTTTGTTACGTTTTTGTTTTTATTTTTATTTATTCCCATGAACAATACATGAAACAATTGCAACGACAGTAGGTGGGTAGAGGTTATTTTTTATTAGTTACTTTTGAGATTTTAATAATAATAATAATAATAATAATAATAATAATAATATTATTATTATTATTATTATTATTATTATTATTATTATTATTATATTATACGGAGTATTATATTTTGAGGGCAAGTTGATATTGTAATGATGTATAGAAAATAATAGTGAAATGCAAATACGGTAATAACTTTTGAATGTTAAAAGAGAATTACATCGATAAAAATATCCTTACCTTGTTGGATATGACCACTCTTGCTAAGGTTTTTAATCCGTCGCTTTTTTTTTTTTGTCTGTTTTCTTTTTTTTTTTTTTTTCATTTTTCTTCACCAGAACAAATTACAAGAACAAAAAAAAACAATAAATTCATTCAAACTAGAACCAATAATTTTACAAATAAGTAATAAAGATTATATAATATAACCTCATGTTCTCGTTAATTAAAGTTAATCTAATGAAGTTAAAATTTATGACTAAAGAATTTGACATTTCAAATTCCTTTTTATATGGGAAAATTGTGTCTTTGATTTTTGAGTTATACCCAAGTTCTAACTCAATCCTTCAATTATGATCGTATTCATTTTTAGTCTCTTAGTTATGAGCGAAGTGGATGGCATGTTTGGTTCCCAACGTTAAGGATCTGTTTAAACTGAAGGTAAAATAACCTTTAAAATTTGAGGGGTAAAATAAGAAATTCACATTTTATTTTCTCTTTCTTATATTGTAATCACTTTAACAAAATTATTTTCCACTTCCTAGCTAGCCAGCTAGCCTTCTATTTCAAGGTTCTTCAATTCCAAAAAACATTTCAATAACCGTCGTATGACTTGTTAAGAACCTCTGTCTCTACAAGGAACATGTGACTCAATACAAACAATGGAACACTTTATCACGTGTTCAAGCATGGTAAACACACCGTCATAAAAGTTTCTTATTTCCCTGACGAAGCAACAACGGTAATCAAACTATAACTTTTGAGATACAAGATAGAAGATGTCAAATTTCTCAGGTTCTTTTTTATAAGAAATTCACAAGGAAGTAATTTGAGATTTTTAGTATTTGTAAAATTCTTTTATAAACTATGCAGTAGTAACTTAATCAAGAATCGTATATCCTAACATATGAAAATTCTATTATATATATCCATCATTAGACATCGCCTCATTTATGTTGGAAAATAGCATAAAAATGGCAATTTAAGTGGGTATTTTGTGGTACAAATATATATGGGGTCCACTTCCGATTTGGTTCAGGTCAAAGCGGATTGGGGTTCTTCGTAGTTAGACGAAGAGATTGATATATTATACGCACAAAACGGATAATGGGTGAATGAGAAATTGGTTCTCAAAGTTGACACATTTGAGTTGGAAAATGGTGGGAAAGCTTTAGAATAAGGCTTTGTCCCACATTGGTTTGGAAAGGAGATTTGCACCACTATTTATACAAGAGCCTTTATTAGGCTTAGTGAATTGTATAGAATAGAGACTCTCTCTCGCTCGCAGGGGGGTGCAAATTAAATCCCAAAATGAGCCTGAAAAGGCTTGACTCGTGTGTTCGGCTTAAGTCGTGAACCATATTGGTTCGGCCTTCCGTAGCCCGAATCATTGGTCGAATCCTAGTCCATTCGTGTAATCTGATCACCTCGGTGTAATTCCTCATCTCGAGTAGTGACTTTTCAAGTCTTGATTCATCCGTTCCGGATTAACTCCAATTTTTATTATTTGAATCAATTCTCAGGTAGTGGTCTACCGTTACAGGAGTTACAAGCATGGTTTTATGTTCAGACCTTTGTTCTTGTTCGCTGGGTGTTCAGACCTTTGTTCTTGTTCGCTGGGTTTCGAAGTTTGAGTGCTCAAACTAGAAATCGAAGCTTGTTTTATCCTGGGAAACCTAGGCTACAACGCTCCTAGCACCAAGAGAAGGTAGCAAATAAGGTTTTAATGACAGTGTAGTGAGTACACGACTCAAGCTTACCCTTGTCCAGAAATTCCTTTCGTTTCTTTTGTGCATGTTATTTTCTGGAAATATTATTTTCGTAATATTATTTCCTAACAAGTTTAAAACCTTACTTCTCTGTTTATCTTAGAAAAAATGGAGAATCCTGCACTTCCAGTTTATGAGGGCGAGAATGTTGTTGAGAACAACAGTGGTGGGAACGGCAACGAAGTTGCACATTCCCAGGCATCAGTGAACGTTGGTTCACAAAATGGTGTGGGCATTGAGAGGTATACCCCTACGATGCGGGTACCTTCGGTACCAAGTGGTTCGGCCGGAGAAGTTCACTGGTTCGAACTTCAAGAGGTGGCAGCAAAAGATGTTGTTCTACCTGGCTACTCTCAGCTTGGCAAGGTTCTTGACCGAGAAAGTGCCTGAATTGAAGCAAGATGATCCACAATCCGTGATGGCGGTTGGGTTTTGGAAGGATTCGGATTTCCTTTGCCGCAACTACATCCTAAATGGATTGTGTGATGGTTTTTACAATGTATATCGTAAAATTGGCACAGCGAAAGTGTTGTGGGAAGCCTTGGATCATAAGTATAAAAGCGAAGATGCCGGTGCAAAGAAATTTGTGGTTGGCCGATTCCTCGACTTTAAAATGGTTGATTCCAAGACTGTGCTAAGTCAGGTTGAAGATTTACAGTTAATCTTTGATGAAATCCGTGACGAGGGCATGCAAATTAGTGAGTTTTTTCTAGTGGCATCGATGATCCACTTGCTGCCTCTAGGGTGGAAGGACTTCAAAAACTACCTTAAGCACAAGCAAAAGGAGATAAACCTGGAGGACCTGATCCAGCGACTCAGAATTGAGGAGGGGAGCAGGAAAACTGACGGGAAAGGTCCTGTCTTTGGTGACGCTAAGGCCAACGTGGTGGAGCACGGTCAACACTCCAAGAAGGCTAAGAAGGACAAGCAAAAGCTAGGTCCAAAGGTGGCATTACCAAGGGTAAGTTCCATGGTAAGTGCTACAATTGTGGCAAAACGGGCCACAAGTCGGCTAAATACAAGGCTCCAAGGAAGAAGAACAAAAGTTCTGAAGCCAACATGGTTGGAGATGTGAGCCAAAAAGTGGCCGAAATTAGCCTATCGACTATGATCACCGAGGTGAACCTCATGGGCTCTAACCCACGTGAGTGGTTCATCGACACCGGTGCAACAAGGCATTTGTGTTGCAACCGGGAGATGTTCAGCACCTTTGAGACCATTGAGGGCGAGAAGGTGTGGATGGGAAATTCTGCTCAGTCCGTTGTGAGTGCATGGGCAATGTGGTTCTGAAGATGACTTCCGGGAATGAGCTGACGTTGAAGAACGTGCTGTATGTTCCTGAGCTGAGGAAGAATCTGGTATCTGGCTCATTGCTGAATAAGCATGGCTTCAAGATGGTCTTCGAGTAAGATAAGGTTATTTTGTCAAAGTTAGGAATGTTTGGCAAATGTTATGTAACTGATGGGCTGTTTAAGCTTAGTGTAATGCCTATTATTATGAATAAAAGCAACGTCACTTCTGCTTACTTGCTTGAGTCTTCCAATCTATGGCATGGTAGATGATAAGACTCCGAGATCCCCTTATTTCAGGCACATTTTAGGGGGTTTTATTGCGTCTATAGCATCCTTATTTGCTAAATTATGTGCGTAAATGCTTGAAAATCACTAACTGATGCACAAAAGCTATTTTTAGCTTAAAAGAAGTAAAACAGGAGCCCCGGGAGCAAATAGGACCAAAAGATGAGCTTAAAGAGCAAACAAGGCAAAAGCGGAGCCCCGGAGGACCGATCTGGAAGCCCACACGCGTGTGAGCAAGCGTTGAAACTTTCCAGAAGCTCCCCACGCACGCTCACACGCGTGTGAGAGGCGTAGAGGCGTGATGCGCGAATTTCAGCTAGGGTTGTCATTTCGGAGACTATTTAAACCCCTTTGATGAACTTTTAGAGGGGGGATTTCCAGAATTTTAGTCTTCACTTTTCTTAGTTTTTCTTTGGAGAGTTTTCTCCATTTTTCTTAGTATTTAGATTAGATCAATCTCCATTGTAGAAGACAACAAAGCTTGGATTGAAGATCTTCTTCTCTCTAGGTGATCTCTATTACATTTCTATATTTTAGTTATCTTGTTATTGGATTGAATTAGCTTTTACTTTCATTTCACATCATGAGTAGCTAATTTAGTCTAGGAATTCGGATTGTGTGATTGAATATTGCTTTTGTGATGATCTTATTTCTATATCTTGGGTCTATGAGTTTGTGTTGATGGATTATCTATTCTTGTCTTTTGATTGTTGTTTTGATGAGATCTCGTTTGGATTTGGCCAATCTAGATGAGAGATTGAGCTCTTGACTCTTTCATGTCTTTGATTAGAGTTAGGATTTAAAGCTTTACACAATCAAGGTTCCTGTGGACTTCTTAAGAATAGTAGGATAGTGTGTAGCTTAAGTGTTTGATAAAATGTCTCTTAGAACTTTGGATGCTTGTAGGCACTCCTAAGTCAAAGAAGCCTTAGTACACAAGGTGGAAAAGGACTAAGATAACACACTCTTGATTAGATAATATCCTAGCAATCCTAATCCTTGACTAGACTCTCACTATGCAATATTCATGAACACTATCCAATCCCTACCCCTTTTACATATTCCCAAAATCACTTTTACCTTACTACTCTTTTACATCTCCAACCAACCAATGAACTACACTCTCATTTGCAATTCCACCCTTCACCACTCTCAAATCCTATGCATGATTCATTCTAGTAAACTCCCGAATGTTTGACACACCTCCACGTCCTTCCTTCGAGACCGACACTCGGGAAGTCACTAACCTTTCGTTTTATCATACAAATATCTTTTGACACTCCAACCCTACGCAAAACTATCGATGTCAGTAGACTAGGTCATGTTAATTTTAACTCTATGTGTAGATTAATTAGCATGAACCATATTCCTACTTTTCAAATTGACACAAATAACAAATGTGAAATTTGTGCTGAGGCAAAACTAACTAAGGCACCTTTCAAATCGGTTGAAAGACAAACTGAACCATTGGAATTAATCCATAGTGATTTGTGCGATTTTAGATCGATACAAACGAGAGGTGGTAATAAATATTTTATCACATTTATCGATGACTGCACACGATATTGCTATGTGTATTTGCTGAATAGCAAAGATGAAGCCATTGATAAATTCATTCTTTATAAGAATGAAGTTGAAAACCAACTTAATCAAAAGATTAAAAAGGTTAGAAGCGATAGAGGTGGTGAGTACGAAGCACCAATTGGTGACTTTTGTGCAAGTGTAGGAATCATACACGAGCGTACGACACCTTACGCACCTCAAAGTGTGGGGGTGTCTTGCCAAAGTTTTGGTGCCAACACCGAAAAAAATTAAGATAGGTCCAAAGACCGTGGATTGTATCTTTATTGGGAAAGCTTTAGAATACGGCTTTGAACCACATTGGTTTGGAAAGGAGATTTGCACCACTATTTATACAAGAGCCTTTCTTAGGCTTAGTGAATTGTATAGCATAGAGGCTCTTTCTCGCGTGCAGGGGGGTGCAAATCAAATCCCAAAATGAGCCTGAAAAGGCTTGACTCGTGTGCGCCGGCACGTGCGGGCACAAATGTCGTTCGGAAAATTGGCTGGCTTTGCAAGCTGAGTTATGTCAAATTTCCGGGCGAAGCCACTAGTCCTCGGCCAAGAAGAACTCGTGGGTTCGGCCTAAGGTGTGAACCAGACTGGTTCGGACGACTCGCGTAATGGTTCGGCCTTCCATAGCCCGAATCATTGGCCAAATCCTAGTGCATTCATGTAATCTGATCACCTCAGTGTAACTCCTCATCTCGGGTAGTGACCTTTCAAGTCTTGATTCATCCGTTACGAAATTAATTCCGAGTTAATTCCAATTTTTATTATTTTAACCAATTCTTAGGTAGTGGTCTACCGTTATAGGAGTTACAAGCATGGTTTTATGATCAGATTAAGTGCCTATGATTAAATGCTATTAATCCAGCAACTCCTATATAAGATCATGGTAGAAGTAGCAGATTTGCACAAAATAAAAAACACACTTTTCTCTCTCGAAAATATGTTTCTACTCCTTTCTTTGCATATTGTGTTCAGACCTTTGTTCTTGTTCGCTGGGTTTCGAAGTTTGAGTGCTCAAACTAGAAATCGAAGCTTGTTTTATCCTGGGAAGCCTAGGCTACAACGCTCCTAGCACCAAGGGAGGTAGCAAATAAGGTTTTAAGGACAGTATAGTGAGTACACGACTCAGGCTTACCGTTGTCCATAAATTCCTTTCGTTTCTTTTGTGCATGTTATTTTCTGGAAATATTATTTTCATAATATTATTTCCTAACACTTTATTCTCATAAAAATCAAAGTAATGAACGAGGAATGACAGCCAATTATATAGAACTTGATATTGAGTTATGAAAATTCTAAAAAAATTTGTAACTTCCCTAATTGAGTCTCAGGTACGGTTCATTATACGAGACCAAGGTTACTCCTACATTACTCTGACTTTTAAGAAGACATGAGGAGGTGTCTGATGCTTGATATATACTTCTAGTCAATTGTGGAAATTTTCGTTTCATTGATAATTTTACTAGGTAAATGTACACGAGAGCAAAAGAAAATCAAGGTCTACTACCCTACATTCCTGAAATTAATAGAGCAACTAGAAGGAAAAATACCCAAGGATCACAAATGGCTTCATCAAGTGCAACAAGAAACCCACAAGGAAGAGGCACAGCAGTACCAAATCCACCCCCAGTTCCAATTAATCCACAAGTACCGATTAATCATGAAGAACCAATCATTGAAGAACCGCAAGCTAACAGAGCAAATAATCAAGAGAACATTCGCGAAAAGGAATATTATGGAAACCCTCAAGAACCACAAAGATCAATTACAGATTACATGACTCCGGACTTTAACATGCACAACTCGATCTATGTACCTCCGATGGAGAATGTCAATTTTCACGTGCATCCAACTATTCTCACACTGGTTCAAAACAGTCAATACTCGGGATTACCATCTGAAGATCCCAACGCACACATCACAAGGTTTATACGAGCATGTGGGATGTACAGACAAGAAGGCGTTAGCGAGGAAATAGTTCGACTTAAATTATTCCCATTTGCAGTTATAGGAGAGGCAGCACGATGGTTGGAAAGCCAGGATGACAATCATTTCAGAACGTGGCAGCAGTTGCACCGTGAATTCATGAACGAGTTCTTTCCCATTACAAAAACTATGAGGATTAGAAGGCTGATACATGAATTCAAACAAGGAAGACTTGAAAGTTTGGGAGAGGCTTGGCGAAGATTTAAAGTTCTTAAAAGGCAATGCCCACAAGATCTGATGCACCCATGGGACATGATTAGCTCATTCTATGGAGGGTTGACGGATGAAGGAAAGATGTCGCTTGACTCATCCTCCAGCGGTGCCTTTGTCTCTCTAACTTTGCAAGAGGCTGAGGAATTAATCGAGAGAATATCTAAAAACACATCTTGTTGGTATGAACGACGAGGAGATCATGGAGGAATTTATGAAGTTGATAATCGAGTGGCAAGTGAGGCCAAAATCGAAGCAATGAATCACGAAATCAAAAAGCTACAGGCTATGGTAGAAAAAATGGAAGGAAAGCCCAAGCCTTGTATGGCATTGGCACTTTATTGTAATATCTGTGGAGGACCTCATGACACCAACATTTGCACTTGAACAAGTTGAGGCAGTATACTATCAAAGGAACTCCAATTTCAATGCTTATGGACAAAACCAAAGATCAAACAACAATTGGAAACAGGGAGAGGGTTGGAACAATAGCCATAATGACGGATATCAAGCGCAAAGACAATATAATTATGGACAAAAGCCTGCATATGGACAAAATGACAAGAACAGACTGATATATAATCAAAACCAAGGAAATGGAAATCAAATAACCCAGTTCAGGCCACAATATGACTCTCAACTTGATTTTACTCAACAAAGAAGGGATGACATCCGTGAGGTAGATGAAAGACTTACAAGGACGATCTTGGAACTCAAAAATGATCGGGCAAATCTAAAACAAGAAATTACTCAAGAGATTAGGCAAGAAATCTCTAGTCTTCGCCAAGAGTCGAAGGCTACATTAAAGACAATCGAGAATCAAATCTCTCAAATGTTTAAAATGATGTCAGATCGACACTACGGACAACTCCCAAGCAACACTGAAAACAACCCGAAAGAGAGATTCAACGCCATTGATGCCAAAGAAGAAACACATGAGAAATGTGATCCAATGGATGCTATCTATGGAACTTGTCAATGTAAGGTAGACGACCAAAGAAACAAGGCTACCTCTTGTAGTCTTAACCTTGAATTAAAAAATGCAAACAGTTCATGCACCATATCAATGAAGGAACGCAAGGAGGAAACCACTTCGGAAGAATGCCTGAAAGAAGAGGAACTACCGAGAGACAACATCAAAAGCTTAGAAGAAAAAGAAAAAACTCGAGATGGTAGATTTAAAGCTTTTATTCGGAAATTATTTAATAGCAAAGAATGCCGTGAGTTGTTTGAGAATGACATTGGTGATAATTTTACATGTTTAAGCCAAGAATCTTCGGCTTGTTTGACTGAGGGAAACCCCAGAAAGAAGGATGACCCTGGAGCTTTGTTGATCCCATGTTCTATACAGAACATGGAACCTAGAAACGCTCTTGCTGATCTTGGTGCTTCTATCAATGTCATGTCTTTAAATCTTTTTGAAAAATTGAACTTACCACGTTTGAAACCGACAAGGCTGACTCTACGTTTGGCTGACGGAACCACACGGTATCCTGAAGGCTTAGCGGAAGATGTTTTAGTAAAAATAGGAAAGTTTCTTGTGCCTGTCGATTTTATTGTTTGTAAGATGGGTGATGATGATCCCCATGAATCCTTAATTCTTGGAAGACCATTTCTGGCTACTTGTCGTGCACGAATAGACGTTAGTTCAGGAGAAATCACCTTGAGATTCAAAGGACAAGCCAAGAATGATGACAAGGAAAAAGCAAAAGAAGGAGCTGATGACGATGAAAGGGCAAAGGTCAAATCAAAAGTGAAACCAAAACCGAAGCGGAGGAACGATAAGCTTACATGGAAAAACACGTGGGTACCAAAATGCTTCTTACCCACCACCAAAGAATATGGTTGAATTCAAACCCAGGTATAATGCGTCTAGCCAATGACGTAAACGGTGGCGCTACTTGGGAGGCAACCCAAGATTTTAATAAAATGCTTTACGTTATAGCTATGCTTTCGTTTTTAATGTTTTTGTTCTAATAAATTGCCACAATCATTTGGAACCATGTTTTGAGGACTAATTTGTAGGATTCGAGACTAGAAATTGCTTTGGAAGAGTTTAAACTGGATATAGGTATGGAAGGGAAAGGCAAAAATCAGAAGAAAATGATGCAGTGGACCTACACGAGGCTCACACGTGTGTAGCCGTGCGTGGGAACGAAGCAATAAGCTCCCACGCACGCTCACACGCGTGTTGCCCGGCATGGGAGCGAGGCAGAGAGCTCCCACGCACGGTCACACGAGTGTGACCGGCATGGAAGGCACCCTAAGGGTTTTAAACCCTTGTTCGGCCATTCCACCCTATTTTGCTCCCAAAACCAACTTTTCTCTTCTCTTCTCCACGCAAGGAAGAACCAAACTCAAGGTTTGAACATATTGCTCACTTTTTACCTTCAAGGTAGATTAAAACATCAACATCAAGGTAATTTTTCATCTTTTTAACTCTTTATCCTTGAATATTCATGAGTTTGGAAGAGCTTGAATGTGAAATTTATTCTACATTGCCTAGCATGATTTTGAATGATTATGTTGGTCATAATGCTTAGTAGAACTATCCTTTGATGTTTTCTTTCATTATTGATGGTTACATTGATGGATTGTTGTATATTTTTGAACTTCAAGTGTGAATACCATTGATGAACAAATGGGTTTGTTAGATTTCTTGTTGAAATTATGAAATTGATGCTTGAATTGATGATTAAACTTGTTATAGAACTATTATATGTCATCAATTTGACTTTTCACATGCTACATTGCCCAAATTGAATTTTCAATTTTGAAACCCTAATTTTGAATTTGGGGAAGAAGATGAAGTTGACTTTTTGAAATTCTTGACTTTTGTAGTTGACTTCTTATTTGACTATCAAATTGACATATCTTATGATGAATTTATGCATGTGTGTGATAATGGAAGGATATTGTTGATATTCTTATGCTTGAATTGTCCAAAATATAGGGGAAACTATGGCGAAATTTTCGAAAAATTCTTAACCCTATATGTTTAAATTCCATTATTTTGACAAGGAATATTACATAAATATAATGGTGGCTTATTCAAAGACCATGAATCATAATTTCTATAATTTGTAGGATGGGACGCTCAAAAGAGATTGCAAAGAAATCGAAACATGATGTAGGAGAATCGAGTCGATCAAGGACACGGCAGCACACTACAGCTCAACAGGCTATGCAAGAGCCGGGATCAAGGTCTCTACGACACTTGACACCCATTCAACTCGCGACAGTAGACAACTATAAGGGAAAGCAGCTTTCTGTTGGTCGTCACTTTGAGGACAACGTTTTAAGAGAATTTGGTTGTTTGCAAGAAGTGAATATGCTCATTGGGCACCCACAGCTCCGTTATCTGTTTCAATGGAGAGGACCCACCTATGCACCTGTCACCTATGAATTCTTAGCAACCCTGAATATCAGGAAGGAAGTCAACGATGCAAGGGAGTCCATTTCATTCACTCTTTTCGGCAATCACTACAGTATGTTTGTTAACACTTTGGGTGTTACACTCGGTTTTCATGATGCGACAAGCGTGTCCATGCCATATTTCAGAGATTTCAAAGAAGATTTTGATTCAGATGAAGTTGCTAGACGATACTGGAGAAGCATCACAAACAATGCCCCGTACAACTCTTCGAATTTGAAAGCAAAGCTCATCACCCGGAATGCTTTGAAGGCTATCAGATTAGCCTTTGCTATAAATCTCTCTGGCCAAACAACGAATAGAAACAAGGTATACAGGCAGGACTTATTCTACATGTGGTGCATGGAGAATAACGTCAGTATCAACATGGGCGTTCAGGCTAGGAAATGGCTCCAAACCCAACAAAAGACGAAGGTTCAGACTGTGTTTATTGGACCTTTCGTGACTAAACTGTGCTATGGGTTGGGTCTACTGAACCAGCTGATGGGAGAGAGATCGGATGGTTGCTCAATTTCTTTTACCGTGGGTGAGTTCTTTGCTGCAGAACTAAGGCTTGGAGGTGATGATGCACCTGATTTAAATGATTCTGATGATGATGAGGACGAGGAAGAGAATGAGGAGGAAGAAGCTGCACAGGAGCAAGGCTCTATCCCGATGGATTGGATCTCGACACAGAGACAGCTCCATGAGGAACAAATGAATTACTGGCGTGAGCAGCACACTTGGCAGGAAGGCCATTTCACACCAATCTCTGCGAGACAGGATGTGCACACCGAGGACCTCAACCGCATGAGACAAGCGGTGGAGGAAAATGATAGAAGAATTACCGCTCTTGAAGCTCGATTCGACAGGCAATTCCATCCTTTCGGTGATGAGTGATACCTCCCTCAACTATTCTCGATCCTGATTGACTGACAATTGATTCTGAGTCCTGTGACATTGGTTACTTTGATTGATGGTCCCATTTGAACATTAGGTGCCCTATGTGCGGGGTTCTGACCTTTATTTCTTTTGTCTCTTTACTTTACTTTACTTTATCGCTTTAGGTTATTTAATTTCCAACTGCTTTACTTTTCCGCATTTCTATTCAGATATTTCTACTTATTTTTATGCTTTATTATCTAAGTTTTTATTATTATTATTGCTTTTATATTTCTATCAGTTTTCTAATAATTGAATAGTACTCCGAAAACCCTTTTTGTATGATATGTCTCCATTTCTTATAGAGCATCTATAACGGGAGCAGACCTATGATGGAAGCTAAAGTGTGGAAAGAGGGATGCATACTTGGTTTATCCTCTTATCACTTTTCTAATTTCAAGCCCCGTTTTGATCTTTAAAGTGTGGAAAATTTTCTTTATAGCTTTGTGTATGAGTATATTAGAGTTTGCCATGATTAATAGGATTGTTTGATGCATACCCTTTATCCCAGAGCAATTTCCAAAGTGTGGAAAGGGATTTTTATTTGTCTATCTTTAGAATCCCAGTTGTGTTCCTTTACCTTGTGCGTATAGAGAAACATCGAGGACGATGTTTACTTTAAAGTGTGGAAAGGACGCACTTCGTGCTTTACATGCTTACATGCTTAGTTTAGAAAGTGAAGCTCTTGGGAATGATAAGCGGGTGCATTTGCAGTTTTGAAAAGAGAGTTATCATTTGTGTTATCTAGGGAGAATTTTGACTAGATGCCCAAAAATTTTTACTCTCGAAATATCTTTGAGGAAGTTACTTTTCGCACCCATGAGAGAGTTTAGAGCCAAATAAGTTTATATTCTTGTCTGCTTGCATGATGTTCACCTCTTATTTACGTAGGACCTTAGTCAAGGATCTCTCGAAGTGGGAGTGTGCACTCTTTAATTTGAGAAAGATAAAACTAGCGAGGCCTGGAATTGAACTAACCTTGGTAGGGCATGGGGCAAAAGGAGAGCCTAATGGTGAGCTTAATGAGAAAACAAAACCCTTGAACATTAAATAGAAAAAGGCATGAGGGGTTGACACGAGGAGGAGTCGAAAAGGCAAAAGGCCAATCACAAAAGAGTTTAAAATTGAGGGAAGCCAATTCGTTGGGTTGTGTCTAAACCATAGTCTTCGGTAAGCAAAAAGATTTATCTGGAGTCGGTTGTTCACATAAAAAGATCCCAAGAATTGAGAAAATAGAGCTGAGGTGAGCTGCTTTGCTAGGATTCGAGTACCCATTGCACTGACCTTCGAAAAGGCATGGATCTCCATGTGAAGTCGGGTGGCTCGATGACGTTATCCTAGGAAGTGAGAAGAAAGAGGGACCGCGCTAAGCCAAAAGCGGTGAGTGATCCATGCCCCTACCCTCATTTACATTTACGTTGGGCTTTGGCGTATAAGGATGGAAAGTTGATTAGCTAGTGCACATCGTTCTCACTAGTGAGATCGGCTAGAGGCCCTATTTAAATAGAAGGTGAACCAAAACTTTGGAAATGCATGCTTGCGTATGGTGCGAGAAGTGTGATCCTTTGTTTTATTTATTTTATCTACGAAAGGTTTTTATTTCCCGGAAATATTTCTTGAGTTGTTGCCATCTGACCAAAATCCTTTGTAGATAACACAAATGATTTCCCCCGTTTCAACAGTCTTAAACACCCATTATTTTGACTTGCCAAAAGCTTTATTTTGCATGGGAGAGTATCTCGGAGACTTATATGCTTAGAGAGTAAAATGTCTTGCTTGAGGACAAGCAAGAAACAAAGTGTGGAAAATTTGATAAGACTCCGAGATACCCTTATTTCAGGCACATTTTAGGGGGTTTTATTGCGTCTATAGCATCCTTATTTGGTAAATTATGTGCGTAAATGCTTGAAAATCACTAACTGATGCACAAAAGCTATTTTTAGCTTAAAAGAAGTAAAATAGGAGCCCCGGGAGCAAATAGGACCAAAAGATGAGCTTAAAGAGCAAACCAGGCAAAAGCGGAGCCCCGGAGGACCGATCTGGAAGGCCACACGCGTGTGAGCAAGCGTGGAAACTTTCTAGAAGCTCCCCATGCACGCTCACACGCGTGTGAGAGGCGTAGAGGCGTGATGCGCGAATTTCAGCTAGGGTTGTCATTTCGGAGACTATTTAAACCCCTTTGATGAACTTTCAAAGGGGGGATTTCCATAATTTTAGTCTTCACTTTTCTTAGTTTTTCTTTGGAGAGTTTTTTCCATTTTTCTTAGTTTTTAGATTAGATCAATCTCCATTGTAGAAGACAACAAAGCTTGGATTGAAGATCTTCTTCTCTCTAGGTGATTTCTATTACATTTCTATATTTTAGTTATCTTGTTCTTGGATTGAATTAGCTTTTACTTTCATTTCACATCATGAGTAGCTAATTTAGTCTAGGAATTCGGATTGTGTGATTGAATATTGCTTTTGTGATGATCTTATTTCTATATCTTGGATCTATGAGTTTGTGTTGATGGATTATCTATTCTTGTCTTTTGATTGTTGTTTTGATGAGATCTCGTTTGGATTTGGCCAATCTAGATGAGAGATTGAGCTCTTGACTCTTTCATGTCTTTGATTAGAGTTAGGATTTAAAGCTTTACACAATCAAGGTTCCTATGGACTTCTTAAGAATAGTAGGATAGTGTGTAGCTTAAGTGTTTGATAAAATGTCTCTTAGAACTTTGGATGCTTGTAGGCACTCCTAAGTCAAAGAAGCCTTAGTACACAAGGTGGAAAAGGACTAAGATAACACACTCTTGATTAGATAATATCCTAGCAATCCTAATCCTTGACCTTAGACTCTCACTATGCAATATTCATGAACACTATCCAATCCCTACCCCTTTTACATATTCCCAAAATCACTTTTACCTTACTACTCTTTTACATCTCCAACCAACCAATGAACTACACTCTCATTTGCAATTCCACCCTTCACCACTCTCAAATCCTATGCATGATTCATTCTAGTAAACTCCCGAATGTTTGACACACCTCCACGTCCTTCCTTCGAGACCGACACTCGGGAAGTCACTGACCTTCCGTTTTATCATACAAATATCTTTTGACACTCCAACCCTACGCAAAACTATCGATGTCAGTAGACTAGGTCATGTTAATTTTAACTCTATGTGTAGATTAATTAGCATGAACCATATTCCTACTTTTCAAATTGACACAAATAACAAATGTGAAATTTGTGCTGAGGCAAAACTAACTAAGGCACCTTTCAAATCGGTTGAAAGGCAAACTGAACCATTGGAATTAATCCATAGTGATTTGTGCGATTTTAGATCGATACAAACGAGAGGTGGTAATAAATATTTTATCACATTTATCGATGACTGCACACGATATTGCTATGTGTATTTGCTGAATAGCAAAGATGAAGCCATTGATAAATTCATTCTTTATAAGAATGAAGTTGAAAACCAACTTAATCAAAAGATTAAAAAGGTTAGAAGCGATAGAGGTGGTGAGTACGAAGCACCAATTGGTGACTTTTGTGCAAGTGTAGGAATCATACACGAGCGTA
Source organism: Ipomoea trifida (assembly GCA_003576665.1). Classification (NCBI taxonomy): domain Eukaryota; kingdom Viridiplantae; phylum Streptophyta; class Magnoliopsida; order Solanales; family Convolvulaceae; genus Ipomoea; species Ipomoea trifida. The sequence goes on along the minus strand of CP025655.1, from coordinate 14,736,802 downwards.
CGACACCTTACGCACCTCAAAGTGTGGGGGTGTCTTGCCAAAGTTTTGGTGCCAACACCGAAGAAAATAAAGATAGGTCCAAAGACCGTGGACTGTATCTTTATTGGGAAAGCTTTAGAATACGGCTTTGACCCACATTGGTTTGGAAAGGAGATTTGCACCACTATTTATACAAGAGTCTTTCTTAGGCTTAGTGAATTGTATAGCATAGAGGCTCTTTCTCGCGTGCAGGGGGGGTGCAAATCAAATCCCAAAATGAGCCTGAAAAGGCTTGACTCGTGTGCGCCGGCACCTGCGGGTACAAATATCATTCGGAAAATTGGCTGGCTTTGCAAGCTGAGTTATGCCAAATTTCCAGGCGAAGCCACTAGTCCTCGGCCAAGAAGAACTCGTGGGTTCGGCCTAAGGCGTGAACCAGACTGGTTCGGACGACTCGCGTAATGGTTCGGCCTTCCATAGCCCGAATCATTGGCCAAATCCTAGTGCATTCATGTAATATGATCACCTCAGTGTAACTCCTCATCTCGGGTAGTGACCTTTCAAGTCTTGATTCATCCGTTACGGAATTAATTCCGAGTTAATTCCAATTTTTATTATTTGAATCAATTCTTAGGTAGTGGTCTACCGTTACAGGAGTTACAAGCATGGTTTTATGATCAGATTAAGTGCCTATGATTAAATGTTATTAATCCAGCAACTCCTATATAAGATCATGGTAGAAGCAGCAGATTTGCACAAAACAAAAAACACACTTTTGTCTCTCGAAAATCTGCTTCTACTCCTTTCTTTGCATACTGTGTTTAGACCTTTGTTCTTGTTCGCTGGGTTTCGAAGTTTGAGTGCTCAAACTAGAAATCGAAGCTTGTTTTATCCTGTGAAACCTAGGCTACAACGCTCCTAGCACCAAGGGAGGTAGCGAATAAGGTTTTAAGGACAGTGTAGTGAGTACACGACTTAGGCTTACCGTTGTCCATAAATTCCTTTCGTTTCTTTTGTGCATGTTATTTTCTGGAAATATTATTTTCATAATACTATTTCCTAACACTTTATTCTCATAAAAATCAAAGTAATAAACGAGGAATGACAGCCAATTATATAGAACTTGATATTGAGTTATGAAAATTCTAAAAAAATTTGTAACTTCCCTAATTGAGTCTCAGGTACAGTTCATTATACGAGACCAAGGTTACTCCTACATTACTCTGACTTTTAATAAGACATGAGGAGGTGTCTGATGCTTGATATATATAATAGAATTTTCATATGTTGCCAAGCTACTGCATAGTTTACGAAAAAGAAAATTACATATTAAAAATCTTTAGTTACTCCGTTGGTGAATTTCTTATCAAAGCAACCTGAGAAATTTAACATTTCTTTTATCTCAAAAGTTATGGTTTGATTACCTTTGATGCTTAGTAAGGGAAATCAGAAACTAGGATAGTGTGTTTCGCACCTAAAGACGGTGATAAAGTGTTCTCTTGTTTTGTATTGAGTCTCAGGTTCCTTATACAAGAGCTAGGTTTTTAATAAGTCATACGAAAGTTATTGAAATGCTTTTGGAGTTGAATAACCTTGTAATAGGAGATTGTGAAGTGAAAAATAATGTTGCAAAAGTGATTTTAATGTAAGAAAGAAAATAAAATGTGAATTTCCTAATTTAACCCTCAAGTTTTAAAAGTCTTTGAGCTTTTTCGTCTGTTTAAACGGATTCCAGCCAATGTTAGGAACCAAACGCGCCACTTCGCTCATAAGTAAGGATACAACCATAACTGAGGAACTGAGTTAAAAATTGGGTATAAATCAAGGACCAAAGATGCAAGTTTTCATCTCTCTCTCTCTCTCTCTCTCTCTCTCTCTCTCTCTATATATATATATATATATATACATATACATACTAGTGTTTTACCCGTGCGGTGCACGGAAAAAATCTTGTTATTATGAATTTAAATATAAAAAAATTAAAAATATAAATATATTAAAATGTAAAATATAATAATATAGTTGAACTTTCATATATTTGGTCATGTATATTATAATTCTAAGAATAATAACTAAGAAAATTATACTTAGAAATTAAAAAAATGTAAATTTTAAATTTTGTATATGTGATTTTAAACTCTAACTGGACGCATTTTCTTATATGATTGTGTAATACAGTGTATATACAAATAATATTTATTAATATGTATATATGCAAATTCTGTAATATAATTTCTGTAATTATAATTTATATTGATATATTATAATTAAAATAATTAAATTTAAAAATTTAAAAATTAGCATTCTAATTTTGTATGATTAATATATTGCAGAAGTATATGTATGTATGCATTTTAAAAAAATAAATATTTATGAATACATATTTTGTTAATTTTATAATATTATTTTTAATTATATTTTATATTTTGTTAATTATAATTAAGAAAATTACATTTAAATATTTTTGAATTTTTAATTAAGAGTATGAGTTTGGATATATTTTAAAATAATTTTTTAATAAGTAATAATTGTAGTAATCCACGTGTATAATTACGCCAATAATCACAATTCTATAAAAAAATAAATGTGTATATATTTTCATATTGTACAAAATACTATAAATATAATATATGTCTACATAAATGGATAAAAAGAGAAATTGATAATTTTTTTTATTCTATAGATATTGATAAATATTATATAATTTTTTTCCTTGCATGAAAAAACATTCTTATTTTAAAATTTTACATTGATATCTAAGTTTTGTTTCAGAATCTACTTTGGTGATATTTTAAACTTTGAGTAACACTTGTGTGAAACCGTCTTACAAGTCTCAATCCATAAGACGAGTCAGATCTTTGATTAATGGATCAAATATTTGATTAATGGGTCGGATCTTTGACCTTGTTAATTAAAGATACGACCCGTCTCACGGATTGAGACCATGAGACAGTCACACAGAAGTTTTTGCCTTAAAACTTTTATTTGTTATCATAAATAGTAATAGATGTCTGAAAACTATTTTGTTTTCTTTCTAAATATTTTTCAACACATAAATGTAGAACAATCAAAACATCTCTAGATCATCATTTGAATAATAGGTCCATAATAGACTTTGTGGTTCAATATTTGTAGATCTATGATATATTTTTAACTAATTTATTGAGGATAAAATCAAGCAGAGGATTGGGTCGTGGAACAAGAAGCTCCTCTCTCAAGCTGGGAAGGAGATTTTGTTGAAAAGTGTGGCACAATCTATGCCCACCTTTTCAATGAGTGTGTTCTTGTTACCGGATGCAGTTTGCAAATCAATTGAAAGGACTATGAACAGATTTTGGTGGGGGTCAGGTAATGATACTCGTATTCATTGGAAGGCCTGGGATCGTTTGTGTGTGCCCAGGAAGTATGGAGGATTGGGTTTTAAGGATCTAAAAGCTTTTAACTTGGCAATGTTGGGCAAACAGGCCTGGAGATCGCTAACTAAACCTCATTCCCTGGTGGCAAGAGTTTATAAAGCTAGATATTTTCCCAGGTCTACATTTGTTGATGCTTCTATAGGATCATGTCCAAGTTATTGCTGGAGAAGTATTGTGGCTGCTCATGATTTAATTTGTGATGGTTTTATTTAATTCATGTTCGTTCTCTTTAATTCCTAGAGCACAAAATATGGCTGCTCATACTCTTGCGTCTGTTGCTTTCGCACAGACTAACACTTTGTATTGGGATTCTATCCCTCCTGACTCTATTTCCGCATTTTTGCATTAATCTACTCGGGTTTTGTTTTCAAAAAAAAAATAACATTATATTTAAATGTGAGACATTTACCTAATAACATTTTTTTTTCAAACTCCGCAAACGTAAGTTACTTCAATTAGTTCATTTTTATGTTAGTTTTTCTTTACTTATGTTATAAACATAAATTCATTTGTTTTGGGCTCATAATAGTTAAACAATAACTATTATTTTAGATTTGTAAATTTTTATAATTTATGGTATTTTATAGAATTTGTAGTGCAATAATAATTCAATATGTATTATAGTTATTATTTTCCCTTTGTAGCAATCAATGAAATATATATATATATATATATATATATATATATATATATATATATATATATATATATATATATATAGCAATATAATAATGGAAAATAGAATTACAAATAACAATGAGATTTATTTTTGTTTTATTTTGAATCAAAGTTTAGTTTTATGCGCATGAAAAGTTTGAAAAAGAATTATTTCAACTGTCGAACGTAATTAGGTTGATTTAATATAATTGTATGTTTATTTAATACATTAAAATAAAAATATTAATATAGGTGTTATTTAAAAAAATTTAATTAGAACTTTTTAATAATATACTTTTATATATTAATTTTATTTGTATATATAAAAACAGAAATTAAGTTGAAAAAGAATATACTGAGTATTAGTTAAGTGTAACTTAAAAGTATACCATGATTCATTCTATAAGAAATATTTTAGGTAATCACTACTATAAATTAAATTAACATATATAGTATTTTTGTAATTATTTAATTAGGTAAAAATGATTGTAATTTCAAATTTCAAAACAGAAGTATTTTTTTTTAGGATGAGCAGAAAAATACCATTTATGTTTTAATATATATATATATATATATATATATATATATATATATATATATATATAGATTTTGGTTCAGGTGCGGTCGTGCTCTCCCGTGCGGTCGCGCGGTCACACACCACTCAATGTTACGAAATACACCACTCAATGTTAAGAAACACACCACAATGTTAGGAAACACACCACAGTGCATATTTGTGTGGTGTGTTTCTTAACATTGAGTGGTGTATTTCGTAAGATTGAGTAGTGTGAATCGCACGGCTGCACGGGAGAGCACTGCCGCACCTGAACCTGACCCTATATATATATATCATTTTATCACCGTTCTCACACACTTCAGTTTAGAATCTTAAATCAATCTAGACCATTAAATTATTACATGGATGCACATGATCTGATCTCACAATCTTACATAAACAAGTGATCTCATATGGGTTGCGTTTGGCAAAGCTTATTTAAGAGCTTATAACTTATTTTAAGCTACTAATAACCTATAAGGTCTATTTGGTAATGTTCCTAAAATAAGCTAGTAGCTTAAAGGCTATGTTTGGCAAACCTAGCTGAAAAGGTAGCTGAAAGCTGAAAAGTAGCTAAAAACTGAAAAGCTATAAGCTCGAAGCTGAAATCTGAAGAGCTGTTAAGGTAGCTGTTATACTTAAAAGTGTTTGGTAAAATTAACTTTTTGATAAGCTGATAAATGTAAAAAGACTAAAATGGACATCTTCATACAATTTAAATAGTTTTAAATTTAAATAGGTTTGTTTATATATTAAAATATAAAATTTTGAAATCAATATATTTTAATAAAATATAAAGTAAGAACATATATTTGAAAACATATAAAGTAAAACAAAATGTTTATAATTCATAAGATTAGTTCATACAAAAATCAATGTTCAAACACAAATATCAAATTGAAATTACAGCTAAACATATTGAAGAGAAAAAAGTCAAAAAGGTGTAGCCAAAAAGGTTTTAATTGGAAAGGGTAAATAGTGTCTTTTCTTTAAAATAATAAGGTTAAAGATGAAAAAAAAAGTTAGGAAGCTACTAGCTTATTTTGAAAAGCTACCTTAGGTAGCGTTCAAAAATAAGCTCTTATTTTAAGCTACTAGCTTATTTTAGGAACATTACCAAACAGAGCTTATAGTTTATTAGTAGCTTAAAATAAGCTATAAACTCCTAAATAAGCTCTGCCAAACAGAGTCAAAATAAGAGCTTATTTTTGAACGCTATCTAAGGTAGCGTTTCAAAATAAGCTAGTAGCTTCATAACTTTTTTTTCCATCTTTAACCTTATTATTTTAAAGAAATGACATCATCTACCCTTCCCAATTAAAATTTTTTTGGCTAAACCTTTTTTTACTTTTTCTCTTCAATATGTTTGGTTGTAATTTCAATTTGACATTTGTGTTTGAACATTAAGGCTATGTTTGACAAACCTAGCTGAAAAGGTAGCTGAAAGCTGAAAAGGAGCTGAAAGCTGAAAAGCTATAAGTTAGGAGCTGAAACTGGTGAGCTGTTAAGCTAGCTGTTATGCTTAAAAGTGTTTGGTAAAATTAGCTTTTTGATAAACTGATAAATGTAAAAAGACTAAAAAGGGCATCTTCATAAAATTTTAATTGGTTTGTTTACATATTAAAATTAATATATATATTATATCAAAAACACTGCAGATTACATTACAATATATATATATATATATATATATATATATATATATATATATATATATATATAATGAAGGAATACATGAAATATATATCATATACACGCAGTCCAACCATTCAAGTAATACAAGTAATACAATGAAATATATATCATATACAAGCTTACGGATATACGAGATGCAATAGAAAAAAAAAACTACAAGTAATACAACAAAATAAATATATACATACCTACATACCAGTGCTATGGCGATTGGCCAGTTGCAGATTGCGGAGCGAGGTGGCTGATGGGCGATGCTTCTGCGGAGTGTGAATGAAGATGAAGCGATTAGCGTGAAAATTGCGAATAAACAAGAATAGAAAATGGTTTTAATTGGGAAGGGTAAATGATGTCATTTCTTTAAAATAATAAGGTTAAAGATGGAAAAAAAGTTAGGAAGCTACTAGCTTATTTTGAAACGCTACCTTAGATAGCGTTCAAAAATATGCTCCTATTTTAAGCTACTAGCTTATTTTAGGAACATTACCAAACAGAACTTATAGCTTATTAGTAGCTTAAAATAAGCTATAAGCTCCTAAATAAGCTATGCCAAACAGAGCCTAATTTTTGTATGAACTAATCTTATGAATTATAAACATTTTGTTTTACTTTATATGTTTTCAAATATATGTTCTTACTTTATCTTTTATTAAAATACTAGTTTTATGCGCGCATTGCACGAATGTGTTAATGCCCAATGTTTATATTTAAATAAATATTTGAAATTACATAAATGCAATATTATATAGGAGAAGTTTATACATGAGTAATTGAATGTCGAATTTTTTTTATTTAAATATCAAACTCAAAGTATATGAATCCAAGATAATATAGAAAATTCATTATAATTATTACTAAAATAAATGTTTGCAACCTTGTAAAACCGATAGCTTAAATATTTGGTCTAAAAATGATAGTTTAAATAAATACTACTTTTAATTTGAATTTTTCTAAGTGTTCTTAATTCTCTTTTGAGTAACATTGTCATTGTCTTCATCTTTACTATTTGTTCTCTTCCTTTTTGTTGGTAGTGTGTTATTTGCAATTCGGTTATTGTTGGTAGCATAGATGATAATGTCATGCAATGAGATTATTGTTAGAATAAATTGGGTGTTGTTAGAGTCTTAAGGAGTTGTTAGAGGCTTTTAGTGTGTGGCTGTCTTTCATTTGTTAGACCTATAAATATTGTACAGCTCCAATCTATCAATATACAGTGAGTTATACACTACGTGAGTTCTTCCCTTTAAAACATTAACGTGGTATCAGAGCCGGCGAGAGTGAGGTAGTGTACTGTGGTTGGAACACCCATTCGACGCCGGAACTGGAATCGGGTGTCCATCGGAGCCTCCACGCGCCGCCACGCGCCGCCGCAGCTCCGACCCCACGCGCCGGCGCGTGAGGAATATTCCGGCGTCCTCTCCGGCCGGAATTTGTACTGCTGGAATCGCCTTTGTGAGTAGATTCCGTTAAGGTATGTGTTGGAGGGTTTTGTGTTCGTTGTTTTGAGAGCCTGCTTCTAAAGTTGCGTATCTGCGTTCTGTTTCCTTACTGGCTGTTTTTGTCTGTGTTATCTACCTGTGTTTCTGGTTTTTTTGGGTTCAATATGGCTGAGGGGAGTAACAAGAATATTACTATTGTTTCAACTCCGTCCAAATTAATTCATGTAGTGTTGATGGCTGATGGGTCAAACTTTGCTGAATGGAAATTCTTAATTAAAATTAATCTAGATGGAATGGGTAAAGGTGACCATTTAGATAAAGATTGTCCTACAGAAAACACAGCAAAGAGGGAATGGGAAGCAGACGATAAGGCTCTGTTTTCACGAATAATTAATTGTATTGGTAGGAAAGTAATATTATCAATGCAACATTGTACTACGGTGAAAGAAGTGTGGGAATTAGTGTCTGAATGATTTAGTGGGTCGAGTAATCTGAGAAAATTGTATCAGTTGTCCCAAGGTGTTTATCGACCTAATCAGAAAGGACAAGATCTGAGAGACTATTATTATGATTTCAAAAGTTTGAGTGAAGCTTTATGTACTGCAATGCCTATTACAACTGATGTCAAGAAAATGAAAGCACAACGTGATCAATTAATTGCTTTTAGTTTTATTTCTGGGCTTGATAAAGAATATGAGGTCCTTAGGTCACAATTGTTGGAGTTAGGGTCATTGGACCAAGTTTTTTCTCAGATTCAGAATGCTGCAGTAAGTACGGACAATAGTGAGCTTCCTGAAAAGAGTGTTTTTATATCACAGGGAAGCAATGGCGAAGGGAGCTCGTTTGTGTCACAAGGGAATTATACTAACGAAGGGTATAATAGTCGAGGAGGTGGAGGCGGTCGATATCGAGGACGTGGTGGAAGAAGCCGTGGAGGAGGCCGTGTAGGGCCGAGGGTATGTTTTAACTATGGGGAACCAGGTCATTTCCGAAACCAATGTCCTAAACCGCCCAAGCAACAAAGATTTGCTAATACAACTTCTGGGTCTGAAGGACATGTGGTGGTTATGACGGATAAAGAGTTGGCGGCGTTCAATCAACTAAGGGTGTCCCCTTCCATGCAATCTGTGTCTCAGTTTCCATCCAATCAACCTTCTCCATCTGCAACTTTTGTCCAAACAGGTAATCCTGTTGCGTGTGTGTCTTCTTCGTCTACACAGTGGGTCATTGACTCAGGGTCTAGTGACCATATGACAGGTAATTCTAATGTTTTCTCTACATATTCTCCCTCTAACCCTGGGGCTACTGTTACCCTAGCGGATGGGTCATCTGTTCCGATTTTGGGTAAGGGTAGCGCTGTTGCAACCTCTTCATTGCCCTTATCATCTATATTATACCTTCCAAAATTTCCCTTTAATTTGCTTTCTGTCAGTCAAATCACGCGGGCTTTGAATTGTTTGGTTTCCTTTTTTTCCTGGTTATTGTCTGTTTCAGGATCTTTTGACGAAGAAGATTATTGGTAAGGGGAAGGAAGTCGGAGGCTTGTACGTGTTAGAGCAGTCTGTGTCGCCGTCCAAAGCCATGTTGAGTGATACCTCTCCTTTCCAATTACACTGTCGGTATGGTCATCCGCCGTTGTCAACCCTAAAGAAGCTTTTTCCTGGTTTAGAGTCGTTGTCTACTTTGCAGTGTGAGTCATGTGAGTACGCTAAGCACTGTCGAGTTTCCTACCCTCTTCGAGTTAATAACAGGGTACGGTCTATATTTGAACTTGTTCATTCTGATATTTGGGGTCCTTGTCATGTCATAGGAAAAAAATGGGTTTAGATATTTCGTAACATTTGTAGACGATTTCTCTAGATGTACGTGGTTATATCTTATGAAGTCTAGGGATGAATTGTTCACTATTTTTTGTAATTTTTGTGCTGAGGTCAAAACCCAGTTTAATAAAACTATTAAGTGTCTGCGGAGTGACAATGCACGAGAGTATTTCTCTAAACTGTTTTCCACTTATATGAGTCAAAATGGGATAGTTCATCAGTCCTCGTGCGGGTATACCCCTCAACAGAATGGAGTGGCAGACAGAAAAAACCGTCATTTGCTAGAAGTAGCTCGGGCTATTTTGTTTCAGATGAAAGTGTCTAAGGTTTTCTAGTCCGATGCTGTTCATACAGCATGTTTTCTTATCAACCGCATGCCTTCGTCTGTCCTTCAAGGTCAAATCCCTTACTCCTGTGTGTATCCGTCAGAACCCCTGTTTCATCTCCCTCCGAAAATATTTGGGTGTACTTGTTTTGTCCAGGATGTTCGCCCTCAACGTGGGAAACTTGATCCGAAGTCACTCAAATGTATATTCCTGGGATACTCACATGCTCAGAAGGGTTATCGTTGTTATTCACCAGACTTAGGGCGGTATTTAGTGCCAGCTAATGTTACTTTCTTTGAAAACATGGTGTTTTCTGGGAGTGTAACTGGGTCATTTGAGTGTGATTCTACTCCGGATAATGACTTCCTTACATATACTATTTCCATACCAGTTGGGTCTGTTTCAAAACCCCCCGTTACACAGGTTTATGCCCGGCGGCCGAAGAAGGCTGTGGCGCCACTAGAGCAACAAGTGAGTACTTCTACCTTACCACTATCTTCGTCAAATGATCAGGATCTTCCCGTTGCCCTACGTAAAGGTAAACGCCGTTGTGTACATCCTATTTCATCTTTTGTGTCTTATACTCATTTGCCAGCGTCTTCTCGCGCCTTTGTGTCTCGTTTAGATTCTGTGTCAGTTCCAAACACTTTGAGTCAGGTTATAGCTCATGATGGATGGAGACGTGCAATGGAGGAGGAGATGGCTGCACTGGAGGACAATCAGACTTGGGAGTTGGTACCCCTCCCGGTCGGTAAGACTGCGATTGATTGCAAGTGGGTCTATGTTGTGAAGATGAACCTGGATGGGTCGGTGGTTAGACTTAAGGCTCGTCTTGTTGCAAAAGGGTATGCGCAGACTTATGGGGTTGATCACATAGAAACTTTCTCCCCTGTAGCCAAGTTGGCTTCGGTACGTATCTTTATCTCCTTAGCGGCATCTAATCATTGGCCTTTGTTTCAGTTAGATGTCAAGAATGCATTTTTGCATGGAGATTTGGTTGAGGAAGTATATATGGAGCAACCCCCTGGGTTTGTTGCTCAGGGGGAGTCTGGGAAGGTATGTAGACTACAGAAGTCTCTATATGGTTTGAAACAGTCTCCGCGAGCTTGGTTTGGGAGGTTTAGCAGTGTGATTGTTGAGTTTGGTATGCAGAGGAGTACGTGTGATCATACCGTTTTTTTAAGCATACTAATGTTGGGTGCATTCTCTTGATTGTTTATGTTGATGATAAAGTGATCACAGGTAGTGATGCAGGAGGGATTGAAACACTTAAATCTTTCCTCAAGGAAAAGTTTCACACAAAAGATTTGGGAGTGTTGAAATATTTTTTGGGGATCGAGGTTGCTCGTTCTCGGAAAGGGATATTTCTTTCCCAGAGGAAATATGTGCTAGATTTGCTTGATGATACTGGGTTGTCGGGCTCAAAACCGTGCGAGACGCCGATGGAGCAAGGTGTTAGGCTTGCAGCTGGTGAGGGGGAGGCCCTTGATTCTCCCGAGAGGTATAGGAGGCTAGTGGGAAAGTTGAACTATCTTACCAGTACACGTCCGGATATTGCTTTTTCGGTCAGTGTGGTAAGTCAGTTCATGCGAGCGCCTACACTAGCCCACTGGGATGCGGCAGTTCGTATCGTAAAGTATCTCAAGAATGCACCTGGGAAAGGTATTTTATATGCTAATCATGGGCATATGAGTGTTGAGGCGTTTTCTGATGCTGATTGGGCAGGCTCATTGAGTGACAGGAGGTCAACAACAGGGTATTGTGTGTTTGTGGGAGGTAATTTGGTTTCGTGGAAAAGCAAGAAACAAACGGTTGTGGCTCAATCTAGTGCAGAGTCTGAGTATAGGGGCAATGGCTCATGCGACGTGTGAGATAACGTGGGTGCACAACATTATGAAGGAGGTTGGTGTGGAGGTGATGAAGCCCATACGTCTGTGGTGTGATAATCAAGCGGCTATACACATTTCAAACAATCCAGTGTTCCATGAGCGGACCAAGCATATTGAAGTAGACTGTCATTTTGTGCGGGAGAAGGTTCAGCAAGGGTTACTTTCTATGGCTCATGTCCGTAGCGGCGACCAGCTAGTTGATCTATTTACTAAAGGACTCGGTAGGGACAGGGTTGAATATATTTGTAACAAGCTGGGCATGATTAATATCTATGCTCTAACTTGAGGGGGAGTGTTAGAATAAATTGTTAGAGTCTTAAGGAGTTGTTAGAGGCTTTTAGTGTGTGGCTGTCTTTCATTTGTTAGACCTATAAATACTGTACAGCTCCAACCTATCAATATACAGTGAGTTATACACTACGTAAGTTCTTCCCTTTAAAACATTAACAATTATAATATAAGAGCTATGGACTTTCGTGTTCTGCTTGGGGTTCATTTGGTTCAACCATTATTAATGAGTTATTGTGGATAAAGAAATCCCTAGTTTAAGAAAAAAGATTAAATAAAGTAATAAAAATTTAAAATATTATGTATTCCAAAGATATTAAAAGGTAGTTTTTCGGTTCAATTTGCTGGGTAATGGGTTATTCACTTATTTGAGTACTTTCATTGTCAACAAATACCCCAAGTTGTTAATATGATTGATTTCAAACTATTCTTTTTTATTTTTTTCATGGTATTAAAGAAATACATATGTATCGTTTTTTGGTGTAACTACTAATTTATTTAGGGTGTGTTTGGAAGTCCGGAAAATGATTTCTGAAAATCATTTTCCGAGCTTCTAGTGTTTGGCAAGACATGGAAAATACAAGTCAAAGGAAAATAGCTTTGGGTCAAAGGAAAATGAGGCTCATTTTCCAGACTTGCGCACAAAGTTCATCTCCTCCCTCATTCTCCATCTTCACTCTTCTTGCTACAAAATCACAACAAACCAAGGGCCTTCTTCATCTTCAACTCCTTCAAGTGGACTACCTCCGTAGGAAACCATTAAAAAAGCACCATTTCAGAAATCCTCTCTGATTTCCGATCGGAAACCACCATCTCCGGCAGAGTGGAGACTCTCTGGTTTCCGATCGGAAACCAGAGAGTTCACCTCTCCACCGGAAACCAGAGAGGAACCTCTCTGGTTTCCAACCTCTCTGGTTTCTCCAACTGGAAACCAGAGAAGGGTCTCTGGTTTCCAGTTGGAAACCCAGAGATTTTTTATTTTATTTTATTTTATTTATTTATTTATTTAAATAATAACACTGATTTTGTTTGTTTAAAGAGATTTTTTTGACTTATTTGAATAAATAAAATGTTTGTGTTTTATGAAAGTGATGATAATAATTGATAGAATATTTATAGCTTTGATATAATTTTAATTTTGGAGTACAATTTTTTTCATTTTCCAGAAAATGAACCAAACACATCAAGACAGTTTTCTGAAATGCAACTAAACACCAGAAAGGAATATGTTTTTTGGAAAATGGCTCATTTTCCAGAAAACATTTTCCATAAGTCATTTTCCTGCTTTCCAAGCACACCCTTAATTCAATAAGAGTAAAATAGAGTGATTCAGCTTCAATTTGTTGGGTTATTATTTGAGTACTTTCTTTGTCAACCAATCCCCAAGTAGTTAATATAATTAGCTTCAAATTATTTTAAATTTTTTTTTTCATAGTATTAATAAATTACTTGGTAAATAAATATATAACATTATTTTGTACTATAGCTTTGATATTTTTTTATTTTTTTATTTTAATAAAGATAATTTTATTGATGAGCAATAAGTCTGGGGGAAACAAAACCCCTACAGTCAAGCCAAAGAGCAAGAAGAACCTTTACAGGGAGAGAATTGAAAGAGCAAAAAAATTTGGGCAAGCTTTTGTTAAGACCTTCCGTGGCGAGGGCATCAGCCACTTGGTTTGCCTCTCGATAGATATGCTTTAAGGATGATCCCCACGAAAAGAGGCACGAGCGAATGAAGATGATAGCTTCCCTAATCTTCTAAGGGGTCTTTGCCGTTTTGGAGTTAACAATGCGAGCCAGACAGATTGAGTCCACTTCCACAAGGGAGGGTGTCTTTGCTGTTAGTTCACACCATTGAAGGGCAAAGCGAAGAGCTAAGGTTTCTGCTTCAAGAACCGAAGAAGCTGCTAATGGGAAACAAAGTCCTGCAACTAAAAAACCATTCGAGTCGCGCAAACAAGTTCAGCCTATTGCGCCGTTAGCAGAAAGTAATGCATCTGTATTGAGCTTCAATCGACCGGAAGGTGGAGCGAGCCATTTGATCCAGATAGTTCTTTTTCGCGGTGTGGCTGAAAATCTTGCGATCAAACCCTGTGAAAGCAAAACGGAGTCTGAAGTGTCTCTGCAGTGAATGGGTTTAGAAAGAGATATCAACACAGTCTCACGTTTGATTCTTTTAACAGTGCCAGGGATAGAAAAGGTGGATCCATTATGAATTGATTCATTGTAAGATACCCAAAATTGCCAAAGAATCAGACTGGGAAGGAGACGCGCTAAGCAGCCAATTGCTGAGTTTGGAGATGAAAATAACCACCAATGTAAAAATAACTTTGATATTTAATTACAAGATATTGTAAAAATAAGATAATGGACAATGTAATGAATATCAATTGATAAATTTGAATGTAAAGAATCTTTGCATGAGAGAAAATAAAGACAATATAACTAATGAAATTATTTCTCTTATTTAATTTAATTTTTTGATAATGAATAATTTTTTCAAATACAGGTATTGTAGACACATAATTCTAAATTAAAGAAATACATATGTATCATTTTTTGTTGTAGCTACTAATTTATTTAATTTAATAACAGTAAAATATAGTGAGAAACTTAATTATGTCAAATTTGATTGAGATGAGGTTCGAACCTAAGACCTTTCTGATAGAAATTAATAGGTAAGTTAAAAGTTAACGGAATCTTAACGGAGAAGAGAATATTTAACGAAAAACTTAACGGATAATCATAAAAGTAAGGTTAAATTAGGTAATCTCTATTAATAATATTAATCTGAATTATCTTAACCATCTATTTGATTAAATAATTCATCTGAACCATCCATTTGATTAAATAATTTGACCGCCATTTTTTCTACCCATTTTAGGCCTAACTTTCTTTGGCTCTTATTAGTATAATAATATAATAGATATTGATTTCACTATTTTATATTTTAATATATAAACAAATCTATTTAAATTGTATGAAGATGCCCTTTTTAGCCTTTTTACATTTATTAGCTTATCGAAAAGCTAATTTTATCAAACACTTTTAAGCATAACAGCTAGCTTAACAGCTCTTCAGATTTTAGCTTCGAGCTTATAGATTTTAAGTTTTCAGCTTTCAGCTACCTTTTCAGCTTGGTTTGCCAAACATAGCCATGATCCTAACTATATATATATAATGAAAAAAAAATTAGCAAAATTGAGCTGACTAGATTAACTCGGTTAACTTGATCGAAATGAACGAGTTAACATAGTCGAGTTAGGCGCTAGGCAAGGGCCTAGGTGGGCGGGCGCGTAGAAAGAAAATCACCACAATCTTAAAACGTTTAGACCAATTTTTATTGTTTACAACAACGATCCTGCATAATAGTTTATCGATTAAGAGCTGAGAAAATGAGTAATTAATTATCGCACATTCAACTAAACATATAGCGCCAAACATAAGTTGCCAAAATACACCAAACACGATCGTCGTATCGAATCAAAATAAGACTCGTTCCACACACACGTTTGAAATTTTCTCCCACGTCTAAGGCACATTTCTCAAGATTGACCAACTACCATTTTTCTCAAATCTTTTATCTTTGTCATTTTGCCTCTTTTTTTTTTTTTTTTTCTTTTGAGAAAGTGTCATTTTGCCTCTAATTCACGATCTTATTTTAAGATCCGTTGTTATTTGTAGAAAAAAATTTCTCTCCCCTCACTCGTTACCACTTGCCACGCATTTTGACCCTTTACTTTTCTTGTTTTCTACCCTAAAAACTCAGTCTTTCACCCAAAAGGCTGCAGTTTACTTTCTTCTTGTCACGTATTTGTGTCGTGTAGTTTGTAATTGAAGAGAGTATTGATAGTTTTATGGTGGGGTGTTGGGTTTCTTGTTAAACATGCTGCTATGCTTTGGTAGGTTGTGATGACAGCGTTGTTTTATGGGTCCAGAATTCAGCTGAGTTGGACTTTCATGGTGGTGGGAGAGAATCAGAATGAGAGGAAGAAGGCTATCTATTCCCATCAGTGCTTTTCCCTTCTTCTTCACTCTTTACCTGGCTGCCTCGCATTTGGGGTTGTAGGGTTTGTTTTCAAAATATGATTTGATTTGCTCTTCTTTATATTTTAGGTCTTGGGAGTTCATTTATGTGATTTCTTGATTGGATGTGTTGTCAAGATTATTTGAGCTGGTCAATCTTGTGCTTGTATAATTCATGAGCTTGTGTTGACCCTTCTGGTCTTGCTTTAAAATATGAATTATGTTCTCAATTTCTTGGGTTTAGGAGTTTAAACTCTTGGAATTGAAGGGATATTTCACTTGGATCCAAAAAAAAATTAAAGTGATATTTCCAGAGGTGAGATCTTTTTTCCTTGTTGTTTAGTATTCCTTAATTCAAATCTTATTTCTATTTGTTGTTGAGAAGTGTTCACTTCTATGTAGGATCTGATGGTTGTTGAGAGAGAGCAACTTAATTTTGAATTGGGCGTTGAAGATTCTTAATGTGGAGAAACTTGGATTAAGGAAATGACTGATCATTCAAGAATAAATAATAGAGTTATTCAGCCACCTCTGGTAAAATTCGTAACTTTCATGATTGTATTCTTGGACTGGCTTATGGTGTTTGCTTTTAATGGTGATGCTATTAGCAAAGGTTTAAGCTTGCAATCTGTTGTTGTTTTTTTGCTGCTGTTTGAATCTGCTGACTATAATGGTCTGTGTAGCAACCAATTGTTTTCTAATTGTTATCACTTTTTATCAAAATCAATTGCCAGTTTCTGAACATGGGAATCGGAATCGGAATAGGAATCAAATACTTGTTAATTGGAATGGGCTTTGGTGAATGTATTTTGCATGTTTGGTAGTATGGTGGAATTGGAATGATTACCAATATTGATAGATGTTTGGTTATGTATGACCATATAATTGGAATAAATGTTTTAAAAATAAAAAACAAAAAATCAAGGCAATTGATCTTAAGAGTGACAATGAAGTGAATAAGCAATGCAATGAGGAAGTGATGAGAGATGAGTGAGGAGGCAACAAAATGAGGAAGCGATGAAATGAGAGAAGGGATAAGGTTAAAGGTTCTTGTCGGCATTGCATGCAATAGGGCATGCCGGCACACAGTTACAATTGCGAAAATATTGGTTCAAAACATTGGATGTTGATTATTGTAAAGGTTTGGAGGTATTGTCAGGAGAGAAGAATCTAGAGATGGAATGCTGTTATTGCAGCGAATGAGAGTGACACCTGGATGAAGAGGGATTTGAAGCCACATCAGAACAAAATAGTGAACTATTAGTTTCTTCACCCTTTTGGCCTTTCCTGTGTGCACATAATGTGACAACTAATGAAGAAACTAAAAAACAATTCCTTCTCTTTAATTATCCATTTATCCCTGATTACAACATCACATGGTTGTCGTTCACAAAAGAAAGCAACCTGAGTGCCTTTGAGTTTCAGATAACTTTTGAAAAGTAGGTCTAGCCATTGTGCTTATCTTTAAAAGTAACTAATATGACATGGAAGAGAATTCAGAATTGACCAAAGAAGCCAAGAAAGAAGACAGATGAAAATTATGAGATCTCTGATTGTGCCTGTTCTGACAATCTGGCCACTGTGTTGGGATACTCAAGACAAAAGTATGTTTTTTTTAAAAAAAAGAAGTTGATTTTCTGTTCTCAAATGGTTCTTTCACATCCTTCCTCACCCACTTACTATGGGGTTGGTGTGTTAAATTATGAAATTTAAAATCATAATAGAAATTATGGCATTTCATAGATGGCTCATATTTGTGTTTCTCAGCATTAACTGTGCTTACCGTCTCTTATATGGATCAGTGTAAATTTTGATGTGATCATATGGAGTAACTTTTTTTTAATCTGTGTGGAAAGATCAAATGAGAAATTGGAGTCTCTTGTTTATTTCAGGTTGATACAACTGCTTGCCTTTGTAGAGTAGATGCAGGACTCAAAACTGTTGCCGGTGCTAAAAAGTATATGCCCGGGACAAAACTTTGTCTTCGCCCAGATATCAAACCTTCTATTCATCCCACTAGAGAAAAACCACGACGTGACAAAAACCGGAACCAGTACCCTCTATTACCTGGACTTCCAGATGATCTTGCCGTTGCTTGTTTAATTAGAGTCCCTAGAACCGAGCATTGCAAGCTCCGCCTAGTCTGCAAAAGATGGAACCGCCTCTTAGCTGGTAATTTCTATTACTCACTTCGAAAGAACCTAGGGCTTGCTGAGGAATGGATATACATCATGAAGAGAGACCGAGATGGGAAAATATCATGTGATGCATTTGATCCCGTTTACCAGCAATGGCAGCCACTCCCTCCTGTACCCAAAGAATATTCTGAAGCCCTTGCTTTTGGATCTGCTGTTCTTAGTGGCTGTCATCTGTATTTGTTTGGTGGGAAAGACCCTGTGAAGGGTTCCATGAGAAGAGTTGTCTTTTATAGTGCACGAACGAATAAATGGCACCGTGCTCCAGATATGCTTCGAAGGAGACATCATTTTGGCTGTTGTGTTATAAATAATTGTTTATATGTAGCGGGTGGAGAGAGTGAGGGAGTTCACGGGCCTATAAGTTCAGCTGAAGTTTATGATCCCCACAAAAATAGGTGGTCCTTTGTTTCTGAGATGAGCACAGCAATGGTACCCTTCACTGGAGTTGTTTATGAAGGAAAATGGTTCTTAAAGGGCATGGGTTCCCACCGACAGGTTCTGAGCGAGGTATACCAACCGGAAACTGATGTTTGGAACCCCGTGTTTAATGGAATGGTTACAGGGTGGAGAAGCCCAGGCGCTACGTTAAATGGTCATCTCTACGCTTTGGACTGTAGAGATGGATGCAAACTTAGGGTGTATGACGAAGAAACAGATTCTTGGAGCAAGCATATCGATAGCAAGATGCATCTGGGGAATTCGAAGGCTCTAGAGGCTGCAGCGCTCCTCCCTCTCCACGGAAAACTGTGCATTATTAGAAACAACATGAGCATTTCTGTTGTTGATGTTTCAAGATGCGGTAATGGTGATGATGAGGACGCAACAACGGAGCATTTGTGGGAAACAATTGGTGGAAGAGGGCAGTTGAAAAACATGGTGACAAATTTCTTATCAACCCTTGCCGGTAGGAACCGGCCCAAGAGTCGCATTGTTCACTGCCAGCTTCTTCAAGCTTGAATTATGTTACTAAGATTGGATCAGTAAAGGCTCTTTATTTGCTTGTATTATTGGTGGGCAGTGTGTTGTTAGGTAAGGTAGGGTACTAGGTTATCAGATAGATGGTATTGTTTTCTGGACTCAAACTGGTTCTCATTACACAGCTTTATGTATCATTTGACAATCAACAAGTCCATGAAAATGATTGTCATATGCTACATACATACATATAAAATATAAATGATGTAGAGGTGCAGCAACTATTGCCAGTTGCCATGGGCGAGGCGAGTTATAAATTACTTCCTTCAAACGATTTTACAATATTATTATACAAATGTTGCTACTATTATGTTCTTTACTTTGTAATCGACCAAAGCCCTATTTGATAACATAATTAACTTATTGGTCAATTTTAACTTATTTGACCACATTTAGTTATTTAACTTAATTAAATAACTAATATAAGTATTTAATTAATTTTGTTAACAGTTTATTGTTCTAAAATGCTAAAATTTAAAAAGTTATCCAAAGCAACTTTTTCAATCACTTTTTTGAGAAAGTCATTTTACATGTAATTAACAATTAATTTACCAAACATCTTTCTACAATCAGTTAATACTATCAATTAGTCAATCTCACTAACACAATCAGCTAACAACTATTTACCAAACAAAGTATAAACTCTCAACTTCAGTTCTCATTCCCTTCAAAACACAACAATAACACTAAAGAATAAAGATGAATGCTAAAATTACCATTGTACTTGAATTCCTTACAGAGTAAGCTTTAATGAAATAAAAACCTTCTCCAACCTGTAATATCTAAAAAAGCTTTTATTCTCCTAGATACTTTAAACGAAGCTACATGAAACTTTGCAACACCACCCCCACAGCTACTGTAATCCAACTTTACAGACATACACAACTCACTGTTCATGATAATATATAAAAGGAAAGGGAAAATTTTTTAAAAATTAATAAAAAAAACATATGAGGATTGTTTCGACGTGCCCTGACCAGCTACAACACTTTACTTCAAATGAAAAGCAGAGGGCTCAAGTAGATGTAGATCTCCAATCAAATGGTAACACATAAATTTGCTAATAAAAAGGTTTGTTATTTCTTAGATCCCCAGAGGTATGCTTTTGCCAAGGAACAGCACCTTTCTTTCTGATTTTTGTACTCGTTGAAACGCAGGAAGAAATAACCAAGGTAATCAAATTCAATCGGAGACATTTTTGCCTGTCAAAGGAAAACAACACGCATGCATTATGAGGCTTATCTCTTTGGGCTTCAATCCTTTATATTTTAAAGAGCAGGGGAGGGTGGCAAGGCTTTGTAATTGAGATCTTCAAATACAGAGTACTATATAGTAGTACCTGGATTAGGGCCCACAAAGCCCAATACAAATGAGATGTTAACATGTAAGTACTGGTCTCGACATATAGAGCCTCAAGGTCCTTCTCAGAGACCTGTCATAATAATAATAATAATAATAATAATAACAACTTTGTTGTGAATGATCCCCATTGTGTCACCATGAGGTAAAAAGCTTTAACAGAGATCAACTGTTTATAAAAGATAAATAAATAAAATTAAAAATGATTTGCTAAGATCAAGGTGTAGGATGATGCAGCTAAGGGAAGACCAAATTAACTCTCTTCCAATAATAATAAGTTAAACAAATCCAGCCAAACTCAAAGATTCAGTTGAATATAAAAAATGGGGCAAAATTTAGAGGAATGAGAGTAATAATAATGTTGCCAACACACCTCGTATGGTCTTTCAGGTTCTAAATAGTGCCTGAAGAAATGGTACTGCTCATCCTTTGTTGGGTACCTACATCAGATAACATGCCCAAACTACAATTTCATGTTCAAAGAGCATAACACAATCGATTGGATGGAATAGAGAAGAAAAGGAAGGGTAACACACAAGCTGTAATCACATTCATAGCCCGCATACTCGTTGAAGTGATTCCCTATGTCAAAACCTCTATAGTTATAGGATCCATACTCGAAGTCAATGAAATAGAGTTTTCCTGGACATACACCACGGAAATGAGATTATCAAAAACAGTAGAATCATCAGTTGATAAGAATTTACATGAAGAGCTCATTTAGCCTTCTCCACCACTTAATTGAATGGTAATTATGTATCTTTACCTTAGACTAGGGTGTTAGTAAGAAACAGTGAATTCCTATAACAAGCTGAGCCAAATTCAAACAGGAAACCTGGTTTGTTATTCCTGTCTCAGTCAAGCTTGGCTCACTTGCTCCATGAGAATTTCAAAAACAATGAGATTGGTTTGAATAAACTCAATGAAGCTGACATATGCAATGATCACACGAATGGATAATATTTTAAATGTTTGGCTTGACCATGAAGTAACAACATCAGAAAGTATATGCATAAGAAGAAAATTCATTTCATACACAGTTTCTTTGTATCTGCATAATAGGGTGGGATCAAAATGCAACTATAAAGGTAAGCTAAGGGCATAATTACCTTCTTCCTCATTGAGCATCAAATTGCCAGACAGTAAATCATTATGAGCATAAACCACTGGAGCATTAAGGTGACTAGTCAATTCCTGTTCCACATTTAAAAAAATAAATAAATAAAAATAAGTCATATTTATTACCAATACAAGTAAGATATAAAAATTACTAAGTTGTCATAATAGGTTCATTAAGTCACAAAGAATCCAATGATTCCTGGTATCTCTTGGAAAATACAAAAGTGTCTTTCTTGTGAATGTCAAGTGATACATAACTACTAATCTCCAATGAACTTTATAAGGAGGGGTCATATGTAACCAAAAATCAGCAAATTTACTGGATATTTGACAACCTTAAGCTCATTGACTTCATTATGGACTTCTTCAAATGAGATTGTCTTAAACTTTCTTTGCTTCTCACTATCATCAAACTCAAGATTTGATGCTGCAAGTACAGTAGAAAGTAGAAAATAAAGCATAAGGACAGATGGAAGATGACTGCAGGTAATCTAAATGGAAATCCTCATCTATGTGTCACACAGGAATCTGAGATGTTACACAATGCAGGAAATATAATTCATCTTAATCATTTGATGTTGTATGAAAATGAGTCATAAAAGAAATACCCTTTTGAAAGAACTTGAATATGTCATGCCAAAGTTGAGGTTCCTTGCCGCCTGGAATTTCCACCTGATGGAACTTGTGTAGTTGTTTTGCAATTTCAGCTGCTAGCTTTGGTTTTCTCATGTCTGTTTAGAAATTCAATAAATCACATCAATGAAATTTTCAATACTCCAATAAGTTTCATATTGGAGTCTAACCTGTACTCAATGAGTTCAAATTCAATCATTGAAAAACTTGTGTGTGAAAAGAATAGCACTTTGGTGGTAGGAAATAAATGAAAATTAAAATAAACAGAGAGGAGAATATCTCAAAAATAAAAACAAAACAAAACAAAAACAAAAAAACAGAGGAGAAAAAAAACCCACATGCACAGACACTATCTATAGACAAGATATGTGGACTTTTGCTTGCAGAAATGGAGTTACTTTTTCTCAAATCAGCACCAGAATTGTCATCTCTACCTGACATTTAGAATTCATAGCACAGTAAAATGTTGTCTTTCATATTCCTACCTGAGGGTGTTAAGGTACGTGCATGAATAAATGACTGAACCATGCCATTCCCAAAAACTCCAAGCAACTTGGCACCAAACCCTGCAGCTGAGAGGTATGGAATTGCCTAAATGCAACATATTACAAACAATCACAGAGGGTAGGCAATTATATCAGTAGAAAATTGGACGGAAATTTAGAAATAAATCAAGTAGATATTACATTTGTAAAGGATATCTAATGTAAAACAGTGAAAACACATTAATTAGATTTTCTTTTAGCATCTACTCCATATTAAAAATTAAAAAAACAAGCATAAAAAGCAGAGAATTTGTAAAAATCTTATATACCATCATTCTGCCAGGTAAAGTGTAAGAGACATGAATATGATAAACAGAACTTTGTTGACAGAATATAGTATACAGAATTTATTATGCATGGACTATATGGTTAATAGTTCCAGTAGAGCATTTTGTAAAACTTCATCATTATTTGCTCTGTTCTACAACTCAGACTGTAGGCCACCAATTGCCCACACATAAAGCCTGTGATCAAAAGTGTGATATACTGGCAACCTAAGTATAAAATGTTTAGAAACTAGGGGACTGGCGATCTCATTCATCAGTAAATTAAGAAACCATTTAGACCCTATTTCCCTAATTTGGATTCATATGCAGGATAACTCCCTATTTGCAACAATTTCCAGAAAATGCTAAGGTTAAGCTATTCATATGATAATAATACAAAACAGAAATCTTGAAAAAGGAGTTCATGAACTTCAGCTCTGTTGAATGCCTTAAAAAGCCATAATAAAGTTGATAATGAATTAAAAAGTACCAGGAAGTTTCATGTTAGTTGTTATTTTGATGGAATGGAAATATTTTATTTTATTTATATAAGGGGGAGATAATTACATTATATATGACAGAAGTTGTGTAGTGTTAAATGCAACAGTTTGAAGATAAAAATACTAAAATAGTCATCTCAGAAAAGACACTGAAGACTAAAATTTAAAGTTAGTTTTAAAAGAACTGCATATAACATGACCAGAACCACTTCAGAGAAGTATACTGCCTGGTGGTCTGGAAATTCATTGATCATTTGTACTTTGTAATTCTTAGCTAAGATTAACCCAACGCAAACTGCTTAGAACTCCAAATAGTATGACCAAAGCCTACTAGCTGAGTTAACAATAGAATTAGATACTAACCTGAAGTTCTCTTTCACGGTTGATGACATATTCAGTATTAGGTCCATATAATCTAACCATCAGATCCACAGTTTTGTTACTATCTTCCCTTATGGATACTTTCAGTACTGCAGCAAAAGAAATTAGTTGTCTCAGGGAAGTTTTTAAAAAGATTTAACATTGTATGGAAAAAAAAAAGACTTCAGGGAAGTATGAATATCAGTTTGCAGAAAAAGAAACAACACACTGAATCGCTACTTTTGGCCAACATTTGGAACTTAAAGTCTTAAACTAGGCTAATTTTGTTATTACCATAAATTTGTTCATAAAAAAAATACCCACACAGATTTGTGATGCCACCAGAAACAGTCTCAACAGACAAGTGAGAAGCATCCAAATTTGGCCATTTCTTGAAAAGATCCTTGCACAGCTCCCTGCAATTTTTTTTATATCCACATAGAAACCCAAAGAGAGAGAGAGAGAGAGAGAGAACAAGGATCAGTTACGCATTAGAAGGGTGAGAATCACACAAATTCTTAAATTGCAAACATGTTATTACAAAGATGCCATGTTCAAAATCAAGAAAAGTTCATTTTAAGCAGTATATTGAACTAGAAATTTGAAGGAAAATTTACACACTAAAGTTCAAGGAAAAAAATTGGAAAGCTACAAATGAAAAATAAATTCTACCCAAGTTTGATTAATGAAATCAAATTTCTTTCCCTTTCCTTTTTTACACTTAGCAACTAACATTTAAAATTGTAATGGTTTGTCATCCTATAGTTTGAAATGATAATGGACAACAAATTTCATTAACTTTCAATTAAATATAACAATTATATGCACTCACACTGTTTTCTGAAGAGTATGTTTGTCATTAAGAAAAACATTTACATAATGCAACTTAAAATTTCAATCAGTTTACAATTAACAGCAACTTATATAAATAACAACACCCTTAATAACAATAAAAAATCATGAAAATAAGTATTAAATATAGAAAAGTTGGTTGACGTATTTGAAATTGAATCTTCTTCTCTTTAAAATGATAAGCTGATACAACATTTGTTATCTCTATTTTTTAATTGTAATCAATTTAACATTTGGGTTGCACTATGTAAAATATATTTTTTTAACTCTTTAATGGAATTTTTAAGGAGCATAATGTTAAAGTACAATTTGCAAACCATTGCAATTTAAAGATTAGATGTTAAGTAACATGAGAAAAAAGTATGAACTACAGCATAAAGTTACTCGATAAAGATTCTGAGAACAACACTGCAAAACAAGCGTATTTTTCCATCAACAAGATGTATCAATTTAGAAATATATGTGGAGTATATTTTTCTCATTTCTCACACACCTGAAAGTCCCAAAATCTTGTCCAAGTTCTACTGATTATTAGGTCTAATCAATCTAACCCGATCATAATTAAGCATGCTTAGATGATGTAACACCCAAGCAGTGAGCAGACCCTCGTGACATCAGCAGGGCAGGAAACAGGGCCGTTTCACTCCTTTAGTCTGTTGCTGGGTTGTTACTTGATATTTTAGCTAGAGAATAATTTTGTTATTAGACATCTTCTAGTATAAATATGGAGTTGATTGTATTGAAGTACTATGCTTGGATATATGAATAAACTTCTGATTTTCTTCCCAAAACTCTCCCTTCTCTTCCCCTAATTTCTACTGCAACCTATTCTCTATCAGATCCGCAGGCAGGGACATTACAGTTGACAACAATGAAATTTCCATCAACGTCAACCACAGTTGAATCATTTTACCAAGATATGAATGAAGCCCCCCAATCTAAATCTAAACCTAACCATAGCCGGCTATACGTATCATGAAAAACTAGGTGCGGAGCCCGAAGAGTGGAAAACGACTCAAAATATACGTCTAACATTAAATACGAAGCTGAAATTCATGGAACAGAGAGATAGAGGAATAGAGCGTACACGAGGCGAGGCTTCATCTCGGGAATAGAAAGCGAGTGATCGATGGTGAGATGCGACGACGGAATACCAGAGGTCTGGCCGTCGCTAGCTCCCTCTGCAACTTCCATGGCGTTCCAGATATTTACAGCGCCCATTTCTACGGCAGCGACTGTATATTTATTCGTGCGTGTTAGACTGTTAGCTGGATTGGAGGGAAGTTTCACTGATATGATGCTCCTGCCTTCTTGGGTTTGTGAACTGAACTTCCTGAATTTAGGCGTAGATATAGGCAACGAACCAGTTATATAGTTCGATGCTGTTCAGTGTTCATCAAAATTTCAGCGTCTAAATCTATATTTTAGAGAATATCGATTGATACCGATGTCTTATTGTCTTTTACCTCCCAGAAATAATGTACAATGCAAATAAATATTTTTTTTTTTTTTTGAAAACTACAATGCAAATAAATATATATTATACGGAGTATAATATTACTCCATCTGTTCTATTTTATTTGTTTGGTTCGTGACTTAAAGTAAAGTTATTTTTAATCTAATTTTTTATAATATTGAATTTATATTAATATACAAAAATTAAATACTCCATCTGTCTCATTTTATCTGTCATATTTACTACCTCCGTCCCAAAATGGTTGTCTGGTTCGTTTAACGAGGCTTGACTGAAGTAATTTTTAATATAAATTTTCATATTATTAAG
Source organism: Ipomoea trifida (assembly GCA_003576665.1). Taxonomy (NCBI): domain Eukaryota; kingdom Viridiplantae; phylum Streptophyta; class Magnoliopsida; order Solanales; family Convolvulaceae; genus Ipomoea; species Ipomoea trifida. The sequence goes on along the minus strand of CP025655.1, from coordinate 14,710,121 downwards.
TTTAACATTAATATATAAAATTTATATATTTAGAAACTACATTAAAAGTACTATTAAACAAAAAAAATTAAATTTAAAAATAATAAAAAATTACTAAAGAAAATAAGCAAAGAAGGAAGAGTTGGTTTGACCAATGAATAGTAAATAGGACAGGTAAAATGGGACGGAGGGAGTACTATTCATTGGTCAAACCAACTACTTCTTGTTTACTTATTTTCTTTATTATTTGTTAATTATTTTTAAATTTTAATTTTTTGTGTTTAATGGTACTTTTAATGTAGTTTCTTAATATATAAATTTTATATGCTAATACTAAACTTAACATTATGAAAAATTGAATTAAAAATAACTTCAGTCAAGTCTCGTTAACCGAATCAGACACATAAAATGGGACGGAGGTAATATTTAAAAACTACACTAAAAATACTACGGAGTATTAAACACAAAAAATCAAATTTAAAAATAAATACAAATATTAAAGAATAATAAAAAAAGAAAGGATTGAGTTGATCAATAAATAATAAATATGACAAATAAAATGAGACAGAGATTATCATCAATGTAAATACATGTTGCAATCGGATCTAAAAGCAAAACCCACAATTTAAAATAAATAAATAAATAAGATACTAAAGCAGAACTATACCCACGACCACACATTTAATTCATAATTATGAATTTTGTCACATTTGATACATAAATATATTGAGTGTGTTTAATTCGCACATAAGAATTAAATCAGAATGAGAATCAAATATTTGGTAATAGTAATAAGTTTTGGTGAAAGTATTTTGCATGTTTGGTAGTACGGTAGAATTGAAATGATTAGCAATGTTTGGTTATGTACTATCCTATAATGGAAATAAATGTTTTACAATACAAAAACAAAAAATTAAGGCAATTGATCCTAATATAATGATATCCAAAACACCAATAAAAATAAAAAATCAAAAATCAAAACAAAAATCTAAAAGTATTCATCCAAACTTAAAAATTAGATTACCAATGAGATAGAATGATACGTCTTTTTAATTAGGAAATGAAATTTTTAATTGAAAGGGTAATCAAATCTCATAGGTGAGTTTTAAAAAGCTGTAAACTAAACACTAAGGGTCCGTTTGGAAAGCAGGAAAATGACTTCTGGAAAATGTTTTCTGGAAAATGAGTCATTTTCCGGAAAACAGTTTCATTTCCAGTGTTTGGATGTATTATGGAAAACTGTCTTTGTGTGTTTGGTTCATTTTCTGGAAAATGGATAGAATTGTATAATTAAACATTGTAATTGTTTTATTTAAAATATAAAAAATTATAATAGTGATTAAAATAATGGTATTTAATAAAAAAAATAGAATTTATAAAAAAATAAAAATTTAAAAAATATAAAAAAATAAAAATAAAAAAATATAAAAAATGTAGCAAAGGTTTGCGGCGGTTTCCCCACCTCCTTGGTCCATGGTCATGGATGATATGACTTGGTTTTGGTTGAAAACATGCGAAACAGCTATTCTAGCAATTCCGTAAAATGACTTACGGAAAAAAATTCCGTAAGTCATTTTCCGGAAAAATGAACTGATTTTCCTTGGTCAACGGAAAACATTTTCCGTTGACCACATTTTCCAGACATTGCCAAACACAGAAAACTCGGAAAACATTTTCCAGAAGTCATTTTACAGGTTACCAAACACACCCTAACTATGATTTTGATTTCCATTTCTAATGTGAAAACTCATGAACCAAACACACCATTGTTGTTATAATATTTGGTTTTATTGACCAAATCTCTAACAATCAATTGTTGAAAAATATACAGTAAATTTTTTATGTGAAAGAGAGAGGGGGTACTACCAAAATTGATTTTTTGTGGGACAGTCACGCGCACCTGAGGCACGAGCAAGGGGCGTTAGTTCATTTGCTTTTATTTTTTCTTATTCTTTCCCTTCTCTCTCATATTCTCTTCTATTCATCTCTGCAAAAAAAACAAAAAAAAAATAATAATAATAATCTCTAACTAATAGGTTTGCTCCAACAGCAATTTCTACAGTATTCCAGTACAAGTTTGAGCTTTTGACAGGAAAAATGAAAATGGAACAGAATGAATAAAATGGCAAAGGTATAGCAGTAATACACAGCTGACAAAATAAAGCAGTCATTTAAATTGATAAGAGCAAGGAATGAGCTAGAGCTCTACAACCAGTTTCAGAAGAACATTACAAAAAGCAGCACTAGATTGAACTACTGATGGGCATTACTCCTTAATCCTTCCCTCTACGGTATCTATACTTCTACGTGCAGTCAAATTGCATTAGCATAAATGAAACAAAACCCAAAAGATACTGAGCTAATAAGAACACTGCTATGACATCTATGTCTGATACTACCAGTGTTTAATTAGGTCTATACATATCCATACCATACTGTACCCAGTATATAACAATAGGGGGTTATGTGAACATAACCAGATAGTGAGGAATTAAGAACTAATTCCAGTCATCTGCAGTGATGGATGCTTGCTCGAAACCATAGTTGCTCGGAGCAGCAGAATACGAGCCCATTTCGGGATGAACATAATAACCAGCAGCAGCAAAAGGAGCACCATACGTAAATGGATTACTGTCAGCAGTGCAGGGATAGTAAGGCGGAGCGGTTTCAGTATACTGGCTAGACCAATTCTCGCTAAAGCTATCATAAGCAGCAGTGTTTCCGTAATCAAAACCGCCAAATTTTTTGTCACCATAGCTCTTTACCCTCTCACCATTGCCACAATAAGATTTCTCAGCATATTCATTAAGCCATGTTGGGATTTCTTGATTTGCCCCCTGCATTAATTCAACAAGATCCTTTGCAAGAGCCGCATTTTTACCGCTGAAAAATGCAGTTGCTAACCCAGATTTACCAGCACGCCCAGTCCTACCTATCCTGTGAACATAGTAATCTATGCTCCTTGGCAAATCAAAATTTATCACATGGGAAACATGTGGAATGTCGAGGCCTCGAGAAGCAACATCTGTAGCAACTAAAATTGGAGTACGTCCACTTTTGAATGATCTTAGTGCTCTTTCCCTTTCCTTCAAAGCCAAGCACATAATAAATGTTAGTAAACTTTTTGTTACAAAATGAGGTAGGTACAAGATCAAACACACAAATATTAGTATATATGCTTTTTCGAGTATATATTACACATTTGTTTAATATATAAAACAAACCAAAATTGCACACTTCAGCTTGTTTCTAATTTCCAACCTGCCCATCCAAAAAATAAGTTGAATTTTAATCACCATGTGTAATTGTAACATTTTGATCATAACCACACATTTCACCAAGTAGTGATGTTTGAAATTCACTGTCCAGGGAAAAGGAAATACTATAACTATCTCTGAAATCAAAATTTTCTTCTATCAAAGTGCATAAACATTAGGAATTGAACATTTTAATGGAACCAAGAAGCAGCTTAACGGTGAAATCTCAAAATCATAATAATTCACAAGCATATAAGCATATCAATAATATTAAGACCAACCATTTGCTCTTTGTCACCATGTATGGCAACAGCTTGGAAACCATTTCCTAACAGCCAGCGTTCTAATGCATCTGCTCCCCTTTTGGTCTCCACAAATACTAGTGTCAGACTCTGTCAAATCAAAATTGTATGCAGGCTTATGATCATTCCAGCAGATATATAATCAAACAAGAATCTATATGCAACAAGTCTTCATTTTCTACCTTTCCTTGAGTTCCATTTGCAGTTTGCTCTTGAAGAAGGTTCATCAAAATATCCTCTTGCCTGACTCATGAACAAATTCAACTTTCTGAACAATTAGATCAGTGCTTGATCCAACTTTTCCAGCAGATAGGAATACATGATTCGAAAGAAACTCCGATGCTAGGCTCTGCAATACTAAAGTCAATTGGTAAGAGCCATAAATATCTTAGCAACACTAGAAATGGGAAAAATAAGTAAATAAATAAACAATGTGAGCCAAATGTGAAGACCCGCTGCCCAGAGATGTCAACCACAATAGAACCAGAGTGTTCAATTCATGGCATCATCATAAAGACATAGGGAATGTTTAACCCATTTTTAATTTGTTCCATAATACACCAAATTCCAGTATAACATTGCAATGCAAAACCATGTTATACAATCATATCAATTTCAATCTAATTAGAGATCAAACTGGCCTGTATCTCAGCTGGAAATGTAGCACTAAAAAGCATTGTCTGCCTCTTGCCAGGCGGAGGCATCTCTGTATCCTGAACTATCCTCCGGACTTGGCGCTCAAATCCCATATCCAGCATCCGGTCAGCCTCATCCAAAGCCAAAATATTTGATTTCTCTCAAGGAAACTCTTGATTTCTCCATCATATCAACTAATCGTCCAGGAGTAGCAACTAAGATGTCAACACCCTTTTCCAGAATGCGCAGCTGTAGAATAAAGTTTCAACACCCAATATTCTAATCATTGAAGCAATACTGGTAACTCGCACATAGAAGGCATGTAGAAACAACTTGGGAACCATAAACTTACAGACAGAAAAGATATCACTGAAAACAAAAACAATTAGTTAACATAAAGGCATCAGTAAGAGGAATAACTTTTATTTAAAGCTAGCAGTACAACGAATTAATCCGGGAATCGTGTCGTTTTACAACTGATAGACTAGAGAAGATGCAAAAGGCAACAATGGGTTGCACATTGTGCAACTAGCTTCAAATCATAAATGCAACATCATCGTTAGCAAGTCTTATTAGGTATTTGTTAATCTCCTAAAATAAAAACAGTCTCCCACAATTACTTTGAAGCAGATGAAGACAAAAATTACACAGAAAAAGGATATATGCATGAATACAATACCTGTAGACTTATTGTGCCCCTCCATATGCAACCACGATCTTTAATCCTGTCTCATAAGAAAACTTCTTGGCCTCTTCATGTATCTACATTCAAATCCCACAAAATGCATCAGTGATCTAGCATAAGCCCTTGAAAGTAACAAGCTAATACTGAGTAAAAGCAAAAGGGGGAAACAGTAAAAAAAATGACTGAGGTAAAGGAAAAGAAAAGTAAAGGGTGAAAGCTATGACCCTTCAGGTATTCATATAACAAAATGCAGAAAACTAGAAAAGAATATTAAAAGAACAAACAAAGGCACATAAATACATACGGAGTAAACCTGACAAGAATGAACTGAAAACGCTGGACATGAACATATAAAAAGCCCAAAAGCGAGAAGGAGTTGAAAGGCAGTCAACCTGACAAGAAAGCTCTCTGGTAGGAACCAGAATTAGAGCGAGGGGAAGCGGGTCTAGAATTCCTGAACCCTACTCTACCAGCACTGAGAATCCCATTGATAATGGGGAAGCAAAAAGCGGCCGTCTTGCGAACCAGTCTGTGCACAAGCCATCAGGTCCCGCCGTTCATCGCCACCGGAATAGCATACCTTTGAATAGGAGTGGGCTTAACGTACTTACATCTGTTGATATTCTCGTAGAGAGAATCACAGAAGTCAAGCTCAGAGAACGACCTCACTGGTTTAGGAATATCCTTCCCGCTCGTCTCCACCGGAACGTCGTCGTACGCGTTCACGTTGCCCTTCCCCACGTCTTCCTCACTCTGGAGATCATCAAATTTCAGTCCGAGTGAGCGTTCAAAACCGGATTTCTCGGCCTGGCTTGCCCACCTGCCCCGACCATGCCTCTCCCCGGGCCGTTCCGCCACGAGCGGAACGGTTGAAACGTTCAGGAAGGGTATCGGTATCGGAGTTGCGTAGATGGGGAGGAAGGTAGGTGACCCGAGAAGCGCGAGTATGACGAGTGGACTCGGAATAAGAACCGTTCCAAGGACCAGCCATTTGCAGTATCTGTGTATTTAGCTGGAAATGCAGAAAGGGGTTTAAGGGAAAACGAAGAGACTGGAGTTAGGTACGAAAGGGACTACACAACGAGAGACGCCATTTT
>CP025655.1:14639815-14661013 GCA_003576665.1 Ipomoea trifida | reverse complement strand
AATAATTTTAATCAAAAAATGGGTTGGATTCGGGTTTGGTTGGGAACCCAGGAGTGATGAACTCAATCATGATGGATTCTGATATTATCTTTGTGATAAAGAATCTCCTCGCCGTAATTCTCGAAGTAGACATAATAACGGTTCTTCATTTTCCGGGTGATTTGACCGACCCACCAACCGCCATTGTCGAAGGCGTCCACTACCTGGTACATGTTGAAAAAGGTGGACTGCACTTGCGGCGGCTGCGGCTGGATTTGTTCGAGTGGAACGTTCTCCGTCAATGGGGCGGAAAAGTCGTCCGTCATCAAATTCCTGTATTGAACTATGTAGACATTGCTGGCGGTCAATTGACCCACCACCGTCGCCTCGTAGTAGGATCCCACGAAGTCTTCATCGTTGCTCGCCACTTCCACCACATCGCCAATCAAGTAACCAACCGTGTGTAGAGTCCTCATGGTTCTTGATTTTCTAGGGAAAACCGGGAGAAATAGATTTTGATGAATAGGAAAACAGATTCAATAGGCGAAAATAAAAACATGAAAAATTTCTAGAGCTGATAGTCTAATCCTTACCTTTCCAATTGTCGAGTCCTTTGCTGGTTTATCAATTCCTCCTAATATGCAGTTATCAAAAACTAATAAAATGATTGCTGTACAAATTATTCTTTGTGCATCTATATATATATATATATATATATATATATATATATATATATATATATATATATATATATACACACATCAGCCAAAACATTACATATATATATTTTCCGTTAAATTTCAGTCAATATCCATTTATATATAACCAGGCCATACATATGTTAATCTTATTAATTATGTTTTGATTCCGTTTGTGCATATATTACATAATATAAAAATTTCAGTCAATATCCATTTATATATAACCAGGCCATATATATGTTACTCTTATTAATTATGTTTTGATTCCGTTTGTGCATATATCCATAATAGTAACCAATGATCCAGCATCCATGCTTTCATCTTGAAACCTTCGTTTCTTCTGCTCGACGCACACAGTGTCATGCCCATAAGAAGGATCATTCACTGGAACACCATCTATCATAACTTCCTTTCCGTTATGAGAAGGCTGGTCATTATTATTTCCCTGAGTCCCTCGCATGCCCGAACACCTGTCAGTGTCAAAAGCCTTGGCCATTATCCACCGTTAATATCCATTATATTCTTTTCATTTAATTATATTAATTTATTATTTATGTTTTGACTAAAATGCCCTCCAGTTTTTGGTGGGAAAAGCTTTCCAGGAACTTCTGTTATTATATATATATATATATATATATATATATATATATATATATATATATATATATATATATATATATATATATATATATATATATATATATATATATATATATAGATTACTATTATTACTATTACTACTATTATTACTATTATTACTGTTATTACTATTATTATTATTATTATTATTGGGACAATGTCTCATAGTTTAGTTTTGTATATCAAGACTAGGGGTGTGTAATCGGTTAACCGAATTGTTTTAATCCAAGTTTTTAAAACTTTCACCGTTAACCAAATCGAACTGAAATGTTTTTCAATTAATCGGTGGGTTAAAAGATTAACCGAACTTTTAAAGCTAAAGTTCTAAATCATAAAAATAATACCTATAATAATAAATCCAATTAAAATAGTACCTAAAATAATAAATCCATAAGAAAATATACAAAAATAATATCATAACAACATTACAAATTTATAGAGATTTTACATATTAGATTATATATTTATTTATTTTTATACATACTTAAAATTTCGGTTAACCGAACCAAAAAAGTTCAGTTATGTTGGACCCGATTGGGTGGTGAAAAGTCTAGAGGGGGGGGGGGGTGAATAGACTTTTCTAACAATTAAAAACTTTATAGCACTTCAACAAAAGAGATTTCAAGTGAATAAATTCAACTTGAAATGTACAGCGGAATATCGAAAGGTAAAGTGCTATAAAATAAATCTACGTAAAACTGAAGAGATAACTCGCATGCAATATGTTGGAATCCTTTGAAATAACTCAAAGAATATGTATGCAAAGTTTTAAGCACATGCGGACGTGGGAACACACAAACCCAGATGTATGAATCGACATAGTACGTAAAGGGTTAGTGAGTCAAACATGCAAATAATGTAAAGTGCTGTAAAGTAAAGAGAGGCAAAGATTTATAGTGGTTCAGAGGTGGTGTAATCCTCCTAGTCCACTCTTCTCCTTCACTCCAAGGAGAGAATTCCACTATCTCGTTCACTCAGATACAAATAGGAAAACACCAGTGCTACACAAGCACTTCCCGAGTGTCTCGCACAAAGTTACACTCAACCACGAGCTCCTCGCACAAAGCTAAGTTCCCGAGCGCCTCGCAAAGCTACGCCCCAACCAAGTGTCTCGCACATGTAACATTTCCATTAAGGAAAATTAAATGGTGCAAGTAATGATGGCTTTCAATAGCCATTATATGGTGCCATGTAACGGAAACCGTTACATGACCTAAACCGATGGTTCTATAGGTATAAAAGGGATAAGTCCCCCACTGCTCAGGTCACAGACTACACTACATACACCATCTATTTTGAACCTAAGAGCAAGTGGGAGACACTCTACAGAAATTCACAGACAATCAAAGGCATCAACAAAGGTAATTCTAAGAAAACAATTATAGCGGGAGGTTAGTCTAATTTGGTTATAATCTTACATTTGGTATCAGAGCCAGTTAATCTCTGCCTAGTTGTTGATATTGCATGATTTGTATTTTTAAAGAATATAATATGCAATATGATTTTTCTTGAATATCTATATATCATGTAAGAAGTCATGAATTATATCATATGATTGAAAATAGATGTATGAATACATATAAATGTATAATTTCGTGGGTATATGAACTGTGATATTTTGCACTCTGTGCAATTGAGAAATATATACAAATACTCTGTATCTTCCGCATATATTTGTATGTATACTGTTTTTTCAAATTAAAAAAAAAACCTGATCGATCGTCGGATGCGCGCTGTTACCTGATTGATCGTTGGAGGCGCGCTGTTTTCCTCCATGCCCGGCGAAGAGGATAGGCGGTGGCGGGGACGCTGGTTCCCGGCGACGCCGCTGCTTCCCTTTTTCCTTCAAGCTACGCTGGTGACAGAAGCTGGAGGCGTCGAGGCGATGAGGCGCAGGCGAGGCTGGGCTTCCCGGCTGCTGTGTCGTCATCGCTGCTCCTTCCGGCGAACGGCGAGGATCGGATGCAGTAAGCGATCGACGGTGGCGCTGGGTGGGGAGCGGCGGTTCTCCGGCTGTTCTCGCGTTTGGGTGTCGGCCATCTCTCTCTCTCTTGGTTTGCCATCCGATCGTCTCTCACTTGTCGGCTTCGTTTGCGTTGATCGCCGTCATTAGCTAGGTTTTTTTCAGTTTTGTTATTTGATCTTGAATCTGATAAAGTTTGTTGGGCCGGGTCTATAGAATGGGCTTGCCCATTCTATTAAAAAAATTGTTTTTGTTTTGGGCCTGTGTATTTAATCAATTCCTTATGTTATATATTCTTTGTTAATATATTAATTGGGCTTTTAATATATGAATTACAATCATATGAGACAACATATTTAGGTGAGAAATAAGAATTAATTCTGGGCGTCCATCTTGGGGTGTTTGATGGCTGAGATTTTTTCCTTTCTTTTTCCTTTATATGGTTATTATTAATTATTGGGGTGTTTAATGTAATTTTACATGTGTTTTATTTGTCCGGAATTCTATTACTTTATTATGCTTGATTTTATGTGTTTTAATTTAGGTAGGATTGCATTTTCTTCTTTTCTTCAAAGACTTGCGTGTTTCCTCTGTGATCTAGAAACGCCGATTCTTCATCCTCTTTCCTCAAGCATGGTCTGCGTTAATGAAGGTATGTATTCCTTAAATTTTTTGCTTTTCTTTTCCTGTTGTTTGATTATGCTTTTGTTTTATTAGTGTGAGCATGGGTTTGTAGTGTCAGTGTTTGTTTTATTCATTTTTTTAGGGTGGGAGTGTGGTTGTTGATTTGAATGTTTTGGTGGTTAATTTTGTTGTTCGTCTGGTGCTTACATTGTTGTTCTCTCTCGTTTTTTAGTAATATAATGTTTTTTTCACGTCACTGTGTGCATATCTATTTTTAGTTGTGTGCATGTGTGTTCTCTCATCATGGTGTTTGTTAGTTTTGTAGTTTTTCTTTAGTATACTGTTTGTGGGGTAATTTGGTTTGTGGAATCATTTATTGTGGCATTTCAAGTTTGTGTACTTCTTTTTACTAGATTTTCTACCATTCTTGTGTGTTTTTCTTCAGCATTATTTTTATTATGGGTTTTTGATGTGCACATAGTAGTTGACTATAGTGCACACAACTGCTCATTTTCATAGTAAGCGTTTAATTGTGTCACGTCACTGTGTGCATATCTGTATTCGGCTGTGCGCATGTGTGTTCTATATTTATGCTATATGTTAGTTTTGGGCTTTTTATATATTGTTGTAGGGTATTCTCGGTTGTGGAGTTATTTGTTGTGTCATTTTGAGATTGCTACTTCTATTTACCAGATTTTCCTATATTTTTGTCCGTTTTTCCACCACTTAGTTTCAATTATGTTTTTTTCATTGATGTGCACATAGTTTTAATTAAAGTGCACACAACTGCTCTGTGTTTGGGATTTTTGTATCATTATTGTTGACTGGTCGTGTTTGCAGGAGATAGCGCGGATCGTGTTATGGAGTTGTCCTAGGTTTTGAAGGACCTCAAACTCTCTTTTGCCAATGCCAATACTGGTTTTGGTACGTCCGTTGGTTCTGGAACGCGGTTCAAATCATCACAAGAGGTTGCTGCAAAGAAAGCGTTAAAGTCAACACGAGAATGCAAGACTTGTCACAAATAAGAGGGTCATGATAGTCGTAATTACCCGCTAAAGGCGTAGTGTCACTTTTTTACTTGTGGTTTTTTTAAGACCTTGTATTTTTTTGAAGAGAGTTGGATTATCTGTATGGGTTTAATTTGAAGTATTAAATATTGGCTCTTAGTCTGTGCTTAAAGTTTTTTCATACCCACATAATACTGTACGCAGTTGCGATATAGATGATTGGTCATGTGTGTCCACCTACTTTAAGCGGTGTGTGCATGTCAGTATGCACCCATGTGTTGAAAACCACGTGATTGTGTGCACTAAAGAATTACACCGTGTGTCGTCTGGACACATTAGAGGTGCATAACGTGTAAATTTTTATCCCAATTATCGGGTAATGCGTTGATCAACAATTGGGTTAACTCTGTAGGTTTAATATGGATAATTAAAAGTTGTAATTTCCCGCTGAAGGCGTAGTGTTACTTTTTTAGTTTTGCATATTTTAAGGACTTTGTATTCTTTGATGAGACTTGGATCATACCTGTTTGTTTAATTTAAATATTTTAATCTGGTTGTCAGCCTTTGCATGTGTATGTACTAGAATTAGGGTGTGCATGTCAGTGTTCACTAATGTGCTGTGAAAGTCTCGATGTGTGTACCCCATTATGGTAATGTTTGTGCATGTACTTGTGTTACAGTATGCATGTCAGTGCATTCTAGAGTCCTGCAACGATTGTTGGTGTGTGCACCCCAGATATGGTGCGTACCTTATATACTTATTTGGGGTGCATGCAAGGTTAACGGAATATCATTTCATGGGAATTCTACTTGTTAACCACAGAAAACAAGAGTGTGTTACAAAAATGCTTGCGCAAAAACACATTTTTCCCAAAATAATTCATAAATAAATAGCCTAAGCAAAAAGTGTGCAACAGAAAATGTCTTCCTCAAGTTAAAAAAAAAAAATAGTTCATGCGGCAACAGGAAGAAACAGTGTTCACCATGGTCACAACAACACTTCTTGATAGTTCATTTATGTCAGATAACTACGGAATAAAGCATTTTGGAGTTCAACTGCACGCTTGATGTTGGAAGTTCCTTCTACTCACATTAATGGAAATACAAAATCGTTCAACTTAGTAACAAAGTTGGAAAAGTTGATAGTGACGAGTACAATATATTGTTTTTTGCTTACCAAGTCCTCTAGGATGGTTCTATACTTCTTGTCTTTTGGTGTGCATGTGTGTCAATGAGTTATCAGTGATCTCAATCTTTATCTTTGCCATGTCCATTCTGATTACGTAGTAGTGGCCACTTTGGAGTATCAAGAACATAACCTACACATCAGTTGGGATACATATTATACACGCTAAACAAAACCCATGTGCATCATAGCAAATTGGTGTGTGCAGCCATGCTAGATAAAATACCAAGGGAGTCTGGTCTACCCGTGAATTCATTTTTTTAAATAGTTATTGTGCACACAGTATTGTACCAGTATGCATCTTACTTTCATGGTGTGTACACGCCATAAAGAAACCAAATGCCATATTAGGCCGTGTGCATTCTACCTAAGAAACCAAATGCCATATTAGGCCGTGTGCACTGAAGACAGAATCCAGTACCATAAGGGTTCCTGTGATTTGTGCTACATTTTTACATCTTATAAGAGATTCCAATCACCATGCACACTAACCAAATAAACAAACCTTCCAATCATTATTAACATTAATTTCAACACAAATGCAAATAACAATTCACATAAACAAACATTTCAATCGCTATTAATGAATGCACACACATTCACAATACATATCTTTTCAAGCATGGCTTTTTCCTGACATTTAACACCCGGGACTAGCGGACTACCACGCATCACTGCCATGACATTTTGAAAGGTTTTGTAATCTACATGTGGCACCCAAAGTCGACAAAACCATTTAAACTGTCATGGAAAACAAAGTTCCACCCTTTTCAGAAGTTTAAATTTGTTCATGTTTTTGCTCCCACGGATTTGTTCCTTTATGCACATAAGTAACCACTATGACTCCAATCAGAAACAATCTCTCACGTTCGTTCTATATAGCCATTTAAAAAAAATTCAAAGCTTCCTACTGCTCGCTATCTACCCATCTATAACCACCACCCCCCCCCCAAAGCCGGCCACCCACCCTAAATTCAACACACTGCTTCTCTGTTATACCCAAACTGCCATATATATGCGGTTTAACCCTAACCTCGTTCGAACACCACCCCCGCTGACTAAAATCCCTAACAAACCACCCTCAACCTCCGGACACATATACCGGGTGTGCAATTCCTCCCTCGCCAGAACACTAGCCTTCATTGCGTTTTTCACTCTACAAATACAACAACAAATAATTCTGAAAAAAAACCCATACCTCTGCTTTCTGTTCATGACCTCGCCCCACGTCGTCGATTGTTTCTCCTTTTCGATCCAGCCATGCCTCACCGGAGTTACGCTCGCATAGGGCCGTTTGATTATTTTCATCGCTGTATATGAAACGCCTGGAATTGACGTAGGAGGCAGAGTTAAATTAGGGGATTCCTAAGTCGTAGAACTAACTGTGGACACACTATTACATCTTTGCCCTTAGATTGCTTTTTTATTAAAAGAATATGCCTATTTTAAAGGAATCAACTTAAACACTTTCAATTAAATCTCAACCCTTAATTTATTAAAACCTATGGTCAAGATTATGTCCTATTTCTCATCTAGATGGCTTGTCTCATATGAAGTCTACCCTTTAATATATTTGTTTATATGAAGCCTGATTTATTGTATGTTCAATATATAATTGTTCTATGATTTTTGGCCTATTATTCGCATTGTTAATATAATTTTTATTCAAATTGCAATTTGATAAAGTTTTGAAAATTTATATAGTCTTTAAAGGAATTTTCGTTCAAAATTGCAAATTGAATTTAAATTTAATATGTTAATATTTATTAAATTGCTATAATGTTTTATGCAATTCGCTATTTGATATGAAATTTATATTATTGTAATATGCGTTTTATGTCCAATTAGCATAATATTTATTTTTTAATTATGGAATTTATATTATGCCTTAGAAAAGCATATTTAGGAATTAGTGAAATTCCTTAGTATATTGGACTTTATCATATTACATAGTACATACAGTTTAGTACAACTACGGTAGTGCTTGAAGGTTAGTACATTAAGTTCAAAAGTTCACCTACCCTTAAAGCCTTTTTTCTAAACCGTGAACATCATTAACACCTTCAGAACAATTATCCTATAATGTGAAATTGCATGACCCGAGGAAAGTTTCTTGGGAAGAAAACTTGAAAATTAACCAATGTGCTGCAAGTTCCCTTGAAATCATACTCTATCTAAGGAGTTGGTTTTTAATGGGCCTTAGCCCAACCAACTTTCCTGGGAGTATACTTGGGAATTGCATATCATGTTAATTGCATAATTTGTTTTGCCTTTTCAAAATCTATGCCGATGCGATAGTACAATTTTAGTTGATTAAGGAGTAGCCACAACATCCTTAATTTAATTAATATTGTGCATCAAAATTTTCTAAATCGCATAAAGTTTAGGCATAAATTGTGATTAATTATACTTAATATAATGAAATTTAGTCCACAGACAATTTTTGTTATATTTGTGTGATTGATCAAGTTAAAATACCAAATTATGACCATAATTTAGCCCACAGGCAATTATGTGTCGGCATATAATTTTGGTAGTTTTTTAACATTGAGAATAGAAATTCAACCTTGTACCCATCTCATTTCTATTCTAATTTTCCAAGGTCCATTCTGCGTAAAAATTTAGCCCACAGGCAATTTTTATGGCATTCGGATCTAGGATATGCATCATTTACATTGGTAATGTATGCAATTCAGTTCTATTTATGCCTCGATATTCTAATCCAAACCTTTACCTTTACAGCATCTCAATCCATTACTCACACAAATTTGAACATTGAAGTTCCAGAACTTAGGGACGACAACTATAAGATGTGGAAGGAAACTATTCTTCTTAATTTAGGGTGGAAAGACTTGGACTGTGCTATTCACAATGAGCAACCGCCAGTTCCCACTAAAGAAAGTACCCAAGATGAGGTTGCGCTATATGAGCGATGAGATAGATCCAATCGGCTCAGCTCAATGTACATTAAGGCGAAAATTTCTAATGGGATTCGAGGTTCCGTTAGTGAGAAACATAAGGATGTACGAGCAATGCTCAAGGCTATTGACGACCAGTTCGTCACTTCAGAAAAAGCTTTAGCAAGCACCCTCATCATGAGATTCTCCTCTCTTCGTCTCACTTCCGTTAAAGGTGTGCGTGAGCACATCATGGAATTGCGTGACATTGTGGCTCAACTTAAGACTCTTGGGGTAGATATGTCAGATGACTTTCTCGTGTATTATGCTTTGTACACCTTACCATCATCGTACGGACCTTTTAAAATCTCTTACAACACACATAAGGAAAAATGGTCTATAAATGATTTAATGACCATGTGTGTTCAAGAGGAAGGTAGATTGGTGATGGAGATGGGTGAAACTGCTATGCTGGCTGTGGCACGAGACAAGTCTAAATCTGGCAAATCTCGAGGTTCCACTTCTAAGGCTAAGGGGAAAGGAAACATTCCACCTCAAGTTGACATAAAGAAGGTGCATAAGTGTTTCTTCAGTAAAAAGAAGGGACACATGAAGAAAGATTGCATCAAGTACAATAAGTGGGTCGAGAAGAAAGGTAATCTATCCTCATTTGTGTGTTATGGATCTAATATGTCTGAAGTTAATGCTAATACTTGGTGGATTGATTCTGCTTCAACAATCCACATTGCAAACTCTTTACAGGGAATGCAAGATCTGAGGAAGCCGGTGGGAAATGAGCGGACCATCTTATCAGGAAACAATATGGAGTCGCAAGTGGAAGCAATTGGAACATGCAAGTTGGTTCTAAGTAGTGGTTTTGTTTTGGTTCTGAATAAGACTTTTTTTGTACCAAGTTTCTCCCGAAACTTGATTTCAATTTCACGACTTGTGCCGTTGGGTTTCTCCTTTAATTATCAAGACAAGCGTTTTGATATTTTTAATAAATCAACTTGTGTTGGATACGGTACAATATTTGATGGTCTTTACCGTTTGCATTTACAAGACAATACCACTTACAGTTCATTGCATGTTCATTCCGGTTCCAAAAGATCAAGTAATAGTGAAAACTCCTCCATGTTATTGCATCGGAGATTTGGTCATATCTCCCTTGAACGTATAAAGAGATTGGTAAATGATGGGGTACTTAGTACTCTTGATTATATTGATTTCGAGACTTGTATACACTACATTAAAGGAAAACAGACGAACAAGTCTAAGAAAGGTGCCAAAAGAAGTTCAAGCATATTAGAAATCATACATACTGACATTTGCTGTCCAGATATGGATATGCGAGGTCAGAAGTATTTCATCACCTTCATTGATGATTACTCGCGATTTACTTATGTGTATTTGATTCATAATAAAAATGAAGCATTGGATGCCTTCAAGTCTTTTAAGGCTGAAGTTGAGAACTAGTGTGGGAAACAAATACAGATAGTAAGACCCGACAGAGGTGGTGAATACTATGGTAAAGTGGATAAGCACCTGGTCCATTTGCCAAGTTTCTTCAAGAACATGGGATTGTTGCCCAATATACCATGCCTGGTTCTCCGAACCAAAATGGTGTTGCTGAAAGAAGAAATCGAACGCTTATTGACATGGTGCGGAGTATGCTTAGCAACTTCGAACTTCCTAAGTTTTTGTGGATCGAAGCACTTAAGACGGCAACGTATATATTAAACCGTGTTCCAACCAAGGCTGTCCCAAAGACACCATTTGAGTTATTTAAAGGTTGGAAACCGAGTTTGCAACATATGCGTGTTTGGGGATGCCCATCTGAGGTAAGGATATATAACCCACAAGAAAAGAAGTTGGACCCAAGGACTATTAGTGGTTTCTTTATTGGATACGCACAGTCCTCCAAAGGGTATGGATTTTATTGTCCATCTCATTCGACTAGGATCATGGAATCAAGAAATGCTAAGTTTCTTGAAGATGACATGATTAGTGGGATGAGCGTAGATAATTCTTGATTAACTGAATTACAATCTAAAAGAGTTCCTATATGAGAGACATCACAAAACTCTCCTAACCTATATATTATTGACTAACTATCAGCCACTACTAATATAACTATACAATATACATATACTAAATGTCACATGGCTAACAAGCCCCCTCAAGCACAAGGTTGAGGGAACACAACATTGAGCTTGACACGAAGAGTCTGAAAGCGCTGAGCAGGCAATGGTTTGGTGAAGATGTCGGCCAGCTGATCCTGAGTAGACACAAAACTAACAATTAACTCTCCAGAAGCCACCTTGTCCCAGACGAAATGATAATCAACTTCAACATGCTTGGTTCTGGCATGGAACACCGGATTTGCTGCCATGTAAGTAGCTCCCAGATTATCACACCACAAAGTCGCAGGATGCCTAGAGTGAAGACGCAATTCTCGAAGCAAGGATACTACCCACGTGACCTCAACAACAACATCTTCTACCCCTTTATATTCAGCCTTAGTAGATGAGCGGGCAACTATGCGTTGCTTCCTAGAGACCCAAGAAATAAGATTAGCACCAAAGAAAACAGCATAGCCACTGATTGATTTTCTGTCTATCGGACATCCAGCCCAGTCAGAGTCGGAATAAGCATGTAAAGTGGAGTGTGATGAGGGAGTGACCCGCAAACCCATGTCGAACGTGCCTTTAACATAACGCAATACCCGCTTGAGGAGACCCCAATGTTCCGCAGTTGGTGAATGCATAAACTGACAGAGACGATTGACAAAAAAGGATAAGTCTGGTCGGGTGATAGTCAGGTACTGTAAAGCACCTACAATGCGTCGATACTGCATCGGATTATCAAAGAACTCGAGATTAGGAGTTGTTGGTTGAGTGACAGCGGCTGGCGTAGCTAGAGGCTTGCAGTCAGTCATGCCAGCCCTGACTAAAATATCCTGCATATACCTTTTCTGAGATAGTAAAAACCCTCCACCAAAGGCCAGAGTCTCAATGCCGAAGAAGAATCCAGGTGTGCCAAGATCCCTGATCTTGAACACTGTAGACAAACTGTGTAGTAGAGAATCAACCAAAGTAGAGTCGTTACCCATCATGATGATATCATCAACATATACAAGCACATAGACCCGTGAGTCTCCTGACGTGTAGTAAAACAAGGAGACGTCGGTCTTGGAGGGTGAGAAACCTGTGGCAGTTAAAAAGTCATGAAGGCGTTTAAACCACGCGCGAGGAGCTTGCTTCAAGCCATATAACGACCGCTGTAGGTGACAAACGTGCCTAGGATGCAGCGGATCCTCATAACCCGGTGGTTGCTTCATATAAACTGTTTCCGGCAAGTGGCCATTCAGAAAGGCGTTGTGAACATCTAATTGGCGGAGAGCCCATGAATGAGTGACAACCAGAGAGAATAGGAGCCTAACGGTTGTGGGTTTGACAACGGGACTAAATGTGTCAAAGAAGTCTTCACCTGCCACCTGGTTAAACCCTTTCGCAACAAGCCGTGCTTTATACCTCTCAATGGTTCCGTCAGCTTTACGTTTGGTGCGATACACCCATTTACAGTCGATGATATTCATAAGCGGAGTTGCTGGTACAAGTTTCCACGTGTTGTTATGTAACAACGCATTGAACTCCTGATCCATAGCATCTCTCCAATGTGAGTGTCCCACGGCATGGGAGTAACAAGTTGGGTCAGTGGTGGTGTGTAGAGCGTAAAATTGCTCACCAGTACCCGACGTTTTTCTGCGTGTCCGCATGGCATGACCAGCATCTTTGGCTTGGTCCGTGGCGGTTTGCGTGGTCGAAGTGGACGTTAATAACTGCGTGTTGGACTATGTCCGGGATGATGATGACGTCGAAACATATTGAGTTGTACGCGTATCCGATGGCGGGACTATGTTCGGTGGGGGATTTTGCACACGATTAAGAATCGGTCCAGTCGCCCATGGTGCGGAAGTGGTTTCTGACGCCATATTGTCCTATAAGGAATCCTGAACTGCAAAAGGGAAAATATTTTCAACAAAGCGCACATGACGATAGATATAGACTTTTCCAGTGTTAAGGTCTATGCAACGGTATCCCCTATATATAACTGGATAACCTAGGAAGACACAAGGTGCGGACCTGTACTCAATTTTGTGGCGATTGTAGGGTCAAAGATAAGGAAAACAATGACACCAAAAGACACGAAAAAAAGGTGTAAGGAGGATAAACGTTATATAACTGATAGTGAGAACTTTTGAAGTTTATAGCGGATGAGGGTAAACAATTAATAAGGAACGTTGCAGACTCAAAAGCAAAGTCCCAAAATTTGAGCGGAGTTGAGCTTTGAGCAAGCAACGCTAAACCAGTTTCCACTATATGACGGTTGCGACGTTCTACATACCCTCCCATTTTGAAATATAGAGTAGAGACGACGATAATCCCCTCCTAAGTCAAACTGAACAGCTTTGATAGAACGCGAAAACCGACGTTCTACCATTGCCCGAAACAAAGTAAAGACTTTATATATATATATCAAATTTTACACGTAGTGGATAAAACCAAGTGTACCGGGAATAGTCGTCTACAGAAAGAACAAAATAACGACAGCCCGAAGTTGAAATAACAGGAGACGGACATCAGATATCCGTAAAAATCAAATCTAATACATCATTGCTATTATTTTGAACCCTACTAAAGGAAACCGAGACGATTTCCTGAGTTGACAGGCTGAACAAATTTCTGACGAACTGACTTTATTTGACGTAACTGGACAGTGTTTCAAAACACGCTGCAGGACTTGGCTGTGTGGGTGACCCAGACGCTGATGCCAAATGGCGGACGAGGCTCGGGCAGTAACGAAAGCATTGTGACCTCGTGGGAGTAATAGTTTGTATAAACCGCCCGTAGTGAATCCCTTAAGAAGTACCGCCTGAGTTGTGCAGTCCTTCACAAGAAAGAAACTTTTATGAAACTCGAAATAGACATTATTTTCGTTAGTGAATCTGTAAACAGAGAGTAATGGTAGAGACAATTTAGGGACATGTAGTATATTTGACATTTTTAACAAGTGCGAATCAGATTGGATAGTCGTGCGACCTACACTAGAAATGTCCAAACATGTACCATTGCCTACTTTCAGCACATCACCGCCTGCGTATGGCTCAGTATGATCCAAGAGTTGTGCATCCAGCGTAGCATGGGAGGAGGCGCCGGTGTTTGGGTACCATGCATCGGCTGTCGTCGGTGCCACGGCTTCACCGGAGTAGGTTGCATGTGCTGGACTGCGGGGCGATCATCATACCTTTCGAAGCACGTCACGGTAGTATGCCCATGCGACCTGCAAATTTGGCACCTCGGCGCACCACCTCTGCCTCTGCGACCTGGAGTACCACCGCCACGACCTCGCCAATTGCGACCGCCACAGCTAGAGGAGAAGTGACGTCCACAAGAGCCGGAGCCGTTCCTGCCGCGACCAGCGTAGAATGTCGACGGAGAGCCATGCGAAGGGGCCGACTCAGCCGGTGCGAAATCATCCGCCTGGATGAACTCCTAGGCTTGAAGGTGGTTAGCCAATTGCGTCAAGGTGATCGGCGTTGCAGCAGTAGTGAGGGAGCTTGCCATAGCCCGAAATTCCGGGCGCAACCCCCGAAGAACATACAATATTTGCTCATCAGCGGAGAGAGGCCGGCCGGCGAGCGACAAAGCTTCAACTAGCATTTGAGCCTAACCAAGATACTCCGCCAGCGTAGAGTTCCCTTGGCGGAGCGTCTGGAATTGCCCAAGGAGGCTGAGGCATCGGGTTCTCGACGTGGACGCAAGCGCACCGGTGATCGAGTCCCATACGTCACGAGAGGTCTCCTTGCCCACGGCTAAGTACATCACCTCGCTGGTGATAGACGAGACAATGAGGGAAAGAATCGCCTGGTCTTGCTGCACCCACGGGAGATATGCCTGATTGGGAGTCGAAGGTGACGGGGCGGCGGCGGACGGTGGGATAGCGGAGAGAATGGTGGCCGGTGGGCACAGCATCGATCCGTGTCGAAATAGCCCAGTAGGCATTGGCTGCGAAGGAACGGGAGAATTTGCGTCCTCCAGTATATGTAGTTGCGGGATGTGAGTTTTATGGTGACGGAGTGATTGGCCGCTGACAGTGAAGGAGCCGGTGGCGTGACAGCGACGATGGAAGGGGTGATCGCACCATCAGTCTCCGGAGAAGCCATCAGATGTAGTTATGGGAAGGGTGGAGAGAGAGTAAAGGATCCTAACCTAACGCTGATACCAGATAACGTTAGGATCATAACCTAACGTAGATAATTCTTGATTAACTGAATTACAATCTGAAAGAGTTCCTATATGAGAGACAACACAAAACTCTCCTAACCTATAGGAACATATTATTGACTAACTATTAGCCACTATACTAATATAACTATACAATATACATGTACTAAATGTCACATGGCTAACAAGTGGGAGGGATAGATTCAATGATTAGATTTCTAATCATGATCATATTGAATCGTGTCCTTCTACGTCATCATATAGGTTGATAATAGATTCAAGCACCCCTCAAGATAAAACGGGTATTGAACAACCTATTGAAGAAATTCCACGAGATGTTGATATTATCTCTACCGATCAACTAATTCAGGAAATTCCTGAAGCAGTAGTTGAACCACTAACTTCTCAAGGAGATGGTAGTTCAACTTTGAGGCGATCTGTTTGAGATAGAAGATTCAACAATTCCTAGTGATTACATAGTGTATCTGCACGAGTCTGATGTTGGAGCTGAAAATGATCCAGAAACGTTTTCACAAGCCATAAATTGTAAAGAGTCTGATTTATGGTTTGAAGCCATGAAAGAAAAAATGAATTCTATGCGGAGCAATGGGGTTTGGGAGCTTGTTGAGTTGCCTAATGGGGCCAAGGCCATTGGCTGTAAATAGGTCTATAAGACTAAAAAAGGACTCATTAGGCAACATCGAGCGATACAAGGCTAGGCTCGTTGCTAAAGGATTCAATCAAAAAGAAGGAATCGATTACACGAAGACCTTTTCTCCTATATCAAAGAAAGATTCACTTCGCATAATCTTGGCTTTGGTTGCACATTTCAATCTTGAATTGCAACAAATGGATGTGAAAACGGCATTCCTTAATGGTGATCTATAAGAGGTGGTTTATATGAAACAACCTGAAGGATTCTCTTCTAGTGAAGGCAATCATTTGGTTTGCAAGTTCAAAAAGTCCATTTATGGTTTAAAACAAGCCTCCCGGCAATGGTATATCAAGTTTAACGGAGTCATTTCATCATATGGTTTTGTTGAAAGTATCCTAGATCATTGCATATACCAAAAGACAAGTGGGAGTAAAATTTGTTTTCTTATTTTATATGTGGATGATATTTTACTTGCATTAAATGATAAGGGAATGCTGCACGAGGTTAAACAATTCCTTTCTAAAACCTTTGATATGAAAGATATGGGTGAGGCATCTTATGTCATTGGCATAAAGATCCATATGGATAGATCCCGGGGCATTCTGAGACTATTGCAAGAAACCTATATCAAAAAATCTTAGAAAGATTTCGGATGAAGGATTGCTCACCGAGTCCAGCTCCTATCGCGAGAGGTGATAAATTCAGTTTGGACTAGTGTCCAAAGAATGATTTTGAAAGAGAATCAATGAAGAATATTCCCTATGCTTCGGTTGTCGGCTGTCTCGGGTATGTTCAAGTCTGTACTAGGCCGGACATTGCCTTTGTTGTTGGAATGTTGAGACGATATCAAAGTGATCCGGGTTTAGACCACTGGAGAGCTGCAAAGAAGGTTTTGAGGTACCTCAAAGGTACCAACTACCAAGGATTATAAGTTTGTGTTCAGGAAGATAAACACTTTGGACATTGTTGGGTACTCTGATGCGGACTTTGCCGGTTGCGTTGATTCTCGGAGATCAACTTCGAGAAACATTTTACTTATGGGCCGGTGGAGCTATTTCATGGAGAAGTGTTAAACAAACTCTTGTCACCACTTCAACCATGGAAGCCGAGTTTGTTTCTTGTTTTGAGGCTACATCTCAAGGTGTATGGCTTAAGAATTTCATTTCAGGGCTTAGAATTATGGATTCAATTTCTAAGCCGTTAAAGGTTTATTGTGACAACTCAGCTGCGATCTTCCTGGCTAAGAACAATAAGAGTGGGAGTCGAAGCAAGCATATCGACACCAAGTACTTAGCCATAAAGGAGCGTGTTAAAGATAAGAAAGTGGTCATTGAGCACATAAGCACAGAGTTGATGATTGCTGATCCCCTGACTAAAGGCATGCCACCATTCAAGTTTAGGGATTTTGTTGAGAAAATGAGACTTGCGCCCACTTTGTAAAATTTGTATACATACAGTTATTGTTATATGAAATTCTTAAAGCATTCAGATATTTTCTCATTATTGTATTGTGCATACATTTTGTTGAGAAAATATATTTGGACCTGGAATAAACATAAGGTTTATCCATTAAGTTTTGTTTACCACAAAAATGCTTAGAGAACAAGTTACATTGTGATTATAGTAGATGCTACTCACATTAAGAGGACGTATCTCTATAGTTCATGTTTCTTTGTTTTCTTTGAGTTTGTACTTGCACCAAGTGGGAGAATGTAACATTTCCATTAAGGAAAATTAAATGGTGAAAGTAATGATGACTTTCAATAGCCATTATGTGGTGCCATGTAACAGAAACCGTTACATGACCTATATTGATGGTTCTATAGGTATAAAAGAGATAGGTCCCCCACTGCTCAGGTCACAGACTACACTACATACACCATCTATTTTGAACCTGAGAGCAAGTGGGAGACACTCTGCAGAAATTCACAGACAATCAAAGGCATAAACAAAGGCAATTCTAAGAAAACAACTGCTGGAGGTTAGTCTAATTTGGTTATAATCTTACAGCACAAAGCTAAACTTAGTTCACCCGAGTGTCTCGTACACAACTACACTCCTTTCTACACACAGTAGAGATGTTTTTATAAGAAACAAAAATTTCTTCCTCTCAGACTTGAATCTTTTCTATTCAGCACTTAGAACTTGTACTTCTTGATGTTTTGCACTTCTAGTCACCGTATACTTTTTCTCACAAGTTCATCTCTTCATCCTCAAGTCTTCTTGGGCTTTTTATAATTCAAAGAATTATTAGCCCGTTATGAACATTCAAAATTTGAACGTTCACTTGATCTGATTGGTCATACCAATTGATCTTGATGGACATACCTCCACATTTAATGACCATTCCGTTGATATGATAACTTGCCAATTTGATCTGATACGATCTTCAATTTGATCTGCACAATTAATGCCTCTGGTAATTTTGAAAAATTACCTTTGCAAATTGCTCACCAAAGTCTTCAATTTCGGCTGGATTGATCCTTGAAACTTGTAGCCTCCAATTTTTTACTTGTTGCCTTCACAGCTTGATATTATGGACTTTGTATCCTTCAGAGCTTGATATTTTTGACTTTGTTGCATTCTTGATTTGATCTTGGCAAGTTGATCTTTCAGAATATTTTCCGGGTGACTCTTGCTTGAGTATAAACAATGATCTTCAGAAAATCACTATCTTCAAATTTCATCTGGTTCATGGCTTCACGTACTAGACCTTGTAAATATATATGGAATTTGAAAAATGGCTAAGTATAAGTTCCACTCCAAGTTGCTCCATAACATGCTCTAAAGACTCTTCACGCATGTATAAATGGTGTATAGTTCACGCGCGAGTCTTCAAAAGTTACTCTAACTTGCTCTTCAAAAATTTGTCAAGTAGCTCCCAAACTTAGTCTATAAAGATCAAAAGGTTATGGGATTCGAACCAATCTAATGTCATGACTTATCTTCCGGGTCAACTCTCTACACTCTAAAAATAAAATAGGGGATTTCTAAAATTACAATTTGGCTCATCAAAACTATTACAATTTTATTCATAACAAGTTAAAAACGGTCAACCGATAATTTCGAACCCAATTAATCGTTAACCGAAATTTTAGAAAACCTTTAACCATTAACCGAATAGAAAAAGTTCAATTAAAACAGTTAACCGACAATTTCGAACACAATTAACCGTTAACCGAAATTTTAAATAACATTTAATCATTAAACGGATGAAATTGAGTTAAAAATGGTTAACCGAACTCTGTCGGTTCGATCGATTAACAAAAAATTTACCAAAATTTACACACCCATAATCAAAACAAGCATGTGGATCTTACGTACTTTCACATTAAACAAATTATATATGTTTATTTAACTACAGGAAAAGAAGTTGAGATTTCATTAGTTTTTTTAGTCAATTAACGCACACCACATTTAAAGACAGACAGGCGGGCTTTAGTAGTTTACATTTTAGTTTTTAAAATAATATGTAGGAAGTAATATGGTGGCGGAAGACATTGTCCCAATATCAAATATAATAATAATGATGATGATGATGATGATAATTATTAGTACCTATTTTGGTCCCTCAACTATTAAGTACCCATTTTGGTCACTCGACTATTGAAAATGACGTTTTTGCCCCTCTTTATAACGGCGGATGGATGACAATTGTGACAAAGGACCAAATTGGGTATAATTTACAAGTTAGAGGACTAAATTGGGTACTTTTATTGTCGAGGGAATAAATTACACATTACCTAATAGTCGAGGGACCAAAATGGGTATTAACTCGACCTAAATCATTCACATTAATGTAAAAGCATAATTGAAACATCGAGTCTTGTTTTAAACAATCAAAAGAATAATTAAAAAAAAAAAAAAGAAACTTAACCTAAATTTGTTTTTTTAAAGAGTTTTTTCCTAAAATGGTCCATCGACTATAACTCATTCTCAATTTTGCATTTTGACTTTAAATTGCTCCAAATGTGGTCCCTCTACTTTCAAAAACTCACCCAATTCGGTCCTCCGTTACCTATTCTATCTAATCAGTGTTAAAATGAAGGGCATTTTCGTCCATTTACCTATTGTTAGCCTAATAAACATTGAGAAATAGTTGAGGGACCATTTTGGGAAAAAGCACTTGTATTTATTTCATTTTTGTTTATTTTCATTTTTTAGACTATCAAATTAGAATTTCTATACATTTTTTTCTTACAAATATAAATAGTTAAAATCGCGCAATCTAACCTCAAAATTTGTAACTTTCTTTACAAACTTTTTCACTCTATCTAAACATACAAACTATTCCTATCAAGTTTTACAATAAGTTTCGTAAATTTCATAAATACTCATAAACTTTTTATTTTTCTCTTTTTATGTTCATAGACAATCAATCACTATGTATAAACATATGTAGGTGATGAGGATTACATGGATGAAGGTGATGAGAATTACCATAAATAATTATTAGGTAATAATATTAATTATAAGTGTTGCAAAAATTCCGCTTAAGCACCGATTAAAATAATTCTTAATCACATCCGTAGTACTAAAAAATTTGCTTTGGATTTTTTTATAAATAAGATATAATATTATTAAACCCAAATAATTAAAAATAATGTGCCCACAGTACAAAAGATTTTATAATTGACTTAAAAATTAACTATAAATTTTATTGTTGAATACAAATTGACAATAATTAAACATTATTTATAGTAATTATTGTGTCATGTGTAATATACTAATATTATTATGTAGGATTTATATAATTAAGGTATAATTTAATTAAATCAAAATTATTAAAAATAATGTGTCCACTGATACATGTTAGTATAGTGGTGGATGGATGATGGTATTAAAGGAATAAAACGAAGAGATAAACTCCCCGAGTGTCGGTCTCGAAGGAGGTAAATCGGAAGATTACTTAGCTATTAGTCAAATGAATACATAGTGGAATTTGGGAGGTTGTCATGGTGCACAAAGTAAGAAACATTGGTTGGTAAAGAGTTTGATCAATTTGAGTAAACAAAGAATGAAACAATCAATTGAATGAAGCAAGGGAATGAATCATGCTCAGTTGAGATGCCTCATCGTGTGACTTATGCAAGGGAATATTGATTCACCTAAGTTGGCTATTCAAGGGTGTTTATGTTGGAAAATTGTACTTAAAATGGCATTTTAAGTGGCCATTTTGCGGTATAAATATTTCCGGGTTCACTTCCGATTTTGGGTCGGGTCAAAGTGGATTCGGGTTCTTCGTTCTTAGACGAAGAAA
>CP025655.1:14567209-14624456 GCA_003576665.1 Ipomoea trifida | reverse complement strand
ATATCAAAGTTTTAAGATTTGCAAAGGCACCCCTGAAATTTTAATAATTGAACCTAACTCACTAAAATCCATCTATTTATATTTGGAATATGCCAAATTCTACCCCTATTAATTTGTTTAAGAAGTATGATATACGCCAAAGACCTTGTGGTCTAGTGGCATCCAGTGTCTCGGTTTACACTCTCACATGGATGATGGGACCCTCTCCCATAGTACAAAAATGGAAGGAGAGGGAAGGGACTTACTACCCTAAGAGTGAGTTGAACTATTCCCCCGAGGGAAAGCGTAGCGTAGCGAAGCAAGGGGGTAACGTGTTAAGGCTTTTGAAAGAAAGGAACCCGTTTAGAAAGAGACTTAAAATGCACGGGAACCAAAAGGAACCCGTTTAGAAAGAGACTTAAAATGTACGGGAACCGTGACAAATCACTAAAGTAATTGCAGCGGTTCGATTGTGTTGACAGAACTTATTATAACTAATAGGACTGTAGGACCTTCAAAATTATTTGTATGAAGAATTAAAAATCTGTAAAAATTGGTTGGTCGAATTTGAGTATAAAAAAAGTGTTTACTATAACAAATGATAATAATATAATATAATATCTACTATACTAATAAGAGTCAAAGAGAGTTAGGCCTAAAATGGGTAGAAAAAATGGCGGTAATCAAATGGATGGTTCAGATGAATTATTTAATCAAATAGATGGCTAAGATAATTCAGATTAATATTATTCATAAGATTATCTAATTTAACCTTACTTTTATGATTTTCCGTTAAGTTTTCCGTTAAATATTCTCTCTCTGTTAATATTCCGTTAACTTTTAACTAACCCATTAATTTCTATAAGAAAGGTCTTATGGTTCGAACCTCATCTCAATCAAATTTGACATAATTAAGTTTTTCACTTTATTTTACTCTTATTAAATTAAATAAATTAGTAGCTACAACAAAAAATGATACATATGTATTTCTTTAATTTAGAATTATGTGTCTACAATACTTTTATTTGAAAAAATTATTCATTATCAAAAAATTAAATTAAATAAGAGAAATAATTTCATTAGTTATATTGTCTTTATTTTCTCTCATGCAAATATTCTTTAATTAATTACATTGTCCATTATCTTATTTTTACAATATCTTGTAATTAAATATCAAAGTTATAGTACAAAATAATGTTATATATTTATTTACCAAATATTTTATTAATACTATGAAAAAAATTTAAATAATTTGAAACTAATTATATTAACTACTTGGGGATTGGTTGACAAAGAGAGTACTCAAATAGTCTAACAAATTGAAACGAAATCACTCTATTTTACTCTTATTGAATTAAATAAATTAGTAGTTACACCAAAAAATGATACATATGTATTTCTTTAATACCATGAAAAAAATAAAAAAAGAATAGTTTGAAACCAATCATATTAACTACTTGGGGATTGTTGACAATGAAAGTACTCAAATAACCCATTACCCAGCAAATTGAAGCGAGAAATTACCTTTTAATATCTTTGGAATACATAATATTTTAAGTTTTCAAATTTTTATTAATTTATTTAATCTTTTTCTTAAACTATGAATTTCTTTATCCACAATAACTCATTCAACAATAATGGTTGAACCAAATGAACCCCAAGCAGAGCACCTAAAGGAAAGTCCATAGCTCCTATATCGTAATCTCATTGCATGATGTTGTCATCTATGCTACCAATAAAAAGCTGCTCAAAGCAACTTTTTCAATTAGCTTTTTGAGAAAGAAATTATACCAAAATAGCTATCAACTAATAGCTAATTTACCAAACACCTTTCTAACCTAATCAGTTAACAGCTAACAACCATTTACCAAACAAGGACATATAGGAACTATAGATTTCCATATGGTAGCCCATGGTGTTAGGGTTTCGGCATAGCAGGACTTTTTATTTCGTTATTTTGTGTTGACATACCCTTCAATCTGATGCAAAGACTCCCCGTTGACATGTCTGATCTTTCTTGTATAGATTGAGATAGTGCTTGGGAAGAGTGAAAAATTTGACGAGATAATGGCAGCGGCGGCTTCTGAAAAGGACCGTGGTGATGGAGAAGTGCAAAGTTAATTCCACCATCACAATCATCGCCTTTTTTTTTTTTTTTTGCTTTATTTATCTTTGATTAGGAGTTGAGGCTTTGGAGTTGGTGGTTTTGCCAACATATGAGAACATCTAGAATCCTAAGTTGGCTTGTTTTAAGCAACAGAGGTTACTGTGTTGAACAAGCAGTTTTGTTACTTTGACAAATTTGTAATGTTTCTTGTATGGCAGCCAAGTGCATCATTATTGCAGTTTCAGAATTAAGGGAATGAATCATTTTGTTTGGTAGTATATAAGAATTGTAGTAAAAACAAACAAAAATAAATGATTAAAATAAAAATAAATAAATATAAATATATAATAAAGATATATGTACATATATGCCAAAGACCATGTGATCTACTGGCATCCGGTTTACACTCTTATATGGATGTGAGTGGGTTCTCACCTCAGTGGAAGCGACTGTTGACTCTTTGTGCTTCAATTGTAACCGAGTCAGTAGTACTAAAAAAAATAAATATATATATGTTTATATTTATTAAAATTTCATATTTAATGCATGCACAATGACCTTTTTATTTTTATTTTTTCATTTTTTTCTTTCCTTCTGATTCCATAGGAGTAAAAAGGTAATGGATTTTGTAATTATTAAAAGATTTGATTCCAATAATCCAATGATAGGATAACAAAAATAGACAACAAAAATGGTAAAAGATATCAAAACTCATGGTAAGGTGCAAAAGTCCTAACCCAGGGTGGACGACATGGGCAAATATTTAGGCATTCCCTCAATCCATGAGAGGTTGAAGAAAGAATCGTTTGCTTCCAACACAGGTTAGCAGGATGGAAATCGAAGATCCTCTCGCTAGCTGGAAGACATGTCCTTGCTCAATCAGTGGATGCATACCAAAATCATTGAGCAACTCATTAGGAATTTTCTGTGGGGAAGCTCACCAGAAATAAAGAAATTCCATAAACTAGGATACAGTCACTAAGAATAAATCCGAGGGAGGGGTGGGGCTTCACAAACTAGATAAAATGAATGAAGCCTTCCTAGCTAAACTTGGGTGGCGTCTTATGCAAAACGAGGAAGGTTTATGGATTCAAGTTTTGAAGGCAAAATACTCTACCACTTCCATAGATTGTGTCTCTTGGAGACCAAAAATGAATATGTCTATTGCTTGGAAAGGGATTTTAAATGTTGTCCCAATTCTACAGGAAGGTAGTACAAAGTTGGTTAGGAATGGGAGAAACACGATGTTTTGGGGAGACAAGTGGATGGGCCACTGCCTTCTAATAAGCTAGGCCACTTCAACAATCCATCCCCTAGATCGTCACAGGTCAGTTGCATCTTATTGGAACAAAGACAGTGGATGGAATTGGGATCAACTGCAACACCTCCTCCCAGAGTCATCCCTTAACGAATTGGCTGCCATTATAATTAATGAGGATCTGGATTTGGATGACCTCACTGTTTGGAGAAATGGAGCATCTTCTACATTCTCAGTTAGTTTAGCCTATGACTTGGCTTCTAATTAATCCAATACAACTGAAGCAGCTAAATGGAATGCCATTTGGAAGTTAAAACTTCCTAGCCACGTCAAAACATTCTTATGGTTGGCCCGTCATGGACAGATTCTGACTAACAACATGAGGACAAGAAGAGGTATGGTAGAGGATGACAAATAATGCTGGCTCTACATGGATGTAATTTGGTGTAGAATCCTACCTCTATTCTACTCGAAGTCAAAGGGTTTAGCTTTCAAGGATTGGTTGGACTGGGGAATCACCAGTAAAGGTAGTTGCCATAGACCTGAAGATGATAACATCATATTCGCCTTAATGATATGGTGGGTATGGAAATGGAGAAAAGAAGTAATCTTTAATAACACATTCCAGCCCCTCAATTCCAATATCTCTTGGATTAAATCATAACTGGAGAAGATATCCATAGCCTTCGAGAAAGAAAGAAGCCAAGTTACATACAATTCACTCGTACAACTGGGAAAAGCTCAAGTAATCCAAACCAGAGAAAGGAATGGTTAAGATCAACTTTGACGGCTCAATCGATCTTTCATCAGGTAACACAGGTTGTGGGGGAGTAATTAGAGACTTCAATGTTACGTGGAAAGGAGGATTCGTATATAACATTGGATCCTGTCCTCCATTGCAAGCAGAGGCATGGGCCTTGCTTAGAAGCATCTAGTTAGCTACCGCCATGGGATTCAAAAGAGTCACTCTCGCGAATTAATTGATAAAAAGAATGAAGGCTCAGCTCCCAAGGATGTGGTCTGTAATATCATTAGAGCATGCAAACAGGAAATGCGACAGCTCGAGACTTGGAAGATTACTGTCGTACCTCGTGAGATTAATGCAACTGCTGACTTCCTGGCCAGTATAACGAAGAATTTTCCTAAAGGTCTCCACATCCTAAAGGTCCTTCCTGACAACCTACTTAGTTTACTAGAGTTTGATAACGCATGCTACCCTTCATGGCGTTTAATATGTAATCCTAGCTAGGTCTCTTGTACTTTGTTTAGGTTTCCCCCTTCCAATGAATATAATAATAATAATAATAATAATAATAATAATAATAATAGCTACAAAAATTATCTTGTTCCTGAGAAAAATTTAATTTCTAGTAATTGGAGCAATGACACTGGGGATAAAATATGGATCAAGCTGTTAGGACTGTATTTTAGGCACACTAGAATTCATCATCCTTCTCCATATATTATTAGGAATAATACCATTTACCATTCATATCTTGATTGAATGTTTTGTATCCGTATAAATACATCTCATCATTATGGATTGATCAATAATAAGATTATTCTCATTATTGTTCTCATCTAGTGTCAATAGACCAAACAATGACTATAAACTCTACCAAGATAATAAATATATTAAAAAAAAAAAAAAAAAAAAAAAAAAAAAAAAAAAGCGCCACCGCCCAGTGAAACACCTCTTCTTGCACAACCTCTGATATTGCTATTCAACAATAGCCCAGATAATACGCTACTCACTTTGTCTCCATTGAAGATAATTCCTCAAATGATATATTATGGAATACTCAACTTGTTCCCTTTCTCCGTAGTCAATGATAGAACCAATTAGTTCTAGATCTTATTCTGTATTTGTATGTATGAACATGTATGAAAATAGTATGAAGCATGGAGAGAAGATTCTAGAAAATGGGTTCATATAGCCTTCTATATTTAGTGTTTGGAGAGAGAGTAAAGAGAAGAGAGAGACCCCCTTATTGAAGGGCTAGGGCCCTTTATATAGGCACCTAGACCCGTACACAATACCGAATAAACGTAAAAAATACGTAGGGCGGTATATTACCTATCAAGTAGCCCCCCAATCTGTACCCTAACGTCGAGCTAATGAGGAAGGGTTCGGGCTGAAAAAACTAACCATACAGTCCGCAACTTACACTGGTTGCCTCGTTAAAAACTTTAGACTAAGAAAAAACCTAGTGGGAAAAAATCTTAGCTAAGGAAAAATGAGCACAACCTTAAGCGCCAATGAGGAAGGGTTCGGTCAGGAAAAACTGGCCATATAGTCCGTGACTTGTGCCGGTTGCCTCGTTAAAAAACCTTAGACTAAGAAAAAACCTAGTGGGAAAAAATCTTAGCTAAGGAAAAAGGATCACAACCTTAAGCACCGTCTTTTGGACTACAAGGGTCGTATGAAATATACCGATCTAGAGATCAGATTTGCAATATGATTGAGAAGTTGAATTTTACAAATCAAGAGATTGGGTTTTTAAAGAGATCCGGCGATCAAGTCTTACCAATCAAGGGATTGAATTTTATTCACGGTCCAAAGGACCTCTATTGATCTTAACGATCATAAGTGGGAACACTTTTCCTATCGCTCTTTACTCGGGCTAACTGGTCGTAGCTAGTTTGATCTTGGTCAAACCCCGACCTAGGTTACCTGGCTCCAAGATTGTTCTTGGCCGATTGTGTTTGGTTAGTCTTTGATTAGCACATTGATCACTATGATGGGTTTTGAAAATCGAAAATTATATGAACATGGTGATTTCTCCTTTTTGCGTTCGGTTTACGAACTAAGAGTCTCAAGTGGAGGGACGCTAGGAGACCCGAAAGTCTAATGAGACCGAGAAGGTCATTATGTTTGGGAAGAATGCTATGGTGTGTAAGTGTGTTATAGTCACCAAGGTCATTCTGGTCGGAATTGCTTTTAATGAGCTTCGTAGGTTGAGGGAGTTGCCCTACAATCCTATTAGTAGCCCCCACTCCCTATGTTGCGAGAATCGTTAGCACAAGAGAGTAGATACGATGGCCTCCGGAGCTCATTTTTAATTTTGATTGTGGACGAGAAGTGACCTAGTTGGGTTCGCGGTGTCGATGCGCCGAACCATACTTAGTGTGTGTTTGGAAACCCTGAAAATGAATTCTGGAAATCATTTTTCGAGTTTCCAGTGTTTGGGAAGTAGGAAAATACTAAACTCAATGGAAAATAGAATCTGGTCAATGGAAAATAGATGCATTTTTACGGAAAATGACTTCCCCTTTTTTTTGGGATGTCATTTTCCGCCTCTTCTTCTTCTTCGCATAGAGTGCTTTTCTTCACTTCTTCGCAACTTCACGACCACTGGAAATTGTTTCCGGCTATAGGTACAAAACCCATAGCCGGAAACCAATTTGGTTTCCGACTTGGAAAACCAGATTCTGGTTTCCAAAGCTGGAAACCAATATGGTTTCCGGCTGGCGATTGGTTTCCTTGCCGGAAACCAAACCAGTGCTCTGGTCTGGTTTCCGGCTTGGGAAACTTTTTTTTTAAATAAATTTATTGTTTTGCTCATTTTCCTGTTTATTTTCTGAAAAATGATCCAAACACAATTTGACAGTTTTCTGTTGTGCAGCCAAACACGGGAAAGGAAAATATTTTCTAGAAAATGACTCATTTTACATAAAACATTTTTCAGAAGTCATTTTTCTGCTTTCCAAACACACCCTTAGAGTATCAGTGGCCGATTTGCCTACCTTGTAGAGCTAGAGGTTTAAGATGTCTGAATTTTGCCGATTGAGAGCTCAGATCTTGACACGAATGAAGATATTGAATGCTATCGATCAAGCGATTCAGAGATCAAACATAAGGCCCATGGTCGGGCACCTCGATCAAGAGATCGGACCCGACCAAGAGATCGACGTTGATCCGGAGATCATATGTAAGGCCCATGGCGGGCACCTCGATCAAGAGATCGGTGTTGATCCGGAGATCATATGTAAGGCCCATAGTCGGGCACCTCGATCGGTGTTGATCCATAAATAATATGTAAGGCACATGGTCGGGGCACCTCGATCGTCGTTAATCTAGAGATCATATGTAAAGCCCATGGTCGGGCACCTCGATCAAGAGATCGGTGTTGTTCTGGAGATCATATGTAAGGGCCCATGGTCGGGCACCTCGATCAAGATATCGACGTTGATCTAGAGATCATATGTAAGGCCCATGGTTTAGCACCTCGATCAAGAGATCGGCGTTGACCTGGAGATCAAAGGTAAGGCCCATAGTCGGGCACCTCGATCAAGAGATCGGCATCGCCGAGAAGCAGGACATATTCATCGCTGAGAAGCGACATCGCTGAGGAGTGGGATATATTCAACGCTGAGAAGCAGCATTGCTGAGGAGCGTGATATAATCATCGCTGAGAAGCGGGATATATTCATAGTTGAGAAACGGGATATATCCATCGTTGAGAAGCGGGATATATTCATCGTCGAGAAGCCGCATCGCTGAGGAGCGGGATATATTCATCGCTGAGGAGCGGGATATATTCATCACTGAGAAGCGGGACATATTCATCGTTGAGAAGCGGCATCGTTGAGGAGCGGGATATATTCATCGCTAAGAAGCGGCATCGCTGAGGAGCGGGATATATTCATCGCTGAGAAGCGACATCGTTGAGGAGCGGGATATATTCATCGCTGAAGAGCAGGATATATTCATCGCTGAGGAGCGGGATATATTCATCGCTGAAAAGCGGCTTCGCTGAGGAGCTGGATATATTCATCGCTGAGAAGCGGCATTTCTGAGGAGCGGGATATATTCATCGCTGAGAAGCGGCATCGCTGAGGAGTGTGATATATTCATCACTGAGAAGTGGCATCGCTGAGGTTTGATGCCGAGATTGTTCCCGAGCTTAATTTCCTATTTCGTAGGGCTTACTGTCGAGAATTGGTCATGGGCTCATCGTGTCGGTGGTGGCAATGCCAACCTAATCAGGCTTATAGCGCCGCTGGTGGTAATGCCAACCTAACCGGACTTAATTGCCTACTTCGTAAGGCTTATGCGAAGATATGGTATCGGGCTTACAGGGTCGATGGTGGCAGTACCAACCTAACTGGGCTTCATACACGACTAATCTGCATACATGATCGTGTTAAAATTTACAAAGCAAATTAAATTAGAAATTTACACGGTCGAGGGAATTTTTGGGCAAAAAACGGGTACCTTACTTCCGTAGTTTTTTCTGACTTTTCGGTCGTAACCGATCTTATCGATAGCAAATGGACACCTTACTCTCGACGCCCTATAACTGAGCAAATAAACGGGTACCCTGCTCCGATAGTGGCACCCAAAAAATGGGTCTAAGGACCATAATAGGCACCTTGCTCCCGTAGCGGGCACTATACACCCAAAGATCGGTCCGAGGACTATAACGGACACCTTGCTCCCGTAGTGGGCACTATACACCCAAAGATCGGTCCGAGGACCAGTCAAAAAATGCCTAGTTCGTATGTCTTATGTTGAGATTTAATACCGGACTTACAATGCCGGTGGTGGAAGGACCAACCTAACCTTACTTAGTACATATATTTTTGCTATTACAATTTTCTAAGTACAAGACTATAGCTTATACAATTTACAATCTAAAATTAGATTACAAATTTTACAAACTATAAAATTTTCTTCTTGTCTTGAACTTGCAGCAATCATAATCTGCCATGCATGTTAAATTATAATACCCAAAGGCCAAAGCTTTCCATTTGAAATTTCTCATTAAATTTCCCATGCTCATAAATGCTCATAATCTGCCATGCCCACACTTCACAGCCACTGCCCAAATCCATCATTCTTATTTCTTGCTTTCACACCCCACCGCCACCCAACTTTACCACTCCACTTCCCTTGTTTTTCACACTCAACAGAATGATTCTCAAGAGACAAGATGAAATGTACACTATGAAAAAATATTAAACTAAATTTCCCAAATAAGTGTTACGAGCTCAGGCAGAGGAAAATTGTCGCATCTCTGATAGGAAGGTCTCTACTGGGGGTAGCGTATGAATGTCCAAATGGACTCTCTTCCTATGCTTGCAACATATGTACTGACACAAAGTCCATACTATAATTCAAGAGAGGACTGGAGGAAGCGAGTAAAAGGCGAACTTTTTAGCTTTCTAGTTCTTTTGACACCAACATGAAGAAAACTACTGCTAAAAATCAAATCTTCCACTAGACCCAGGGCAAAAATTCCAGAAATAACAATGGTAAGACGGAATCCTAAATTCCAATAGAACCTGGAAATGCGTGGAAAGGAAGAACACGATCAATTGATACCCAGTTGGAGACGAAAGGCTCTTGAGCTTTTGGCTTCTGCGGCGGGCGGATGGTGATGGTGGACGGCATGCATGCATGGCACCTCTTGGAGTCGCGAAGAAGAAGGTGATGAAGCATGCATGGTGAAGGTGATATCTGATGATGATGACGAGGTTGGTGAGGTGTCGCCTTGACCATCAGATAATAGTCGATGGGGTGGATGGCACTGGTCGACGATGTTGAATCGTCGAGCTCCATTTCCTCTTTCTTCTTAATTTCCTTTTGCAGACCCAGACGAACTGATTCCTCCTTCCATTTTACTTTTCCCACTAATTAATGTTACAGGAATTTTTTGTGTAAATTAATGTTGCTGGAATTCTTCAACTAATTAATGTTGCAAGAGATAATCATTTAGCAATTTTGGGCTTGAAGAACTCGTCCAACAAAATATTACTAGACTTTATGCAAGGCTTGCATGTGGTCTATCACCATCAAGACAAACAAGGGTTTAGCCAGAAAATCTCGCCTCGTTTTCTCCGCCATAGCCGAAGAATCAAACGTTTACGAGGCAGCAGAGGTTTGCCGACGAGTTTGTCAAGTCGGATCTGGGAGGACGGCGGCAAATCGACGTACGAGGGTTGCTTCGAGCTCCTTAACGAGTCGGTGGAGCTGGCGTACAATTCCTTCTTGAATGGCGGTGATGCATGGTGAAGATGCGCGATGACGCAGCCTACCGAGCCTCACAGCTGCTATAGCTATGCAGATGACTCCATGCATGAATCGAACCGATCCCGAGGTCTCCTGGTTTATAAAACCTGTTCTAGTATTTTTATTGGTTGGCTTTCTAGTTGAAAAGAAGCGAGAGGCAAAGAGAGAGAGAGAAGTGGAAAAATGGTCGAACCTGGCTTCTCGAATTTGCTCTCGATTTCTTTCTTCTGCAGATTCATCTTCTCCATTTTGGTGGTTGAGGAACACGGCTTCTCGTCGGATCCCCATGGAAGATGCCATTTGATAGAACCAATTAGTTCTAGATCTCATTTTGTATTTGTATGTATGAACGTGTATCAAAATTGTATGAAGCATGGAGAGAAGATTCAAGAAAATGGCTTCATAGAACCTTCTTTATTTAGTGTTTAGAGAGAGAGTAGAGGGAAGAGAGAGACCCCCTTATTGAAGGGCTAGGGCCTTTATATAGGCACCTAGACCCATACCCGATACTGAGTAAACGTACAAAATACATAGGGCGGTATATCTATGGTATATTCCCTATCTGTCAAAATCTTAGTGAATACGTTGAAGGCATGTTTCTGTGTCTAACTTAATTTATTAAAGCTCCGGATGAGTGTCTTGTTGTAGTCGTGCTTCGGATTATTGTTCTATTGTATCTGGGCTCCGGATGAAGTGTTCCGCTGTAGCTATGCTCCAGATAAGTGTTCCGTTGTAGCTGCGCTCCAAATGAATTCCATTGTAGCTACACTCTGGATGAGTGTTTCGTTATAACTGATCATGCGGCCAAATTTTTGGTATGTCATGATTCTTTTATTTTGTTCGTGACAAGTAACATCAAAGGAACTACTCTCTACAAATGACCAATTGGCAGGAATCTTGACCAAGTCACTAACTACAGTATGGCTAAATGATCTAAGGGACAAACTCAATGTTCTTTCTAGAGAACTTTAAGCTTGAGTGGGCATATTAGAACTATGTATTCTAAGCACATTAGAATTGAATTCATCATCTATCTTCATATATTATTAAGAATATTACCATGCACCATTCTTATCAATTACGGAGTATTAGGATTATTACCATTTACTATTCTTATCTTTGTTCTCATCCAAGCTACATGAATTAATTTTCTTTTTTAATAAAGATCCTTAACAATAACCAATTTTTCTCATCCAAGCTACATGAATTAATTTTTTTTTTTAAATCAAAATTCTTAACATAACCAATGACCATTTGACGTAATCAATGTATAAAGGGTTTTTATTGTTATGTTGGTGAAAATTTTTGATGGAATTTTTTTTGTTCTTGTAGCTTTGTCAAATAAAATAATCCTTATTTAAAAAACAAAAAAAAAACAACCAAAAAAAAAAAAAAAGAATAATCCTTTCATTCAAAAGTGTTGTTTTGGTGATTTAGCAATGTACCAAAGGAACTACAGCCTTCATTTTTAATCTAGCTCCATGAGAAATGGTAATTTAGTCAAGTTTATTACACCAAATCTTATACCCTGTCTGAATAAGATCTATCTGTCAATTCACAGCCGCGTAACAACATATGTAATATGAAATAATAATTTCTCTTCTAAGACCAAAAAGAATAAAAATAATATCATTAAGATGTCAACTATGGGCAACCTTGCTCTAACCATAGTATCTGAATTCAAGCACATTTCACCAAGACAAGAAGAGCTTGGAAAATCAAACTACAAATACAACAAGGCATATTCCACAGGTGCATCAAACTAAAAACAGGATTTTGAAGTTTAAATTTTGTTTCAGCTTATCTACCTACAAATTTTTTATCAAAAAAGGGGTAGCAAGGATGGGGGATATCTCTGTATTGCAGCACCAGCTACTGCAGAATACCAAAATTTAACTCATTCAGTGATTGTTAAGATGGAATTCACTTGGATTTCGGTGCTTTTGAAGATCCCTTTTTGAAGGTTTTCTTAAGAGGTTTGCCCCTTGGTTTCAACTTGTTTGGTGTTGAAGACTTTCCTTCACGGTTCTTCCTTCCCTTCTCCTTTTTAACATTGTACATGTTCACAGCCTGCATCCCATTGCAAACAAGCCAAAAACCCCCCCAAAAAAAAAAGTGAGACATGAATTTTGCAACCAAAATTATACCTTAGATCTCACAAGACTTATTAGAAAGGAGAAAATTGAAGAATAGCTGGACCTTGTTAACATCGAGTATGTCATGTGAATTCTTTGATATTAGTTTGTTCAGAACTTTATCAGTTAGCTGTTTTTCTAATGAACCCATTCCTGATCCTTCTGCAACTGGTAGAAACTGGAGGCAAGCAAACAAACAGATGAATTCAATACACAGCCAACAAAACTTGGCAACATAACAAAGAGAAAAAAAAGGTCATATTAAAAACCTTCCGATATTTCTTTTCATGTTTTGGAGGTTTTTCTCCGGCCAACTTCTTGTCGAATTTTCCACCACTAGCTGTGGCAGTTGCTGCCATTCCAGCAACATTTCCTAGTTCAACCTTACTAACTTTTCTAGGTGCAGCTTGTGTCCCTGTTATAGGTAATGAAGTGGCAGCAAGCTGAATGTGGCTGCAAAGCAGTAAATTAGATCTTGAGGCAGGACACTGAGAATCCAAACTTTTAATAGATTTAGGTTTACTAAGAACAAGAGAATACCATCAAGAGATGTACATATCAATATGCCATACAAAGTAAACAAAGGCATAGGGTGAAAAACAGGAAGCAAAGGGAACAAGAAAAGAAAGAGCCACCACAAACCATAAGAGTGCATAAGATGTCAATGAGGAAACAAGGGTAAAGAGCCACCACAAGCTATGACAGCGCATACCAAGTTGATGAAAGCAAAAGAAATAAATGAAACACCAAAAGGCTAAAGAGTGAGACCTTGGCACTGCACCAACTTTTGCAGCCTGTTTCAAGTTTTGCAATCTATTTTTCTCTTGCTTATCAACTCTCTTCTTCTTTTCTTCCTGTCTCTTGGCAAAAGGATCTTCTCCAGGTGCTGGAAAAGAAACAAATATGATAATTAGGATAATAGTGAAGGAAAGGTCCATAGTCTATTTGCTATCCATTTCTTCCTTTGCAAAACAAAGAGAAGATATGAAATAACGCATGAGGGGGGAAGGGGAGAAGACTTTCGTGGGTGAAAACCTGCCAATGGAGGGACAGAAGAAAAATAATAGTGTTATTGAGTTTATTGGAAAAATAAAACAAATATAAATAGTTAAGTACAATTGTTATTGATTTTCATTTTTTTATTGGCATAAAGCCAAGTATTTGGAACTTTTGTAAAGGTTGATACTGTCAATATGAATTGAAGGACTTTAGCCTTGCATATTCCAGTTAGTCTTGCGTGAGTAATGCTTTTTTAGCAAAAATGTAATACTTTTTCATAAGATAACAAGTATTAAATTTTTACAAAAACTTCCCAAGAAACAATACTTTTCAATTAAAATGTAATACTTGTTGACCTATAAAAAATATATTACATATTTGAGATCCGTCTCACACAAGTTTTTGTATATACGTATAGGTTTCCATAGCAAACTTCCAGCTTTTTAAAACATTAGTTTTGTTTACTTTGAAAGTGAACATACTAAAAATAATATGTTAATAGGAATTTCCTAACTTTCTTCCTCCAACCTGCAATAAATACAAATATGTGCATGCACTAATTGTAGTTTTATAGTTATGACACAAAAGTGACAAAACAGCACCGCTCTCTCTCTCTCTCTCACACACACTATTGTCCACCATCTAAACAATCATCTTTGCCCCACTACTCCTCCATCTCTCATCAAAGTTTTTCTTGTGTACACTCTAGGGATGGCAGGGAATAACAGAATTGAGAAATTCTCCCCATCTCCGAGAAGATTATGCAATATGCAGGGATTCCCAGTACCAGGCATAATCTTATGTTAGCTTGGGGAATCCCTATATAATCTTCACATGAATAGGGATGGGGAGAATTTCTCAATTCCAACAAAGACGGTACTCCCTGTAGAGAAGGAAGGGCAGTGGGGCAAAGATGATATAGTGCATAGTGATGAGAGAGGAGGGTGCAATGTGGATGTTTTTGTGTCACCACTATAAAACTAAAACTACTTAATGTGAGAATGTGTTTTTTAACAGGTTGGAGGAAGAAACTTAAAGAATTCCTAATCACATGTAATTTTTAGCAAAAACTTTCGCATTCAAAATAAACAAAACTAATCTCCAAGAAGATGGATGATCATTATGGGTATATAAACCTTACCAAAGTTCCAAACACTTGGCTAAAAAATGAAAAAAATAACAATTCTATTTGTATCAATTTTATTTTCCCAAGAAACTCAATAGCAGTATAGCACTATATTATGCCAAAAGTTCTTCCATCCTTCCATCGATAGGTTTTCATTCATGAAAGTCAACTTCCCTTCTCCCTCCTAGGGATGGCAATAGGGAGGGGCATACCCCCCACCTTCACATTCCCACCCCAATCCCCACACAGCGCAGGGAACAAATCCCCTCTCCCATACCTTCCTCTAGGGGTGAGCATAATTACCGAAAAACCGATAACCGAACCGACCGATAATTTCGGTTATCGGTCCGTTATCGGTTATAAGGCTAAAAAAATCGGTTATTCGGCTATTCGGTTATGAAGGTGCGGTCACCGAATAACCGATACTATTATATTTATATATATATATATATATATATATATATATATATATATATATATATATATATATATATATGTGTATGTATAATATTAAATATAATATTAATTGTGGAGGTTCGGTTATTCGGTTACCGAAAAAATCGGCCGAAACTGACAATGCCATCGGTTTCGGTCGATTAGAAGTGTATGTTCGGTTGGTTATGGAGATTTAGAAAATGCCATTGGTTATTCAGGGTTTTGGGGGGACATGGAATCCCCTAACAAATTTTTATCTCATTTCATGATTTTTTTTCTAGTACATTCAAAAAGCAAGCAAATGAAATACATGAATCATGACTTCCCCACACCGACAATGTTAGTTGCTAGAATAAGTCTCACTCCATTCACATGGGCATTCCAAAACACGAAACCCATCTTTAACAAATAAAAATACCAAAATTAATTACAAAATCACAAATTTAAATTTAATATAAAGTTTATAATCTATTTACAAGATAAAATTATCAAATATACTTTATTAATGCATTACATCCCAAGAATCTAAAGAAAAACTACATATTTATAAATAATATGATCATTTTATAAAAATATTAGTTATATAAAATTGTAATATTATATAGATAATATAGAATATAATACATATAATATTATATATAATATATAAAATACACACGAGTGCAGGTGCAGGGCGAGGATAACTCTCCACGAACCCATTACCCAAACTTTGCTGCATTTTTATTACCCATTGTTGCAAGGATATGGATAACCGGTTGGGTTAAAGTATAATTAACATCCCTACCCCCTACCCCCTCATGGGTAAGCTTTACCCTATCCTTATTAAGCACAATCCAATGAAGCTTAGTATGGATACATAGTGAGTATTAGGCATAACCGCATAAGAAATTACTAATTAATAATTAAACCAATAGCTCAATTACTTACCATCACAAGTACCACAAGTCACAAAATTTTACTCAATAGATTTACATCTCATTTTACGTTTAAATAAATCTCCGTCTTGATAGTATTACAACTACTTACAAGTTACATCCATATTTCATAAGATATTTTAATCCTTCATTGTCAATGCATTTAAACCAAGGCAGTAACCATTTTGAAAGCCTCCACATGTTCAAAGAATAGCCAGATATTAATTGCAAGAAACAACAAAATATGTACCATCAGTTTCCTTTGCTTCAATAATTGGTATATCATTGTCATCATTCACACGATCATATCCATGTCGGCGCTTCCATGTACCAGTCTGTTCATCAAAAAGAATCTTGTCTTTCTTGCGTTTTTGAATACCTGGGAAAAATTGGGATGGGAGTAGTAAATAACTACTTCGTTAGTTTATCAAGCTTAAAATTAAATCCTGCAACATGTATAGCAGTTTTAACGCCGAACCTTTCTTCTTGGCGAACAACTCCCATTTTGTTGGGGGCTTAGGCTTTGGGAGCTGAAATCAAAGGTAGAGAGTTTTCAATCATATAATTATATAGAAAATGAAACTCATTAGTTTGCAGGATCAAACCAAATCCAACAATACCAACATAAAACAACCAGAGTGTTCAATCTTCTATTTGTGTTAAACTAAGAAGTGCAGGGCCGTTTTTTAGATTTTTGGGCCCCCGTTCTTGTAAATAAATGAGGCCCCTACCAAAAGTGTAATCTTTAAAACCATAAGATTCGAACCCTTGACCTTAACTAGAAAATACAATAATCTTGCATTTTTACCATTTATCTATTTAGAATCTTTTGATATTGATTGCAAACTTTTTATTTTTTAATGTCTTAACTAGCTAGGTAAAAATTAAATATTGGGCCCTCTAAAATTTGGGGCCCTGTGCTGTAGCCCAGCTTGCACAGCCCAAAATCCGGCCCTGAAGAAGTGTTCAATGCCTAGCTAAAAACTAAAGATAAACAATAAAACCAAAGACAAGACCATGCAACAACAGCAGCTCAGTCACTCAAACATGGTCTAGGCATGTGTTACCCAGATAAGATGTGTTTATAGTCTAGATGAATATACATATATATATATATATAGAGAGAGAGAGAGAAAGAGAGAGGCCAACAAATA
This sequence comes from Ipomoea trifida, assembly GCA_003576665.1. Taxonomy (NCBI): domain Eukaryota; kingdom Viridiplantae; phylum Streptophyta; class Magnoliopsida; order Solanales; family Convolvulaceae; genus Ipomoea; species Ipomoea trifida. Next base: position 14,607,334 of record CP025655.1, on the reverse strand, counting down.
TACAGAGAAGCCAAGTAGAGCTCAAAAAAAAAAAAAAAAAAAAAAAAAAACAGTTGTTTGCTATGTATCTTTGAGCTATATCCAAAGAAGAAGTAAAAGCATTTAAAAATAAAAGTATGGAGGGAAACTAGGGTTTCAAAATCCTATGACATCCAATGTTTCAAATAAAACAATATGATTATCCTCTCTTCACAAAATGATAATCTCCTGTAATTTCAGTGCTCTAGAAACATGGATGTTTCATTTTGCTATATACTTCAAAAATACAGTAGACATCCAAACAAAGAAGATTAAATAGCATACAGGCTTCTCTCTTGGCAATCTTGTTGCGGGTGGAGGCAATTTGACAATTGGGCCATCCAGGCCTTCAGTTGAAGGTAAGTTGAAAAGAGCATCTGCTACTGCTTGTACTAATTTGGTTCCCTCCTGCAAGCACTCCCATGCTAATTCCTCCCTGCATTAAAAACCTTAGTAAGCAACTAAGCATACATTATTAAGTTCATTTACTAACTTTAATCTCAACTCATTAACTCAGCTTGAACTTCATATCATAATATGTCTAGGGCTGAAAGTGTTAAAGAATGATGTAATGCTAAACAATTTACTCTGAACAAATTCTCTGTAATGCTACAAAAGTCAAATTATTACTTAACAAAAAGTTTTAGCAAACATAAATTTTTCGCTATAATTTGTTCCAGAACCAAAAGGGGAAATGACTTATTTTCAGACCTATAAATGACACAAAAGAGGAACTGAAACAGAACTTTAAAAAAAAAAATTTTAAAAATCAAATAAAATAAAAAAGCATTTTCAAATTAACCGCTCCAATAAACATCAATGTTTGAAACGTTTCCAGTATTGCTCATACGGATATGAAGTGAGTAGGTTAGTATTGCTCATACGGATATGAAGTGAGTAGGTATAGGAAAACGCAACCTGGAATTGGGAGGAGTTGGAAAGCTGTGATGTGGGTTGTAAGCCATGAGGTTTCCGAGGTCAATTTGGCAGTGTGTTGAAGCAGCCATCTCCGCCATGTCTGCCATGCGTGCTCGCAAAATCGTGACCTGCGAATAGGGGTGGAAATAGGCCAAGCCAAGCCGGGTTTTAGAAAATTAGGCATGGCCTGCTATGAAAATCTAAAGTCTAAGTCTGGGCCTGTATGTAGGCTTTGGGCCTGTATGTAGGCTTTTTGTTAGGCTCAAGCCTGAGCTTTGAGCCTACAGTTAGTCTGGTCTGGCCTGAAGCCTTTTTAAAAGGCAAATTATTGCATGGACCATGGTCCACACAGCTGTGTGGACCATGGTCCATGCAATAATGATTGTTTTTAAAAGCCGGCCATTAAAAAGGCTTCAAAGTAGGTCCTAAATAGGATTTGAGCCTATTTAAGGCCTACATGTTAAAGCCTTTTAAAGCATACATGTTGCAAAAAATATACCCAATAACCATAAAATGACAAAACCATAAGTTCATAATACAATATCGGATATCCAACAACACAAGTTTAATAACTAGAAGTTCATAAATCATAAAATGAAACAAGTCATGGCTTTAGTATAATCTCCTCTTGTTCAGATCTTGAAAAAATGATTTTGGCATTTGATAAGGATTAAGTAACCCAAAAATTGAGATTATACATAAAATAATATATTCTTTAACATATACATTGTTTTGCAAATGTTTTAGATTATATGACACTTCAACTGATATTTAGGCCATAAACTTTTAAGTAACTGAGAGTCTACTCTACTATGAAAAATAATATGCTCACAAGTTAATTGCAAAATCAGACTAATACAGACTTAACAAATCAGCTTTAATGCCCAATCAATTAGAGCTTCTCGGTCAAAATAGCAGTTCAACTTTTCAATACAAAATTTGCTCTAACAGTCCGCCCAATGTATTTAGAGATTATCAGGGAAATGGTATGAACATAACATTACATAACTTTCTGATGCCTAATTCACTACATCTGTAAAACCAAAATTTACAGAGAATAGTTTCTTCTAGTTGGCATACTCGGAAACAACAAATAAAAACTAGGAAATATACAAACACACAAAAAAAGAAGAACAAATTTCAGTTCAGGTAAAACGTTATATATAGGCATGGAGTCATGCAAAGCAGAAGAATCAATTCTACTGCAGCAGCCCACAGGCCGCAGCACTACAGCAGCAGCCACCACCTCCACAGGCCGCAGTGAACCACTAACCTGCCGTCGACCGTCGGTCACCGCCTCCACAGGTCGCCTCCTCGCCGGTCAGTCGCAACTCGCAAAGCAGTCGGCACTCGGCAGTCGCAATTATTTGTTGTATGCAGTCGGCAGTAGCAATTAGGGATTTAGGGTTGAAGACAAAAGTGTTGTAGCCGGTAGGAATTAAGGGTTATAATACTTTAATATATATATAGAGAGAGAGAGAGAGATATATTTTGGTTGAATGCGACCGTGCTCTCCCGTGCGGCCGTACGGTCACACATCATTCAATGTTACGAAATACACTTAAGAAACACACCACACAAATATGCACTGTTTCTTAACATTGTGGTGTGTTTCTTAACATTGAGTGGTGTATTTCGTAACATTGAGTGGTGTATTTCGTAACATTGAGTGGTGTGAACCGCACGGGAGAGCATGACCGCACCTGATCATGACTCTATATATATATATATATAATAGTTTTTCTTATGTAGGGCAAAAAATAAGTGCCCAATATTAATATTTTATATTAAAATTTTAAATTTATTTAAATTTTAGATATTTAAATTATTGTAAAGAATAATAATAATGTAAAATATTTTTAAAAATTTTATATTTATATGTTAGAAAATAACTAACACATAACTTCAATATATAATGTGTATATATTATTATTAATGAAGAAAATAAGAAAATATATAGTGGATGCATGTGCATGGTAACAATAGTGGAAAAGATAATGAAAGTTATAATGGTAAGGTATGTTTGTCTAATAATATATTGTAAAGTACAATTTTTTATAGCATAATGTACAAAAAAAAAAACTTAACGAAAAAAAAACGGACATAAATGAAGGGTATAAGTGTATAACTTTCATTCACACTTATTATGTTTATATATATATATATATAGGATCGCGTTCAGGTGCGTACTGGCCGCCCAGGAGAGAACTGCAGACGAATCACAGCGCGCCACGTATCCGGAATGTAGTTGCACATAACGTTATAACTAGGTGCACGTAATGTTATAACTAGGTGCACATAGGTGCACCCAGGTGCATAAATGTTAACAACGTAAATTACTTGCACCTGTAAGTGAAAATATGTGCACACGTGCAAGTAAAATGTATTACAAGTGCAAGTAAATTGTACAATGAGCTTCAATACTAAGTGCACCTAATGTTATAATTAGGTGCACCTATTATTATAACTAGGTGCACATAGGTTGCAACCAGGTACATGAATGTTAACACAGTAAATTACTTGCACAAGTGCAAGTAAAACGTATTGCAGATGCAAGTAAAATGTATTACAGGTGCAAGTGAATTGTACAGTGAGCATCAATACTAAGTGCACCTAATGTTATAACTAGGTGCACCTATTATTATAACTAGGTGCACATAGGTTGCAACCAGGTGCATGAATGTTAACACAGTAAATTACTTGCACAAGTGCAAGTAAAATGTATTGCAGATGCAAGTAAAATGTATTACAGGTGCAAGTGAATTGTACAGTGAGCATCAATACTAAGTGCACCTAATGTTATAACTAGGTGCACCTAATGTTATAACTAGGTGCACCTATGTTGCACCCAGGTGCATGAATATTAACAAAGTAAATTACTTGCATTTGTAAGTGAAAGTATTTGCGAAAATAGGTGCATGAATATTAATAAGGTAAATTACTTGCACTTGTATAAGTGAAAATATGTGCAAAAATATGTGCACTTTTAAGTGAAACTAGGTGCACTTGTAAGTGAAACTAGGTGCACCAAAGTTCCAGTTATTTACGAAAATGCCACCGCGTCATTTTTTTAAAATTGCATCTGATTCGTTGATCTGGACACGTGGACGGCTGTGGAGCGTTCTCATTTCTTACCTGGGCGAGAGTTCGCACGAGAGTGCAACCCTATATATATATATATAACAAATCTTGTGCATCCATGTAATAATTTAATGGTCTAGATTGATTTAAGATTCTATGTTGAAGTGTGTGCGAACGATAATAAAATGTGTGCAAACGTTGATTAAATGTGTGCAAATAGTTATTAAATGTGTGCGAACGGTGATTAAGCGTGCGCGAGCGGAGTGGGTGTGTCAAAACAATTTAGACCATTTTTTAGATAGATGTATAAGATTTGATCTCAAAATTTTTTAATGGTCTAGATTGTTTAAAATTCCAAGTTGAATTGTGTGCGAACAGTGATTAAATATGTGCGAAAGGAGTGTGTGTGTCAACTAATCTAGACCATTAAAAAAATATTACATGGATGCACAAGATATGATCTCACGATCTTACCTAAGCAAGTGCTCTTACTGGAACTCTACCCTATATATGATTTGCATCCATGTATAGGGTAGGGTTCCAATGAGACCACTTGTTTAGGTAAGATCGTGAGGTCAGATCATGTGCGTCCATGTAATACTTTTTAATGGTCTAGATAAATTGACACACATACACTTCGTTCGCACACATTTAATCACCGTTCGCACACACTTCAACTTGGAATCTTAATCAATCTAGACCATTAAAAAAATTGAAATTAAATCTTGTACATCAATCACCGTTCGCACATCTTTAATCACCGTTTGTATACATTTAATCACCGTCTGCATACACTTAATCACCATTCACACACATTTTATTACCATTCGCACACACTTCAACTTAGCATACTAAATCAATCTAGATCATTAAATTATTAAATGGATGCACAAGATCTAATCTCACGATCTTACCTAAACAAGTGACCTCATATGATCATATATATATATATATATATATATATATATATATGTATGTATGTATGTATGTATGTATGTATGTATGTATGTATGTATGTATGTATGTATGTATGTATGTATGTATATCACTGAGTTTCACTGTCTCAGCGTATATCATCCAGGCCAACAATGCATGAAATATATATTGCAGATAAAGAATGATTACAAATAACAACGCATCAGTCGAAGCGAGTAAGCACTCCAGTGTCTACTGATTGATTGTGGAACATTGATATTCCACGTTGATATTCCTCGAACAAATAACAACGCATCAACCAGAGTCTTACACAACTTTTTCTTGTTTTTGGTGATAGGTCAGGAGCAGAGGCAAAAACATACTCCATAGTGAAAGAACAATATTATATTATTGTTTAAAATTTATAGAATCTAAAGAAAGTATTATGGAGGAGGTTTCGATTTAGTATTGTTCTTTATTTAAAATTTATAGAATCTAAAGAAAGTATTATGGAGGAGGTTTCGATTTAGTATTGTTCTTTGTAATTTTGTTTCTGGGGGTTTTGATTTGCAATTGATATAGGATTATGGTTTAAATATTGTTGTTTTTTTCAGTTGCATCCACTGAGGCTCGAATCCAGTCCCATCAACCATGTGGGAATGTTAATTGGGACACCGGATGCCACTTGACCACAAGGTCTTTGGCACAACAGTATGAAATAATCGCATTCTTAATAATATAGGACTGTTTTAGCCGGGAAGTTAAATGGAGGATTTTGTTTTTTTTATATATAGTATAGATATAGATATAGATTATAACAATGTACTAATCCTAATGTATAACAATGTTTTGATGTTATAGGATTTCGTGTTTTAATATTATTTTACTTATGGTATTATTTTATTGTTTTAATTGTTTTAATGTACAATATTTTGGGCGAGAAATAGGATTTCGTTTTAGAGGATTTTGTTTTTATATATATAGAATATATATAGAATATAGATATAGATTAGTTCAATCTATAAAATATATGAAAAGATATATATAAGAATACAATTAGAATTAGGAATAATAAAAGTTCAATTTACAATTTACAATAATACTAAGAAAAAAAGGAGAACGAATTTTAATGCAACTACAATAGAGGCTAATATTTTCAATCGTGTTTATAACTAGTACTAGTAACCCAAAGAAAGGAAGGATGAAGTTTGTCATCCAAACAATATCTAAGTCATCGTCCAAACCAAGATACTCTCACTCATCGGTCAATCAACCGACCCGTTTCCTCAATTTGGGTTTTTCTACATAAAAAGCTCCTCCCGCAACTCATGAGCAAACCCTCCGATTGATCGTCCCAGATTCTCAGAAACCCCAACTGATCGATCCGAGAAAAGGGTCCTCAATTTAGATCTGTAAGCTCAATTTTCCTTTGATTTTCTTTGTGTTATACAGGTATATACAAATGCATATATTGCTCTAGTTTCAAGATTCATCTTTAAAAAAAAAAAAATTAGATTTAGGGGGATTTATTTTATTATTCAATATATTGTTTTCTTGAAATTGATCTGTTTGTTTTTGGAAGATGGATGGGAACAAAGATGAAGCCTTGAAGTGCTATAAAATAGCTAAAGATTCAATCCAATCTGGTAATAGAGAAAGGGGTTTGAAATTCTTGAATAAAGCTAAGCGTTTAGACCCAAATCTAGAAATTGATGATCTGTTGTCTAAAGTTGATGGCTCACAAGCTGAGAATGAATCTCCTAACATCCCCACCAAGGAGGACTCGTCAAGTTCTGGGAAACCACCGGAAAGTGGGGCCCGCAGAAGGAGTTCAGTAAATAAGGAGGCAGGATCATCCTCTTCCTCAGAGGGTGTGGGTGGTTATACAGAGGAGCAAGTGACAATCGTGAGGGAGATTAAGAGGAAGAAGGATTACTATGAGATTTTGGGATTGGAGAAGAGTTGCAGTGTGGAGGATGTTCGGAAAGCGTATAGAAAGCTGTCTTTGAAGGTTCACCCTGACAAGAACAAGGCTCCCGGGTCAGAAGAGGCTTTTAAGATGGTGTCTAAGGCATTCCAGTGTTTGAGTGATGAGGAGAACCGGAAAAGATATGATGTTGTTGGTGATGAGGCACCGGTTTATGAGAGGCGCCCAACTAGACGTCATGCTGGTGGTGGAATGCAAGGGTTTAATGGATTTTATTACGAGGATGTTGATGCTGAGGAAATCTTCAGGAATTTCTTTTTTGGCGGGATGAATCCTGTAGCAACTACCCATTTCAGCTTTGGTCCTGGAGTTGGAGTGCGTGTCGGTGGGCATAATGGGTCTAATGGGTTTGCCAGAACTTTAATTCAATTGTTGCCAGTGATATTGATTCTGTTACTCAACTTTTTGCCTTCATCAGATCCAGTTTATTCATTCTCGAGGTCATACCCATACGAGCAACTGTTTACAACACAAAGGGGTGTGAACTATTATGTCAAGCCTGGGAAATTTGAGCAGGATTATCCTCTAAGTAGTCCCAGACGGGTGAAACTTGAAGAAGGGATCGAGCATGAATATTTCAACAGTCTTGCTTACAACTGCCGGCTTGAACGCCAACAAGTTCTTTGGGGCTACAGACAAGCAACACCAAATTGTGATACGTTGAGGAAGTTCCAGGACGCCGCCGCTTGATAACAACCTTTCTCAACATTCCAGTTTTACCATTGCTATTTCTTTTTCTCTAGAATTATTATTACTTCAGCACACGTGTGCAGACTCCAAATATAACACACCCACCTTATTATGTTTGCTTTATGAAATTTGTAGCCCCACATGATGATGATGATGCTGTTTTATTTTTTCTGTCCTGGCACAAGAGCTTCTGACCAGAAATAGATGAAGAACACTTGTCCCTCAAAATGGTTATGCCTTTTATAAAGAATAAATCATTGATATGTGGTATAGGTCATTTTGTTATCATGTAGGATCATATTTTTCTTGCATTGTTCAATGTTACACTTATCATTTGGTGTGTCCAATGGGTAGTTTTTAAGCTTTATTTGGTTCAAATGCATGGTTTATAGAAATGCCTAAAAGGGGACTGGGAAAAAGGTGACAACATGATTGTATTGTGGTTAATGGTGAACGATCCATTCTGTACATGCGTATGCGTATGAATACAACGGAATGAGAATAGAGTTCAACTATTAAGCATGCATTCATAACCTTCTCCCATAAGGGGTAAATCTCCAACCCCAAGGGCCTTCTATACCCCGGCTTGACAAAACATGAAACTCAACAGCTTAGCAGACAAAACTAAATGCCGGAATTTGTCCATTGAGCATAATTCTCATAATGCCGCTACTTAATTTCAAACATTAATCTCTTCTCTCAAATACTATCTATTGAATCAGGAAGCTAAAGGGTAACATGCATTCATAACCTAATTCCATTTTTGGTGGATGACAATTTGTTGTTTGATATTCTTCTGAGAATCATGTACAGTAACAGCTGCAGGCAGGGTACATGCAAATGCTCAAATGCATTTAAAAGAAGAAATCATGAATGAATCCTTCAATTGATTAAACTCATTTGCTATTAGCAAAGTGGACTTTCTTCATCTGAACTTATAATAATGTCTTAATAAAGGGAAATTATAGAATAGGTAGTACATTTTTAAAATTTTAACTATAGTTTCCTGGGACAAGCATTGGGCAGCAAGGTACACATGTTCATACAAGTGAGAAGTGAACGGAAGCTAGAAACAGCTGAGTTAGGCCCTATGTGGTTCCTTTTCGTAGTTCTGATCCCTCCATATTTGCCCTAGTCTTTTGATGTGATGACCAATAACCCCAGAGCGCCTATCAAAATATACTGCAACCAAAACAATATCCAATTAACATATTTTGTTGCTCCACACAAATTTGGGATTATGGGAGTGAAGGGGCACTAGTCATAAATGATTAAAGAGAAGGGAGAAGGGTGGAGTGGGGGGAGGAAGGAAATAAAACATCCCAGTAGTGCGTTCAAAATCAGACCTTGATAATAGGCTTCTCAGTCATAATTATTGTCACCCAACCCACATACGGCAAAAACCTGGAGAAAAACAACCACAAAAATGGATGTCAGATGGACTACCAACTAGCACAGCTCAACCACCAAAAAGAAAGAAGAAAAACATATATGGTCCTGATTGCTAATTTGCAGATAATGGCAAACAAAACTGAAGTTGAAGTAACTTTTTATTACTCAAGGTCCTCCTCGGATGTGCATTGTTAGAATATAGAAACTTCACTGTTAATCAGATATGAAGATTGAAGAATTGAAACTGCATTTCTAGTGTGCACTCACCCTACAGCTCTCCCCATGATGTGCTGACGCTGTAACCAGAGCTGACCGTGGGCATATAGAGCTCTATCATCCCCAAAATTATTGTCTCCTGAAGAATTATAATATCATTTTAAGAAAAGTGCAAATGTCACTATTTGAGAACCAAGTAACACCGAAATAAAGTTCACCAACCCCCAAAACAGTGAAAAGACAATTGATGAGAAACATCCCAGAAATCACACAATGAAAATTATGTGATATACCAGGTTTACTTTGAAGTTAAGATTTCAGATGTGTTGGTAGCTAAAAGGTATGGAAATCCAGCAATGAAATCTATCTTGGATATTTCCTGGGCTATCTAAGTAGCACACACAAAAAATGTACCTTTTGTTAGTATATCAACTTCACCAGTATCTTGGCGCTCATGGACCTAGAAAAAAGAAAATGATAGTAATCAGATAAGCCAAGAAGGGAGAAAGTGTATGTTCAAGAAGATTGTTGTGGCATACTATCAGATAGTTATGGCATAAAAAAGCATATGCCCCATTCCCATCCCGTGATATGAAGAAAATATATTTTTAAAAAGCATGCTACAAGAACAGATGTTCTACTGAGTCATCCACTTGCTTCATTTCTAAACACAATTGATAAACAATCAGTTGCAAATTCTATATAATATACATAATCAGTATACAGAAGTAGTATTTTTGTAGTGTATATTTCATTTAAAAGTTGTTTTTTCGTATATAATAATAGTTAATTTGTTGTACACTTTGTTTTGGTGTTAGAGGCAGAACTATATTCCAAATAAAACAGACCTTTGGTAGTTTATTTGGAAAGACAGAATGCTTGAAAAAAAAAACCAAAGTATTTATCATATATAACTAAATTTTAAACTAGCTACCATGTTATGAAAGAACAAATTTTTGCGTGCTTTGTGTTCAACTCTGGGACGGCCACTCTTTGAATATGCATAACTACATGATATTGTCCTTTCAATTATTACCACACAGCATTTTCACCTCTCTTTTATAAGACAGTATCTAGAGCAGAAAATAGTATAAAAAGGATGAGCCATTAATCAAATAAGCCCAACTAGTGCATCATTGCAAGCTATTCAGAAAGAAACCATTAAAGGTTTATCAACACAAAGACAGAAATTCATAAATTCAAACTTTTTTTCTCCAAAAATATTTCCCATTTGTCCATTCAGACAATATTCCTTCAAGTTTTTCTTACATTAATGGCCTAATGGATAAAGTCAACCCCTTCCCTCCTAATTATTTCTGCAATGAAAAGTCTGATATATAGAAGTTATCATATTACAAATAAACAGTATAAGGAACTAAAAAGAAATTTTTGAGAAGGGAATATTGCCAAAACACTTACCTTTATCACTCTGTGGACTATTGGAATTTCGCGGCCCTATGCACACAAAAAAGTAAAGAGTCATATAAAAATGTGTATAGCAAGAAAAGTGATGAAAATTTTCAACATCACAATTCACAGGGTATAACTATAAAGAATAAAATTCATTGACTTGATAGAGCATGACAAAGAACACAAATTTCTACCTGAAAAAAATCATGTAGAAACACTAAACAAAACAAGAACAATACCAAAGATTAAAATGCAAGAAAAAAGTATCAACATGGAGGTGATGGCTTAGGATACAGTAGTAGTGGACTAGTGGGGAGCTGATTTAAGAAGTACTGGCCATGTTCAATTCAGAAGCCATCCAGGTTTTGAGAATGCAAACATTTGAAGTGAATTCATATTACAAGCATAATTGATATGCAAATAGAAAATTCAACTCCTGAACAGTATCAGATGGATGTAACTTGTGAATAATATTCTGCATCCAAACCAATAGCATCAGCTAATACCCAAACGCAAAGTTCTTAAATCTTAACTTTTTAGCAACATTAGGAAAAAATTAGACTTTTTACTTCTGTGGGATTTCACACTTTCCTCAAAGCTTATGTACATCATTTTGCATTTAGATGAACTGGCACACGCACTCATATTCTACAAAATAACCGTGAGATGATGGAAAGTTTCTTTTTCAAAGTTCCATATTCAAAAGTGCATCAGAGTGGAGAGTACAGGAAAAAAAGAAAGAAAGAAAGAAAACAAAATATCTGTGGAGATGCAAGATGTTGTGAAGGGACTCCAAGCAAAATGTTATACAAATCAACTAATAAACAAACTCCTGGAAGGAGTTTCTGTTGTTAAAGTTGAATGTGCACGCATCTAAGAAATGCCAAAATAAAAAAGTTAGGTTATGAAATATAAACAAAGTACTTAATAAGAAGTACTCACATCAATATTAAACACAACTATTTCTCCTGTGCGAATAGGATCTTCAGTCATACGCAAGAACAATATGTCACCCTGTAAGATAGAAATGAATTACTTCTGTAACAACTCATGACAAGAACAACTTGGAGGTCCACATATGTAACATCAAGTATAAATGTACCATAGCCAATAAATATGTGGAAACTAGGGCCGAAGACATTTATAAACTTTCAACAATGCAAAAAGGCTACCCTAGTGATTTTTTAGCTCACCCTTTTGAAGCCAGGTTCCATACTTCCAGAAAGAACAACCACCACAGGCGATTCACTTCCAGTTATACACATTAACCCTTTCCATATAATCAGTGCCGATGTAACAATCATACCTGAAAGTGATTGTAGAGAGAGACCAAGAGAATATAATGTTAAACAATCTGAAATCTAGACAAGACAAAATCTTGAATTTTACTCAGAATAGCCTCAGATATCTCCGGAAGAAACAGATAGAGATTATTATACGCATCTGTCAGTGCCATCACATATAACCTAACTTGACAGATCTCTGCACATATATGTAATATGCCTACTATTATACTTGCATCAATGACACTATTTCTGTATGGGTTCTTAGTTAAGCATTGCCTCAAACTAGTTCCCTTCACAGAAATTCAAATTTCTAGTAATTCATTCCGAGTCTTCTTAAACATTTAAACATAAAAGTGTCCCTTTATACTGGAAAATCTTAAACACTCACATAACAAACTAATGAAACCATCATTGGTGGACCAAATAAAAGGGAAAAAAAATAACTCAGACACAGAAAGTATCAACATTTCAGAATCTCTGTATGATTCCATGAGTAGAAATGCAAATACACAACACAAATGCAACAGATATAAATGCATACAAAAACATATCAAGTTGAATAAAGACATCTGATACTTGATGCCAAAGGCTGAAAACAGTGTTACAAAACTAGTTGCAGTTACACCCAAATGAGAGACATTAGTGTCACATTTTCTTACGAATCCACCCCATCTTTTCAGTAACTCAAGGACTCAGGTTTATTAGGAGTTACGACTATGAACTGTAAGTTTATCCGCTCTCTAGTACTCATAGCGCGCTTAAATTGGCTTCATGAGAGGCATCAGAATATCAGAAAGAGAAATGGAAAATCAACAATGCTGTAAAACATTTCGAGATTCGATCAAATTTATTTGACAAAAATATGCAATTAAATAACGCCTAAGAAATTAAGAATGACGCATCCGAAAAACAGTGCCCAATTAAACAAACAGAGTCGAGTTGAGACAAACTGAATTTTACAATTGAATCAATCCACAGTTCCGGTACTAAATATCAAGAAACCTGGGCAGATATATATATGAATCTATTTACACACATATGGACGCACACACAAATGTAGAGGGAGAAGGGGAGAGAGAGAGAGGAGATGGACCGAGAGTAACAGCTTGAGTGATGACTTGTCTGAACTGTATAGACTTGATGGAATCGATTTGGTCTCCGATCCAACCCATTTCTCGTCGCCTGAATTGTTGATTGGGAAAAAGAGAAACGCAGTGAAAGAGACGACGATTACTGTTCGGGGCAAAGACTCGGAGTGTATATGTTATATATGTAGCCGCTCACAGATTTGACACAAACATATGACGGGGCGCGTCTCTATTTGTTTATAGGAAATTATAAGGGCATTCGTGAAACTGAAAAACTATTGCCATGTTATTTGCATTGATGGAACTAGTAAATTACCATTTTTATTAGAGTTTATTACTAAAATGGTCCCTCAACTATTGTGAAATTACTAATTTGGTCCTCAACAATTTTTTGTGTCCAATTAAGTCCTTCGACTTTGAAAATTTTAACCAATTTGGTCCTCCGTTTATTTTTGCCATTAAACATCAGTTAAAATCAGGACCAAATTGGTAATTTTACTATACTCAAGGACCAAATTGGTAATTTTTCTATAGTCAAGGGACCATTTTAGTGAAAATTAATTACCAATTTGGTCCCTTGACTATAGCAAAATTACCAATTTGGTCCCGATTTAACGTATGTTTAACGGCAAAATTAACGGAGGACCAAATTGGTTAAAATTTTCAAAGTTGAAGGATTTAATTGAGCATGAAAAATTGTTGAGGACCAAATTTGTAATTTCGCAATAGTCGAGGGACCATTTCGATAATAAACTCTTTTTATTATATATAGTTGTATTTTAGCCGGTGCACTGTACGGAATGGATTTACTATAATATGTTAGTAATATTTAGATTGATATATAATTATGTAAAATATAACATCGAATATTATATAGTACAATTGAAAAATTGAGTTTGATCGATTATGTTTTCTGATGTTATCATTGGTTGAATTTGAGCAAAGAATTGTCCAATTAATAGGCAACGTGTATATATATGCATCCGGTGCTGAAACTTTAGACATTTTATATATCAATGTTTATGATTTGTATTAATTGGGCTATTCCCTGTCTGAAATTATGAATAATGTATTACCTTTCACATAAAAATCCTTAATTTCATCTTATACCTCCAAACACCCTCCTGCCAACAACTATTACATTCACATCTATGCAAACCATCTTTTGGCATAAGTTTTTTGTTACAACCTGTAAACTTGCAAAAAAGATTACACCAATCCTGATCGTTTGTTATACCAACAATCATTGCAGGAACCTAATAATCACCACAGTGCATAAAATAGTACGTGTATGAACAGTGTAAAATAAAAAAGAAATAGTTTGCAGGGTATAGGATAAATCACTGTGTATATAAAAAGAATACAAACATCATTCAACGTTATTCAAAAACTTCTTCAACAAAAATCTACAAATACTTGACCAAAAAAACAATAATCGTCAAAACTAAATTCAAACATCTTTCAACACAACTTAAAAACTGTTTCATCAAAATTCCAAAAGTAGTCCCCCAAAACCTTCTGCAATTCTGAGGTTTCTCGAACTTCACAATATATTTGGCCTTCTTGCGCACATTTGATGAAAATGAATCATCCAAGGTATGCTTAATGTTGTGGTTGGAAGATCCAAATTCAATAATATCAATTTCAACATCTTTTTTGGGTTGTTCATTTACTTGTATGATGACCTCATCACCAAAAGATAATTCCTTTAAAAAAATCAATAAGTGTATATAATTTTTTTGTCTAATATTTACCAAGTTAAAAAAATAAAATATAAAAATAGTTTATTAGACCACAATAATATATGAGAAGAAAGATTATCACAACATTGTACAATTGACTAATGACAACATGATAAAAGTACACGCCTCAGGAGCATCGTACAATTGACTAATGGTGCAGATATTCAGTGTCCCATTGTTTATGTCATATGCTAATTCCCTGCAGGAACGGGGATGGGGACTATTTCCAATTTCCAGCGGGGGATGGGGACGGGGTCGAGGTTTCGGAGACAGGGACGGGGAGTATATTCACCGCCCCGCCCCGCCCCGTTGCCATCCCTACCTGGGAGTAATGGGATAATCAGTTGAGTGATTGTTCGTTGACCGTAGAGCGTTGATATTTTCTAGACAAATAACTGTTGGAAAAATAGCATAAAATGACATTTTAGTGGCTATATTGTGGTACAGATATATGTGGAGTCCACTTTCGATTTGGGTCGGGTCAAAGTCGATTCGGGTTCTTCGTAGTTAGACGAATAGATTGATATATTGTACGCTCAAAACGGATAATGGGTGAATGAGAAATTGGTTCTCAAAGTTGACTCATTTTAGTTAGAAAAATGGAGAGTAAAAGCTTTCAAGTAGCTTTTGTCCCACATTAGTTTGGGAAGTGGGTTTGCACCATTACTTATACAAGAGTCTTTCTAAGGCTTATTGAAATTGTACAGCATAGAGGCTCTCTCTCGCGCGTAGGGGGTGGGGGTGTAAATCAAATCCCAAAATCAACTTAAAAAGAGCTTGACTCGTGTGCGCCGACACCTGCACGAATATATTTTATTAGGATTTGTATTACCACATTTTAATGTACAATTTTATTACGAATAGGAATTGTATTACCATATTTTACAATATTACGCAAACCTTAATTGTATAGGAGTGTTTTCAGCGGGAAGTTAAAATTAAGGATTTTGGTTTTATTAATAGTATAGATTGCATTGCAGGAAAATATATGTACTATATTATTACAATTAGTAATTTTAATCTAGAATTGTATTACGAACAGGAACGTAGGGAAGAATATATTTTATTAGGAATTGTATTATCATTGATGGGATATATTGGAGTTGGGCTAGGCCCATGAGGTATGAGGCTAGGTAAAGTAGGCCTGGGTGTTGACCCGACCCATCTATAGGGTGGCGGTATGCGACGTGCGGCATGCATACATGGGCGTATGGCGGTGGGGGTGCAACCGTAGGGTGCATGGCGGTATGGCATATGGCTGCTGGGTAGAGCCATAGGGTGCATAGGGTATGGCATATGGCGGCTGTGGTGCAACCGTAGGGTGTATAGGGTATGGCATATGGCGGTAGGGGTGCAGCGTGTGGTGCACGACGGTAGGGTGTGGTGTGTGACGTGGGGGGTAGGGGTGTAGCTTTGGTACATGGCGGTAGGGTGTGGTGTATGACGTGGGGGTAGGGGGTGCAACCTGTGGTGCATGGTGGGCTAGGGTGCGTATGTGTGGTGCATGGCGGTAGGGTGTGGTGTGTGATGTGGGGGTAGGGGTGCAGCTTGTGGTGCATGGCGGTAGGGTGTGCTGTATGACGTGGGAGTAGGGGGTGCAGCCTGTGGTGCATGGTGGGGTAGGGTGCATACATGATGTGTATGGCGGTGAGGTGATGCGTGCATGGCATAGGGGTGAAGGTTGTATGGCAGGGGGTGCGGTGTGTGATGTGAGGGGGGTATGGGTGTGTACGTGTAGCGCCTGGCAGGGTGAAGCGGGGTACGGAGGGGGTATGTGGATAGCCAAGGGCTGTAGGGATGGAGAGCCATACACGTGGGTGGTCTAGGCTAGCTTTCCTACAGTATAAAAGGCGAGGCATTGATCCATTTAAGACATAACTCAAAGTCACGAAGATTTCTATGGTTTGGTGGTCCAAGCCTTGTCAGCTGTGTGGTAGAGACAGGGGTTAATCCCCGGCAAGGTTCTTTGGTCATCAATCAACTTTATTTATTAGCTAGTCCTTAGGCTCTTTATTTATTATATTTACTCCCAGTCCTTCATTTGTTTATTTATTATTTGGGTCGTCATTTTTGGGCCGTTATTTCTTGGTCTTTGTATGTGTTCTATCGGGCCTCACGTCCCAATCAATAACATTATCATTTTCCTGTTACTTTCGATATTGCTATACCCGATTTATGGTGGACCCGGTCCTGATAAAATCATCAATCATATTTTACAATATTACGCAAACCTTAATAGTATAGGAGTGTTTTGGGCGATAAGTTAAAATTGAGGATTTTGTTTTTATTAATAGTATAGATTGCATTGCAGGAAAATATATGTACTGTATTATTACGAATAATAATTTTAATTTAGAATTGTATTACGAATAGGAACGTATGGAAGAATATATTTTATTAGGAATTGTATTATCATATTTTACAAATTCAAATTACGTAACTCAATTTCAAATTATTTCTAATAACCTTTACATTTTATTTTATTATACAAATTTTGATTTATTTGTTGTTTTAAATTATTGATTTACTCTAATTAATGTGTTAAATATTATGTACTTATTTAATCTTATTATTTCTCAAAAAGATTACAGTGGTTAGCAAACCAAATAATATATATGCAATTAATATATAGGATTTATTATTACAAATATATATGAGGTGCATTCATAGTTGTGTATTTAAAGTACGAATCATTGTATGCGAATTGTCTAAATACTGATCCCTTTTGTTTGTTTAGAAAATGAGTTGGTATTGCAAACAACTATTGGTTCTTCAGCATTTAATCCAGTTCATCCGATATTCAATGGTGAGCATATTTATTTTTTTAATAAGCTACGCACCTATTTTCTTTTATACAAAATGCAGTCATAAAATTTTCTTCCTCAATATAAACAACTGTAGTAGCTGGTAATGAAGCATTGTTTGATGAATTTACGGTTTTTTTCTCCATTAACACCTATTAATGCCTTCTCCAAAAAAAAAAAAACACCTATTAATGTACCCAACAAAGGTACTACTATTCAAAAAATATAATATAACATAATATGTTAAATTAAATGCAAATTTTGATTTATTTGATTGGTTAAATTGTTGTAGTTAATGTTTGTCAAAGTCCATTCAAAGAGAATAATGTGGACACTAGAGGAATATCATTAAATGCAATCACAAATGGTATATGTTATATTCAAATTATTATATTTCTCATCTCGACTAAAGTAATATTTTAATCTTATTTTATATATTCAGTAATTGTTTTATTTTACGTATAAATATTATTTTGTCTTTATTTGATACAATTATTTGTTTTGCATAAAAATTGTAGTTGCTAGCAACCCAAGTTTATATGAATTGAACAATACAATTGGGTCCTTCACACCTTCGACTGTCATCACATATGGTATGAATTTTATCTATTAGTTCATTACCTATTTCTTCATTTCTTCTATATGATAAATGTGTTGTTATATATGCTTGAATAAAAACAAATTCTATACAATCAATATGATGTTATATATATTTGAATAAAATACATTGCAGTTGATATGCGTAACATATTTACACCGTCCAATGAACGTTCATTGAATATGTCAAATATGTCAAGTTCAACGTTTTTATCACGAAAACCATTAGCTGATGTTACGAACGATAATTTCCACTTCATTGTTCATGAATTTTGGCTTTTGTTATTCCCACTATGTGTTTACAACTTTTTTCATTACTAAAAAAACAATTTTAACAATTCATTGTATTTTATTAAAATGGAAAGAGAATCGCATCGTCGGCGTAATCGTGTTTCGCGGTCAATTGTAAGTAAGAAATTCCAGTAAGTTATCGTCATGAACAAATGAGAGTAATTTAAACATGGATTTCAAACAGGTCGAAGCTCAAAATAATGGATATGGTTAGTTTTCTTTCTTTTAAATACAAAAGTTTGTTCAGCTCATTTTTGTCACAATATTAATAATGTGTGTTAATTGTAAGCTGTTTAGCTTACCAGATTGTTATTTTGACCTTGGAGATGCCGCTCATTCGTGTAGTTATTGTGGGGCTTTATTTTGGCGGCAAGAGCGCTCAAATCAAAATGTAACACTTGCATTGCCAAAATACACAAAGTGTTGCTATAGCGGCAAAATCCAATTAATTACTTTGAATGAAGGATCCTCCTCATGTGCTCCATATTCGAAGACACTCTCTATAATTCACGTCTATGGGCGGTAGAGTCTATAGGTCACTCGACTTGTGAATATTAATTAGCATGCTTGATGAGTCGCGCCTAGAAGGCCGTACATGTGCGACATGAACACTGTAGAAAGACGAACATATTTAAGTTGTGACTCTTTGTGTAAGGTAGAATCAGACGATGAAAATCTATCAAAAGTACACAGTCATGAATTCCTAAATAGTTTGAGATTGTCTAGACTCCCTAATTATTCATTGACATTAAAGGTTGGTGCACCTGTTATGTTATTACGGAACATAGATCACTCTCTTGGTCTTTACAACGGTTCGTGTTTCATCGCCACAAGATTAGCAAATCACATTGTCGAAGAAAGAATGATTAATGGGACATATGAAGAAACCAAAGTTCTTATCCCCCGAATGTCTCTCACCCCTTCTGGTATGAGATTGCCCTTCAAGTTTCAGTGTAAACAATTCCCATTGATACTTGCATATGCCATGACTATCAACAAAAGCTAGGGCCAACCACTAACTTATGTTGGGTTATTGCTGAAACATCGGTGTTTAATCACGGTCAATTGTATGTGGTTTTTTCCCGAGTCACCCATCCTGATGGTCTAAAGTGTTAGCTCTAGATGATGATGGACAAGATTCTATTACTACTACCAATGTCGTCTACAAAGAGGTTTTCAATAATGTGTAATTCGAACCAGTGATATTATGTTTTCTTTTTTCTTTTTTAAAGAGCACATTTGCCCAAGTTATACAAATCCTAAATACTGATATATAAAATCCCGAAAGTTTCAGTACTAGATGCTTACATATACACATTAGTTATTAATTCAACAATTATTTGGTCGAATTCAAGCAAGGATAACATCACAAAACATAATCGATCCAAATCATCTTTTCAATTGCATTATATAATATTTGATGTTATAATTTATATAATTATATATCGATCCAAATAATCTTAAAATATTATAGCAAATCCATTCCGTGCATCGCACGGGTGAAAAATACTAGTCTATACTATTGATAAAATCAAAATCCTCCGATCCGTTTTAACTTCCCGCTCAAAACACACTTGTATACTATTAATTAAGGTGTGTGTAATATTGTAAAATATGGTAATACAATTCCTATGCATACTACAATTGTACATTAAAATATGGTATTACAATTCATAATAGAATATATCCATTCCCACTTTCATATTCGTAATACAATTCTAGATTAAAATTACTAATCGTAATAAAAAATTGCATATACTTTCCTGCAACGTAATAATACTATTAATAAAAATAAAATTCTCCATTTTAACTTCCAACCCAAAACACACTTATATCTACTATACTAATAAGAGCCAAAGAGAGTTAGGCCTAAAATTGGTAGAAAAAATGGCGGTCAAATTATTTAATCAAATGGATGGTTCAAATTAATTATTTAATCAAATACATGGTTAAGATAATTCAGATTAATATTATTAATAGAGATTACCTAATTTAACCTTACTTTTATGATTATCCGTTAAATTTTCCGTTAAATATTCTCTTCTCCGTTAAGTTTTCCGTTAACTTTTAACTTACCCATTAATTTCTATAAGAAAGGTCTTAGGTTCGAACCTCATCTCAATCAAATTTGACATAATTAAGTTGCTCACTCTATTTACTCTTATTAAATTAAATAAATTTGTAGCTACAACAAAAAATGATACATATGTATTTCTTTAATTTAGAATTATGTGTCTACAATACCTTTATTTGAAAAAATTATTCGTTATCAAAAAATTAAATTAAATAAGAGAAATAATTCCATTAGTTATACTGTGTTTATTTTCTCTCATGCAAAGATTCTTTACATTCAAATTTATCAATTGATATTCATTACATTGTCCATTATCTTATTTTTACTATATCTTGTAATTAAATATCAAAGTTATAGTACAAAATAATGTTATATATTTATTTACTATGAAAAAAATTTAAAATAATTTGAAGCTAATTATATTAACTACTAGGGTCGGGGATTGTTGACAAAGAGAGTACTCAAATAACCCAACAACTTGAAGCAGAATCACTCTATTTTACTCTTATTGAATTAAATAAATTAGTAGTTACACCAAAAAATTATACATATGTATTTCTTTAATACCATGAAAAAAATAAAAAAGAATAGTTTGAAACCAATCATATTAACTACTTGGGAGATTTGTTGACAATGAAAGTACTCAAATAACCCATTACCTAGCAAATTGAAGCGAGAAACTACCTTTTAATATCTTTGGAATACATAATATTTTAAATTTTCAAATATTTATTAATTTATTTATTCTTCTTTTCTTAAACTAGGGATTTCTTTATACACAATAACTCATTCAACAATAATGGTTGAACCAAATTAAATGAACCCCAAGAAGAACACCTAAAGGAAAGTCCATAGCTCCTATATCATAATCTCATTGCATGACGTTGTCATCTATGCTACCAAGAATAACCCAATTGCAAATAACACACTACCAACAAAAAGGAAGAGAACAAATAGTAAAGATGAAGACAATGACATTGTTACTCAAAAAAGAATTAAGAACAGTTAGAAAAATTCAAATTAAAATTAGTATTTATTTAGACTATCATTTTTAGACTAAATATTTAGACTATCGATTTTACAAGGTTGCAAACATTTATTTTAGTAATAATTATAATGAATTTTCTATATTATCTTGGATTCATATACTTTGAGTTAGATATTTAAATAAAAAAATTCGACATTCAATTACCCATGTATAAACTTCTCCTATATAATCTTGCATTGATATACTTTCAAATATTTATTTAAATATAAACATTGTGCATTAACCCATTTGTGCAATGCACGTATAAAACTAGTGAATATATAAATATAAGCAAACTAACAAACCCTTTAGTTTTAAAATTATAGTACATATACTTTCATATCCGTAATACAATTCTAGTTA
Source organism: Ipomoea trifida (assembly GCA_003576665.1). NCBI lineage: Eukaryota > Viridiplantae > Streptophyta > Magnoliopsida > Solanales > Convolvulaceae > Ipomoea > Ipomoea trifida. The sequence goes on along the minus strand of CP025655.1, from coordinate 14,585,435 downwards.
TTATTTTACAGAATATCCAAATAATAATATTGATTGAAATTAATTAAACTATAAATACTTTTCTAACCTTAATATAATTGTACATGAAACGTCCATCCTTATTTCTGTATATAATAATATTAAAATTGCAGTACATATACTTTTCTATCCGTAATACAATTCTACTTATTATTTTACAAAATCTCCAAATAATAATATTGATTGAAATTATATTATAAATACTTTGCTAAAATCAATACAATTGTACATGAAACATGCATCCTTATTTATGTAAATAATAATATTGAAATTGTAGTACATATACTTTCCTATCCGTAATATAATTTTACAATTAATTCCAGCAATGGTCCCCTAAGTATAGTGATTTCCCACATTTGGTCCTCGACTTTTAATTTGGACAATTTAAACACTTGACTATAAAAATTTTTCCAATGTTGATCCTTCCGTTAGAAGATGGTTAAATGAACGTCAATTTGAGGTGTAAAAGCGTCTTTTCATGTACTAAGTGTATAATTCCTCTTCCTTCCCCTCTATATATGCGATAAATATCTTCGATAATACTCTTTTCCCAATAATACTCATTCAAAGCTAAGACAATCCAAGAAGTGATAGATAAATGCATACATTAGCCCCAACATCCACAAAAATCCCCTTCCGTTCCTCCGTTTTTCATCTTCTCCAGCAACTCCTGCACAGTCTCAAATATATCAGGCTTCCTAAACGCCTTTCCCTTGAGAGCCCTGTTGATATTCTTGTGGGGCTTCTCTGGAAAATTCCCAAAGTCGGAAAGAGAGTAGAGGAATGGGTATTTAAGGCCCTCCACGACATTGGCGAAAACGGGATGAGCTTGGGGTTAAGCGTAGCATTCGAAAGGCTTTATAGTGTGGTGAAAGATGGGGGTTTTGAGGGAGTTGAGGTATGGGGTATTTGTCTGGGACTGAGAGGTGAGGTAGAAGAAGAGGATGAGGAGTAGAGATGAGGAGATGAAGAGGAGGAGATTCCTAGAGGTGAGAATCTTTGTCGGTTGGTTTATTCTCCAAGCATTAGCCATGGAGATTGAATCAAATATGGTGTTGCTGAAACTTGGATCTTGAGTGGGATTGATTGAGGTGAAAGAAACGCCAAAGCTGCAAGAACCAAAGAGGAACACTGTGAATTTCCCAATGTTGAGGATGGCTTTTGCTCAAATCTGGCGGAGATTCTCTCCCTAGTCGCCTGTCCGCCCTAGTCACCTGTCCGGCGATTTACTCTGCCAATTCTTCATTCCTCTCATCACTCTCCTTCACCGCTTATTCTCTTTCAATTAAGCCTATCCGCCTCTGCTGCGGAGCTTCAGAACACCTTGTCCGCGCCACCGCCGCCGCCATGGGAGACACCATCACCGATGCCAACATGAACGCGGTCCAGCGCCGCCTCATGTTTGACGACGAGTGAACACCTACTCTTCTTGTGCTTTTACGTGATGATATGAACCAAAAGAAATCTGAAGATGGTGATTTTCTGAAGATCATTGTTCATACTCAAGCAAGAATCACCCGGAAAATATTTTGAAAAATCAACTTGCCAAAATCAAATCAAGAGCACAACAAAGTCAAGAATATCAAGCTCTGAAGGATACAAAGTCTGCAATATCAAGCTGAGAAGGCAACAAAGTCAAAAATTGGAGACTACAAGTTTCAAGGATCTATCAAGCCGTAAAAGAAGACTTTGTGAGCAATTACAGAGGTAATTTGTCAAAAGTTACCAGCGACATTAAATGTGCAGATCAAAATTGGAGATTTTATCAGATCAAATTGTCAAGTTATCAGATCAACGGTATGGTCATTAAATGAGAAGGAATGGCCATCACGATCAGATTGGAGTGACCAATCAGATCAAGTGAACGTTCAAAATTTGAATGTTCATAACGGGCAAATAATTCTTTGAATTATAAGAAGCCCAAGAAGACTTGAAGACAAGGAGAGACGAAACTGCGAAGAGGCAATAATAGCGATCGGATCTACAACGAAAAATACAGATTGCTGAGATATTGAGCTATACACGAGAGATTTCAAGTCTTAGAAAAAGAAATCTTTATTTCTTTAAAACAAATATTGTATCTCTACCGAGGGTAGAAAGGAGTGTAGCTGGGTGCGTAACACTCGGGTGAACTAAGTGCAGCTTTGTGCGTACCACTTAGTTGGGAACGTAGCTTTGTGCGTAGCGTTCGGGAACGTAGCTTTGTGCGTAGCGTTCGGGGAGCGTAGCTTTGTGCGTAGCGCTCGGGAGCTTAGCTTTGTGCGAAGAGCTCGTGGTTGAGTGTAGCTTTGTGCGTAGCACTCGGGAGTTTCACTATTGTATCTGGGTGATTGAAGATAGTGGAAACCTTCCTTGGAGCAAGGAAGAAGTGGAGTAGGAGAATTACACCATCTCCGAACCACTATAAATCTCTGCCTCTCATTTACTTTACAGCACTTTACATATTTGCATGTTTTAACATACTAACCCTTTTCGTACTGTGTTGAGCATATCTTCTGGGTTTGTGTGTTCCCACATTCGCATGTGGCTCAAACTTTGCATACTTGTTCTTTGAGCTATTCTAAGTATTTCCAACATTTTGCATGCAAGTTATCTCTTCAGTTTTACGCAGTTTCATCTTATAGCACTTTACCGTACAACTTTCCGCTGCAGATTTCAAGTTGAATTTATTCACTTGGAATCACTCTGGTTGAAGTGTTATAAAGTTTTTAATTGTTTGAAAAGTCTATTCACCCCCCCCTCTCTAGACTTTTCCCACCCTATCGGGACCAACATACTTTAATACTTTAAATATAAATATTATATATATAGATATATAATATATATATTTGTACTATATATATATACATACACACACACACACACACACACACACACACACACACACATACACACACACTAATAAGAGTCAAAGAAAGTTAGGTCTATAATGGGTAGAAAAAATGACTGTTAAATCATTAACTCAAATGGATGGTTCAGATTTTTTAGATTTATATTTTTCATTGAAATTTTCTAATTTATCATTAATTATATGATTATTCGTTAAATTTTCAGTTAAATATTATCTTCTCCGTTAATATTCCGTTAACTTTTAACTTACCCATTAATTTATATAAGAGAGGTATTAGGTTCGAACCTCATCCCAACCGAAGTTGGCATATTGCTGAACATATACTACGGATATGTTAGAGTATATTATTCAAAAGTAAATAACCCATTTTATTACTCTTATATATGTATATATATGTATATACGTATGTGTGTGTGTGTGTGTGTGTGTGTGTGTGTGTGTGTATATATATATATATATATATATGTATGTATGTATGTATGTATTTATGTATGTATGTATGTATGTATGTATATGTATGTAATTATGGATGACGTAGATTAATTATAAATATTAGATTAGCCAATGGGTTTATTTCGACGCGTGTGTAGTTGTTTAGTATGGTGGGGGTAGTTCTGTAAATATAGATGTGTGTTTAATATTGGTGTCTTTTTTTTTTCGCTTGTTTATCTTCCACCCTGTCCGCCATTGTCTCTGTCTCCTTTTCCAATTTGAAACCCAAAAGTTTCCCTTTGTTGTCTTCGCTTTGCAGTCGATGGTATCATTTATGGCAGACCCGGGTGGTGGATGGTGGGCTAAGCGGACTGGATAGACATTTGAGGTGCCGAGACGAGGTAGGTTACTTTGTCAATTGCTGTTCTTGCTTTCTTTTTCCTATTTTAATTGAACTTGATTTTTTTAGAGTGCTAGGGTTTTTCGTTTGCAGTGCGGTGGCCAACGAGGTTGCGAAAGCGCAGGTTGCCTTGGTCAATTTGAGCATTGCATGCATATTTATTCATGTCTACATATCTACATGCATTCCTTGTCCACCTTGCTACTATGTACTTTTGCGGCATCATTTCAGCGTCCTCGTCCTTTAAATTCATCAGTTTTTTCTTGACATATTTTCACCTCGAACTCTTCCGCGTAATTGTCATGTTCGTCTGGTTCAGTGTGCAAACAAAATGAATATCCCATTGATGAATACATATTATTTTAATCTAGCAAAAAATAATAGCATCAAAACTAAAATGGCGCAGACAGTCTGTATATTCCTAATTAAAAAATAATACTAGTATTTGTTCAATACATTTTAAAAATTACTTTATGTACTAATTAAACTACTAAAATTCGTTGTACCCATTTTTGAACTAGATGGTAATTTATTCGGCCAAATTTTTAAAACACTTACAAAGTCATTTTCTATTGAACTAAATATGCATACACAGAGCTAACATTTTTCAAAATAGAATATTAAAAATTATTTATCACACTGCTAGTTAAATTAGTCAGCCCTAAATATGTAATGTATGTGTACACAACAGTCTTATACATGATACACGATTTATATATGTATGGCATACAACTTCCAGTTACACAGACATCACTGCGTAATTTATCCCCATGTACATGTTCAAACTATTCTGTTTGTTCTAGTACGTAGATGAAGATGACTCCTAGAGTCCTGATTTTATGCCTCCTTATGAGCCTACAATTTATTATCGTGCATATCTTCATATAATATGTTAACTATATTAATTATAATTCTTTCAAAATTAAAATACTTCTCAATTGTCTTATTTGCCCTCTCTTATTATTTGTGATTAGTCCTTGATTCCACTGATTGTCCTTTTTTTTTAATGGTACATATTTGAAGGGTTTTTTAGATTATTGTAGGTAATTATCGTATGGAGAGGGGTTGTTTAGTCTTTTTGCAATTTAGTGTATTTATTACCATTTTAATTTAGGTGTTATTTTTAATTGTTTCCTTTATTTGATTGGTGTTCCCAATTCCCAGCCATAGCTTCCCATTCCTTTTTGTCTTCTTTTTATTTTCTCTCCCCAAACCATTTGTCATTGTCGTATACATCTCCGCACACCCAGGAGCCGTCGCCTTGTGCACAACGAAGATACTCCATGGCTGGTCTTCATCAAGGCGGTCGAAGCGACTTAGGAGGAGTTTGTCTGGTGTTGGTCCAGGTATTTTTTTATTTGCGTGGGTTTGGGGTTGGTCTGGTTTTGTGTTTGGGCAGAGTTTTTTTTTTTATTTGCGTGGGTTTGGTGTTTTGTCTCTCGTAATTTGTGCAATGGGGTGGGGGTTTGTTGTAGGTTTTGGGGGTATTTATTTAGGTTTTCGAGCAGATTGGTAGGGAATTTCCTGCTGGTAGAGATGTTGCATGTAGTGGGTTTTTACAGTTAAGATTTATGGTTTTTCGTGTTTGTTGTTTAATTTTTGGAGGGTTTTGGAGTTGTTTTTTGGTCTTTTGCACTGTAGGGTTGTGTTTTTTTTTTTTTTGGCAACTTAGTGTATTGGGTTTAATTCTTGGGGGTTTTCTTGCTAGGGTTCGTGTAGTGGGGTTTTTTTGGGTGGTGTTTCCGGCTGGGGTTGTGTTTATGATGTCGGGTGATTTTTTTTTTGGGTAGCTTTTCGGTCTGTGCGTTAATGTTTTGGTCTCTTCGTAGTTAGTGCATTGTTGAGTTTGGGGTTATTTTATGCGTGTTTATGGTACTTGTTTTTATTTACTGTTAAATGAATTCTACTTTTTTGGTAGTTTCTGATGGTATGTTTTGTTAGTTTGTATGTGTGGGGTCTACTATTTATATGGGCTGGTGAGGAATGTGGTTTTTGCGATTGTATGTGTGTTTTTTATGTTTGTGCTCGATTATTTTTTATTTTGTCCTTTTAAAAAAAGTCTCTAGGTTGAGCTTTTGTTTTTTTTTTTAAATGCTTTGTCATTGGTTTTTGGTGTGTGTAGTCATATTGTGTGCATTTGTCATTTGTTCCTTTTGCATTACATTTCACCTTAGTTATGGATGTTTATTTGTGCGTAATGGTGGATGCAGCTTTGTAACACTCCACTCGTTCCAATAAGCCTAGAGTTCGAAATTTTTTTTTTATTCTAAGGCATTGACATACATGAGTTGTGATCTACAGATATTTCAAAATGATTTTTACTAGTTAGAATAGTCGTTAATAAGCTACGAACATGTGTGCCGGTCCCGAACCGTAAAATTTTTAGGAACATGCGTTCAGCTCGGATTGCCCTAGGAAGTGGACTGTAGGCACTATACCATTAACCATGAACTTCCTACTCAGTTAAGTTGAAATTAGATTAACCGATAAGAGTGAAAATTTAATTCGACCTTAGCATCGCCGTATTTCGCGATGTACCGAACATTGTCCGATTTTAGAATTTAAGGTTAGGATTGAGTTCGGAATAATTTTGGTTTCGAAATCATTCCTAACTAAAATATTTTCTACTGTAATTATATCTGTTTTAACCCATAACTGGCAAGCCAAAGATATTTTCCAAGATTCACCACAAGAATGTGACAAGTGTCACTTTAACTGACCACAAATCATTATTAAATTAATTAAAGAGTAGAATTTAGTGGACTGATCTCCCATTCACCCCCCTTGGCCGAAATAAACAAGAGAGAGAGAGAGAGAGAGAGTATTAGTCTTCATCTTCTTCCTTGAAGCTCAAGAATCCATAGCCAAATTCTCTTCACAAGTTCTTCAATACTCGGTAAAACTTTAATTTTATTCGGTTAAAGGCTTTATTTTCATCCCTAGATCCTAATTCTAGGTAGAAATCTCTTAAATATGTTGTTATGGTGTTGAATTTTCCTAGGGTTTCTAGGTGAACATTTGGGGAAAATAATTCAAGAACGTTTCTAAGGAGATATAAATCGCTTTTGAGGTAAGAGATTCCTTAAGTTGGATAAGGTTACTTGAAATTAAATAATTGATAGTTGAAATTAGGAATTCTATGTTGAAATTTAATTGCGTGCATGTTAGTTGGAAATATAAACATATATGCTATGTGAAGATCATATTTTGTAAACAAGTACATATAATCGTGATATGAGTATACCGGGTATAATATACCTATATATATATATATTTCGAAAATATATATATTATATATATATAGTGATGTCATGTGTGTGTGTTGTGTGTACTGCATATATGTTAAATATATATCTAGCATGAATATACATATATAGTATGTGTGTGATTGTGCATAGATATAAACATATGTATGATTTATATATCATATATAGTACATGTACCGTATGTATATATGTATAAGTAATATGAGAGGTTATATGTCATATATACATATGTATATGTTGTATGTCATGAACATGTGAAATGTGACATTGACAAGGTTATGATAGTTATACTTAATCACCTCGGTGAATGGTAATTAGTATACTATCAAGTATGAGACTTGAATATGAAGTATATCCAAAAATGTCTTTTTGTTCAAGAAAAGAAATAATGTTTTGAAAACCTTAGTTTCTGAGTAAGTTGAGGAGGACCTTGATTGACCTACGGGTGGCTTTAAGTGCCCTTGCCCAATGGTTGTTATGTTGTATGATCATTCATACTATGGGCGAAGTCTATTTGCCGAGTACTATATAACTCGTTAGGATGACATATTCCTGCAGGGGTGTACGCACTTATAGTTACTCTATGAAGTCCGGGAAGGTGTCGTTTTTATGGACCTAGTAGGGCCAGCTAGGAATCATTCTAACGAACCTTACGTCCAGGGGATCAGTATTAGACCGGGGGATGACCACTGAACCCGAGTTCAATGATCCAAGTGGTCAGAGAGGGAATTAAGCAGAATACTCTAAAGGCCTCACGCTTTCGAAGAAGAAACTAAGTGGACTTTTGGTATGAGAATGTGCTTTCGAAGAAGAAACTAAGTGGACTTTTGATATGAGAATGTGCTTTCTACGAAGAAACTAAGTGGACTTTTGATATGAGAATGTGCTTTCAAAGATGAAACTAAGTGGACTTTTGATATGAGAATGTGCTTTCTACAAAGAAACTAAGTGGACTTTTGATATGAGAATGTGGTTACTCTGTAGCTATGATGAAAGGAGATGTGATGAAAGTTTAAGCACCAAGGGAAGTTGGTGAGCCCTCGTTGAGGCGAAAGTTGGTGGAAAGTTCCTTGTGAGGAAAATTTCAAATAATCTGATTGAAATCAAAATGTAAAATCCATGATTTTTCACTATTTGTTAATTTGCTTGATAATTGTTATAACTTGTTGCAGGTAGAGTCTCAGCCTATGAGTTAAGTATTAAAGTATTCAAATATCTATTTTCTAAAACGTTTATTTAGTTTTGGGTGACCTATGAATCTCCTTACTTAACGTATATTCTTACACATGCCCAGGGATGGGCTACGAGGTGTATATACCGTGGATGACGGGTGCCGACCTTTACGCACCTGGCTATGCTCCTGTGGCTCCAGATAGCTCACCTACCGTAGATAGTTTTTCCATTTTCGATGGTCCTGATGTTCAAGCCAATTTTGGTTTTTACCCCATAGAAAGCTTGGAGGGAAGTAATCCTCTAGAATTTGTTGTTCATTACCCTCACCCTTGTGACTCGAGTCCTCCAGAATTTTGGGATGAATGGTCTATGATGAACATCACATCTCGCTTCCTAGACCATATCACTTGGTTTGAAGGGGAGTGGCATCTAGTGTGGGGAATGGTTACGGGCCCGGTATACCAACAGATCGAGTAGGTGGTATACCTCAGAAAAACCTTTGGGAACTTTATCTTTTGTGTAAATATTTTTTTTGTAACCTTAGCAGTTTATGAGCTGGGTTAGTAGGCTTGTGATCAATCCGAACTTGTCTTTTCGCCCACCGAGCACATCCTTGTATATATAGGTAGATATGTATATGACTGGTTAACTAAGCCCTTTTTGGCTCAAATATATACATAGGACTATGTTGGGTGATAGTTGTTGTGAAGCGTTTCCATTTAGCCTGTGCACTTAGAGTGGAGATTGTCAAAGAGGTGATATAATTCACTCTAGGTGTGGCGGTAACTACTCCGACTGTACGGTAAGCCGAGTCGGGGTGTTACAAGCTTTGCCTTATTTGGTCTGTGCATTATGGAAGTTTGGTTTTTACAATGGTCGATGTGTGTGCGTGAAAGGAATGGAGTCTGTGCATGCAACTTCAGTTAACTGTGTGTGCCTTATAAACAATTTATACTCACATTTAATTGGGGAAAGGTCTAATTGCTATTCCCTTAATTAGTCATATAATATATTTCAATGAATAAGTCTTTATATCCTATTGATATTAAATCACATTCCATTTGGTTCATTGGAATGGGTGATGTCGACGTGTGTGCAAACATAATCAATGGTGTGTGCATAGCCTATTGTTTGGTGGTTTTTATAAGCATTTGGGGGTTGTTTTTTTTTAAGAAAACTCATTTTGTTGTTGGACCTATTAGTGTGGTGTGCTTTGGTCATTTGGGGTGTGGTTGTAGTTTACTATGGTATGGGTATGGAGGTGGGTTTGTGCTGTGGGAGGGTATGGTGTGTGCATTTTAATGTGAGTGTTTGTTGTTGGTGGATTTAGTGTGCTCTTTTCCATCATTTTGTTGGTGACATGTGTGGATTGTTGTGTTTACGTTATTTTGGGCTAGGGTAGTGATTTAATGGCGTATTGGTAGAAATGTTTGTATGTGCAGGCAGTAACAAGGTCTAAAACGGCACTTTGATTTCGTGTCCTTTCACTTTGTTAGTAGATCAGAGAATAAGCTGGCTCATGCTCTTGCCAGGGCAGCGAATTCACACTATGGTCCTCGAAGTTGGTTTTCTTATTATCATTCATGTATTCGACATTTGATTGATGATGCTTAATATTAATTCTTATGGTTTATTTAAAAAAAAAAAAGAAGGTCTCGAGTAAGATTCTGAAATCAACAAAGAAACTAACTGCTCAAAAAAACGTAAAGACAAAGAGCGTGTGCCGAACGTGCAACTAGTTAGCTCACCACCAACGTCGTAATTGTTGCAAAATGTAGAATATAGAGTCGTAATTTTTTTTTTTCACTTGAACCGTTATTGTAAACAAAAATGTATTTTTTAACTGTTGAATAAAATAACCGCCATAGCACTATGATTTTAAAATCAACAAGTGAAGTGATATTTCAATTACCCATGTGCATGTATGTGTGGTAGTCCGTGCATAAAATAAATCTCACAATGTCCATGCCCTACTCCGTGCTGGTGCACACATTTGCACACACCCATCCACCAGTCTGAATACACACGTCCCACACAGAAACCCACAGTAGAATTAGATTAACACACACGCGTCACAGATCAAATGCACACGTTGTAAACAGAAAATTTAACAACAAAAAATGGGGGAAAACACATTTGCACACACCCCCAATCTGAATATAGTGATTGATTCGAAAGTCGAGGAACATCAACTTTGTGTTGGGATCTGCAGCGCTTGTTGGGTTAAATTCAATTGTAGCCACAGACAATTCCTTTTTGTTTCATATAGTAGTTTTACGAATTCCTTATCTCATTATTTATTTTAATGCAGGGATTATTTATTTAGACGTAATAAAGTAGTTGGTGTGAACGGTTTGTGCACTGACTACTAAATTGTTAAGCACCCACCTACGTATTGTTACGCACCCGCTTCATGATTCGTTAGTACCATATATTTTTTACAAATTCATATTTCCAAACCTTACCTTTTGTACCTTAAAATTTTTTTTTTCTTGCGTCCTTAGTTTTGAAGTTGTCACTGACATACTCATATAACACTCACGCACACGGGTAGTCTTTCATAAACGCACACTAGGTTAGAAAACACACAAACTATGCTACGCCCTACGTATATGCACACGCCAACTTTCAATGTATTATAAAATGTCAAAGATTTACCGGCAACTAGGAAATTCATTTCAATCAAACCGTAGATTTCAAAGTATACTAAAACGTGTTTGTGACATTCATTAGAGTAGACAACCATGAAAAATGTGTGAAATCTTAGTTGCACACACATATGGGTGTGCACGCACACCAAACGGTTCCCCACAAGAGTATTACATAAAACGATCAGTAAATTGAACACACTTGTTTTTGTGTATGCACACATGACGTACACTGTTGGCTACCTTTGAGTTTTGCCACCGTTGGACTCTCTTTGCACTTTGATTCATGGGTTTCAATTTTTTTTTGTTAACAAATTTTTGTTTTGATTCGTACTGCTGCAACGTTTTTTTTTTTTTTTTTTTTTTTTTTTTTTTTTTTTTATAAATTTTAAATCCTAGAATTCATTCCTACCATGGATATGAAGAGATAGGAATGGAGGTCTAAGTTTGAGAGAGTAAAGCATAATGTGACGTTGGGTATGATTGCGACTAAGTTGAGATCTCTTTTGGAGGGGGATGTGTGGTTTAAGTGCCACTTTGGAGTTCTTGTTGTTAGTGTGTTACAATGATGAACGCCCATGCACATAGTACCAAGAGTTCTGCACACGCTAACACTCACGCACGCACACATTGTCTTAAAGAAATGCACACTACTACAATGTCATAATTGGGGTTTTAACACCTGTTAAACCCATTAATGCACACATCTACAAACCAAATCTCAAAATCACCCATGCTTAACTCCATGAACGTACAAAAAAATTGCATTTAGTATTTTGCATATTTATAACAACGCCCAATCACACATTACCTAGAGTTTTGCACACGCTATCAACCACAGACGCACACACCGTCGGAAACCCTAACCATTTTGCATAACCGCCCTAAGCACATTGTACCAACCTTTCTTTTGCCCACACAAACAAATACTTATCGGAATGTACAACAATACACGCCTAATGCAAAACGCTAATTTTAGCATTCCTAGTAATTTACATGCTCAAAATAACAACAATGCACACTACTTCTACAAATTAGATGCCTGAAAATGCACACACCTTTCGCATTTAATTTTTTTCTTCCTCCATATGTGAATGAACTAATTTTAATTATTATAAAAAATCTAACAACCCATGTTTAGTTATTTTTTTTTTAAGTTTAAACAATTTAATGTTTTCAGAAGAAAAGTGTAATTAATTTTTTTAATGTTTTTAAATAATTTTCAGTCAATTAGTAATATCCTTTCCCTTTTTCAATTTGCCTAAATTATCCTTCCTTTTCTATTAGGATCTTTTTATATTTTCAATCAATTAGTAAAATAAGTTTTCTTTTCCATTTTATATTTACTATTACTATTGTTTCGACCGAGATTTTACAAAGAATGATTTTATTTTTATTGATAGTAGTATAAATATAGAAGTATAGATAATTAGTTGAATTATTATTATTCGTGTAAATAATAATTAATAAATTATTTTTTTCTTATAAAATTACGCAGATTTTGTTTTCATTATTCTCACAATTATAATGGTTTAAATTATTATGAGAATTTGGTAAATAAAATTTTGTTACCACTAAAACGTTATTAATTTTTTACCAATTAATTAATAATATTATTTTGAAATTTGAAGGGGAGGATTTTACTTTTATTAATAGTCTTTGTACATGAATATAGAAACAATATTACCAATTAATGGATATTAGTTAATTTTCATTTTACATTTTCTTACCAAATAAGCTTTATTAATTATTTGACCAATAAAATATTTACTTAATTGAGTACAAAAAAATTGAGCGAAAAAATGAAATTGGAGGATATTACTTTTATATATAGTATGAATGTTTTCGAATTATCCCGTACCAACATATGTTTGGTATATCACATGTCGTTTTCATTGCACTAACTATACCATCAAATAAAGTAATAACGTTACATTCTTTTACAAAATTATTGAGTTTATAATATAACTCTATATTTAATTATTATGTAAATTATATATTAATTTGTAATACCTAATACTAAAATTGTTATTAAGTATAGTTATCATTACTCTATGCTGTTTTTTCTTTTGCATGAATGGTATTATAAAATCAAGCTGTTTGGAAACATTACCTGGAAGTCACGGAGTAGGCACTCCACTACTGTCTGTTGGTTGACTGCGAAATGTTGATATTCTTGGGACAAATAACAACGAATCAATCGAAGACAAAAACAGGCTCCATTAGTGAAAGAAGAAAATTGTTTTTGATTTGTAGATCAGAATTGAAAGAAAACATTGGGAAAAAGATGTCTCTTTTGAGCAAACTCCCTTGTATTTCTTCTTCTGTTAATGCCAGATTGAGAAAAATCGAATCTGTTTCCCTAAACCCAGTTTGCTCAATACACTATGCATCCCCTTCCAATTCCCCGTTCACTGAGAATTGAAAGAAAACAGGCGCAGCAACAGAATTTGCAGATTTGACAGTGGGGATTTCTGGAATAATTGCACTGCGTTTCTCTTTTAAAGTTCGCAGTATAGGATTAGGGATTTATATAAGGTTGTATCTTATTATGATAGAATTGTAGTATGATAGGAATTGTAATGTAGAATTGTAGTACGACAGGAATTGTAATGTAGAATTATAGTACGATAGGAATTGTAATGTATAATTGTACAACGAATAGGAAAATAGAAAATAATCGCATCATAAATATTGTAGGACTGTTTTGGGTGGGAAGCTTAAAGTGAGGATTTTGTTTTGTATAGATAGTATAGATAGTATAGATATAGATTGGATTTCGTGTTTTAATAGAAGATTTATTTGATACGAATTGTATTGGAATTGTAGTATAGGAATTATATTGTTTTAATATTATTCTATTGTTTATACGAATTGTATTGGAATTGTAGTATAGGAATTGTATTGTTTTAATATTACTCTATTATTTTAATTGTTTTAATGTACACAATATTTTGGGCGGGAAGGAAGATTTCGTTTTGGAGGATTTTGTTTATATATATATATATATATATATATATATATATATAAAGATAAGACTATAATAGTAATAGAATGGGTACTTACACTACTACAGAAATCACATACAACGTCGGCTAAGTACTTAGCCGACGTTATATGTTATTTGAAACCTTTAACGTCGGTTATTATGAAATAACCGACGTTAAAAGTTTCAACTTAATGCTACTACGCGATACGACGTCGGCTAGGTTGTTAGCCGACGTCGTATCACAAATTTTCACCGGCGACGGGGGATACGACGACGGCTACGACATTAGCCGTCGTCGTATCTCCAATCGGACCCCGCCCCTGTGCAATACGACGTCGGCTACGACGTAAGCCGACATCGTATTGCGCGATGTGTTATATGAATGACCTACAACGTCGGTTATGTAACATAACCGACGTTGTAGGGTTTAAAAATCTAACCCGTCGGCCCAAATAAGACGACGTCGCCCCCAATCCCTAAACCAAAATTACGAAATTCCATCCGTCGCCCCCAAGCCTAATAACCAAAACTGAAATTCCCAAGCTTTCGCCCCCAAGCCGTCGCCCCCAACAACCGTCGTCCCGAACAGCCGTCGCCCCCAATCCTTCGCCGACCGCCGTCGCCCGCCCACCCCGCACAGCAGCCGCAAAGCACACAGCCGGAGTCACAAAGCAGTCCGCCGAACCACTGCCGCGAAGCACACAGCCGCCGAACCGCGGGAGCTTGGCCGTCGGTCAAAGGCGCACCGCCGCAGCTGAACCGCCGCACCGCCGCTGGTAAGGTTTTTAATTTTTTTTTTTTAAATTTTTGAATTTTTTTATTTAAAAATATCATTTAGGATCTCACACTTTATTTATTAGCATTTACCTATATATTTTTACTTTATTGTTTGGCCTCTAAAATAATTATAAGTGATGGTAGATGCCTCCAACATTACATAAATTGTTCACTAGCAAAGTTGATATTTTTTGCTTGTTAGCTAAATTGTTCACTAGCAAAAAAAATAAAAAGGAATAAGAAAAAAGCTAAGGTTCACTAGCATTACATTCTTCTTTGTGTTGGGTTTCAAGGAAAAAAAGTTTAATTAATCTTCAATCACAATGGACCAATATCATTAAGGAGTATTATATGTCTTAAATTTTACACATTATAAAATTATTAAATCATTAAAGTATTTAGTTTCTCCTTTAATTTCCTAGAACATTACTTTATACTACATTACAAATAGTTTTAGTTATGATGAAATCACCCTTTCCATTGTAGGTGATTAGTTTTATTCGAGGTTTAGCTTATCGACGTGGACAAAGCTTTGGTGAGGTAAGATGTTTATTTATTTATTTTTCTACGAACTTTCGGCTTTCTTGTATGCATCCGGTGATTAGCCACACCGTGGTCTGTGCTTATTTATGTTTTCGGCTTTCTCGTATGCATCCGGTGATTAGCCACACCGTGGTCTGTGCTTTTTATGTTTTCGGCTTTCTCTTATGCAACCGATCATTAGCCATACCGTGGACTGTGCTTTTTTAAGTTTTCGGCTTTCTATTATGCATCCGGTGATTAGCCACACCGTGGTCTGTGCTTTTTTAAGTTTTCTGCTTTCTATTATGCATCCGGTGATTAGCCACACCGTGGTCTGTGCTGAAGTAAGTTTATATTATTATATTTGTTGAATCAATGATTGAATGTTAACGTAACACTAGATTAATTAGAGTTAATAATGATTTTAGATTGACTTGTCATGGATAAAAGTTGGATGCATGCTTCTCGGATTAGTAGGGAATATGATGACGGAGTTAAAGAATTTTTGGACTTTGCAAAACGCCGTCTTCCGAATAATAATGAGAGGTTTTTTTGTCCTTGTAAGAAATGTTGCAATTTAACAAAATTAAATGCAAATGACATATATGATCATCTAATTTGTGATGGAATTAATCTAAGTTATACAAGATGGATATGGCATGGTGAAGGGGGGGAAAGAACTAGTACATCTAACAGGGTATATAAATGTCACCATGCAATATGGACAGAAAAAATGTTATTTAGCCCCTTACATTTATAAGTTAGTTTTAATTGCTTTAAATAAAATAGCTTAAATACAATGTGATTTTATTACATATTATATTTACTTACAACTAATAAATTATTTGTTTGTAGGGAACATTGGATGTTGATGGCAATTTGTCCACTGTTATATGAAATCTATTGGTTTGATTCCATTGGACGCGAACCACGTCAGGACATTAAAGACATAATTGAAACGTCGGTAAACTTATAACTAATTAATACTTATTATACATAAAGTACGGTGCCATATAGTATTTATGTATACATATCTCTTATATTTATAGGTGTATGAAATCAACATTACATTCAAAAGGAAGGAAAACAAATCGTCAACCAAAATGGATTAATTGTTTGGTAAGTATTTTATACATTTGTAAAACTACATATATTTCATAGTTTTTAATTCAATAAATTCTTAATTGTATTATAATTCAAATATATAGTGTGCCAAACAAGTTGGAGCTACCGAATGCGAGTATTATGTGATGAAGTACATGTTTGAAATTCTTTCCAAAGAAGCATACGAAGGAATGGATAAGGCAAGTAATTTAAGAAAATACATTTGTCATTCAAATTTTAAAAATACTAGATTAAATTAGCTTACTAATTATTATTTATTACTTTTCAAAATTATTACAGATAGTGGAGAGAGTTGGTTCATTGAGCTACAATCAACAAAAGATTGATGAAATTAGAGACACATGGGCCAAGTACTTCATTGATGAATGGATTAATACATTGCATTAGCTAGTATGTGAAATAGTAATATGATGTATTGCTTTTATTGATTCGGTACAAAGTTTGGGATAATATTATGACTTGTATTAATTAATATAGATAATTTTTGATGAACTTCTATTATTAACTATTACCAATTGTGAGATTTATTGCTTTTATTAATTTTGATATTATAAATATAAATTGTACAGGTTTTGAATGTGATTGTGATTTCTATATATATATTTGAGCAGGTTTTGAGTGTAAATAGAAAAATAAAATTAATATTTAAAAATAAAAAAATTACCCTACAACGTCGGCTAGTCTTATTAGCCGACGTTGTAGGGTAATTTTTTTTTGGTTTAATATTACCTACAACGTCGGCTATTTGTAATTAGCCGACGTTGTAGGGTATTTTAGTAGATTTCAAATTACCTACAACGTCGGCTATTTGTAATTAGCCGACGTTGTAGGGTATTTTAGTAGCTTTCAAATTACCTACAACCTCGGCTATTTGTAATTAGCTGACGTTGTAGGGTATTTCAGTAGCTTTCAAACTACCTACAACGTCGGCTATTTGTAATTAGCCGACGTTGTAGGGTACCTACGACGTCGGCTATGTGTAAATAGCCGACGTTGTAGGGTATTTTAGTAGATTTCAAATTACTTACAACGTCGACTAATTACAAATAGCCGACGTTGTAAGTGTGCACATTGGCTAAAAGTTAGCCGACGTTGTATGTGTACACTTACAACGTCGGCCAGATCAACGTCGGCTTTTAGCCGACGTTAAAGGGTCTACTTAGCCGACGTTAAAAGCCGTCTGTGTAGTAGTGTTAATTTTCAATAATATACTCAACATATTCTTAGTATATGTTTAACAATTATACGAACTCTTATTAGGATGAGATTCGAACCTAAGACTTTTCTTATAGAAATTAATGGGTAAGTTAAAAGTTAACGGAATATTTTGTTAATAAAGTTAAAAGTTAACGGAATGTGGGTTATTTAAGGGAAGAAAATAATAGGGATAAGGGTCAAATAGACCCTCCAACTATATACCAAAGTGCAATTAGACCTTTGAACTAAAAATAAAAACATCCAATTAGACACTTAAACTTGTTAAATTTGTGCAATTAACTTATTTGACCTATAATAGTATGTTACTTCTAGGTCGCCTGCCACGTAGGATGCCACTTAGATTAATATTTTTATAAAATTATATTTTTATAAAAATTATAATTTTTATAAAATTTAAAATAATACTGTAATATTTATTTATAAAAATTAAATTAATTAAAAAAAAAACATGGCAGCTGCTGCCATGGACGAAGAATCTTGGGGGCATCTCCATGGCAGCAGCTGCCATGGCTTCTTGTCCATGGCAGACGGAGAAGCTTAACGTTGATGGGATTTTTTTAAAATTAGTTTTTAAAAAATTTAGTTTAAAAAATAATTTTCTTTAAATTTTTGAATAGGATTCCTAAAAGATGCCAGGTAAGCAAAGTTGACAGGTTACCGTTTGGTAACCTGTTAAATAAGTTAAATGCACAAATCTAACAAGTTTAAGGGTTTAATTGGATGTTTTTTTTAATTTGAGGGTCTTGTTAGGAATATAGTGTAATTGTTTTGATGAACCAAATATGTATTTTAGACCCCCCAATTTTA
>CP025655.1:14542148-14566209 GCA_003576665.1 Ipomoea trifida | reverse complement strand
ATTAAATTGCCCAAGGAATTAATTAACGGTTCGAAAGGCTTGAACGAATTTACGGGGTGTTACATTTGGATTGTTCGGTTGATACCTTGTTATTCTCTTGAGTTTGGATGTTCCCTTTTGGATTGTGTTCAGTTGGTATCTCATTTATGATTCGTTATGCATTATGCTTTCGTTATTGGATGTTGGCTTCATTTGATTGAGTCTTGGTTCACGATTTGTTCAGCTTGTTGTTGTTGAGTATCGTTTTGAACTATTGAACAGTTCGTTGGTGTTTATATTCTATATGGGTGTGTAAACCTATTTACAAGCTTATGTATATCTATATCTCCTTGCGGGTGTGAATGGTGGTTGCTTAGCATTCTTTTGCTAATGGTTCTTTGCGTGTTTTCCAGGTATGGAGTAGTTTCATCGTGAGCGCGCAAGAGCTTTCCTATGAGGATGTTTAGCCTTAGTTGGTTCTGTTTAGACTTTGATTTGTTGGCCTGTGAGCCGTGAGACATTATGACTCTGTTTAGTATGTTGAGTATTCCTTTTGGATTTTATGGATTATGTTGAGGATTATTATTTCGGTTTTATGATATAACAGTTTAGTTCGTTTCATGTTTAGCCTGTGCATCTAGGCTGTGATATACCTAGATGTGGCATGACGCCCTTAAGTTTAAATTGCTTCCGCTATGTTTGGTTTGTTGGTTGAGATTGGCAGCTTTTATGTTAAGTTTTTAGCTATCTCAGCCTGTGTGAGGTTGGGGTGTCACACCAGTGGCGTACTCTTGGCAGCGGCGTGAGTTCAGAATCCGTAGGTAAGGGTTATTGATTTTGATGATGTATGATGGATTAGTAGTACAATAATGAAATTAATTAATGGTTAATAACTTTGTTTAGTTGTTATTGAAGGTGATTAAGGCTTATTGATAGTGGTTTGATTGCATATTGAAGGTTGATGATGTTGTTGGTGTTAGCATGATAATTAGATTAATGATAGCTTAATTAGGAACTAATAAGATGGTAGTTAAAGATGATGTTGATGAGAATTGTTACTATCGAATAATGATGTGGTCTACTAATTATTAATGATTTTGATATGATAATTACATGATTATTATATGATGGATTATTTGATGGTGATATTGATTAAGGTCTGATTATTGAGTATTATTGACTAATGATGGATGTTGAGAGATAATGATGAAGCAGGATTAAGGTGGTTTAATCTTGGATTATGAAAGTAATTGGTATGTTAATGACCTTGCTTATGGTTTAATTATTTTGAATTAGTGGTGATGTTATGAAGTTGATAGTGATGATGAAGTTGCATGCTAATATTGTGATTATGGTTAATCATGGGCTAATGACAAAGCTTGATTATGATTAAGGAAATAATGATGGATTAAAGGTTAAATAAGTTTAATGAGGATTAAAGGTTAATAAGGAAGCTTAGTTAATTAATGATGAAATGGTGATTAGGATGGTGATGATGCTAAGCTTATAAGTTAATGAGTTGATGATTGATTATTGAAATATTAAAGATGTCGTGATGCTATGATATGGATGCTATAATGATGGTGTTGGGGTATTGAGTAATCTATATATATATAAAAGCCACACATTTCTGGAAAATAAAATACATTTCGTTTTCCCGCCCAGTCAATACGTCGTCGTTTCAATATTTAGGTTTACAAACTGTGTCGTTTAGATTAGGTTAATTAATTACGGCCGGTTAATTGGTTTTGCAATAATTATATACACGTCGTTTCGCATTTCGAATGCGGCTGGACTCCTCGATTCACAATACCTTTTCGCAGCTATCGACGGAGATATAATACCGGTTCATCGACATTACTACAAATATATATACATCTTCTAGGACTACAATGAATGGAACCATTCGAATACATCAAACAAACGCACTGATTTCTGGGAGAAAAACTTTGTCACCACAAGATATGGCTCCAATGTACATCCTTGCGCGTGATATTGACGATAGGAAGACTACTGCTGCCATGAGATTGCGCCTGATACGTACCTACGATATTGTACAGAGCAGATACAGTGACAAAGTGAGATCGAGGGAATGTGTATTCCATGATGAAGAGGTAACTGTATTAGAACCTATTCCATGTGTATTACTTTTTGTTAAACTTCCTTAACTAGCAGTAAGTTCTAATCACTGTAAAACACTATTTTTTGTTGTTATAGGGTTCCTATGTGCATCTCAATATTCCTGGGAACAATGTTTCTGCTACTAACTCATTCATAGAAGGTCATGTGTATTGCCTAAAAAATTTCCTGGTAATCAGTCCTATCTATACCTATAGGACCTGTAGTAGTGCGTTCATGTTGCAGTACTATCATAAAACCCTGGTCAAACAATACAAAGGTTTAGATTTTCCTAGAAAAATGTTTCGGTTGCAGCCTTTTGACTCAATCAAGAGTCTAGAAGGAATTGATCTAAAGGTTCTTATTGGTATGTTATACTCTTTTCATCATTTTTTCTACTTAAATAGACAGATTACTCTACGGTTAATGCATCTTATTCAGTAGAGTTTGTTTAATGGCAAATGTCATTGGTCGTGTGGTGCATATCTTCTCACCATTGGATAAGCTTATCAATGGGAAGCCTTCTAAACTCATTGATTTTGTAATCGAGGATTTAAAGTAAGTCTACAGTTACAAAATACAACATTTACTATACCTACTGCACTCAACTCATATTATATGACTTGCATTTTCAGGGGCATTCAACTGAAATGTACTGTATGGGATCAGCATGTGGAAAAGGTCATGCCCTTTTGCCAATATGACTTAAAAGAACCAGTCATTGTGCTTATTCAAATGTGTAGGGTTAAAGTGCCAGAAAATAGTAAGTAGATTGAATTACCTTCTCTCTGATACATTTCTTTTCACTTTTCTGTGTGCTTATTCAAATATGTAGCCATTTCATTTCACAAATAATTGTAGTACCTGAAAATATAAACTGAGTTAAATTGCAGGTGGAGAAGTCAAAATTTGTAGCTCCTATGATGCAACCCAACTGTTGTTTAACCATGAATGTGATGAGTGTACTGATTTCAGGGACAGGTAATTTTCTATCTTAATAGTTACACTATTTTTTTTTACTGTAATGCTTTACTGTCTATAAAATCACCAATGTTTCTTTTTTTAATTGTCAACATGCTTTTCTTTAGACTATGTAATCAACCAACTCCTTTGAAGAGCATCACCTCAAATTCCAGCCTTAGTTATTCAACTTACACTTTGGGTGATCAAAGCAGTTCTAATATGGTATTTAGTACCATTTCTGAACTGTATGAAAGAAGTGAGGTACAACACTTTACACTCTCTATTGGTATATTATTTTATTTTTTTTTAAAGTTTAATTGAAAACTTTTTTAACACAATAATTGCATTCATCTGCAGACTGGGGAATATTGGGTGCCATGTATTATTCTGGAGCTAGATTGTAATTTCATAGACTGGTATTATCTCTCTTGCATTTCTAGTAGGTGTAATAAAAAGGTTGATCTAAAGGGTGGGATGTATGTCTGTGGTAAGTGTGGAACTCACTGTGATAAACCTAAGTTAAGAAATAAGATAAAACTTAGAGTCTATGATGCCAAAGGTAGTGCACCATTCTTACTTTGGGATCGTGAGGCACTTGAGCTATTGGGGGGCATCACAGCTGAAGAGCTTAAGGCTATGCAGCCAAAGGTAACCATCTTATTATTTCCTTTGTAATCTGTAACCTAACTCAGCAACTTAGACACTAAATTTGGCTTAAAATTCAGGTTCCAACCAAAATTCCTAAAGAGATTGTATCATTGGTTGGTAGAGGAATGCTATTCAAGATAAATGTTGAGAGGGATCGGTTAGAGAAACGCAACCTTGCTTTTCCAGTCATGCAAATCAAAGACGACATTGCAGTGGTGAACGAGTATTGTCCTGGAATGTTGAAGGTTACTAATCAGAAGCCAACTAATTCCATTGAGCAATTGGATGATGACTTTGATTCTGATGAGGTAATTAGTTTTCCAAATCTTCACTTCAGAAAGTTCACATTTTGGTAATAGTTTTTTAGGTCCTAACTCTTGCTATTTATTATGTGTTAGGGCTTTTTTTCTGATGAAGAGGCTGAAAGTCCTCTTCCAAATTCATTAACTCAAGTGTCTAAAGGTGGTGCCAATGATAGTGAAGCAGTTAAAAGGAGGCTTTTGGACGAGTTCTCATCCACCCAGGTTTCAAAGAAGAAGACACACACTGTGCTTATCAAGGTTGAAAAAGATAGTGAATTAGCAATTGACCAAAACTCACAGAACATTGAGATCTGAACTGTGATGGGTTGTAGCTTGTGATGGTAGACATTGGTTCTAAATTTGTTTTGTCGTGACATTTCCAGACATTTTGTTCTAAAGTTGTGATGGTAGACATTGGTTTGATTGGGTTGTAACTTTTTATGTCAGTTCTTTAACTTACAACTACTAATCTATTATTAAGTTATTCTGCTCCTATTTTGTTATTGCTGTTTGTAAACTTTTGCAGAAATGAACCACCTACAACTACTAATATGGCAGCAACAAGCAGAAAAATCAGTTCGAAGCAAATTGGATTAAGCAAGCAGACAAAGCAGTTGTAAGCAACTCAGATTAAGCAAGCAGACAAAGCAGTTGGAAGCAACTTGGATTATGCAAGCAGACAAAGCAGTTGGACAAAGCATTTTGGATTAAGTGTGACACCCTAACCTCACACGAGCTGAGACAGCTAAAACTTAACAGAAAAGCTGCCAATCTCAACCAACAAACCAAACATAGCGGAAGCGAATTAAAACTTAAGGGCGTCATGCCACATCTAGGTATAATCACAGCCTAGATGCACAGGCTAAACACAAGAATAAACTAAGCTGTCATATCGTAGAAACTGAAATAATAATCCTCAAACACAATCCATAGTCATAAGTACTCAAATCTCTAACAAAAGTATCATAATGTCCCAACGGCACACAGGCCCAATAAAACCAAGTCTAAACAATCATAATCTAGGACTATCATCCTCATATAGAGAAAGCTCTAGCGCGCTCACGAATGACTACTTCATACCTGGAAAACACACAAATAACCATTAGCAAAAGAATGCTAAGCAACCACCATTCACACCCGCAAGGAAGTATAGATATACATAAGTTGTAAATAGGTTTACACACCCCTATAGAATATAAACACCAACAAACTGCTCAACAGTTTAAAGCCGATACTCAACAACAATAAGCTGAATGAATCAATAACCAAGACTCAATTCACAAAGCCAAAATCCAATAACAAGAGCATAGCACAAGAACGAACCAATCACCGAGATACCAACTGAACACATCCAAAAGGAACCAACCAAACTCAACGAGATCAACAGAGTAACAACCGAACAACATAGAGGACTCACAATCAACCAAAGAAGAACCCAACTCCAAACCTCCAAATTCCCAAAACCAGCCACCAAACCAAACCAATCTCATAATCACAAAACGAGAGTCAAACCGGAAAACCGGTACGCAGGGGTAAAACCCAATCACAGGGACCGTAGTCCAATCACAGGGACCGAGAAGTCCAATCACAGGGTAATGAAGCCCAATCACAGGGAGCCAATCACAGGGAGAGTCCAATCACAGGGGTAATCAACCCAATCACAGGACCGGAGTCCAATCACAGGGGTAATGAACCCAAATATAACAATAGAGCACAGTTAGTTCATTCAACAAGTCTCAACGATACCAACAAGCCAACACCACATACTCATACTCCAATCACCATACCCCACAACCAACCAAAGTGTTCATCTCAACTATGAACACAAACCAACTCCCAGTTAATGGATTCCAAGGATCAACAGCTCAAGAGTACAAGAATGGGAAACTAAAGACATGAATCAATCTCCAAAACAAGATAGTAAATACCCAACAAAAGCATGGATAAATACTCCAAAAACCATGGCAAAATGCCCAACAAAACAACCCAACAATAATCAGAACAAGGGACCAACAACAGACAACAACAACAGAAACTAGTTCACTGGAATCGAATTTCCCAGTGTTCATGCGGAACACTTCAACGGTCCACCGACCTCCGCCGCACTCCTCCGCAAGGAGAAGGCGGTCCTCCGTCACGGAACACACTCGTCCGCCACACTCCACCGTCGTGGCCTTGCGGATCGCACCGCGGGTTACATTGTGCCGCTGGTGTCCTCCGCAAGGTCATCCATCCCAGATTCCAGAACCCAAAACAGACACGAAATCCATTCCAGAGAGCTAATTCCAGACAAAATACACCAACATTACATCAAATTTAGAGGCCAAAAATAGGGAAATCCATAGCATCAATGATCACACAACACTAAGCAAAAGATCAAGATGAAATCCAACAAAATACATCCAAGAAATAGGCCAAATAACAAGAAATTTCAGGATTTCCAACACCAAGAACATCATATATAGAATAGGTGAATAAAATAGATTTGATGGACATGGATGGTTACCTCAAAGAGCTTTTCTCCAACCAATCAAGCCTCAAGATAGTCCTCTAAGCCCCACCTTCACCTTGATCATCTTTTCCCAAAGAATCCCAAAAGAACTTTATAAGAACAAGCATAAAGACTACTAAAAACTCAAAATGCAAGATGGATCTAGGATAGATGCACTTACCCACTCCTAACCAAGCTTAAAAGAGCAACCTTTACTTGAAAACTTGTAGGGAAATGAAGATGATTTTTGGATGAATTTGGAAGGGAAATGGCGTGAAAGGCAAGGAGAAAGGGAGAAGGAGAAGTGTAATCTTTAGGGTAATTTTTAGTCTTCAAATCATATACCAAGAATACATACAATATTTAGATTGTAAGACTTTAATTGGAATTGGGCTTAAGTATGTAATATGATGGCTATAAGAATTAATTATATATATTCAAGACTAGTAGTTGGGCTAATGAGTTCATCCCTTATGAATTAAATATAAGGATTAGAATAAGAAAGCCCATTAAGTGTCTTAGGAGCAATATATAGACATATATAATATAAGATCAATAAATTGGGCTTGTAGGAATATTTAATTGCAAATATTGTAAGGGTCCAAAGTGAATAAAATCCCTTACAAGAATAATTCAATTAGTTGGGCTCTTAATGAAATTAGGCTCATGAATATTTATATGCACAAGTATATATATATTAAATGGAAGGAATTAGCCCAATTGAATTAATTAAATTGCCCGAAGAATTAATTAACGATCGAAAGGCTCGAAACGAATTTACGGGGTGTTACACTCTACCCCCCTTAAAAGAGCTTCGTCCCCGAAGCTCAAAGCTAACGGGAATGTGAAACGAACGGTTCAAGGAACGATTCAAAGGAACGAAGATTCAACGGAGTATTCGAAAAGAACGATTGCTCAACCAAATTCTAAACTCACAAACATACTAGCATGCAACTAAACTCAACAACATACTAAACTCTAACTTACCCAACCCAACTAGCATGCAAAACAACATAAGCTAAACTACTCGGCTGCACTACGGGGTCCTACTACGGTGCTAATACTAACGAGAACTTAACGACTAACCTCGGTGGCCTCCCTGAGACGAACTGCCTGGACCGTGAGGTGGATACGGATAAGGGTACGGGTAGGGGTAAGGGTACTGCTGCTGGTAAGACGGTAGATACTCTGGTGGCACTTCAATCCCAAGCTTATTCTCGATGTAGCCCAAACGCTGGAACCACGTCTACCCTCAGATCCAACGAATCAAACCTTGCCTCAACCATGCGCTGCATCTCCTGCAGCTGTCTGAGTACGGGCCAACTGGTGGCGTAGGAGCCAAAGGATCGTGCTGCTCCTTCCTTCTGTGCTCTCGGTCAGCCTCACCCATCGTCTTCTTCTCTGCCTCTTCTTCAGCCATCCCTCCCTCATCACCACCTGCTTGCTCAGCCTGCTGGGCCCAACTAAACCTCGCAACTCTCTTATGCGGGATATGATAACGCTCGATCAGCTCCCTGCTCTCGGCGGCTGGCATCCTACTCAGCTCATGCGCGGTGATGTACTCGTTCCCCTCGATCTGGAACAGTCCAGAAAACTGTAAGCTCGGCGCGTTGAACGCGCTGTGAACCGGCTGCTTGGCCAACTCCCCGGTCACACTGACCCTCTTTTGTTGAAATATCCAACTCAGAATCATCCCATACGGCCGATTGCGCCTCTTGCTCGTCTTGCAGAAATCCATGTGCAAGATCATTAGGGTAGGTAAGTCGAACTTCACTCTGTGCTTCAAAAAGTATGCAAAGGCACACTCGATAGCTGTAACCTGCCGGCTGTTGTTCCGATTTGGGCAACAAACTCTCCCCAACTAACAGTCAAAATCCTCTGTTCACCTGTCAGATTATGTTTATCGGGGCGTGTATCCAAGCGATATTCTCATTCGGCCCAACATGTATCTCAAATAGTCACGAAAACCCACCTCTTGCGTCTCAACCCACGCATTACGTTCATACTCATTAACACCTCCCAATGGTAAGTTAAGCAGTCTACCCAACTTAGGCGGGTCCAACGAAATCCTTATGCCCTTCACTATCGAAGTGAGCACGGGCATCTGATTAGTGGTCTTAAGCTTCATATTCTGGTAGAATTGATTGACCAAGTTGGGATACACCACATCCTCAATCCTCAAGAATGTGTTCAATAAGCCTTGAAAATTAAGCATATTCACAATTTCGGGCGAAAAGTGTAGCGGGTCAAGAGCTTTACCATCGATTATGTTGTAGCGAATGTTGCTTGAGCCTTCTCCTACCTCGGCTTGATTTCTTCTAGACATTTTTTTTTGTTGGTGTGGAGATTCGAACTTGGCTGTTGCGGATGGAAACTTCGATATTCGAAATGCGGCCTTCACGGCAGACTTGCGGACAATTTGCGAAGCTGATGCCGTCGATGAGCAAAACCGCGGACCTGGGCGTCGTTCGACGGAAGTGAGCTGCGGACCTCTGTGTTCTGTTGCTTGCTGCTGTTGCGGAAAAGAAAGGGAGATGCGGAGAAGAATGACGGGCATACTAGGGTTATATTATGCTGAGGACGTCGAATTACGCATGTACCCTTAACACTTGCGGTCAAAGCCAACGGTGTAACACCCCGAAAATTCTTACTACTCTCTTGAATATTATAAGGGGTTATTTTCTTATTAAATAATTATTTAAATAATTATAAGTATAATTATTCTCTACGGGCTTGGGATTATATACTCTTGTATATATATTTTATTAATATGATTACTAATAGTAAGCTATGGCCCGATATCTCTATAGTTGTATATGCATTTCCTACATAAATATTACTATTAAGCCTACATGAATTATAATATTTCTTAAGGACTATATTATAAGTCCATAGTTATGATCATATATATATATATATATTATAAGCTATGGTCTTGACCCAACTACTCTAAGCCCATAAGTTATGAACATGGATTTTGTGGACCATGTTTAGTCTTGGACCTCAAACCCAACTCAAGTGATCCAAATACCATGTCTAGTCTAGCCCAAACCCAAATAGGAAACCTACCCTAAATGGTAGCTTCCAAATATAGCAACCTAATGTTGATCCCGCAGCCATTTTTCCACCTTCTGTTCTCCTTCATTGTTTCTCTATTTCCGTCTCTCTCCCTCTCGTTAAACTTCAGAACGGCGACGACCTGAGAGAGAGCTTCGGCGGTGACTATGAGCAGCGAGGTGGAGCTCCGGCCAAGCAAGGAAGACCTTTGGCATGAAGCTCCTCCTTTCGGCGTCACCTTCCTTCGGCGGCTTGCGGCTTGCGGTGGTGAGCTCGGCAGTCCAGCAGGCAGCGTGTGGATTCCGGCGGCGACGTGCAGACTCCGGCGAGACCAACGATGCGCGATGGCTCCTCTGTTTCTGGTAAAGCTGAGCGATGGTAGAGCCTCCCCTGTTTCATGCAGCGAGACGTGGCAAGCGGCCAGAAGCACTCCGGCGTCCTCACGTTAGCGGATCAGCAACGGTGAAGGTGGCGGAGCGTCCCTCCCCGTCCGACGTGAGCAGCAGCGGTGGTCGCGCCCCCTTCCTCCCTTCTTCCGGCGGCGCGAGTGGCAGGCGAACTCAGCAGGGGAAGTGGACGGTGGATCCCCTTCCGCTAGACAATGGCGGTGAAGCCCAACGGCGCTCTCTTCTCCGTTGATGATGACCGGGAGCTCTTCCGAAGGAATATGGTTCGGCGGTTACGCTTTATGGCAACAAGAGGCGCAGTGGGCTGGTGGTTTAGTCTTTGGTTTGGGAGCTAGAAGGCGAGGGTTCGAATCCCAGAATAGCATAGTGACTAAGGTAATTTTATTGTTTATTATTAAGCTTATAATGTTGATTGTAATATTATATTGGTCATAGTTAGTTTTTAGTACTAGTTAGTAAGTAGATTAAGTTTATTTCATATGGTCATTTTATATAAGCCTTGGGCATGGATTATAGGATTATAGGTTGTATTGGACCGATTAGGAATACCAATATTAGCATCCTTGTTATTAATAGTTAGTGACGGTGTTAGGATTATATTAATTCTTCAGGTTCGTGGTTATGAACCGAGCTTAGAGTTCGTGTTGCTTTGGACTATTACGCTTTTGGGATTAAGTACGCTTCAAAGGTAACCATCCATGTCCATCAAAACTATTTTGATTCCCTTATTCTATATATATTGATTTGGTGATTGGAAATCCTGGAAATTCCTTGTGGTTAGCCTATTTTGTTGATCTATTTGTTGGAGTTCATCTTGATCTTTGTCTTGTGTTGTATGATCAATGATGTTATGGATTTCCTTATTTTTGGACTCTAAATTGGATGAAATGTGAGTGGTTTTAGTCTGATTTTGTGTTCTGGAAGTGGTATTGTTCATTGTCTGATTTGGTCTCTGGAATCTGGGGATGGGTTTGGTCTTGCGGAGAACTGCGGCGGCACAATGTAACCCGCCAATGGGATCCGCAAGACGGCAGCGGTTGGCTTTGGCGGAGGAGGGTGGTCCGCCGAGGGAGGCCGCCTCCTTCTCGCGGAGGAGGTTGGCGGAAGGCAGTGGTCCGTGAGGGTGTTCCGCATGTTCACTGTGAATTGATTTCCAGTGAGCAGTTTCTCTGTTGTTGTTGTCTGTTGTTGGCCTTTTGTTTCAGATCATTGTTGGATTGTTTTGTTGGGTATTTTACCATGTTATTGGGGATTTATCCATGTTATTCATTAAGCATTTGATGCCTTAGTTTGGAGTGTTGATTCATGTCTTTGGTTTCCTCTTGTTGGTGTTTTTGGTCTACTGGTTCTTTGATTCATGATCTGGGAGTTGGTTGGTGTTCATATTTGAGATGAACCCACGTCTTGGTTGGTTGTGATGGTGTTGGAGTATGGTTGTGATGGTGGATTATTGGTTACTATTGACTATTGACTATTTGACTTCTAACTGCGGACTACGGTCCATGTCGTGCGGACTTCGGTCCATGTCGTGCGGACTGCGGTCCATGTCGTGCGGACTTCGGTCCATGTCGTTCGGACTTCGGTCCATGTCGTGCGGACTGCGGTCCATGTCGTTGACTTCTGACTATCTGACTTCTGACTTGTGACATATGGTTTGACTTGGTTGATGGCTGGCTTGGTTGGTTGGGAGGTTGATGTTGGGATGTCTTTCTTTGTTGGTCCGTATGAGTTCTTTGGATTGTTCGGTTGATACCTTGTCGTTCTCTTTGAGTTGGGATGTTCCCTTTTGGACTGTGTTCAGTTGGTATCTCATTTATGATTCGTTATGCATTATGCTTTCGTTATTGGTTATTGGCTTTATTTGATTGAGTCTTGGTTTGTGATTCGTTCAGTTTATCCTTGTTGAGTATCGATTTGCACTATTGAACAGTTCGTTGGTGTTTATATTCTATATGGGTGTGTAAACCTATTTACAAGCTTATATATATCTATACTTCCTTGCGGGTGTGAATGGTGGTTACTTAGCAGTCTTTTGCTAATGGTTCTTCGTGTGTTTTCCAGGTTGGCCTTAAAGTCTTTGCGTGAGCGCGATAGAGATACACTCGTATGAGGAGGCTTAGATAGTGGTTATGTTTGTAGATTTATGCTTTGGCCTGTGTGCCACTTGAGATGTTGTATACTTTGATTCAGTTATATGATATGACAGTTTAGTTCGTTTTATGTTTAGCCTGTGCATCTAGGCTGTGATATACCTAGATGTGGCATGACGCCCTTAGGTTTTTAATTCGCTTCCGCTATGTTTGGTTTGTTGGTTGAGATTGGCAGCTTTTATGTTAAGTTTTTAGCTATCTCAGCCTATGTGAGGTTGGGGTGTCACAGTTGGTATCAGAGCCTGTGTTGAGGTCTGAGTAGAGATCCTAGGGTTGAACTTTTGAGACTCTAGGACTTGATTAAATAGGAATTAAGATGTTTAAGAATCCTAGGATGTGTGAATTCTAGGAATCGCGGTGAGGACGCGCCTTATCTGCTTATATTGTTTGTGCCTTGCTAATCTTGTTGTTTGCAGCTTGCGGCTCGTCTTCCGGGTAAGTGTTAATCGCTTTTGGTTAAGTTGCTTCGTTTTAAGCTTTGCTTAGAAGAGCCTGCTTTAGAGTAGGAATGAGTAGATAGTTGGTACGAGACGTTGGATAGCACCGTGTGCATCGAGGCAAACAGAAGATCTGGTGGCTCGTCAAAGAAGATTAGTCTATTCACGACTCGGAGTCAACGGCAGCGGCCTACGTTCTTCGGAAATGGCGTCTTCGCGCGTGAAGCATCGTTTGCAAGATCTTCGTTAACCTCAAGACTTGAAGAACACGTTTCGTGCAGCTGAAGTCGACACAAGATGAAGAAAACAACGGGAGCTTGAAGACTGAAGACTCGAAGACCCTCGACCTTGAGGGAACGACAATAGCGGGTGCTGGCACGCCAAGCAAGAGTTAAAGCACGCCAAACAGGAGCTTTCGGGATTAGTGATGAAGAGTCTCGTGCGAGCTAAACTCGGAGTTAACATTACATGAAGAATATAATCCGAGGCGGGATTCGCGGACCTTAAGGTAATCTTACCTACCCCTGAAGCAGCTACGAAGGAACAAGTTAGAAGTTGCAACCTTCAAAGCAAAAGAGATCAAGTCAAGTAGAAGGGAGCACGTGAACACTTAAGATCCCCGAAGATAAGAAGAAACGCCGTAAGCAAGTGGTGTATGGCTCCGTGAAGTGGACCTCGTGTAACCTTTTTGGTGCACCTTGAACGTGGTTTCTTGTGCAAGAACTTCAAGGAAGTAATCTCGGTTTCTAAAGATCACTATTACCCGTAAGCAAATCTCCTTTCAAAATCGGGTGATACCCTTTCTAAATTGAACCTATCTTTTCATAAAGCTTCCTCGGAAGTTCTTTCGTTCTGCACCAACCAGTCATCAGCAACTCATCACCTTCAGCCTCTTTTGGAGTGATAAGGTTATGCGAACCGTAGCAGAGCTTATTCGGATCTCAGGTCCACGTTGCGTGGGAAGCAAGGCAAGAGCTATCAGTCAGTCAGGGTGTCGTAGTCGAATCGTCAACCGAAGAAATCGCCTAGGATAGAGAGACTTCCTTATCCTTCTTAAAACCAAACCCTTCACAGTTCCTTGCAATCCTAAGTATCATACCCGTTAGGAAATCCCTTCTATCCATTGTAATCTTCATTCCTATATCCTTGTGGAAACCAAATTCTCCTCCACTCCTCGAAGCCCTAATTACCTTTCCATTGGGGAATCCCTTCTCTTTATTCTAATCAGTATTCCTATCTATTCTTGGAAACTAAATTCTCCCTTGGTTCTTGAAACTCTAAGTGTCTCTTATTGAAACATTCCTTCTACCTATCCTAATCTCTTTCTCATTCTCACTTGGAACTGAATTCCCCTTTTTCCCTGAAGAAAGGGCATACCCTATTGCTAAGGAATCTTTTCTATCTTATTAGATCTCCTTGCTATCGTCCCTTACATTCAAATTCCTCTCACTCCCTTGGAAATTGTATATCCTTTCGTTGAGACATCCCTTCAGTTTATTTTAATTCTCATTTGGATCTACGTTCGAAAGTGAACTCCTTTCTTCCCCTAAAAGAATTGAATACCCTGTCATTGACAAATGGTTCTGTCTCTCGAGACCCCATCTAAATTCTTCCTTTTCCTCGAGAAGGTTAAATCTCTTACCGTGGAGAAACTCGTTCTGCGTTTTCGATCTCATTCTTATCTCCTTTCAAATTGAATTTTCTTTCTTACCTTGGAGAGTTGAATACCTTATCATTGACAAACCGTTTCTGTCTTTCGAAACCTTATTCTTAATCCCCTTTTTGGAATCTAATTTCTTTCTTTTCCTCGAATAAGCGAAATACCCTAACGTTGGAAAACTCCTCTTGTGTTTCCAATCTCGTGTTTATCTATTCCCAAAGCCACGTTCCTTTCGTTCATTCTCTTTTGCTCAAAGAACTTG
The DNA here is from genome assembly GCA_003576665.1 of Ipomoea trifida. NCBI lineage: Eukaryota > Viridiplantae > Streptophyta > Magnoliopsida > Solanales > Convolvulaceae > Ipomoea > Ipomoea trifida. Next base: position 14,551,735 of record CP025655.1, on the reverse strand, counting down.
ATACTCCCTTAAATTAAGAAATTCTTTTGGCCTCTTTGAACCTAGTATCCTTATCGTCTTCCGTAGCCGGGTCTCCTCTTTTCTTTAAAGAACTTGACACTTCAGAAATCATCCCCATCCTCTTGAACAATGATCTTGTGTACTCCTTGAAATTATCTTGTGCAAGATAACAATCCTATCTCCTAAGTTGTAACCTTGATAACCCTCGATTCTGTCCTTAAGTGACGTTGTCCTCGAATCTTAAACCATAAAACCTTTTATTCCTTTCTTCCGTTGGGTCAAAGTTTTCAAAACCAAGCACATATGATATATAATATTTTCTCTATATGTACTATCATATTAGTTCTAACTCTCTGTCCCCAAAACGTTTTCTGAGCTTCGGGGACGAAGCTCCTTTTAAGGGGGGTAGAGTGTAACACCCCGAAATTTCCTACTACTCTATTAAATATAAAGGGGTTATTTTCCGTACTAAGCGGTTATAAAAACGATTTCCTAAATATAATCATGTTATTATTGGGCTTGGAATAATGTATTTGGACTACCTATTATTATTATTATTATTATATCACATTAAAAGGTTCTTAGCCCAAGAATACCTACATATGTATATATATTCTATAGTATATGAGTTATGTTAAGCTAAGTTATAAGTATATTACATTTTAATCTTGACCCAACTAAATGTAGTCCAATTTCATAGCCTTCTTCTATAATGAGTTAGCCCAAAATAGAAATTTACCCTAGCTATAAATACAAAATTGGAAGCTTCTATTTTGGGAAGAAACCTACACCCTGTTAGCTTGATGATCTCTGCCTCTCTCTCCACCCGATTCCTCTCGTCTCTCCCTTTTCGACCGACCGATGGCACCCACACTGAAGGTCACCGGCGAAGCAACGTGGGAGAAGCGCGGCAGCAACGGAGGGAGACATCGGCGGTGAGCAGCTCCGGCGACGTTGACGACGTCGACTCTCCATCCTTGGCGGCAACCCTGTTCTCGCCCGTCTTCACGATCCAGCGGGAGTGCGGTGGGCGGACGTCAACAACGAAAAAGGGCAGCAGCTGGACGTCACTCTCGCGGAGTAGCAACCCTCACGATCGGAAAAAGGAGCGACGTTGGCCGTTCACGTCGACGGCAGAGTCGTGGGCAGTGGCTGTGGTGGTTTCTCTTCCCCGACGAGCGACGAAGCTTTCGGCATGCAGAAATCCCTCGTGATCGACGGGAATGGCGGAGCAGAGCATTGGTTTCCTCATCTTGTTTCTTCGACGCTGTGCCATAGGTGGAGGTAGCGGAGCGACGGGTTTCGCTTCTCTGTTCCGGCAGTGCAGCAGTAGCGTTCGCAGATGGAGGGGCATCTCGGCGGACTAGGCACCCCCCGCCACTCTCTTCCGATAGGCAATGGCGGAACTCGATGGCGGTTCTCCCTTCTCCGCGCCACAGCTCCGTTCGGCCAGCAGCAGTAACGGCGCCCGTCATCCCCTGTTTTCCCGGTGGTGCGTGTGGCGACTTGCAACTCCTCCCGGTAGCGGCGACAAGGCCTTCAGAAGCGAGCACCATCCTTCGCTCTATCTCGGCAATGGCGACAGTAGCGGCGTACTCCGGCGAGCTGCGGACAGAGAACACTCCTCGGTTGGTTCTCGGCATGGTCGACGGCAACGAGCTAGGCATCGGTGGCGAGGGCTCCGACGACGACCGCGAACCTTCCTGGTGCACAGTCTCTCGACGACGGGGCACGACGGCAGTTTGGTCTCGCCCGTTTGAGGAGGCCGGTGGAGCTTACAAAGGCCATAGTCGTATGGGTGCGGATCTAGCCAAATGAACTGGAGCAGTGCAGTGGCTTGGTGCTCGTGTGTGAAGCAGGAGGGCTCGGGTTCGAGTCCTGCCTAGGTGATATTCTTTACCTGGGAGTTTGTTTGTGTTCATAGATGAGATGAACACTTTGTTTGGTTGTCTTGGGATGATGTTGGAGTGTGGGTATGAGATGTTGGTTTGTTGGTATCATTGGAGTTGTTGAACTAGTTGTGCTACTATTGTTTGTATTCGGGTTCATTACCCCTGTGATTGGGTTCATTACCCCGTGATTGGTCGATGACCCCTGTGATTGGACTTAGGTCCCTGTGATTGGACCCCTGTGATTGGGTCATTACCCCGTGATTGGGTTCATTACCCCCGTGATTGGGTCGATTCACCCCTGTGATTGGACTTCGGTCCCCGTGATTGGGTTTTTCCCTGTGCACTTGGTTTTTGTTTGGGGTCGGGTTCGATATGATGTTGGTGTGAGGTTTGGCGGTTGGTATTGGGTTTTCTTTCGGTTCTTTGGTTGTGAGTCTTGCTTATTCGGTTGATACCTCGTTGTTCTCGATTATGATTGTTTATTCCTTATACTTGTGTTCAGTTGGTATCTTGGTTATGACTCGTTGTTGTCTTATGTTTTCCTCGTTGAACTTTGGCTTTATTCGAATGAGTTTTGGTTATGTTTGTTCAGCTTATTGTTGTTGAGTATCCGTTTTGAACTATCGTACAGTTCGTTGGTGTTTATATTCTATATGGGTGTGTAAACCTATTTACAAGCTTATTATATATCTATATCTCCTTGCGGGTGTGAATGGTGGTTGCTTAGCATTCTTTTGCTAATGGTTCTTTGCGTGTTTTCCAGGTATGGAGTAGTCTACTCGAGAGCGCGCTAGAGTTTCCCTTTCTGAGGATGCGTAGACTTAGTTTACCTTGTTTAGACTTTGGTTTTGGGCCTGTGTGCCTTGAGATATTATGATATACTCTTGATTAGTCCTTTGAGTACTTTTGGATATTATGGATTATGTTTGAGGATTATTTCAGTTTATGATATGACAGTTTAGTTTATTCTTATGTTTAGCCTGTGCATCTAGGCTGTGTTATACCTAGATGTGGCATGACGCCCTTAAGTTTTAAATTCGCTTCCGCTATGCTTTGTTGTGGTTTTTGGTTGAGATTGGCAGCTGTTATGTTAAGTTTAGCTATCTCAGCCTGTGTGAGGTTGGGGTGTCACAGTTGGTATCAGAGCCTGTGTTGAGGTCTGAGTAGAGATCCTAGGGTTGTAATCTGAGACTCTAGGACTTGATCAGTAGAAGTTAAGATGTTTAAGAGTTCTAAGATGTGTGAACTTTAGGCCGCGCGGTGAGGACTCGTTTACTTGCTTTTGTTTATGCTTTGCAGGTTGTTTGTTGTTTGTTGTCGTGAGCTCGTTCTCACTTGCTTTCTTGCGTGTTTGGTTATGGCCGACCGCAGTTCTGTTCGCTTTCTGTTAGTTTCCCCTCTTCTAGCGATCATGGTGCCGCCACGTAGACGCGAGGACTACCCGGAAGCGCCAATCGTGGAGCAGCTGATGCAGAATCTTCAACAGCTGACGCAGATCACCCAGCTACTCGGAAACGCGATGGTTCAGAATAACCAGCGCGGGCAGCCAGACTTGGTAAGGAGGGTAGCAGGGCAGCACCCACCTTTCTATGCTGGAGAGGAGGACCCCGCGGTCCTTGAAGAGTGGATCCGAGCTTTCGACAAGATCCTCGAGGCTGTTGAGTGCCCACCTGGTCGTCAGGTGGAGGTGGCGAGCTTCTACCTGAGGGAGGAGGCTGATCTTTGGTGGGTCCACGGTGGCCCGGTGATGCGCCAGGAGCCCGGTTTCGGGTGGGAGACGTTCAAGGATCGGTTGCGAGCCCGCTTCTACCCGGCCCACGTCAAGGCGGCGATGCAGGAGGAGTTTTTACACCTTCACCAGGGGACGAGGACCGTACAGGAGTACCACCGCCGTTTTCTGGAGTTGGCACGCTTTGCACCGACCTTAGCCCCGACTGAGGAGACCCGGATCGAGAGGTTCGTGGCTGGTCTGAACCTAGAGACGCGCATGGCCTTAGTGGTGTTCAAGTTCCAGACGTTGAGCGAGGCCTACAGCAGCGCTGCCGATCATTATCGAGTGCTGTCTATCCGGCGAGGGGTTTAGGACCGCTCCAAGCGGCCAGCAGAGGGTGGAGCTCCAGACTCCAAGAGGCACCGACCCGGGGGATCCGGATTGAGAGGAGGCTTCCAGCAGGGTGGCTGTGACACCCCAACCTCACACAGGCTGAGATAGCTAAAACTTGACATAAAAGCTGCCAATCTCAACCAACAAACCAAACATAGCGGAAGCGAATTTAAAACTTAAGGGCGTCATGCCACATCTAGGTATATCACAGCCTAGATGCACAGGCTAACATAAAACGAACTAAACTGTCATATCATAGAACTGAAATCAATCCTCAAAGCATAATCCATAAAATCCAAAGAAATACCAAAGTACTAACAAGAGTATCATAATGTCTCACGGCTCACAGGCCAACAAAACCAAGTCTAAACAGAACCGACTAAGGCTAAACATCCTCATAGGAAAGCTCTAGCGCCGCTCACGAGTAACTACTCATACCTGGAAAACATGCAAAGACCGATATTCTTTACCTGGGAGTTTGTTTGTGTTCATAGATGAGATGAACACTTTGTTTGGTTGTCTTGGGATGATGTTGGAGTGTGGGTATGAGATGTTGGTTTGTTGGTATCATTGGAGTTGTTGAACTAGTTGTGCTACTATTGTTTGTATTCGGGTTCATTACCCCTGTGATTGGGTTCATTACCCCGTGATTGGTCGATGACCCCTGTGATTGGACTTAGGTCCCTGTGATTGGACCCCTGTGATTGGGTCATTACCCCGTGATTGGGTTCATTACCCCCGTGATTGGGTCGATTCACCCCTGTGATTGGACTTCGGTCCCCGTGATTGGGTTTTTACCCTGTGCACTTGGTTTTTGTTTGGGGTCGGGTTCGATATGATGTTGGTGTGAGGTTTGGCGGTTGGTATTGGGTTTTCTTTCGGTTCTTTGGTTGTGAGTCTTGCTTATTCGGTTGATACCTCGTTGTTCTCGATTATGATTGTTTATTCCTTATACTTGTGTTCAGTTGGTATCTTGGTTATGACTCGTTGTTGTCTTATGCTTTCCTCGTTGAACTTTGGCTTTATTCGAATGAGTTTTGGTTATGTTTGTTCAGCTTATTGTTGTTGAGTATCCGTTTTGAACTATCGTACAGTTCGTTGGTGTTTATATTCTATATGGGTGTGTAAACCTATTTACAAGCTTATTATATATCTATATCTCCTTGCGGGTGTGAATGGTGGTTGCTTAGCATTCTTTTGCTAATGGTTCTTTGCGTGTTTTCCAGGTATGGAGTAGTCTACTCGAGAGCGCGCTAGAGTTTCCCTTTCTGAGGATGCGTAGACTTAGTTTACCTTGTTTAGACTTTGGTTTTGGGCCTGTGTGCCTTGAGATATTATGATATACTCTTGATTAGTCCTTTGAGTACTTTTGGATATTATGGATTATGTTTGAGGATTATTTCAGTTTATGATATGACAGTTTAGTTTATTCTTATGTTTAGCCTGTGCATCTAGGCTGTGTTATACCTAGATGTGGCATGACGCCCTTAAGTTTTAAATTCGCTTCCGCTATGCTTTGTTGTGGTTTTTGGTTGAGATTGGCAGCTGTTATGTTAAGTTTAGCTATCTCAGCCTGTGTGAGGTTGGGGTGTCACAGTTGGTATCAGAGCCTGTGTTGAGGTCTGAGTAGAGATCCTAGGGTTGTAATCTGAGACTCTAGGACTTGATCAGTAGAAGTTAAGATGTTTAAGAGTTCTAAGATGTGTGAACTTTAGGCCGCGCGGTGAGGACTCGTTTACTTGCTTTTGTTTATGCTTTGCAGGTTGTTTGTTGTTTGTTGTCGTGAGCTCGTTCTCACTTGCTTTCTTGCGTGTTTGGTTATGGCCGACCGCAGTTCTGTTCGCTTTCTGTTAGTTTCCCCTCTTCTAGCGATCATGGTGCCGCCACGTAGACGCGAGGACTACCCGGAAGCGCCAATCGTGGAGCAGCTGATGCAGAATCTTCAACAGCTGACGCAGATCACCCAGCTACTCGGAAACGCGATGGTTCAGAATAACCAGCGCGGGCAGCCAGACTTGGTAAGGAGGGTAGCAGGGCAGCACCCACCTTTCTATGCTGGAGAGGAGGACCCCGCGGTCCTTGAAGAGTGGATCCGAGCTTTCGACAAGATCCTCGAGGCTGTTGAGTGCCCACCTGGTCGTCAGGTGGAGGTGGCGAGCTTCTACCTGAGGGAGGAGGCTGATCTTTGGTGGGTCCACGGTGGCCCGGTGATGCGCCAGGAGCCCGGTTTCGGGTGGGAGACGTTCAAGGATCGGTTGCGAGCCCGCTTCTACCCGGCCCACGTCAAGGCGGCGATGCAGGAGGAGTTTTTACACCTTCACCAGGGGACGAGGACCGTACAGGAGTACCACCGCCGTTTTCTGGAGTTGGCACGCTTTGCACCGACCTTAGCCCCGACTGAGGAGACCCGGATCGAGAGGTTCGTGGCTGGTCTGAACCTAGAGACGCGCATGGCCTTAGTGGTGTTCAAGTTCCAGACGTTGAGCGAGGCCTACAGCAGCGCTGCCGATCATTATCGAGTGCTGTCTATCCGGCGAGGGGTTTAGGACCGCTCCAAGCGGCCAGCAGAGGGTGGAGCTCCAGACTCCAAGAGGCACCGACCCGGGGGATCCGGATTGAGAGGAGGCTTCCAGCAGGGTGGCTGTGACACCCCAACCTCACACAGGCTGAGATAGCTAAAACTTGACATAAAAGCTGCCAATCTCAACCAACAAACCAAACATAGCGGAAGCGAATTTAAAACTTAAGGGCGTCATGCCACATCTAGGTATATCACAGCCTAGATGCACAGGCTAACATAAAACGAACTAAACTGTCATATCATAGAACTGAAATCAATCCTCAAAGCATAATCCATAAAATCCAAAGAGAATACCAAAGTACTAAAAGAGTATCATAATGTCTCACGGCTCACAGGCCAACAAAACCAAGTCTAAACAGAACCGACTAAGCTAAACATCCTCATAGGAAAGCTCTAGCGCGCTCACGAGTAACTACTCATACCTGGAAAACATGCAAAGACCGATATTCTTTACCTGGGAGTTTGTTTGTGTTCATAGATGAGATGAACACTTTGTTTGGTTGTCTTGGGATGATGTTGGAGTGTGGGTATGAGATGTTGGTTTGTTGGTATCATTGGAGTTGTTGAACTAGTTGTGCTACTATTGTTTGTATTCGGGTTCATTACCCCTGTGATTGGGTTCATTACCCCCGTGATTGGTCGATGACCCCTGTGATTGGACTTAGGTCCCTGTGATTGGACCCCTGTGATTGGGTCATTACCCCGTGATTGGGTTCATTACCCCCGTGATTGGGTCGATTCACCCCTGTGATTGGACTTCGGTCCCCGTGATTGGGTTTTTCCCTGTGCACTTGGTTTTTGTTTGGGGTCGGGTTCGATATGATGTTGGTGTGAGGTTTGGCGGTTGGTATTGGGTTTTCTTTCGGTTCTTTGGTTGTGAGTCTTGCTTATTCGGTTGATACCTCGTTGTTCTCGATTATGATTGTTTATTCCTTATACTTGTGTTCAGTTGGTATCTTGGTTATGACTCGTTGTTGTCTTATGTTTTCCTCGTTGAACTTTGGCTTTATTCGAATGAGTTTTGGTTATGTTTGTTCAGCTTATTGTTGTTGAGTATCCGTTTTGAACTATCGTACAGTTCGTTGGTGTTTATATTCTATATGGGTGTGTAAACCTATTTACAAGCTTATTATATATCTATATCTCCTTGCGGGTGTGAATGGTGGTTGCTTAGCATTCTTTTGCTAATGGTTCTTTGCGTGTTTTCCAGGTATGGAGTAGTCTACTCGAGAGCGCGCTAGAGTTTCCCTTTCTGAGGATGCGTAGACTTAGTTTACCTTGTTTAGACTTTGGTTTTGGGCCTGTGTGCCTTGAGATATTATGATATACTCTTGATTAGTCCTTTGAGTACTTTTGGATATTATGGATTATGTTTGAGGATTATTTCAGTTTATGATATGACAGTTTAGTTTATTCTTATGTTTAGCCTGTGCATCTAGGCTGTGTTATACCTAGATGTGGCATGACGCCCTTAAGTTTTAAATTCGCTTCCGCTATGCTTTGTTGTGGTTTTTGGTTGAGATTGGCAGCTGTTATGTTAAGTTTAGCTATCTCAGCCTGTGTGAGGTTGGGGTGTCACAGTTGGTATCAGAGCCTGTGTTGAGGTCTGAGTAGAGATCCTAGGGTTGTAATCTGAGACTCTAGGACTTGATCAGTAGAAGTTAAGATGTTTAAGAGTTCTAAGATGTGTGAACTTTAGGCCGCGCGGTGAGGACTCGTTTACTTGCTTTTGTTTATGCTTTGCAGGTTGTTTGTTGTTTGTTGTCGTGAGCTCGTTCTCACTTGCTTTCTTGCGTGTTTGGTTATGGCCGACCGCAGTTCTGTTCGCTTTCTGTTAGTTTCCCCTCTTCTAGCGATCATGGTGCCGCCACGTAGACGCGAGGACTACCCGGAAGCGCCAATCGTGGAGCAGCTGATGCAGAATCTTCAACAGCTGACGCAGATCACCCAGCTACTCGGAAACGCGATGGTTCAGAATAACCAGCGCGGGCAGCCAGACTTGGTAAGGAGGGTAGCAGGGCAGCACCCACCTTTCTATGCTGGAGAGGAGGACCCCGCGGTCCTTGAAGAGTGGATCCGAGCTTTCGACAAGATCCTCGAGGCTGTTGAGTGCCCACCTGGTCGTCAGGTGGAGGTGGCGAGCTTCTACCTGAGGGAGGAGGCTGATCTTTGGTGGGTCCACGGTGGCCCGGTGATGCGCCAGGAGCCCGGTTTCGGGTGGGAGACGTTCAAGGATCGGTTGCGAGCCCGCTTCTACCCGGCCCACGTCAAGGCGGCGATGCAGGAGGAGTTTTTACACCTTCACCAGGGGACGAGGACCGTACAGGAGTACCACCGCCGTTTTCTGGAGTTGGCACGCTTTGCACCGACCTTAGCCCCGACTGAGGAGACCCGGATCGAGAGGTTCGTGGCTGGTCTGAACCTAGAGACGCGCATGGCCTTAGTGGTGTTCAAGTTCCAGACGTTGAGCGAGGCCTACAGCAGCGCTGCCGATCATTATCGAGTGCTGTCTATCCGGCGAGGGGTTTAGGACCGCTCCAAGCGGCCAGCAGAGGGTGGAGCTCCAGACTCCAAGAGGCACCGACCCGGGGGATCCGGATTGAGAGGAGGCTTCCAGCAGGGTGGCTGTGACACCCCAACCTCACACAGGCTGAGATAGCTAAAACTTGACATAAAAGCTGCCAATCTCAACCAACAAACCAAACATAGCGGAAGCGAATTTAAAACTTAAGGGCGTCATGCCACATCTAGGTATATCACAGCCTAGATGCACAGGCTAAAACATAAAACGAACTAAACTGTCATATCATAGAACTGAATCAATCCTCAAAGCATAATCCATAAAATCCAAGAGAAATACCAAAGTACTAAAAGAGTATCATAATGTCTCACGGCTCACAGGCCAACAAAACCAAGTCTAAACAGAACCGACTAAGGCTAAACATCCTCATAGGAAAGCTCTAGCGCCGCTCACGAGTAACTACTCATACCTGGAAAACATGCAAAGACC
>CP025655.1:14516510-14542123 GCA_003576665.1 Ipomoea trifida | reverse complement strand
GGTCTTTGCATGTTTTCCAGGTATGAGTAGTTACTCGTGAGCGGCGCTAGAGCTTTCCTATGAGGATGTTTAGCTTAGTCGGTTCTGTTTAGACTTGGTTTTGTTGGCCTGTGAGCCGTGAGACATTATGATACTCTTTTTAGTACTTTGGTATTTCTCTTGGATTTATGGATTATGCTTTGAGGATTGATTTCAGTTCTATGATATGACAGTTTAGTTCGTTTTATGTTAGCCTGTGCATCTAGGCTGTGATATACCTAGATGTGGCATGACGCCCTTAAGTTTTAAATTCGCTTCCGCTATGTTTGGTTTGTTGGTTGAGATTGGCAGCTTTTATGTCAAGTTTTAGCTATCTCAGCCTGTGTGAGGTTGGGGTGTCACAGCCACCCTGCTGGAAGCCTCCTCTCAATCCGGATCCCCCGGGTCGGTGCCTCTTGGAGTCTGGAGCTCCACCCTCTGCTGGCCGCTTGGAGCGGTCCTAAACCCCTCGCCGGATAGACAGCACTCGATAATGATCGGCAGCGCTGCTGTAGGCCTCGCTCAACGTCTGGAACTTGAACACCACTAAGGCCATGCGCGTCTCTAGGTTCAGACCAGCCACGAACCTCTCGATCCGGGTCTCCTCAGTCGGGGCTAAGGTCGGTGCAAAGCGTGCCAACTCCAGAAAACGGCGGTGGTACTCCTGTACGGTCCTCGTCCCCTGGTGAAGGTGTAAAAACTCCTCCTGCATCGCCGCCTTGACGTGGGCCGGGTAGAAGCGGGCTCGCAACCGATCCTTGAACGTCTCCCACCCGAAACCGGGCTCCTGGCGCATCACCGGGCCACCGTGGACCCACCAAAGATCAGCCTCCTCCCTCAGGTAGAAGCTCGCCACCTCCACCTGACGACCAGGTGGGCACTCAACAGCCTCGAGGATCTTGTCGAAAGCTCGGATCCACTCTTCAAGGACCGCGGGGTCCTCCTCTCCAGCATAGAAAGGTGGGTGCTGCCCTGCTACCCTCCTTACCAAGTCTGGCTGCCCGCGCTGGTTATTCTGAACCATCGCGTTTCCGAGTAGCTGGGTGATCTGCGTCAGCTGTTGAAGATTCTGCATCAGCTGCTCCACGATTGGCGCTTCCGGGTAGTCCTCGCGTCTACGTGGCGGCACCATGATCGCTAGAAGAGGGGAAACTAACAGAAAGCGAACAGAACTGCGGTCGGCCATAACCAAACACGCAAGAAAGCAAGTGAGAACGAGCTCACGACAACAAACAACAAACAACCTGCAAAGCATAAACAAAAGCAAGTAAACGAGTCCTCACCGCGCGGCCTAAAGTTCACACATCTTAGAACTCTTAAACATCTTAACTTCTACTGATCAAGTCCTAGAGTCTCAGATTACAACCCTAGGATCTCTACTCAGACCTCAACACAGGCTCTGATACCAACTGTGACACCCCAACCTCACACAGGCTGAGATAGCTAAGGACTTAACATAACAGCTGCCAATCTCAACCAAAAACCACAACAAAGCATAGCGGAAGCGAATTTAAAACTTAAGGGCGTCATGCCACATATAGGTATGAACACAGCCTAGATGCACAGGCTAAACATAAGAATAAACTAAACTGTCATATCATAAAGCTGAAATAATCCTCAAACATAATCCATAACTATCCAAAAGTACTCAAAGGACTAATCAAGAGTATATCATAATATCTCAAGGCACACAGGCCCAAAACCAAAGTCTAAACAAGGTAAACTAAGTCTACGCATCCTCAGAAAGGGAAACTCTAGCGCGCTCTCGAGTAGACTACTCCATACCTGGAAAACACGCAAAGAACCATTAGCAAAAGAATGCTAAGCAACCACCATTCACACCCGCAAGGAGATATAGATATATAATAAGCTTGTAAATAGGTTTACACACCCATATAGAATATAAACACCAACGAACTGTACGATAGTTCAAAACGGATACTCAACAACAATAAGCTGAACAAAGCATAACCAAAACTCATTCGAATAAAGCCAAAGTTCAACGAGGAAAACATAAGACAACAACGAGTCATAACCAAGATACCAACTGAACACAAGTATAAGGAATAAACAATCATAATCGAGAACAACGAGGTATCAACCGAATAAGCAAGGACTCACAACCAAAGAACCGAAAGAAAACCCAATACCAACCGCCAAACCTCACACCAACCATCATATCGAACCCGACCCCAAACAAAAACCAAGTGCACAGGGGTAAAAACCCAATCACGGGGACCGAAGTCCAATCACAGGGGTGAATCGACCCAATCACGGGGGTAATGAACCCAATCACGGGGTAATGACCCAATCACAGGGGTCCAATCACAGGGACCTAAGTCCAATCACAGGGGTCATCGACCAATCACGGGGTAATGAACCCAATCACAGGGGTAATGAACCCGAATACAAACAATAGTAGCACAACTAGTTCAACAACTCCAATGATACCAACAAACCAACATCTCATACCCACACTCCAACATCATCCCAAGACAATCAAACAAAGTGTTCATCTCATCTATGAACACAAACAAACTCCCAGGTAAAAGAATATCAAGAATCAATAGACCAAGAGTGCAAAAAGGGAAACTAAAGACATGAATAAATCTCCAAGACAAGGAAATAAATACCCAACAAAAGGCATGGATAAATATTCCAAAGACATGGCAAAATACTCCACCAACCAATCCAACAATAATCAGAAACAAAAGAGAAACAACAGACAACAACATCACAGAAACAGCCTCTGGGAGCAGATTCCTAGAGTACATGCGGAACACTCAGACGGAACACAGTCCTCCGCCGCACTCCTCCGCAGGAAGGAGGCGGACTGCCTCAACGGATCACCATCCTCCGGCCAACCCTACCGCCTTGGCCTTGCGAAACTCCTCGGCGGGTTACATTGTGCCGCCGAGGACCTCCGCAAGGTCAAATACAACTCCCAGTTCCAGAATTCAACAGCAGACACGAAAACAACATTTCCAGAGAGTATAATCAGACCCAATACATCAACATTTCATCCAATTTAGAGGCCAAAAACATGGAAATCCAAACCATCAATGATCATACAACACTAATCAAAAGATCAAGATGAAATCCAACAAATAGATTCAACAAAATAGGCTAATCACAAGGAATTTTCAGGATTTCCAATCACCAAGAACATTTATATAGAATAGGAGTGAATAAAATAGTTTTGATGGACATGGATGGTTACCTTGAATAGCTTTCTCCAACTCCAACAAGCCCTAAGCAAGATCACACTGCCCCACCTTCACCTTGCTCATCTTTTTCCCAAAGAAGCCCAAAAGAACATAATAAGAATATGCTAAAAGACTATCAAAAACACAAAATACAAGATGTATTCTTAGCTAGATGAAATTACTCACTCCTAAGCAACCATAAAAGAGCAACCTTTACTTGAAATCTTGTAGGAAAATGGAGATCAAATTTGGAAGGAAATGAAGAGGAAATGGCGTGAGAGTGTAGGGAGAGAGAAAGGGGAGTGAAAGCTTTTAGGGGTTTTGATCTTCCAAATTATATACTAAGAATACATACAATATTTAGGGTGTAAGACTTTAATATGAGTTGGGCTTAAATATATAATATGATGGCTAGAAGAATTAATTATATATATTCAATACTAGCAAAATGGGCTAATGAAATCATCCCTTATAATTTATATAAGAATTAAAACAAGGAAGCCCATAGGAATGTCTTAGGAACAATATATATACATTATATAATATAAGATCAATAAATTGGGCTTGTAGGAATATTCAATTACAATATTGTAAGGGTCCAAATTGAATAAAAATCCCTTACAAGGATAATTCAATTAATTGGGCTCTTGACTAGAATAATTAAATTAGGCTCATGATTATATATATATATAGGTGTATATATATTAAATTGAAGGAATTAGCCCAATTAGAGTAATTAAATTGTCCAAGGAATTAATTAACGAACGAAAGGCTTGAACGAAATTACGGGGTGTTACAGGCATACGGTGGAGCTTCTCCGATTTCCGGTCGGCTCCGTGGGAGGTATGAAGAGGAAAAGACAAAATGATGGATTATTTTGTTGGGCCAGTTAATTTGAGTCTGTTTGGGTTGTTTAAAGCATTAAAAAAATTATGGGATTATATATGAATTTGGGTTTTTTTTTTTGGTTTGTTTAAGGCATTTGGATTAGCTTTAAATTCTGGGCTCATATATATATATATAGGACTATGGTTGGAGACTTGATCCACTCTTAATTTATATGTTATAATAGAACAACATATAAATTAAGGTTTATTCGCATAAATGATTTATTAGCATAAGGCGAGTGCGTTAGTCGCCAAAGCAGCCCATCATGGTAATATCTAAATAATTATTTGTGTTTATGTTTACAACATAAATTAAGGTTTATTCACATAAATGAATTATTTAGCATAAGGTGAGTGTGTTAGTCACCAAAGTGGCCCACTCAAGGTAATAGCTAAATAATTATTTATGTTTACAAATGTTTATTATACACATGGTATTTTGCATCATCGAATGACACTAAGGATTAACATTTGTGATCATTAACACATGGTTCTAGCGGTCACCCAAAGGTGGAGCAGACATGTGATTAATGACAATTTAGGAGATTATGATTCTTGTTTTGTTAATATGTAGTGCATGTCCAAAGATGACCTATATATTAAATTTAAACTTGATGAATAATTTCATTCAAGTATGTGTGAATGATGCATGTCAGTAAATTGACATTGTATTTAAATTTGACCCAAAGGCGGATTTAAATGCAAACTTAATGTCTATATATCATAGTCTGAGTAAAGGTTTATTAACTCAAGGCAATTGATATGTGAGATAAAAAGTTGCAGTGAACACTATCGTATCACGCCATAATGGTGACAGTTATGACGTCAGTGATAATGACAGCAAGTCTAAAAGTAAAAGAGGGGCAAACATCCTATGAAGGTGCAAGGTGCGTTGAGAAAGTGCATACATGCTATTTCTGTAACAAACCTGGGCACAAGAAGGCTGAATGCCTGAAGAGGATAGCTTGGGTAGAAAGTTGAAGTATACATCCAGTCTCAGTACGCTTTAAATCCAATTTTACTAAGGTTCCTTCTAATACTTGGTGGTTAGACACTGGTGCTACAACACATGTTTCTAACATTATGCAAGGTTTTCTGATGTTTCAACCTCAAAGGAAAAATGAAAAGTTTCTGTTCATGTGAACAAGATGAAAGCTAGAATTAAAGGTATTGGAACTTACAAAATTAAGCTGGATACAAGCTTTTGCCTTGATCTTGAGAATTATCTGTATGTTCCAGAATGTAATAGAAATCTTGCTTCAGCATCTAGGTTGGACATATTGGGTTTTAACCTTAAAATTGGAAACAAATGTTTTCTTTGTATCATCAAAAGACCTTTTTGTGGTTTTGGTGTTTTGTTGGATACTCTATATTGTTTCAATCTTAATGCAGACTTCGTTAATTCCTTGTTTAATGTTATGAGTGAGGTTTGTGTTAAAGGAAGTGCACAGAATGAATCTTTAACTTTCTTGTGGCGTAAAAGGCTTAGTCATTTATCCAAATAAAGGATATTGAGATTTATTAAGGTTGAAATTTTGTCTCAATTTGATTTTATTGACTAGAATGATACATGTGTCAATTACATAAAGGGATAGCAAGTCAGACATGTATCAAAACACTCAACTACAAGAAGCTTGGGATTACTTAATACATACAGATATCTGTGGCTCTTTTGATAGGCAAAATCGTACTTTTATGGAAATGGTTAGGAGTATGGTTAATAAACTGTATATTGTCTGTTTCATTGTGAATGTATGCATTAAGGATAACAACATACTTACTCAATAGGGTTCCTATTAAGGCTATTTTTAAAACACCTTATGAACTGTGGATAGGAAGGAAACCTAGTTTGAGGCATCTTCACATTTGGGGCTGTCAAGCTAAAGTGAGGATATATAATTCACATGAAATAAATTGGATTTCATAACCATTAGTGGTAATTTCATTGGATATCCATAAAGGTTTAATGGATACATGTTTTATTGTCCTAATCATAGTACGAGGATTTTTTGGGTCTGGTAATGCTCGCTTCATTGAAAATAGCAAAGTCCGTGGGAGTGTGGGAGCTCATAATGTTGAAATTAAGGAGTCATTGATGGATCTATGTTCATTAAGTGATCCTTTCCCTGCTGTAGTTCCTATTGCTGCAAGTGCAGCCTTATGGAAAGACTTTGGAACAACAGTAACTAGATGCTCTAATTCCACATGAGGAAACTATTGTAAATGAAGATGAGGTTGAAACTCAAGTTGATGATCAAGTGCAAACTCAATAGGAAGTGGCACTAAGGAGGTCTACTAGACAGAAAAGACCAGTCATTCCTAATGTAGTGACTACATTGTTAATGCACTTGAGCATGAAATTGACTTGAGCATTGATAATGATCCAGTCTCATTTATCCAAGCCATCCTGGGTAACAATTCTCATTTTGGTTATAAAAAGACTTTCTCTCTAGTTTCCAAGAAAGACTCTTTGAGAATTATTTTGGCTTTGGTGGCCCATTTTGATCTTGAGCTCCACCAAATGGATGTTAAAACTGCCTTCCGGAATGGTGAATTAGAAGACGAAGTGTACATGGATTAGCCCACAGGAAAGGAAAATCTGGCATGTAAATTGAAGAAGTCGAGCTATGGATTAAAATAGGCTTCCAGACAATGGTAATTGAAATTCAAAATTGTAATATCATTTGGTTTTGTAGAGATCACTATTTATAGGTGTATCTACATAAAGGTTAACGGAAGCAAGTTTGTAATCCTGGTATTATATGTTGACGACATTCTTCTTGCTGCTAATGATAAAGGGATAATGCGTGATGTTAAGGAATATCTTTCTAAGAACTTTGAAATAAAGGATAAGGGTGAGACTTCATTTGTGGTTAGAATAGAAATATTCCATGATAGATCACAAGGGATTTTAGGTTTACCCAGAAGACTTACATTAACAAAGTTTTAGAAAGATATAAACTGGAAAACTGCAAAGAAGGTCCTATGATACTTACAAGGCACTAAGGACCACATGCTCACATATAGAAGGAAGAATAATGATAAGCACCAAAAATACCACTTAAAAAGGGTCTTAAATGGATTAAAAGTGCAACGTTTTGTCATCCGATCACAACAATTGCATGCATTTTAGCTCAGATGTGATTAAAATCTTCTAACATCATTCCAAGGAAGAGTTTTGAGGTATTTTACAGGTTGGAGAGGGATTTGAGGCTAAAAAGAAGCAAAAGACAAACAAACCGCAATGCAGTATCGTCCCACGCAGCCTCACACGCGTGTGGCTGGGCATGGAAACTTTCCAGTAACCATCCACGACCACTACCACGCGTGGTGGCATGCGTGGTCGGGCCAAGGGCCATTTTGGGAAATTTGTTCCCTTTTGTCAACTGTATAAATCCCTCTTGCCCTAAACCTAGAGAGACAATTAGGATAGAATAGATCTGAAAAATTGTAGAGGGTATTCTCCCCTCTTTGGGGAAAATTCCTTTTCTTCTAGTTTAGATTAGATCCAAGGGCAAGGATGAAGTTTGAGATTTCAAGAACAAGGTTGTAAAGATCCCCTTTCTAAGGGTGGTAACTATTCTCTCCATTTCCTAATTTAATACTTGTTTCTTTGAGATTTCATTTGTTTTTCTTGTTTCTTTAGAATGTTAGAGTAGTTTAGAAAGGGGATTAGTGGCCCCAAGGTAGATCTATGTGGATGTTTAATATTAATGCTTTTTGAATTGTGAGTTGCTTGGTTGTTGGATGATGAACTTGTGTGGATGATGTTCCTCAAGCTTTGTGCCTTTTGTGGCCACATTAGGTAGCAAACCCAAAGGAAGTGAGTGTGTGCGCGATAGCGGCCACCCACGAGTCTAACTCATCCACATCTCCGCTCTTAGTCCGAAAGCACAAGATCCGAGAGGAGTGGTAGACAAATTGTTCGATGAAATGCCCCAACCGAATGAGGATGTGGGAGTCCAAAGTGTGACGCCACTTGGTGAAGTGCCACGAACTCCCTAGTCTATTCCACATCTCGTGCTCGCAACCTATCAAAAGATAGACTACATAGAGAAGCCTAAAGCCCCGATCTCCGCCTTTACATTTATGTTACACAACTACTATCAACCTTTCTACCTTCTTACCAATGAATCAACCCTTAGCAAATCTCGTAACTCTTTTCCTTCAACCTCTTAAATGCCAACACACTAATTCGGTTCCCATTCGCCATCCTTGAGAGACACGACACTCGGGGAATCTTCCTCGTTTTACCACCTTCACATCCACTCACCACGTATACAAACACCACGTCAAAATGGCGCCATTACCGGGGATGGCAAACGGTTCTTGAATAATGTTGACATCTTTGAAGTAGAATTTTAAGAGTTCTTGAGTCGCTTTCTTTTTGTTTGTTTTATTTTCTTGTTTTTGTTATTTGATTCGAGAAGTGAGCTTATTTATCTTGAACATATCTTGTGCTCACTTGCAACTACTTTTAGTTGCGAAATATTTGTTGTTTGTTAAGCTTGCGCAGGAAATTTTCTACAATCAATCCATCGAAGCTTACAATGAGTGCTTATCCGTTTTCTCATGGTTACCCACACCATGGAAGACCATACACAAGAAACATTCCACCTCAAACCTATGAACCACACCCACAATACTATCCAAATCCTTATTGGTACCCACCATCACAATACACATACCCACCGTACCAGAACACTTTCACTTATTCTAATTACGAGCCATATCCTTATGCTACATCCTCTATGCTTAATTGTGAGAGAATTGAGAAACCTACATACCAACATGGAGAGGAATCCCTTAGTTCAATAGCGGAGAATATTAACAACCGACTTATTCAAGTCATGAAGGAGATTGATCCAAAGTGTGAACCGGCATTAAAGGCCACAATTCCTTCAATTGTTAAACCTCCGATTCATTATAACCCTCCATTAAACTATCAACCGGAGAGACATTGGTATTCTCATTCTTACAATACTAGCTATTCACCCCCACCACAACAAAATGATAGATATATCAATGAAACACCACCTTTTGTTCAAAATTTCACCCAACTTATACCATCACATGAGTACCTTCCACCGGCCAATGATGAAATCCAAATCTTGAAAGAAAAAGTAGAAATGTTCATATAAGTAGAAAGTACCTTCCACCGGCCAATGATGAAATGTTCATGAAATTAGAAGCGAAATGAAGAAGAATCTTGTCGCTCTGCGTGAGGAAGGACTTCCACTGGATGAAATCGAGACCAAAATGCTATCAATGTCGGAGGAGCTTATGAAGAGAATGCTACCAATGGACCACTCGACAATGGAAGCCGACCAACAAGAGAATGACAAGATGGAAAAAATGATTGATGATGAAGAGGTGAGTGTAGGAGAATGCATAGAACTTGAGACCCCGGTACTCCAAGAAGTTTCAACTCTTGAGTTGAACACTCAACAATGGGGAAAGATTGTGAGTGAAGATGAGGATAACATCGAAATAGTGTGGGAAGATGAAAACCCCGCACAAGTGTGACAAAGTTCTTATGATGTTTGTGAGGATGACTCCTTTACTATTTATAATGACAATATTGATAAATGTGACAAAGTTTCTTTTTGCTCATGGGAGTGTGATTCCTTGCAACTTTGCGATGACACTTTGGGGAGCGAGGATGATATCAAATCTTTTTATTCTTGTGAAAGTGAGTTCTGCGAGTTTGATAAATCGGGAGAAGGTGTAGGCATTTCACAAGAGATAGATAGTAGTGAGTGTGTTCATTGGGAATCTTTCAAGGACAACTTTTTGAGTGAAGGAATTTATAACAAGAAGGGAGAAGAAAGGCTTGCTATCCTTAAACAGCTTAGGGTAGTACCCCGTGTTTATTTATCAAAACATTATGCTTTCCCCTTCATTGCGTTTGAATTCAAGGATGTTACCCACCTCGAGACATACCTTGAAGCTAAAGTTCATGGGACGCTTGGTCGGGTCCCAAAATCTGTGTGCCTTGAAGGATAGGCCATACTATGTCTGGCCAGTAGACGTAAAACCATGGCGCACTTGGGAGGCAGTCCCAATGTTATCTTACATTTTCTTTCAGCTTTTCTTATTATCTATAGTATACTTTTCTTTATTGCTATTTCAATAATGTTTTTATAACATCGGTTAAGCTAACAAGTACAAACCATAAACCCGAGAGTTACAAATTGCTGCAATCGATCGACAATCATCATCATTAACAAAGGAAGGAAGGGAAACCAAGGTAAAATTTTGCACAGCACGCCTTCCACGCCTGCTACCACGCGTGTAAGCAAGCGTGAAACTATTCCAGTAAGCTGCCACGCCACTCACACGCGTGTGAGCAGGCGTGGGAAGAAACCAGTAAGCTCCCACGCCCACCACCATGCGTGGTGACGTGCGTGGACGGGCACCTGACTTTTCGCGGACTTTTCGCGCGAAGAGGTTTAAAACCCTTTCCTTGCTTCATTTCTTCACCACCACGAGCAAGAACTCCCTCTAGCTGAAAATACACAACTCTAAGGCATTTTCTTCCAAGTTTCTCAACTTTTTTTGAAGATCCTAAGTCATTTCCAAGGTAAGAACATACTCTCTTTTGCTATTACTTGCTTGAATGAAGAGCTTACTCTCTTTGAAGCATATCTCCATCGGTTTTTCTTGTTTGAGATTTTTCTTGATATATAATGTTATGAAATGACTTGTTAGACTTGTATTAGGCCTACATTGCTTCTATGCACTAGAAATTTCATGTTTTGCCATCCCTTTGTGACTAGATCTTGAAATTGCTTAATTTGGATATTCTTTTGTCATTTTGAGATTTTTGATGATATAGTGAGCATGGTGGGCAAAGTTTGCAACTTTCCTATTCTATATGCACTACATTGCTATATTCCACTAGTTATTTGGTTCAATTTTAACTTTCATGTTTCTTCCATTTTCAACCTTGAGCTAGTCTTGAGGAAGAAGATGAAGTTGACCATATGTTGACCTTTTGACTATGAGTTCGGTATGGAATAGAATGAACTAATCCTTGCATGTATATGATAGAATTGTTGATAAATATCAAATGATGATTGCATGCAATGAGCTCTTATGTTCTTTTCTCTAAAATGTGCAATATTGTTCATATTCAATGTTTAAAGAGGAAAATGTTTTTCCTTGTATTGTGCTTTGCTTGTCAATGTTATAGGAAAAATGTCTTCTCCACATGACTTTGCACAACAAATAGCTAGGATGCTCCAAAAAGGAAAAGCTCCTGCGGAAGAAAACAGTGCTAGAAACGCAAATACTCGCTTTATTGAAATATCCACTAGAAATCAAATCTTACTGATGACACCAACCATGCTGGGTCGGTATAGACAACTGTTAAATTTCCCGATTGTGCAATGGAAATATGTTGACTTGACAGTACTGGAGAATTTTGAATGTAAGTATGGACTGGAGAAGTTAATCGCCGAGCCTTATTGGAACAACTTGTTGAGCTGGAGGCAGGATACTTTCATTCCCCTAGTCCATGAGTTTATTGCAAGCTTAAATGTTGAAGGAGTGGCTGGAGATCTCTACAGCCCGACCATTAAGTTTCGGTTGTTCAACCAGGATTATCACATATCGGCCAACCGCTTGGGTGCTCTCCTAGGATTCTACGAGGAGGATGACCAGTCAAAGCACTGGTATAGAAGATTAAGGCATGATTTTGGAGATAGGGACATTCCAAGAAAGTATTGGTCGATAATCGCGAGGCCGGGAGTTGAATGGGTTGGGTCAAGAGTAAGAGTTTCTCAAATCGTAAGGGAAGATTTAAAAGTCTTATGGAAGGTGATCGCTCACTCTTGGGAAGGCAGGCCGGAGACTTATGATCGAGTCTCCAAGGCAGAGTTGTTCATGCTATGGAGTATGGACACAGGGCACTCGGTGAATATGAGCTCAATTTGCAAGAATTTGCTTGTTGCACAACAGCAAGAGTCGGCTAGGGCAATCTTTGTAGGCCCGTTGGTGACAAGACTGTGTGTCTCTTTAGGTCATCAAATGAAGATTCATTGGTTTGAACACAGGCTTCAAGGAGCACAGATTGCTCCTTTATCTCCCGAAGACGTCGCAAAGCTTAACCTAAGACATTTAGCGCGAACGAGGGAAGATGATGAGATGGCGGAAGACCATGCTGACACGCCAATCACATCTCCAGGGTTCACACCCTCGCCGATGTCATTCCTTTCCCCATCCTCAAATGAGTTGTACTCACCTGTGGACTCTTCGATGTATTCTCCACCACCACGAGAGCCTGGACCATCCATACCTCCACCACAAGCCGAGGATCAAACTTCCAACCCTGCAAGCTACAACATCCCAAGCTGGTTTACCCCAGTCACTGATTGGAGATCCCTCCAGAACTTTCAATATCAATTGCACCTGGAGCAGATGCAGAAACTGGACGAAATTGCAAGGGAGATTAGGGAGATCAAGAGAGCGTGAAGAGAGGAAGGCATTGGAGAAAAGAAAAGAAAAATTGATGATGATGATTTGTGACTTGATAATTCAAAACAATGATTGTGGACAATCTTTTTACTTTCACTTCTGTTTATATTTTTAGCTATATTTCTGTTTATGCTTTATCTTGCACGTTTCGTCTAGCCAAAGACGTTAAACGTGGCGCTTATGGGAGGCAACCCACAAATAAGGAGAAGAAGAGACCACTCCACCATCACCAAAGAAAAACCAATCTTGAAAGGTATAATTTCAATTCTTCATTTATTTTTTACCTTTACTCTAACCATGTTTTGAAGGGCAAGCATAATTGCACAAATTTTTGATAGGGATGCACATTGTAAGTATTTCTTTTATCCCTGATTTGATGAACTGTTTGATTTGATTGCTTTATTTTCTTGAATCACAAATGAAGAGTTGCATAATATTGTTGTGTCGGATGTAACCTGTTTATTAGAATTATTTGAGCCTAGTTCACACTTTTAAGTGTGGAAAAGGGGCGTGAGTAGAACCCTTGTACATATATCCTTTTTCCTCCATTCCTCATGGAAACATCGAGGACGATGTTTACTCTTAAGTGTGGAAAGGGTGTATGTTTTTTGAAATAGTTGATTGACTGAGTGATAGGGTATAGGAACTAGAGAGCGTGTCATTGCCAATACTATCTAGGAGGGCTCCTAACCTTGTGCCAAAAATTTGAATGTTCTAAATATGCTTTGGAAGTATCACTTTGCACCAATGTGCACAATTGACCCAAAAATTGAAAATTTTTATGTGTGTTTGCATGCCTTCACCTTGTATTTTGTTTGGACCTTAGTCAATGATCTCTCGAAGTGGGAGTGTAAACCCCTTGAGTTTTAGAAAGATAAGAATTCCGAAGCCCGGAAATTGAACTAATCTTAGTAGGACATGGGGCAAAAGGTGAGCCTAAGTGAGCTTAGAGTGAAAACAATCCCTAATCCCAAGAAAAAGGCATGAGGGGTTGATATGGTGTATAGAAAAAGGCAAAGGCCATTCCTACAGATAAAAGCAGAGGTGAGCCATCTAGTCTGGATACGGGGTAACCATTGCACCGTCTTCGAAAAAGCATGGAGATCCATGTGAAGTCGGTTACCCCGAAGAGATCCTGATAGATGAGAAAATAGAGAGGAGGTGAGCCACTTCGCTAGGATTCAGGCATCCATTGCACTGTCTTCGAAAAAGCATGGAGCTCCATGTGAAGTCGGGTCGCCTGATGACGTTATCCTAGGAAGTGAGAAAATAGAGTGATCGCCCAAGCCATGGCGATGAGCGGTCCATGTCCCTGCCCTCACTTATATTGCGTAAAGGGGCTTTGGCGTTAGGTCGGAAATTGACTAGGGGTGAGCATCGTTCCCACTAGTCGAATCGGCTGGAGGCCCCTAGAAAATACAAGGTGAAACCCTATTGTCACTTGCATGCTTGAAGGTGTGAGCAAATTTTCATGTTATATCCATCTCTTGAGACCTCACTTCCTTAGCATATTTCTTACATTTGGTTGGCATGAGTATAGCGGTCTTGGTAGATAGTGTAGGGGATTTCACCCGCTCAACTCCGAACACCTACACATCACTTGATCGATTAACCATGAAAGAAAGAACTATTCTTGGTGCTTACATGATTATAGTTTAGAAAAGTATGCTTGCTTGAGGACAAGCAAGGTTTAAGTGTGGAAACTTTGATAAGCATCAAGAATACCACTTAAAAAGGGTCTTAAATGGATTAAAAGTGCAACGTTTTGTCATCCGATCACAACAAGTGCATGCATTTTAGCTCAGATGTGATTAAAATCTTCTAACATCATTCCTAGGAAGAGTTTTGAGGTATTTTATAGGTTGGAGAGGGATTTGAGGCTAAAAAGGAGCAAAAGACAAACAAACCGCAATGCAGTATCGTCCCACGCAGCCTCACACGCGTGTGGCTGGGCGTGGAAACTTTCCAGTAACCATCCACGCCCACCACCACGCATGGTGGCATGCGTGGTCGGGCCAAGGGCCATTTTGGGAAATTTGTTCCCTTTTGTCACCCATATAAATCCCTCTTGCCCTAAACCTAGAGAGACAATTAGGATAGAATAGATCTGAAAAATTGTAGAGGGTTTTCTTCCCTCTTGGGGGAAAATTCCTTTTTTTCTAGTTTAGATTAGATCCAAGGGCAAGGATGAAGATTGGGATTTCAAGAACAAGGTTGTAAAGATCCCCTTTCTAAGGGTGGTAACTATTCTCTCCATTTCCTAATTTAATACTTGTTTCTTTGAGATTTCCTTTCTTTTTCTTGTTTCTTTAGAATG
Organism: Ipomoea trifida; assembly: GCA_003576665.1. NCBI lineage: Eukaryota > Viridiplantae > Streptophyta > Magnoliopsida > Solanales > Convolvulaceae > Ipomoea > Ipomoea trifida. The sequence goes on along the minus strand of CP025655.1, from coordinate 14,527,217 downwards.
TTAGAGTAGTTTAGAAAGGGGATTGGTGGCCTCAAGGTAGATCTATGTGGATGTTTAATATTATTGCTTTTTGAATTGTGAGTTGCTTGGTTGTTGGATGATGAACTTGTGTGGATGATGTTCCTCAAGCTTTGTGCCTTTTGTGGCCACATTAGGTAGCAAACCCAAAGGAAGTGAGTGTGTGCGCGATAGCGGCCACCCACGAGTCTAACTCATCCACATCTCCACTCTTAGTCCGAAAGGACAAGATCCGAGAGGAGTGATAGACAAAGTGTTCGATGAAATGCCCCAACCGAATGAGGATGTGGGAGTCCAAAGTGTGACGCCACTTGGTGAAGTGCCACGAACTCCCTAGTCTATTCCACATCTCGTGCTCGCAACCCATCAAAAGATAGACCACATAGAGAAGCCTAAAGCCCCGATCTCCGCCTTTATATTTATTTTACACAACCACTATCAACCTTTCTACCTTCTTACCAATGAATCCAACCCTTAGCAAATCTCGTAACTCTTTTCCTTCAACCTCTTAAATGCTAACACACTAATTCGGTTCCCATTCGCCATCCTTGAGAGACACGACACTCGGGGAATCTTCCTCGTTTTACCACCTTCACATCCACTCACCACGTATACAAACACCACGTCAAATAACCTAGAGGTTGTAGGTTATTCAGACTCAGACTATGGCGAATGTTTGGATAACAAAAACTCCACATTCAGGCATATTTTCCTACTTGCAGGTGAAGCAATATTTTGGAAAAGTGTGAAGGAGTTTGTCATTACTCCTTACACTGTGGAGGCAGAATTTGTAGCATGCTTTGAGGCTACAAATTCAAATTATCATGGTTGCGCAATTTCATTTCTGGTTTGGGCATTGTCGACACTATAGCCAAACCATTGAGGATTCATTGTGATAATGCGGCAACTGTGTTCTTCTCAAAGATAGACATATATACTAAAGGTGCCAAGTACATGCATTTGAAATTTCTGTCTGTTAAGGAGAATGTACAAAATCAAAAAGAGTATCAATAGTGCATTTTTGGCACCGATCTTGTGATCGCGGATCCGTTGACTAAGGGATTGGCGCCCAAAACCTTCATTGGCCATGTTGGTAGAATGGGCATACTGGTAAAGTCCTTGTATAACGGTGAATCCTGCCATACATGTATGGATTTATGTTTGATTAGCACATTGGGATGTTGATACTCTTAGATATCTATTCAGGTTTTGATTTTGTTATTGTTGATGTTGATCACTTATTTATGCATAATTCAGAAGTGATAACAATGGTCTTATTTAGTTAAGACATAAGGAATAAGATTATTTCGGATTTTGACCTTATTATTATAGTTCGAATCTTATTAACTGTGATACATGGAAGGGAGCAGGAGGCTATGTCAGGCATGTAACCGCCATGATTCAGTTAGTAAAGTTCGATGAGGTTCTGACTTCTACATTTTCATATTAAATGAGCTCAAATTAAGGATTGAAAATGTAAAGTCATGCTTATATGAATCGAGTGGGAGAATGTTAGAAATAATTTATTCCTAACGTTGATTCATATAATAAAGGTGTCATGCTTATATGAATCAAGTGGGAGACTGTTAGAAATAATTATTTCCTAACATTGACTTATATAATAAAGGTTGTAATTCCAGAAGGAACTCACGTTGATGATTAGTGATCTAACACCCCAATTTTCACTTCTTGGATTTATTACAAAATCCCTAATAATAATTGCGGAAGCATCTTACCATCAGAAAACTGGGTGTTACAGCCACGCTTAGGTATCTCTCCTATACCCAAACGCACAGGCTAAATTTACAACATCAAACAACCACATCAACATCCAACTTAATATAATTGGGTATTCCTCAAAATAATAAATCTTCCAAGGTGTCTATTCTTCCATCCTATTCATGTTCACCTGCAAAATCATTTTAGCACAAAAACAAAGGGGTGTATATCCCAAAATTAGCATAAGCTAAGTAAGTTCCATTTCACCCCGTAAAATATAGGCTTGGGTTTTATGATTTTCAACAATCATATTCTTTCCAAAATCGTATATATATATATATATATATATATATATATATGTATATCATTTGTCTCATAATCTTCATAAAATATTTTCCCAAAATACATGTGGAGATATCATTTTCCAAAATAACATATTTGTCAAGAAGGATTAGATACCAAAAAAAAAAAAAACCAATACTCCACCAATAGAACCGCAGCCCTAGATTCTCATCTCAATAGCAACTAGAACCGCAGCTCTAGTGCTCATAATAATCTGGACAGCAGCCCAAGATTCTCATATATTTTCCAAAAAAGGTTTGTGAGATTTCCGGCTCACCCCGGCAGCAAGTATTCTTATCCTCCAAGACTAAATATGTACATATAATTTCAAAAATATATCATTTCCTCATGATAAATATCTTCTTCAAAAATATATAATTTCTCAAAACACATTTTTCTCCACAATAATTCACTCCATAAGAATACATTATTCTTCATAGGAATGTACATATACTAAAATTCCAAGCCAAGCATTTACTCAACACACGGGTTTGACCCGTAAAAATCCATTCTCGATAATTCGAGAATCCACACACATATTATGCAATGAACTTGTGATCACATGAACATTCTTATGCACATAATTTTGTAAAACACGTAGTTTTGTTATCATAGCATACCATATATGAATATACATATATATGGGGTAAATAATAATTTTAGTGAACATGAAATCTTACCCTTGAAGATCAAAATTCTCATCAACTCTTAATTCTTTCACCTAAATCCCTAGGCAAAATATACCACCATAACAATAATTTAGGAAATCTTAACTTATAGATAGGTTCTAGGGGAGAAAACAAAGCTTTTAACCGAATAGAAATGGAATTTTACCGAATAGTGGTAGAATTGATGAAGAAACTTAGCTATGGAAGCTCTTTGAACTCAAGGAAGAAGATGAAATTTTCTCTCTCTCTCTCTCTTCCTCTCCAATATTTCGGCCAAGGAGGGGAAAAATGGGAAAAAAAAGCTTATATATTATCCCTTATAAGATAAGAATGAAGATATGTGGCATAGAAAGTGACACTTGTCACATTCTTGTGGTGGGTAAGGGAAAATATCTTCTTTTGGACTGTTCGGGATTAAAACAGATGAATTCTCGGTAGAAAATAATTTAGATAGAATAATTTTCGAAACCAAAAAATTTATCCCAGACTGAAACTTAAAATTGGGCTAGGTTCGGTACACCGCGAAATTTCGCGATGTACGATCAAAAATAAATTTTTGCTGCTATGGGCTAATTTAATTAAATAGGAAATTCAAGAATAATAGTATGGTGTCTAATAATTCATTTCCTAGGATAAACGGGTCCGAATACTAGCTCCTAAAATTTTTACGGTTCGTGATCGGGACGTAGATCGCACCTTAATAACAACTATACTCACTTATAAAAATTCTTTTGAAATATCTGAAGATCATAACTTGTTAATGTCAACGCCTTAGGATAAAATAATAATGTTAGGAAAATACGGGGTATTACACTCTACCCCCTTAAAAAGAGTTTCGTCCTCGAAACTTCCTTCTTATTATCCAAGGTTTAACAACTTACAAAAATTTCACAGCCTAGGCTCCAATCTAACCTCCAAAGATTCGAACTGCCTTAATTCCAACTTATAACAGAGCGTACCAAACTCTGTTTCCAAGAACTTATAACCTTAAGCTCTGATAGATTCCACTTTGTAATAGAGCTTCACCAATTCTATTATTGATAACAAGGATCTCAAATCCTAAGCTCTGATCTCCACTATGTAACTGAGCTTACCAGACTCTATTGCCCATAACAAAGATCTCACAACCTAAAGCTCTGATACCACTTTGTAACGCCCCAATTTTCACATCTTGGATTTATTACAAAATCTCTAATAATACATTGCGGAAGCATCTTACCATCAGAAAACTGGGTGTTACCGCCACGTTTAGGTATCTCTCTTATACCCAAATGCACAGGCTAAACTTACAACATCAAACAACCACATCAACATCCAACTTAATACAACTGGGTATTCCTCAAAATAATAAATCCTCCAGGTGTCTATTTTTCCATCATATTCATATTCACCTGCAAAATCATTTTAACACAAAAACAAAGGGGTGTATATCCCAAAATTAGCATAAGCTAATTAAGTTCCATTTCACCCCGTAAAATATAGGATTGGGTTTTATGATTTTCAACAATCATTGTAACACCCAAATTTTCTCCTCTTACATTTATTACAAAATCAGTAATAAAACACTGTGGAAGCTTATACATCAGTAGAAAACTGGGTGCTACCGCCACACCTAGAGTGAATTCCATCACCTCTTTGACAAACTCCACTCTAAGTGCATAGGCTAAACTTACAACATTAACAACAATCCCTGTCTACATCAAAGAGTAGACCCCAACCTCAACTTCCATCCTATTCAGAGTTCATCGGCTACAAGAACAAACCCTATACAACATCTGTTAACAGAAAACACAAAGGTTTGAAAACATAATAATTTGAAAGCTTTATAAAGTTTTTCCCATGATTTGAAAATCCACCTGCAACCAAATGATACATAGATAGTATAGTAGCGTATATACGTTAAATCATGTAAAGCTTTTCTCAAATAAGAATAATGGCATAACTGCCGCTCAAAAACATTTTCACGTCTCAACATCAAGTGAATTTGCACAACCATACTTGACATCTTCACAATATCTCATTTCTCAGACATCAATCGTCTAGTTCCTTGGAACTAGTATCACATATCTCATCATAGTCATTGATTCAACCATTACTTGTGAAAAACTCGGCTTAGTTTCATTTCAAAGTATGAGGCCTTATAGGAAATGTTGAATATTCCTTGTCGTTGACCGATTGAACCTGGAACATGGGCTTGCGGTCATTACCCAAGTTCTCTTCTCGGTCCCTTGGACGATGGTTCATTAGAATGGCCCCTAGTGTGGCCGCGCCTAGGTCCATTAAAATGACACCAACCCGGAGACGACGGAGTCAATACGCTTAAGTGTGCACACCCCCACAGTCTAGCCATACATGAGTGACGTAGAGACTCGGCGAATAGACTTCGCCTAAGTACGAATGCAACCGTACGTATTTCAATGACGGCCTTCGGTAATTATAGCCCGAGGTAAAAAGACAACAAGGCCCTCATAACTTCTTGAAACTAAGGTTTTATTCATTTTAACATCATTTTCTCATCATTCCCACGTAAAGTACCCACTCACTAAAAGTGGTATTTTCCTTTTTTAAATAAGGTTTTGACAACCTGCATACCAAAATAGCATACGTTCTTCAACGTAAGTTTTCATAAACATTTTTAGTAGCCCAAAGGCTTTTCAAGCATAGCTCAAGTACGAGCAAAATTTCGAAGAAAACACAGTTGAGAAAATACTGAACACAAGCTGGTCACTCATCGAATACTTATATATTTTCTACTAACACTACATATATCCATTAATCTAAACCATTAATTCATAATCACCAATTCATAACTCATGTAACATAATTATAGCATTATATATCACCACCATAATTATAATTCAACATCTTAGCTCAACAACATAATGACATCACCATCGTCAATAACGTCATCCATCATTCCATCATCCTCATTTTTTTTTTGAAAACCAATCATAAATTGGTGTATTATATAAAAGCTGAAATAGAGTCTGGTGGGACAGAGTCCCAAAACAGAGAGTTAGCCTGTGAAAAGGCTGCAGCATCAAGACTATGAGCAGCTTGATTAGCTGTTCTTGTGACTAAATGAATCGAACAAGAAGTAAAAGACGACATAATAGCTTTAGAAGCATCTATAAATAAAGCAACATATGAATAAATATTGGTATTATTTGAAGCTAGTAAACTCTGTAGATGTGAGCAGTCAGTGTAAAGTTCCACAGCAGCCACCTCCCGATCCTTCAACCATGATAACACCTCCTTACATGCCATAGATTCAGCCATAAGCGGGGAGTAACAATCTGTCATAGGTCCGCACCGGGCTGCTAGAAAGGCCCCATCCTGCGCGAAGAGTACTGCGCCCATGGTGGCTTGATTCGAAGACTGGTGAAATCTTGCGTCGAAATAGCAGCGAGTCGGCATTGCAGCTGTCGGGGATGAGATAGACGCACTTGCAGCAGCGGCTATGGGCGCATGCACCTGGCCTGGGATCGACGTCGTGCGGAAATGTCGCCATGAATCGGCAGCCATCCTCGCCTTCATCCATACCGCCTTGGGACGCAGCAGACATCGGTTACAAACAGCTTCGTTTCGTGCCCTCCATAACTGATACAACACTGCCATCACCACAAGTAAATTCCTTTCCGTAAGAACATGCATAGCATTGGAGAACCACATGCAAAAATTATTTCCCACTACATTGTGAATAGGGATTGAAGACTCATGCCAAACTAATCTTGCAAAGTCACACGAAATAAGAGAATGCATTGTGTTTTCATTTTCCAACCCACACATTGGGCATGCAGGGTCTATGTCTACCCTCTTTAAAATTAAATTCGTAGTAGTTGGAATGATGTTTGAGATAGCTCTCCAAATAAAAGTCTTCCACTTTGGTGGTGCCCGAATCTTCCAAAAATGTAGCCAATTGTTGAAAGCCCCGGGATCATCAATAAATTCACCAACAATAACTCTATACCCATCTTTCACCGTGTAACATCCTGTTGGGTTCCTATACCAAAACCATACATCCTCATAAGTAGGACTGATTGGAATTCCCAATATGCGCTGTATATCAGAGGGAATAAAGATGTCATGCAAAATTTCCTGATCCCAAGTACTAGTGGTTGGGTCAATCAGACCAGCCACTAAGGAACTATCAAGATGTGGTGGCATCTGTGTCTGGATCATTGGGCAGGAATCATCTGGCAACCAGGGATGCCCCCAAATTAAGGTGGACGCACCATTACCTACTCTTCGCCTTACCCCGCTACAAATCAAGTCATGGGCGGCCATAACACTGCGCCAGCAATAGCTTGGGGAGTTACCAATAGTCGCATCAATAAAAGAGGAATTTGGGAAATACCTGGCCTTATAAATCTTTGCCACTAGGGAATTAGGCATAGTCAGAAACCGCCAAGCCTGCTTTCCTAGCATTGCTAGATTAAAAGCTCTTAACTCCTTAAAACCTAGGCCTCCATACTTCTTAGGAACACATAACCGATCCCAAGCCTTCCAATGAATACCCCTTTGAGAACCAGACCCCCACCAAAACCTGTTCATAGCCCTCTCAATCGAAACACACACTGAGTCAGGGAGCAAGAAAACACTCATTGAAAAGGTAGGCATTGACTGAGCTACACTTTTCAACAGTATCTCCTTACCAGCCTGTGACAGAAGCCGCTTGTTCCATGAACCAATTTTGTGTCTTATTTTATCTTCAATATACGTAAACACAGCTCTCTTATTTCTCCCTATAAATGAAGGCAAACCCAAATATTTCCCAAAATTAGGAGCCTGATTGACCCCTAAAATCAATGCAACCTCCTCCCTGTCCACCTCCTGGGTATTTCTGCTAAAGCAAATGCTTGATTTATGAAAATTCACTGCCTGGCCAGACATATTCTCATATTCATTTAAGCAAGTCTTTATTACCTCAGCCTCTTGGCCTGTTGCTTTAAAGAACAAAAGGCTATCATCTGCAAAAAACAAATGAGAGACCGGAGGTGCTCCTCTAGCAACTCTGCATCCATGTATCAAACCACGTGATTGAGCCTGTTGCAGCAACAAAGAGAGCCCTTCCGCACAAATAATGAACAAGTAAGGTGATAGGGGGTCACCTTGCCTTATTCCACGTGTGGGGGTTACCTGGCCTGCAACCTCTCCATTAACCATTATGTTATAGGAAACCGTGGTAACACACAACATAATTAAGTTAACCCAGTCAGTTGCAAAGCCTAAAGCCACCAACATTTTACGGAGAAAATACCACTCCATCCGATCATAAGCTTTAGCCATATCAAGCTTGAGAGCCCCCCATCCAACTCTGCCACACTGCTTCCTGTTCAGATAATGACCAACCTCCGCAGCAATCAAAATATTATTAGTAATCAATCTGTTGGGAATAAAGGCACTCTGAGATTCAGAGATTATATCACCTAACAAGGGCTTCATACGATTGGCCACCATCTTAGCCATTATTTTGTAAACCACGTTACACAAAGCAATAGGGCGAAGATCAGACACCAGCTCTGGACAGGTCTTTTTCGGAATTAAAACCACATTGGTATCATTGAGACCTCCGGGAAAGGAACCAGAATTTAAGCAATTTACCACAAAATCCGAAACATCCCCACCTACAACATCCCAAAAATGCTGATAGAACCCCGGGTTCATCCCATCTGGGCCTGGAGCTTTATCAGGAAACATAGAAAATAAAGCAGTCTTAACTTCCTCCACCTCGAAAGGCTTAAGAAGAGACTCATTCTGACTTTGCGTAACACGGGGGATAACAGAGGCCACAAAGGAATCCACAGAAGATGCAACAACATTTGAATTGAAAATATTGTGATAATAATCAAGCACAACAGTATTCAGATCATCACCTTCAACCCACCCACCCGAATCATTCTTTAGTCTAGACAGAAAATTCTTTCTTTTACGGGCAGAAGCATACCTGTGAAAGAACTTCGTATTAGCATCCGCCCCTTGGAGCCAGTGCTGCTTGGCCCTCTGCTTCCAGAACACATCCTCCTGAGCCTCGAGTCGATTTAATTGTTCCTCCAATCGCTGAAACTCCGCAAGGGATGTGGGATCAGCGAGACCTCGTAAACGCTGCTGATCTCTGCGCAAAGTTTTGATTTTCTCACCAAACTTGTGAAAATGGTCACCACCCCAAGAGTGCAACCTATCCCCACAAACCTACAGACAATCAAGCAGACCCCCAGCCTTACCAATCCGCCATGCATCCTCCACCTGCCTTCTACAACCTTCATCCAACAGCCAAGCCATCTCAAACTTGAAAGGCCTTCGTACACCACCTACCCGGTCCTGAGTTACCCCCAAATAGAGGGCTGAATGATCAGAAGCCCGAGTAAGGATGTTAAGAACATTAGCTTCCGGAACAGAGGAGCACCAATTCGCAGAGGCAAGAACCTTGTCAAGACGCTCCTCCATCCAATCTGTCGTTCCTTTCCCTCTCTCCCAGGTGAACGGATAACCTCGCATGGGCAGTTGAACCAACCCGCAATCATCAACAGCCTCCCCAAAACCGCGCAAGAGACCGACAGGGTGTGGATTACCCCCCCGCTTCTCATGCTGGAAGAGAAGATCGTTAAAGTCACCCAGAACCACCCATGGCAAGTCAGACCTGGTAGCAAGCGACCTCAGAAAGTCCCAAGCTTCATTCCTCCTACTCCTCTCAGGAAAACCGTAAAAGCATGTCATTCGCCAGACTCCACCGCCAATATTAGAAACCTCCACATCCACATGATTCCTCGAATAGCTCAAAAGTCTGGCCGTATTGTTCTTCCTCCACAATAAAGCCAATCCACCACTCAGACCACCACCATCTACATAAAAAAGACCTTCAAACCCTAACTTGATTCGAAGACGTTCTGCATGATCCCGCCTTACCTTAGTTTCCATAAGGAAGACGAAATCGGGCTTCTTACGAGACACCAGGTCTACAACTTCACGAACTGTGCGTGGATTGCCCAAGCCACGACAGTTCCAACTAAGGGTGCTCATGATGACGGGCGGGTCTAGGAACCAGAACCCGCCACATGCAAGTTATTTTGAACATCAATCATAGCCACATCACCATGCCCACTCTCCTGCCTCTTCGCCCCACCATGCACACCCTCCCGCCTTCTCTTAGTCACTGTCACCATCCTCATTTAATTCCATCACTAATCCAATCTTAATCATAATCCTTATAAGCTCATAACTGTGACACCCCAACCTCACACATGCTGAGATAGCTAAGACTTAACATAACAGCTGCCAATCTCAACCAAAAACCACAACAAAGCATAACGGAAGCGAATTTAAAACTTAAGGGCGTCATGCCACATCTAGGTATGAACACAGCCTAGATGCACAGGCTAAACATAAGAATAAACTAAACTGTCATATCATAAAGCTGAAATAATCCTCAAACATAATCCATAACTATCCAAAAGTACTCAAAGGACTAATCAAGAGTATATCATAATATCTCAAGGCACACAGGCCCAAAACCAAAGTCTATACAAGGTAAACTAAGTCTACGCATCCTCAGAAAGGGAAACTCTAGCGCACTCTCGAGTAGACTACTCCATACCTGGAAAACACGCAAAGAACCATTAGCAAAAGAATGCTAAGCAACCACCATTCACACCCGCAAGGAGATATAGATATATAATAAGCTTGTAAATAGGTTTACACACCCATATAGAATATAAACACCAACGAACTGTACGATAGTTCAAAACGGATACTCAACAACAATAAGCTGAACAAAGCATAACCAAAACTCATTCGAATAAAGACAAAGTTCAACGAGGAAAACATAAGACAACAACGAGTCATAACCAAGATACCAACTGAACACAAGTATAAGGAATAAACAATCATAATCGAGAACAACGAGGTATCAACCGAATAAGCAAGGACTCACAACCAAAGAACCGAAAGAAAACCCAATACC
>CP025655.1:14438682-14512930 GCA_003576665.1 Ipomoea trifida | reverse complement strand
TCTCTCTCTCTCTCACGAATTTGGAAGGAAAATGATAAGAATGAAACTTCATTCTTATCATCACATATATATATAATAATAATAATAATAATAATAATAATAATAAATATATATATGGATGATTATCCATTCCTATAAATAATAATATTAATAATAATAATAATAAAATATAGGGATGCTTATCCAAACTCATCTCTTAAACTTGAAATTAATATTTTAATTACATGGTAAAAATTGTGACACTTGTCACAACCTTGGGGTTCCAAAAATAAAATCTTTCAACTTATCAGTTGTGGTCCAAACAGATAAAGTTTCGGTGGAAAATAATTTAAATAGGAAGAATTTTGAAACCAAAAATTTATTCCAGACTAAACCTCAAAATTGGGCTAGGTTCGATACACCGCGAAATTTAGCGATGCTACGATCAAAATAAATTTTCACCGCTACGGGCTAATTTAATTGAATAGGAAATTCAAGCTTAATAGTATGGTGCCTAATAATCCATTTCCTAGGAAATCCGAGCTGAAAATTCATCCTTAAATATTTTACGGTTCGTGATTTTTACGTAGGTTCGCAGCTTAATAACAACTATACTTATAAAAATCATTTTGAAGTATCGGGAGATCATAACTCATGAATGTCAATGCCTTAGGATAAAATAATAATGTTAGGAAAGTATTACAATCATATTCTTTCCAAAATCGTATATATATATATATATATATATATATATATATATATATATATATATATATATATCATTTGTCTCGTAATCTTCATAAAATATTTTCCCAAGATACATGTGGAGATATCATTTTCCAAAATAACATATTTGTCAAGGAGGATTAGATACCAAAAAAAAAAAACCAATACTCCACCAATAGAACCGCAGCCCTAGATTCTCATCTCAATAGCAAATAGAACCGCAACTCTAGTGCTCATAATAATCTGGACAGCAGCCCAAGATTCTCATATATTTTCCAAAAAAGGTTTGTGAGATTTCCGGCTCACCCCGGCAGCAAGTATTCTTATCCTCCAAGACTAAATATGTACATATAATTTCAAAAATATATCATTTCCTCATGATAAATATCTTCTTCAAAAATATATAATTTCTCAAAACATATTTTTCTCCACAATAATTCACTCCATAAGTGTGACACCCCAACCTCACACAGGCTGAGATAGATAAAACTTAACACAACAGCTGTCTATCTCAACCAAAAACCATAACATAGCGGAAGCGAATTTAAACTTAAGGGCGTCATGCCACATCTAGGTATAAACACAGCCTAGATGCACAGGCTAAACATAAGGAAAACTAAGTTGTCATATCATATAAACCGAAATAAAATTCTCAAGACATAATCCGCAATCATCAAAGTACCCAAACCACTAATCAAGAGTATATAATAATATCTCAAAGGCACACAGGCCCAACAACCCAAAGTCTAACATCATAAAAACTAGTCTAAGCGTCCTCATAGATAAGCTCTATTGCGCTCGCGCATAGACTACTCCATACCTGGAAAACACGCAAAGAACCATTAGCAAAAGAATGCTAAGCAACCACCATTCACACTCGCAAGGAGATATAGATATACAATAAGCTTGTAAATAGGTTTACACACCCATATAGAATATAAACACCAACGAACTGTTCAATAGTTCAAAACGGATACTCAACAACAATAAGCTGAACAAATCATAACCAAAACTCATTCAAATAAAGCCAAAGTCCAACGACGAAAGCATAAGACAACAACGAACCATAACTAAGATACCAACTGAACGCAATCATAATGAACAATCAATCATAACCGAGAACAACGAGATATCAACCGAATAAACAAAGACTCACAACCAAAGAACCGAAAGGAAAACCTCAACACCAACCACCAAATCCTCACACCAACCATCATACCGAACCCAACCCCAACCAGAAGCCAGGTACACAGGGTAAAAACCCAATCACAGGGGTAATGAACCCAATCACAGGGACCGAAGTCCAATCACAGGGGTAATCAACCCAATCACGGGGGTAATGAACCCAATCACAGGGGTAATGAACCCAATCACAGGGACCGTAGTCCAATCACATGGATCGAAGTCCAATCACAGGGGTAATCAACCCAATCACGGGGGTAATGAACCCAATCACAAACAATAGTAGCACAGCTAGTCCACCCAACAACCTCCAACGATACCAACAAACCACCATCTCATACTCAAACTCCAACCTCACCCCAAAACAACAAACCAAAGTGTTCATCTCAACTATGAACACAAGCCAACTCCCAGGTAATAAATTTCAAAGAATCAATAGACCAAGAGTACAAAAAAAAAAGGAAACTAAAGACATGAATAAATCTCCAAGACAAGGTAGTAAATACCCAACAAAAGGCATGGATAAATACTCCAAAGACATGGTAAAATACTCCACAAAACAATCCGACAATAATCAGAAACAAAGGAGAAACAACAGACAACAACATCACAAAACAGTCTCTGGGAGCAGATTCCCAGAGACCTTGCGGAGCACTTCAACGGAACACCATCCTCCGCCGCACTCCTCCGCAGGAAGGAGGCGGACCACCCCAGCGGAACACCATCTCCCGGCAACACCCTCCGCCTTGGCCTTGCGGAACTCCCCGGCGGATTACATTGTGCCGCCGAGGACCTCCGCAAGGTCATTCTCACTCCCAGTTCCAGAACATCAACAGCAGACACGAAAGAAATGTTTCCAGAGAGCAAAATCAGATTAAATACATCCACATTTCATCCAATTTAGAGGCCAAAAACATGGAAATCCAAACCATCAATGATCATACAACACTAATCAAAAGATCAAGATGAAATCCAACAAAGAGATCCAACAAAATAGGCTAAACACAAAGAATTTTCAGGATTTCCAACACCAAGAACATCATATAGATTAGGAGTGAATAAAATAGATTTTGATGGACATAGTGGTTACCTCAAAGAGCTTTTTCCTAATCCGACAAGCTTCAAGCAAGCTCACAAAGCCCCACCTTCTTGATGATCATCTTTTACCCAAAGAACCGCAAAAGAACATTTATAAGAATATGCAAAAAGACTAACAAAACCACAAAATACAAGGTAGATTCTTAGCTAGATGCACTTACCCACTCCTAGACAAGCATAAAAGAGCAATCTTGACTTGGAAACTTGTAGGGAAATGAAGATCAATTTTGGAATGCAAGAAGGGTGAAAATGGCGTGAGAGGCAAGGAGTAGGGAGGAAGAGGAGTGAAAACTTTTAAGGGTTTTGATCTTCAAAAATATATACTAAGAATACATACAATATTTAGGGTGTAAGACATTAATATGAGATGGGCTTAAGTATATAATATGATGGCTACAAGAATTAAATATATATATATTCAAGACTAGCAAATTGGGCTAATGAATTCATCCCTTATAATTAAATATAAGAATTAGAACAAGGTAGCCCATAAGATGTCTTAGGAACATTACATATATATTATATAATATATGATCAATAAATTGGGCTTATAGGAATATTTAATTACAAAGATTGTAAGGATCCAAATTGAATAAAAATCCCTTACAAGAATAAATTCAATTAATTGGGCTCTTGATTAGAATAATCAAATTAGGCTCAAGAATATATTTATATATAAGTGTATACATATATTAAATTGAAAGAATTAGCCCAATTAAAACAATTAAATTGCCCAAGGAATTAATTAATGACCGAAAGGCTTGAACGAATTTACGGGGTGTTACAATAAGAATACATCATTCTTCATAGGAATGTACATATACTTAAATTCCAAGCCAAGCATTTACTCAACACACGGATTTGACCCGTAAAAATCCATTCTCGATAATTCGAGAATCCACACACATATTATGCAATGAACTTGTGATCACATGAACATTCTTATGCACATAATTTTGTAAAACACGTAGTTTTGTTATCATAGCATACCATATATGAATATACATATATATGGGGTAAATAATAATTTTAGTGACCATGAAATCTTACCCTTGAAGATCAAAACTCTCATCAACTCTTAATTCTTTCACCTAAATCCCTAGGCAAAATATACCACCATAACAATAATTTAGGAAATCTTAACTTATAGATAGGTTCTAGGGAAGAAAACAAAGCTTTTAACCGAATAGAAATGGAATTTTACCGAATAGTGGTAGAATTGATGAAGAAACTTAGCTATGGAAGCTCTTTGAACTCAAGGAAGAAGATGAAATTTTCTCTCTCTCTCTCTCTTCCTCTCCAATATTTCGGCCAAGGAGGGGAAAAATGGGAAAACAAAGCTTATATATTATCCCTTATAAGATAAGAATGAAGATATGTGGCATAGAAAGTGACACTTGTCACATTCTTGTGGTGGGTAAGGGAAAATATCTTCTTTTGGACTGTTCGGGATTAAAACAGATGAATTCTCAGTAGAAAATAATTTAGATAGAATAATTTTCGAAACCAAAAAATTTATCCCAGACTGAAACTTAAAATTGGGCTAGGTTCGGTACACCGCGAAATTTCGCGATGTACGATCAAAAATAAATTTTTGCTGCTATGGGCTAATTTAATTAAATAGGAAATTCAAGAATAATAGTATGGTGTCTAATAATTCATTTCCTAGGATAAACGGGTCCGAATACTAGCTCCTAAAATTTGTACGGTTCGTGACCGGGACGTAGATCGTAGCTTAATAACAACTATACTTACTTATAAAAATTCTTTTGAAATATCTGAAGATCATAACTTATGAATGTCAACGCCTTAGGATAAAATAATAATGTTAGGAAAATACGGGGTATTACAAGTGATGTATAAAGGCGGAATTATTGGGTGAAATTCCCTCCCTCTGATCTCATTCTGTTAAAATTTAGGTTTATAAGAGTTAAAAGATGTATAATGGAAAAAGGATATGGGTTCTCCTAAAAGGAGGTTTCACATTCCTAAAGGGATTTCTATTCCTAAAAGGAAGTTTCACATTCCTCTTGAAGGAGGGTTTCTTATCACATCTATATGTTAGGAACATATTGTAATAGGTTTTGGTGATACCAACTGTAAAACATAATCCCCTAAGTCTCGATATATAGGCAAAACGTGTGAGTTCGACAAGTAAACTAAGAGCGAAAATACAACCGGGTAATTGAGCTCAACTCGGAAAATATTTAAGTTCAAGGTAAACTTGATTGAACACCTTAGAAGTTTCGTGTTGTAAGTCGTTCATAGATAGATCAGAAGAAGGCACAAAACATCACTGGAGGAATTAGGGTCTGCGAGACATCAACTAAGTCTGGAGACATCAGAAGAGTTCGAGACATGGGAGCTCTCGACACATCGATCCAATTCGAGACATAAGATCGAGACATCGACCAGTCGAGACATCAACAATGGTCTCGATGGACTGGTACTTCTCCGAGGACTGAAATACGATCAACACTCATAGAAAGGAGTAATTTAAGTTTGGAGAAGAAGAATATCATGGAGATAAAATATTAAGGATGTGCTAATCATGAAAACATGAAATAGCCAGAAGTGGATGACACGTCAGACTTCCACAACAAACGGTCAAAAGGAGCACCAATCCTAAGCTGGTCTTATTCCCTAAAACAAGGCTTAGTGGGAATATAAAAAGGATAACTTTTGCCAAAAAAAGAAAGTGGAGCATGGACTCAAGATAGTGGAATATGGGATATTCACTACAAGACAAAAGACTCAAGTTACAAGACCACCACTCCATGAAACATGATGAAATTGTGCAAGTCCCATAATCGGCATGGGAACCAGATTTCAAACGAAATAATTTTCCCTCCAACAGAATTATTCCATACTCTCATATATAAGCACATGAAGACACAAAAGAGAATGGAGCTTTTGAAAGAAAAAAAAAAAAACACGAGGTGTCTAACTCAAACGTTCAAAGTGCAAGTGCTTAATCTGGAATATCATCTTTGATATTCACAAGTGCGAGAAAACACATCTAAGTGTTTTGAGAGAGTAACATAGCTACAACTCATATACATCAAGAAGGTGATACCAAAATTGATCCTACCTTTTTGTGAACTTCCCCGAGAATCCCTCGTTCTGTACCAATCGGTCATTAGTGATTCATCGCCTTTGGCCTATCGTGGAGTGATAAGGTTGTGCGAACCGTAGTTTACATGTAGAGCTTATTCGAATCTCATATTCGCGTTGCGTGGGAAGCAAGTCAAGATTCGTCGATCGGTCAGAGTGTCGTGATCAAAGCGTCAAACCGAAGAAACTGCTTAGAGTTGAGAGACTTCCTATTCTTCTTAAAGCCGAACCCTTCTTTGTTCCTCGTAATCCCAACTATCCTCCCATTGAGAAATCCCTTTTATCTGTTCTAAACATCATTCATATCTCTTGTTGGGAACTAAATTCTTCTTTGTTTCTTGACACTCCAAATGCCTTTTTGTTGAAGCATCCCTCCTATTGATTCTAGACCCCATTGATTCCCTTGAAACTGAATTTCATTTCTTTCCTTGGAAACTTGCATACGCTTTCATTGAGACATCTCTTCTAACTATTATGAATCTCATTCTTATTTCTTTTCGAAATTGAATCTATTTCTTTTCTTTGGAAAATTGCATACCCTATCGTTGAGAAATCATTTTTGTCTTTCTAGACCTCATTCCTAATTCCTCTTGAGACCTAATTTCATTCTTCTCTTGGAATAAACTAAATATCCTACCATTTGAAAGCTCTTTCGTTGTTCTCAAACCTCGTCCCTATCTTTCTCGAAACTAAGTTCTTTTCTTTTCTTTTCTTCTCTTTGCTTTAAAGAATCTTTGGTTGGAAAATTCCTTCTATCTTTTCAAACATTGTTCTTGTTTGCTTCTTGAAAATATCTTGTGCAAGGTGACAACCTTATTTCCTAAGTTGTGACCTTGATAACTCTTGATTCTATTCTTACTTGATGATCGTCCTTCTACCTTGAACCTGAAGCCTTTAATTCTCCTTACTTGTTGGGTCACAAATTTTCGACACTAAACGTATATGCTATAAATATTTTCTCCATATGTACTACCGTACTAGTTTTAACTTTCTATCCCGAAAACGAATTTGCCTTATGGAATGGTTCTGAGTTGGATCTTTCAAGAAAAGAGAGTTCGCCTAAGCTGTTAGAAGGTGAAAGCAAAGAAGTGCAGAAGCCCGTTCAGTTTGGAAGATTTGGTAATCGGGTAACCCTAAGGTCGTAGCGTCTGCAAGTGTCATCGGAAAAGTTGAAGCTGATTCAAGAAAGAATGAAAGCTGCCCATGACCGATAAAAGACATATGCCGACCAACTTAGACCAGATGCGTGATGCGTTTCGCATTTGCTGCTGAAGATATATGTGCATGATGCACTTCATGATATCCAGCTTGAAGTCGTAACCTTTGAAGACGCTCTATCTTATGAAGAGAAGCCAGTGAGAATTTTGTCACCCAGACAAGAGAAGCGCACCGGAAAGCAGTGAAGTCCATGAAGGCAGTGTGATCCACCCACGTGGCCGAAGGAGCGACCTAGGATATGGAGGATGTGATGAGAAATCGGTTCCAGCGTTGTGTGATCAAGATAGGCAAGTTTAAGCTTTAGGTAGAGTTCATTTTAGGTCGTGTATTCTCTCGCTCGGGTTGGGTAAGTTAGAAGTTTAAGAGTTGGTAGTATAGTATGTTCTTAAGTTAAGAGGGTTGAGCAATCCTTTTTCTTTAACCTTCGATCAATTGCTTGTTTCCTTGAACCGTTCCGTTTCAAGTTCCCGTGAGCTATGAGCTTCGGGGACGAAACTCCTTTTAAGGGGGGTAGAGTGTAACACCCCGTAAATTCGTTCAAGCCTTGAGACCGGTAATCGTTTCCGCCGGATGATTTATTTGATTTAATTGGGCTTAGTCTTTCCAATTGATATATATATATATATATATACATATATATATATATATATATATATATATATATTTCTTGAACCCGGAATTAATTATTTATTCAAATGCCCAATTCTTGATTTAATTCTTGTAAGGGATTTATTCTAATTTGGATCCTTACAATTCTTATAAGTAATAGTATTTTTATAATGGCCCAATTCCTTATGCTAGTATATATATATTGTCTCTAAGACATTTAATTCCTAATATTATGGGCTTTCTCCTTATTCTATGTATTCATTTATTTAAGAGGTGAATCATTTGGCCCAATAATTATTCTTGTACATAGAATTATTATATATAAAGATTGGAGCCCATTCCTTATTAAATCTTCCACCCTAATATATACATATATGTATATATGTATTATGGTATATATATTCAAGACTTAGAATTTTCTAGAGATTCCACTCACTCTCTTCCCCTACTCATTCTTCACGCCACTTTAATTCATCTTCCCCTTCAAAGATTGGTCTTCATTTCATCTTCAATATTCAAGTCAAGATTGCTCTTTTAGGATTGTTGAGGCTTGGGTAAGTGTCTATCTCTAGGAGTATACCTTGCATCATGTTATTTTCATAATCTTTATACAAGTTCTTATGGTGTTCTTTTGGGAAAAAGATGATCAAGATGGAGGTGGTGCCTTGTGAAGTGTTTTGAGAGTTCTTGGGTGAAGTGTGCTTCAAGAGGTAACCATCATGTCCACTAAAACCTATTTTTACACTCTTGACCTATGAATATTATTTAGTGTATTGGAATCCTGAAATTTCTTGGATATTAGCCTTGTTGTTGGTCTGTGAACCTTTCTTTTGGTGGATTATGAACTTGTGTTCTTGATCCTTTGCATATTGATGTTTATGAACATTTGTTGGTATGGATTCCATGTTTATTTGGCTTCTGAGATATATAATCTGGACAATCTGATCTTAGTTTTGTATTCTGGAATGAGTATTGAGCATTCTGTTCCGAGTCTGGAATCTGTGTTGTGGTTGCACTTGCAGTGCATTTAGGCGGTATAATGTGTCCCGCTTAGGTGGTCCGCAAGTGTACTGGTGGAAGGGTTTGGCGGAACATGGTGTTTCGTTAGAACTAGAGGAAGGGTTCGGCGGAAGAAGCAGCTCTGTGAGAGCGTTCCGTTAGGGTTGGTGGAAGGGTCTGACGGAACATGGTGTTCCGTTGGTGAGCTCCGCAAGGTCATTTTGACTTCTGTTCCGGTGAGCTATTCTGTGATCTGTTTGTTTGGTTGTTTCCCCTTTTGTACTGAACTTTGTTGGAGTATTTTGTTGGGTATTCTACCATGTCTTTGGAGTATTTATTCATATCTCTTGGTCCATCTTTTGAGTCTCTTGGTTAGTTAAATCCTTGATTTTACTACCTGGGAGTTGGTTTGTGTTCATAATCTGAGATGAACACACTGAGTGGTTGTTCTTGGGATGAGGTTGAGGTTGGATGTGGATGGTGGATCTTTGAGTATCTTTGTGTATTTGGGCACTATTTGCCTCTGTGTATTTGGGGCACTATTTGCCTCTGTGTATTTGGGCACCCTTTGCCTTTGTGTATATGGGCACTATTTGCCATTTGTGTATATCGGCACTATTTGCCACTTTGGTAGTTGAGGAATATTTGCCTCTCTGTATTCGGGCACCATTTGCCTCTGTGTATATTTGGGCACGACTTACCTCTGTGTATATTTGCGCATCATTTGCCTCTCTGTATATTTGGGCACCATTTGCCTTTGTATGTTTGGGCACTATTTGCCTTAATGATTGGGCATTATTTGCCTCTGCGAACTGAGCTTGGTTTTGATGATTGGTATGAGGATTGGTATGTTGGTTGGAGGGTAAGGGTTAGTACTTATCCTTAGGTTGAGGTCTGCTTGGTCTCTTACTCGATTCTTGAGTTATATCATATCTCGTTGGTTGTTGATTATTCTTGGTTGTATTCTTGTTTGGTTGTTTCTCATGAGTATTCCATTGTATTCATGATTCGGTTTGATATTGGTATTGTTGAGAAGTCTTGGTTTCTCCTTTATTCAGCGTGTTGTTGTTGAGTATCCGATTTCAAGTATTGAACAGTTCGTTGGTGTTTATATTCTATATGGGTGTGTAAACCTATTTACAACTTATTATATATCTATACTTCCTTGCGGGTGTGAGTGGTGGTTGCTTAGCAGTCTTTTGCTAATGGTTTCTTGTATGTTTTCCAGGTATGCAATAAGTCTAAGCGAGAGCGCGTTAGAGCTTATCCTTATGAGGCAGCTTAGACATAGTTATGTTGTTTTAGACTTTATGTTTGGGCTTGTGTGCCAATGATGAGACTATATGTACTCTTGTTTAGATTTCAGATGTTTTAGACATGTTTGAGGATTTATTATCGATGCAGTTCAGTTCTTTTGGTTAGCCTGTGCATCTAGGTCGTGCTTTTCTTACCTTGATGTGGCATGATACCCCTTTAGGTTATAAATCGCTTCCGCTATGTATGTTTGATAGTTGAGATAGGCAGCTTTTGCGTTAAAGTTTAGCTATCTCGGCTTGTGAAAAGTTGGGGTGTCACAGTTGGTATCAGAGCCTGTGTTGAGGTCTGAATAGAGATCCTAGGGTTGAACTTTTGAGACTCTAGGACTTGATCAGTAGGATTTAAGGTGTTTGAGAATCTTAGGATGTGTGAATTCTAGGACGCGCGGTGAGGACACTCCTTGTTTGTTATAGTTATATGTGTTTTGTTAACGTTGTTGTTTGTAGTTGCTCTTGTTAACCTTGTTGTTTGCAGCTTGCGGGCGCGTCTTCCGGGTAAGTTCTTAATCGCTTTTAGATAAGTTGCTTCGTTTTAGAACTGCCTAGGAACCTGCCTTAGATTAGGAATAAGTAGTTAGTTGATGCGAAACGATGGATAGCACCGCATGCGTCTAAGCAATCGGAAGATTCGCGGCTCGTTGAAGAAGACTAATCTATTCACGACTCGGAGTTAACGGTAGCAATCTACGTTCTTCGGGAGCGGCGTCTTCGCGCGTGTAGCATCGTCTGCAAGATCTTCGTTAACCTCAAGACTTGAAGAACAAGTTCGCGCAGCTGAAGTTCGTTGCAAGGTGAAGAAAACGAAAGGAGTTCGAAGACTGAAGACTCGAAGACCCTTGGCCTTGAGGGAACGGCAAGAACGGAGGTTCACACGCCAAGAAAGAGTTAAAGCACGCTAAGTAGGAGCTTCCGGATCAACGACGAGAAGTCTCGTGCGAGCTAAGTTCGGGATCTACGTTGCATGAAGAATTGTAATTTGAAGTTGCGAACCTTAGGATAGTCCCACCTACTTCTGAAGTGGCCACAAAGGAACAAGCTAGAGGTTGCAACCTTCAAAGCAAAGAAGACTAAGCTAGGTAGAAAGGAAAACTCGGACGCTTAAGATCCCCGAAGATAAGAAGAAACGCCATTATCAAGTTGTCCGATCTCATGAAGTGCGAAGGAACTAAGAAATGAATTGCGAAATAAAGACCTCGTGTAATATATTCAGTGCACCATTGGGAGTAACTGATGGTGCAAGAGCTTAATGAAGGAACCTCGGTGGCAAGAAAGAAATAAGGAGTAGCTAAGCAAACTAGTAGAAGATCGAATCGTCAAAAGATCAAGACCTACAAGAAGAACCAATGAAGAGTGGAAAAACAAGTTGATATGTGTTCGCACTATCGACCTGCAAGAATCGCAAGAAGAACACCAAGACTTGACCGAACCATCTTACAACGAAGATTGCCAATCGAGTAAATGAAGGACTCCTCGAAAGATCTTGAACGATCAAAAGAGCAAGAATTCTTGATGCTAAGAAGGTGCACGCGTTACGTTAGCTTTAGGACCCCGATGCTTCAAAGTACAAGGAAGTAAACTCGGTTTCTAAGATCACCAATAATCATAGGCGGATCTCCTTTCAAGATCAGGCGATACCTTTCTAATTGATCCTACCTTTTTGTGAACTTCCCCGAGAATCCCTCGTTCTGTACCAATCGGTCATTAGTGATTCATCGCCTTTGGCCTCTCGTGGAGTGATAAGGTTGTGCGAACCGTAGTTTACATGTAGAGCTTATTCGAATCTCATATTCGCGTTGCGTGGGAAGCAAGTCAAGATTCGTCGATCGGTCAGAGTGTCGTGATCAAAGCGTCAAACCGAAGAAACTGCTTAGAGTTGAGAGACTTCCTATTCTTCTTAAAGCCGAACCCTTCTTTGTTCCTCGTAATCCCAACTATCCTCCCATTGAGAAATCCCTTTTATCTGTTCTAAACATCATTCCTATTTCTTGTTGGGAACTAAATTCTTCTTTGTTTCTTGACACTCCAAATGCCTTTTTGTTGAAACATCCCTCCTATTGATTCTAAACCCCATTGATATCTTCCCTTGAAACTGAATTTCATTTCTTTCCTTGGAAACTTGCATACTCTTTCATTGAGACATCTCTTCTAACTATTCTGAATCTCATTCTTATTTCTTTTCGAAATTGAATCTATTTCTTTTCTTTGGAAAATTGCATACCCTATCGTTGAGAAATCATTTTTGTCTTTCTAGACCGCATTCCTAATTCCTCTTGAGACCTAATTTCATTCTTCTCTTGGAATAAACTGAATATCCTACCATTTGAAAGCTCTTTCGTTGTTCTCAAACCTCGTCCCTATCTTTCTCGAAACTAAGTTCTTTTCTTTTTTTTTCTTCTCTTTGCTTTAAAGAATCTTTGGTTGGAAAATTCCTTCTATCTTTTCAAACATTGTTCTTGTTTGCTTCTTGAAAATATCTTGTGCAAGGTGACAACCTTATTTCCTAAGTTGTGACCTTTATAACTCTTGATTCTATTCTTACTTAATGATCGTCCTTCCACCTTGAACCTGAAGCCTTTCATTCTCCTACCTTGTTGGGTCACAAATTTTCGACACTAAACGTATATGCTATAAATATTTTCTCCATATGTACTACCGTACTAGTTTTAACTTTCTATCCCGAAAACGAATTTGCCTTATGGAATGGTTCTGAGTTGGATCTTTCAAGAAAAGAGATTTCGCCTAAGCTGTTAGAAGGTGAAAGCAAAGAAGTGTAGAAGCCCGTTCAGTTTGGAAGATTTGGTAATCGGGTAACCCTAAGGTCATAGCGTCTGCAAGTGTCATCGGAAAAGTTGAAGCTGATTCAAGAAAGAATGAAAGCTGCCCATGACCGATAGAAGACATATGCCGACCAAGTTAGACCAGATGAGTGATGCGTTTCGCATTTGCTGCTGAAGATATATGTGCATGATGCGCTTCATGATATCCAGCTTGAAGTCGTAACCTTTGAAGACGCTCTATCTTATGAAGAGAAGCCAGTGAGAATTTTGTCACCCAGACAAGAGAAGCGCATCGGAAAGTAGTGAAGTCCATGAAGGTGGTGTGATCCACCCACGTGGCCGAAGGAGCGACCTAGGATATGGAGGATGTGATGAGAAATCAGTTCCAGCGTTGTGTGATCAATATAGGCAAGTTTAAGCTTTAGGTAGAGTTCTTTTTAGGTCGTGTATTCTCTCGCTCAAGTTGGGTAAGTTAGAAGTTTAAGAGTTGGTAGTATAGTATGTTCTTAACTTAAGAGGGTTAAGCAATCCTTTTTCTTTAACCTTCGATCAATTGCTTGTTTCCTTGAACCGTTCCGTTTCAAGTTCCCGTGAGCTATGAGCTTCGAGGACGAAGCTCCTTTTAAGTGGGTAGAGTGTAACACCCCGTAAATTCGTTCAAGCCTTGAGACCGGTAATCGTTTCCGCCGGATGATTTATTTGATTTAATTGGGCTTAGTCTTTCCAATTGATATATATATATATATATTTCTTGAACCCGGAATTAATTATTTATTCAAAAGCCCAATTCTTGATTTAATTCTTGTAAGGGATTTATTCTAATTTGGATCCTTACAATTCTTATAAGTAAGAGTATTTTTATAATGGCCCAATTCCTTATGCTAGTATATATATATTGTCTCTAAGATATTTAATTCCTAATATTATGGGCTTTCTCCTTATTCTATGTATTCGTTTATTTAAGAGGTGAATCATTTGGCCCAATAATTATTCTTTTACATAGAATTGTTATATATAAAGATTGGAGTTCATTCCTTATTAAATCTTCCACCCTAATATATACATATATGTATATATGTATTGTGGTATATATATTCAAGACTTAGCATTTTCTAGAGATTCCACTCTCTCTCTTCCCCTACTCATTCTTCACGCCACTTTAATTCATCTTCCCCTTCAAAGATTGGTCTTCATTTCATCTTCAATATTCATGTCAAGATTGCTCTTTTAGGATTGTTGAGGCTTGGGTAAGTGTCTATCTCTAGGATTATACCTTGCATCATGTTATTTTCATAATCTTTATACAAGTTCTTATGGTGTTCTTTTGGGAAAAAGATGATCAAGATGGAGGTGGTGCCTTGTGAGGTGTTTTGAGAGTTCTTGGGTGAAGTGTGCTTCAAGAGGTAACCATCATGTCCAATAAAACCTATTTTTACACTCTTGATCTATGAATATTATTTGGTGTATTGGAATCCTGAAATTTCTTGGATATTAGCCTTGTTGTTGGTCTGTGAACCTTTCTTTTGGTGGATTATGAACTTGTGTTCTTGATCCTTTGCATATTGATGTTTATGAACATTTGTTGGTATGGATTCCATGTTTATTTGGCTTCTGAGATATATAATCTGGACAATCTGATCTTAGTTTTGTATTCTGGAATGAGTATTGTGTATTCTGTTCCGAGTCTGGAATCTGTGTTGTGGTTGCACTTGCGGTGCATTTAGGCGGTATAATGTGTCCCGCTTAGGTGGTCCGCAAGTGTACTGGTGGAAGGGTTTGGCGGAACATGGTGTTCCGTTGGTGTGTTCCGTTAGAACTAAAGAAAGGGTTCGGTGGAAGAGGCAGCTCCGTGAGAGCGTTCCGTTAGGGTTGGTGGAAGGGTCTGGCGAAACATGGTGTTCCGTTGGTGAGCTCCGCAAGGTCATTTTGACTTCTGTTCCAGTGAGCTATTATGTGATCTGTTTGTTTGGTTGTTTCCCCTTTTGTACTGAACTTTGTTGGAGTATTTTGTTGGGTATTCTACCATGTCTTTGGAGTATTTATTCATATCTCTTGGTCCATCTTTTGAGTCTCTTGGTTAGTTAAATCCTTGATTTTACTACCTGGGAGTTGGTTTGTGTTCATAATTTGAGATGAACACTCTGAGTGGTTGTTCTTGGGATGACGTTGAGGTTGGATGTGGATGGTGGATCTTTGAGTATCTTTGTGTATTTGGGCACTATTTGTCTCTGTGTATTTGGGGCACTATTTGCCTCTGTGTATTTGGGCACCCTTTGCCTTTGTGTATATGGGCACTATTTGCCATTTGTGTATATCGGCACTATTTGCCACTTTGGTAGTTGAGGAATATTTGCCTCTATGTATTCGGACACCATTTGCCTCTGTGTATATTTGGGCACGACTTGCCTCTGTGTATATTTGGGCACCATTTGCCTCTCTGTATATTTGGGCACCATTTGCCTTTGTATGTTTGGGCACTATTTGCTTTTATGATTGGGCATTATTTGCCTCTGTGAACTGAGCTTGGTTTTGATGATTGGTATGTTGGTTGGAGGGTAAGGGTTAGTACTTATCCTTAGGTTGAGGTCTGCTTGGTCTCTTACTTGATTCTTGAGTTATATCACATCTCGTTGGTTGTTGATTATTCTTGGTTATATTCTTGTTTGGTTGTTTCTCATGAGTATTCCATTGTATTCATGATTCGGTTGGATATTGGTATTGTTGAGAAGTCTTGGTTTCTCCTTTATTCAGCGTGTTGTTGTTGAGTATCCGATTTCAAGTATTGAACAGTTCGTTGGTGTTTATATTTTATATGGGTGTGTAAACCTATTTACAACTTATTATATATCTATACTTCCTTGCGGGTGTGAGTGGTGGTTGCTTAGTAGTCTTTTGCTAATGGTTTCTTGTATGTTTTCCAGGTATGCAATAAGTCTAAGCGAGAGCGCGTTAGAGCTTATCCTTATGAGGCAGCTTAGACATAGTTATGTTGTTTTAGACTTTATGTTTGGGCTTGTGTGCCAATGATGAGACTATATGTACTCTTGTTTAGATTTCAGATGTTTTAGACATGTTTGAGGATTTATTATCGATGCAGTTCAGTTCTTTTAGTTAGCCTGTGCATCTAGGCCATGCTTTTCTTACCTAGATGTGGCATGATACCCCTTTAGGTTATAAATCGCTTCCGCTATGTATGTTTGATAGTTGAGATAGGCAGCTTTTGCGTTAAAGTTTAGCTATCTCGGCTTGTGAAAAGTTGGGGTGTCACAATCCGACGATAGCTTTTGATCAGATTGGAGACTATTACACAACCTGTGACAACCGGAACAACCTTGCTTTGGAGAAAGCAAGAAGAGGCGGAGTAACCTAGGAGCTGTCTTGTGAAGATCCTGAGGCTTGAGGCGGGCTTGGTGATCAAAGCTCAAGTGCTCGAGAGGTGGAGTAACAAGAAGCGGGGCGAAAAACCTGAGGCTTGAGGCGGGCTTCGTGATCAAAGGTCAAGCGCTCGATATTGTACTAAAAAAATGGAAGTTTTAGTGCAATCCTTCTAGGGAGTTTCTAGAAGAAGAGTGGACGTAGGCGGGTTGGCCGAACCACTTAAAAAATCTCTCTCGCATTTACTTTCTGCTTTTATCTCTCGCTAACCTATCTCTCGAACTGCACTGCATATAATCACACCTCTCGAACTAACTCTAACTCGTGCTAATTAAAAGGGGATAACTTTTCCGCTGCGGATAAAACTTTGTCTTCATCTTGTGAGGTGTGTTGGACCTAAACATCCTAAGTCCAATACACACGAGAGGTCGAAAAGATTTGCAAAATCTTATACAAGTCTATTCACCCCCCCCCCCCCCGCTCTAGACTTGTACCCCATCCCCTCGGGACCAACACTATAAATACCCAGGAAAACTCTAGGGACAATACGGTTTCTGACCATAATGTTTTTAGTCTCTAAGTTTTCTAGTCTCCATATCATCAAGAGGTGATTAAGGCATACAGATCAGAGAGGTGAAGCATTCTTGATTATTCAGGTTAGAGATTACATCTTCAATGGAATCAAGTAAGTGTAAGCATTCTTGATTATTCAGGTTAGAGATTAAATCTTCAATGGAATCAAGTAAGTGTTTATTCTTATTCTTGTTTTAATTAAAGATCCATGGTCATGAATAGTGTTTAGTTGATTAATTTGATTTACATGCTGTTCATTGTTATTTGTGCTTCCGCATTCAAGTTATAAGCGCATAAAGGTTTAAATTAAGAAATGCAACCATGATTGTTTTCTATGCATTTCTGGATAGTTGTGGTTGTTTGACTAAGGATATCAGATAACTGATTATCTTAGTCATTTGCAGTATATATTTAAAATATAATACTAATTTGTTAGTTACGTAAGCACTAAAATGTCATGTGCTTGCCAAATCATTAATAACAAATTAACAATGCTACAAGAAAACAACAAAATACCTCCAGATTTAGTAATTAATTAAATAGTTGCAACAAATACTTGTAAATTTTAGTAATTTACCTATAGAAATCTATTAGCTAGTATACTAGTTTTATGCGCGCATTGCGCGAATGGGTTAATGCCCAATGTTTATATTCAAATAAATATTTGAAAGTATATCAAAGCAAGATTATATAGGAGAAGCTTATACATGAGTAATTGAATGTAGAATTTTTTTATTTAAATATCTAACTCAAAGTATATGAATCCAAGATAATATAGAAAATTCATTATAATTACTAGTATTTTCGCCCGTGCGTTGCACGGAATGGATTTATTATAATATTTTAATAATATTTGGATCGATATATACAATTATATAAATTATATCATCGAATATTATATAGCGAAATTGATGAAATTGGTTTGATCGATTATGTTTTCCTTGCTTGAATTAGAGCAAATAATTAAACAATTACCCGTGTAAGGCACGGATAAAATTTTTTATTATATATTTAGATAATAAAAATAAAGATGAAATTATAAAAATTATAATATTGAGCGTGCACATTTATTTGATTATAAGATTAGTGCAAAAGTATTACTTAATTAATTGAATAATATATGACTTGTTTGTCTACAATTGAAGACTAAAATCACTGTAATTTTACAAATAAAGTTTGCAATTTTCTTGTTTATAAATAATATTATAACCAATAAACATAAACACGTAGTAAAGTAATAATTATTTAAGAGAAATTAATTTATAATTAATTGTTTATACATTTAATTTAAATTTTAATTGTAAATTATTCATATTATTATGCAAATATTATTTTATATATATTAATCATGTGATTAATTTTTATTAGATGTTATTTTTATTTTTATTTACTATTTTTATCATATTATGAAAAATATATAGTTAGCCAAAAAAATCAATGGTTTTTACTAAATAAATTATGAAAAAGAATTATGAGTTTAGTTTTACAAAAGTGCCCTAAATTTTGGGGGAAACTTGGCTAAGCACTTCTATTATATTTATATATATAAATTATTATTATTATTATTATTATTATTATTCCATTTCATAGTAAGTTAATTATGTTTCATTTTCCATTTTCCCCTTTTTACTGCTAATATTATTATTATTAATCAGTAAATTATGGACCCTTTTTTTTTAATTTACTTTTCTATTGTTTTCTCAATAAATTTTCATTTTCTATTGTTTGGACAGAAGTGGATTGATGGGAAAGTACGAAATGGAAATTTTGTTAGGATTTTCCTTTTTTATTAGTAACCTTATTATTATTAGTTCGTTTCCTGGTTAGTTAATTTCGTTTTGTTTTCTATTTTTTCTCGTAAGTTAATATTGTTTCCTTTTTCATTTTTACTGCTAACGTTATTAATATTAATCATTGAATTATCAGTCATTTTTTATTTTCCTTTTCTATTGTTTGTTTAAATTGTTTGGGTTGAAGTGTTTGTGCCGGAATAAACGAAATGAGGATTTCCGTTTCCTTTTTCATTTTCTATCAATTAGGTGCCAATTAAGGCACAAATATGCATAGGAGTTATATCATTATTATTATTATTATTATTATTATTATTATTATTATTATTATTATTATTATTATTATTATTATTACTATTATTATTATTATTATATTCCATTCCTTTTTCATTTTCTATCAATTTGGTGCCAATTAAGGCACAAATATGCATAAACATTATATCAATATTATTAATATTATTAATTATTAATTATTAATATTGTGCTCATAAATTTGTCATCTATCAATTAGGTGCCAATTAAGGCACAAATATGCGTAGGAGTTATATCAATATTATTATTATTATTATTATTATTATTATTATTATTATTATTATTATTATTATTATTATTATTATTATTATTATTATTATTATTCCGTTACCTTTTTTATTTTCTATCAATTAGGTGCCAATTAAGACACAAATATGCATAAAAAGTTATATCATATTATTATTATTATTATTATTATTATTATTATTATTTATTAATTATTAATTATTATTTATTTATTTATTTATTATATTGTTCCATAAATTTTCAAAATGATTGAGATTACAAAAATGCTCCTGAATTTGTGCGCGAAAAAGTTTTCATACACTTCTATAAATTATTCTATCATAATAAATAAATTCTATCATAATAATAATTATCATTACCATTACCATATACTAATAATGAATTATAACCAATTATAATTAATATTATTAATATTATTCTATATTCTATACTATTCTATTATTCTATCATAATAAAAATAAATTTTATTATAATAATTACCATAATTACAATTACCATTACCATATTACTAATAACGATTTATTACCATTACCAATTATAATTATTATTATTATTATTTTATCATTTTATCATTCTATCATAATAATAATAAATTCTATCATAATAATTAGTATATTTACTAATAATGAATATATAATCAATTATAATTAATATTATTCTAAATCATACTAATTACCATATTACTAAAATGCCCCTATGTTTGGGCGGGAAAATTTTGGAGGAGGATATTACTTTTATAGATAGTATAGATATATAGTATAGATTGTTAAGTATTTACCTTGAATATTAATTACTGAATTAATTACCTAATTATATTTACATTGAATACATTCTTTATCAAAATAATTTAACTGATGTGTCATATTTTGATTGATTAATAAAAGGTGGTGAGTCATGGATTTTATTTATTAATTTTTCTTTATTCAATAAAATTCGAACACTTGATGAGAGTTATATCCACGAAGTACATATATCATTTTCCAGTAGACAATTGGCCCATTGTTCATTCTCCTTTTTTTTTGTTTTTGTTTTTATATATAAAATTTTGACCAAGTGGGGACATTGCTTTCGGGTGAGAAGTGCAGATAAATAGCATTTGTCCATCTTGAGTGATCTAACTATTGGAAAATAAAGGGATTTTTTTTAAAAAAAAATACAGTGACATTTTCGTAATTGTTACAAACTTTGTATATGCACTACGAAAAGGTGATGATAACTAATAATGCACTCAACTTAATTAAATTTTAATATATCTTGAGAGTACTATTTGTCATCCACCGATACACTCACAAGATTTTCATAGTTGTTTCTCTTTATTTCCAGTCATTAAATCTTCTAAATTGATGGCCAGCATTCGTCACCACTTTTCGTCCGAGACAATATGATGTTCTCAATTGAACCAAATTACACACACACAATGGAGAATGAAATATTAAAATTATTAGAAAGGGAATTTTAGAGAGTACAAAAAAAAATATTGCCTCGTAGTAGGATCCCACAAAGCCTTCCTCGTTGCTCAACACCTCCACCGAGTCGCCAATCCGGTACCTCACCATGTTTACAGAACTCATGGTTGTTGATTTTCCGGGAGAAACCGATTTTAAGAGATAAAGAGAGAAAAATAAAGGTATAATCTGGCTTAGAATTTCACATGGAATACGAATTATGATTATAAGCAATTCATTATATAGAAAATAAGGAAGAGAGAGATATAGGTGAAAAAGGTAAGAAATTAAGAGGGGTGGAGATTGGGGAGTAGTTTAGGAAATTTGGCTGATTAGTAGGAGAAAAAAAAAGAATTTATGTAAATCTTAAATCACGCTACTGTTATAATTTAATTCGATATATATATTTAGAAAAAAAGGAATTTATTTAAATCTTAAATCACATATATAATTATGTTATGTTATTAAAAATTATTAATGTATTGGATGAAGAATACATCTTGAACTTATGTATAAAAATCTTCAAGACTACTGAAACTTAATTCGATATATATATCTTTAAAAAAAAGAATTTATTTCAATCTTAAATCACATATATAATTATGTTATGTATTAAAATTTATTTGATTGAAATAACTTAATCGAAATTACAAATATATCACCAAATATATCACATATTCATTCTATTTATACTATTACATATATTACAAATATATCACCAAATATATCACACCAATTATATCATCAATTATTTAATCACCAATTAATATACCATATATTACCTTTTTAATATTTTAATTAATTAATAAATCCATTATTCAATCACCAACATTTAACCATAATAAATTAATAATTAATAGATTAAGAAATAAATAATAAATAATAAATAATAGATTTTACCAAAATGCCACTAACTTTGGGCGGGAAACTTTAGAAGGAGGATAATGTTATATATATAGATAGATTACTAAAATAAATATTTGCAACCTTGTAAAATCGATAGTCTAAATATTTGGTCTAAAAATGATAGTTTAAATAAATACTACTTTTCATTTGAATTTTTCTAAGTGTTACTTAATTCTCTTTCGAGTAACATTGTCATTGTCTTCATCTTTACTATTTGTTCTCTTCCGTTTTGTTGGTAGTGTGTTATTTGCAATTCGGTTATTGTTGGTAGCATAGATGACAACGTCATGCAATGAGATTATGATATAGGAGCTATGGACTTTCCTTTAGCTGTTCTGTTTGGGGTTCATTTGGTTGAACCGTTATTGTTGAATGAGTTATTGTGGATAAAAAAAATCCCTAGTTTAAGAAAAAAAGATTAAATAAATTAATAAAAATTTAAAAATTTAAAATATTATATATTCCAAAGATATTAAAAGGTAATTTCTCGCTTCAATTTGCTGGGTAATGGGTTATTTGAGTACTTTCATTGTCAACAAATCCCCCAAGTAGTTAATATGATTGGTTTCAAACTATTCTTTTTTATTTTTTTCATGGTATTAAAGAAATACATATATATCATTTTTTGGTGTAACTACTAATTTATTTAATTCAATAAGAGTAAAATAGAGCGATTCCGCTTCAATTTGTTGGGTTATTTGAGTACTCTCTTTGTCAACCAATCCCCAAGTAGTTAATATAATTAGCTTCAAATTATTTTAAATTTTTTTTCATAGTATTAATAAAATACTTGGTAAATAAATATATAACATTATTTTGTACTATACTTTGATATTTAATTACAAGATATTGTAAAAATAAGATAATGAACAATGTAATGAATATCAATTGATAAATTTGAATGTAAAGAATCTTTGCATGAGAGAAAATAAAGACAATATAACTAATAAAATTATTTCTCTTTTTTAATTTAATTTTTTGATAATGAATAATTTTTTCAAATAAAGATATTGTAGACACATAATTCTAAATTAAAGAAATACATATGTATCATTTTTTGTTGTAGCTACTAATTTATTTAATTTAATAAGAGTAAAATAGAGTGAGAAACTTAATTATGTCAAATTTGATTGAGATGAGGTTCGAACCTAAGACCTTTCTTATAGAAATTAATGGGTCAGTTAAAAGTTAACGGAATGTTAACGGAGAAGAGAATATTTAACAGAAAACTTAACGGATAATCATAAAAGTAAGGTTAAATTAGGTAATCTATATTAATAATATTAATCTGAATTATCTTAACCATCTATTTGATTAAATAATTAATCTGAACCATCCATTTGATTAAATAATTTGACCGCCATTTTTTTTTACCCATTTTAGGCCTAACTCTTTTTGGCTCTTATTAGTATAGTAGATTAAATACTTGTGAATTCAATAATTTACATATTATTTTTTCATTAGTAAATTTAATTTTTCTTGTAGTGAACGTTGGATGAATAAGATTAAGATTTAGTTGCACAATTTTTCTCAATTAAGGAATTTCAGTGAAGTTCTTT
Organism: Ipomoea trifida; assembly: GCA_003576665.1. NCBI lineage: Eukaryota > Viridiplantae > Streptophyta > Magnoliopsida > Solanales > Convolvulaceae > Ipomoea > Ipomoea trifida. The sequence continues at coordinate 14,489,706 of CP025655.1, read as the reverse complement.
TTAATTAGAGAATTTAATTGTACTATTTTCTTTACTTTGGGGACTTAAAAAAAAAAAAAAAAAAAAAAAAAACTACTTTGGAAACTTTTTTTTTTTTGAAATCAAAAGCATGTTATTATGAACTTAATAAACCGGCAATACAGTCAGGAGGTAAAAGAGACCACGAACCCCGGACAGATGAAGAACATGTCGCCCTTGCAAGAGCATGAGCTACATAATTCGCTGACCGCTTGACATGGCGAACATAAACGTTCCCAATGTCCCTAGCAATAATACGACATTGCTTAACTATAGAACAAATGTATGACAAATCATTAAAACGGGAATTGAAAGCAAGACAAAAGTTTAAACAATCGGACTCTAAAATAACATTGCTATGCCCAAGATCCTTCAACCAAGACAAAGCTTCCTTAGCTGCCAAAGTTTTCGCAACTAGAGGGTCACGAACATGGACAAGTCGATCACTTTTAGCTGCCACAAAGAGACCCAAGTGATCACGAACCACCGCCCCAAACCCTGCATCAGATTCAAATATTGCAGCATCAATATTGCACTTAAAGACTCCCGGAGGAGGGTGAAACCAATTAGAAGAGATATTATTTGGAATCATAGCATTAGGCAAACGGAAAGCTTCTCGCCAATTATCAAAAAGGCCTTGGACTTGTCGACAAACCCCATCCACCGTCCACCGCCCATCTCTCCACACCCTATCATTTCTCACATTCCAGATAGTCCAAAAAGTTGCTGCCATGAAGATTTGCTTTGCTGTCATTTAATGATAACAACACCTCATTCATAAACTCTGGCAATGATTTACCTTTGAGAATATCATTATCATTCCATAGCTGACATGCAATATAACACTCACAAAAAATATGAGCTGCTGTCTCAATCGCATTAGTGCATAACGGGCAACCATCGCCAACCCACACATTCTTGGATTTTAGATTTTCTCGCACCGGAACAATATCTCGAGCACATCTCCATAAAAAATGCTTGACCCTAGGTGGGATTTTCAGTTTCCACAAACGATACCATGCAGTAAAAACAAGTTGAGATTATCGCGTCAATGAGCTTGTAGTAAGAAGGTGGTATCCATGCTTTGTAAGACTTTTCCCAATACAATATATTATATATATATTGTGGGCCTTAATAATGTGGTGCAAGTAGACTAGGCCCATTAAGCTATAGGTTGGATTGGACATCTAAGTTTAGTCCAATCCACCATATGCCTATATAAACCTGCATTGATGGGATGCAGGATAGACAATCATATAGACACCTACAGACATGATACTCACACTGCTCAGAAAATACTAGGACACCATCTAGGGTTCTCAGTCAAGTTTGAGACAAAACGACTAACACAGGCAACACAACAAGGCATAAACTATGATGCATGGAGATCAACGATCTACGCTTCCGCTATTACGAGGTTAGGTTACTCGTAAACTCATTCTGTATATGTTTAGATAAGATTTATGATCTTACATTTGGTATCAAGAGCCTTTGTAATCTCTGTCTAGTTATAGCCTGGTTGATTGTTTGCCTAAAATAATATTAAGTTTTCATATACATTAAATTTGTGTATATGATTTTTTGGATCGCAAAAAATTATTATTATAATTTTTTTTAGCATTAAGCATTATTCTAATATTAAAAAAAATCAGTTTTTCAGATTTTTTTTTCTTTTTTTTCTTCCGTCGTTTTTGGCCATGTTTGCCGGTTTCGTTTTTCCCTCCTGTTGCCGGTTGCCGTGAGAAACGACGGTGAGCTCGAGGGCGGTGGCGTGCGACTTGGAGTCCCGGCAATGGCGCGGCGTCGGCGGAGCAGCGAGATGCGGAGGAGATGGGCTGGTCCCTCTCCTTCTTCAATCTGCATCTTCGCGTTCTCCTCTCCATAAGGGCGTCAGCAGTGGCGGTGGTTTCCGGTGATGGAGACGGATCGACGGCAGGTGTTCAGAGGCGACGGGCTTCAGGAGGCGTCACGGTTGAGGACAACGGCGGGCGGCGAGCTCTGGCGTTGCAGCGACGGTGGCTCCAGCCAGCACCATTGGGCGATGCGGGCGGTGGACGATGGTCGACGTCGTGGCAGACGGCGGTCGGCGCTGGCTTGGCTGTCGCTGTTTCTCCAGCTTCAGACGACTGACGGCGAGGATGAAAGCGGCCTTTGGTGTTGCTGCGAGGCCATTGGTGTGGCGCTGGTTCATGGTGACGATGGTGCGACGACGGCGACACGCCCCGACGGCGACAGGCCAGAGGCGAACGTCGAGCGCGGTAGACCGGCGCCCCTTCCCTTCTTCATCGGCGTGAAGTTTGGTGAAGTACGCAGAGTTGGTACGCTATTTTCCCTTAAAATCACTTGCAATTATCTTTTAATTTCCATATATATTTATTTACCTATTTTTTACCCTATTTTATTTAGCATATTTATATTTGTCATATTTATATTATATATATTAATTTTGGTAAATGGCAATTATGTTGTTTAAATATTTGCCATATTAATATTACCATATTTAATATTATATATATTACTTTGACAAATGGTAAATATATAGTAACATTATACATATTAAATTTTGGTAAATGGTAACTATTAAGTTTATTATTGCCTATTAATATTACCTAATTTAATATTGTGTATTATTTAGCAAAAAAAAATGGTAAATATATAGTAATATTATACATATTAATTTTGGTAAATGGTAATTATTTGGTTTAATATTACCATATTAATATTACCTTAATTAATTTGTATATTATTTATGGCATGTAGTAATGTATGATAATTGCTTGTTTTGAAATATTAATGCATTCAGTTTTTCCGGTATTAAATTCATAATTATAATTATTATTCATTTTTGAACAAATTATTAAGTTTTAATTTGTTTGATGAATTTTAATTTTAATATTGAATATTCGGTTTAAATTGTATTCAGTGTTACAGTTTAAATATTTAACTGTGGAGTTTGAGTTCGTAATATGCATAATAATCTGAGCATGCTATATATATATATATATATATATATATATATATATATATATATATATATATATATATATATATATATATATATATATATATATATATATATATTTTATTGCACTCATTATAATTAATTGATTATTATATTTATATCTATAGAAAAGCATGTTCATTAAGATTGGTTTTAGAGCCTTTTAGGACTGAATTATATGTTTATTATGCATGTTTTAGTGCCTTTTAGGTGAATTTAGTGCCTTTAAGAATAGATTATGCATATTCTTACTTTTTCAGTCAATACTCCACTTCTTTTGGAGGATTTCAAAGCACATAAAGTACATAAAACTTTTCATAGTACAACCCTATTTAAAGTCTTATCCTTAGGTCAATCTACATTTATTTAGATCAACCAAACGATTTTACTTCAAATATGAGAACACATGATTTAGGGAAGTTTCTTGGGGAGGAAAACTAGTTCCTTGGCCCTGGCTTTCACGCCTTGCTGGCTCAAACCGCCATATTGCTACTAGTCCCCTTGCGACGCTACTCTGTCTAAGGAGTTGGTTTTTGATGGAGCCTTAGCACCAGCCAACTTTCCTGGGAGTATACCTAAGGATTGCCTATCAGTTTTTGTATAATTTGTTTGATTAGGCTTTAAATACCCTTGTCATTGTGATTATGTTCAGTTTTGGTCAATTAAAGAGTAGCTACAGCAACTTTAATTTACTGAAATTACATATTAAGGATTAATCACATAAAGTTTTGGCAAGAAACATTGTAGTTAACTCTGCATTATATAACGAAATTTAGCCCACAGGCAATTTTGTTATATATTTAAAGGGTTAATTAGGATAAAATACTAAGCTATGATCGTATTTTGCCCACTGCAAATATGCATCGGCATATAGCTTAGTAGTTTTGTCATTAAGGGTGGATAAACCTTACCCAAACCGTACCCATTCCGTTTCCACCATTCAATTTTGGTAATATTATGTACTTCAGTTACTCTCTCTCTCTCTATTGTGTGTCTTAAAAATCTTCACCAAGCCTTAAGTTAACCGCTAGTTTGGACTAGTCACATATGTTATCTTTACAAATATGGAAACATTAAGAAGGTGTCTTACCATAATTTGGTTGTCATTGTTAAATATTAATGGTGGTTATAATGTTGATTATTACCATCAAATATTTTAATTAATGAAACCGTTAATGTTAATATGGTATTCAGTTATAAATCCTGAATTGTTTCCAATTGAGTTTATGCGACAATGTTCCAGTCAAGAAAATATTTTGGTCATTATTATGTTCTTGGCATTTTTCGGAGTTTAAATTTTATTAAGTTTCAAAATTATATCCAAGAATGTTTCTACAGTTAGTGGTTTTAACTATTGTTTTTCCAAATTTAGTCTCCTATTTAATGTGATAATATTATTATGGCTATTGTTTTTTGGATTATTTGCAATTTGCCGTTAATGATAATAATATTAATTGGATTATGAATAATCAATTTAGTAATTTTGGAAAAACATATTTGCTAAGGCAATTGGCTATGGTCACTAAATCCATAATTCTTTAAGTTCTTTGAATTATGTTTTTAATTCGTTATGCCCATATTTTGTTAAGTATGAATAATGAATATTTAGTGTAAATTCTTACTTTATAATTGGTTCATACTCTTTAGATTGTTTTATGAATTTGATCACATTAAGTGCATAATATTAGGATTAATTATGCCATTAGGGTTTATGAGATTTTGATTTATAAATGACAATATATATATATATATTGGTTAAATTTTTTTTTGGAATTTGTAAATTCGGTCTATTTCTCATAAATTTGGCTTTGAATACTCATATTAAAAATTGTCTTAAGTTATGCGATTTGTTTAGAATATATGAGCTAAATGTCTAATTTTATGCATATTAATTTGTCTAACGCATAACAAAATATTTTTTTTACTATTATGCCTTTAGTAATGCATAAATTTAGGATGGAATTATATTAGTTCCTAATTAAGTTGGACTTATGCATAAACTTTAGTTACGGTAGTGCTTGAACTTAGTAATTTTGGTGTATACCCTACAAAATGTTTTTAGGTTTATACCACCAAACAATTATACATTGAGTGCATATGAATTGAGGAGGCATACTAGTTTTATGGCCAAGACTTAAGAACACCTAGTGCCACTAGTCCCCTTAAATATCATATATTTGGACTTTCCCATTGATTTCATATATCACATTACTTGCCAATGTGATTTGATTTCAGTTCATTAAAGAATAGCCCATCTTTAATTTACTGATTTCTCTTAAGTTTGAATCACATAAAGGTTAGGCAATGAATTGATAATTGTCTAGTGATCTTATAATTTTAATTTGGTTGGAGAGTAGCCACAACATCCTTTAATCAGTTAAAATTATATATTGAGCAGTTTATCTTGATCACATAAAGTTTTAGACATATCATTTGTGATTAATTGTATTTAATATGATGGAATTTAGCCCACAGGCAATTTCATTATATTTGTATGATTAATTAGGATTAAATACTACTGGACTATGATCATAATTTAGCCCACAGGCAATTATGTATCAGAATATAGTTTAGTAGTTTTATCAGTGATGATGGAAACAAATAAATTTATTTAGTTTACGATTATTTCCATCTCTATCATAAAGTTTAATTTTGTGATGCAAACTTTAGATCATATTTCTTAATTTACCCACACGGATTAAGAAAAGAAACATGATTTCTTAAGTTTTATCATAATAGTTGTAATGAATCTCGTTGATTAAAACTTTATCCTACAGGCAAGTCTTATATCACTTGATTCTTCAACTCATTTGATAATTGTTTCATCATAAAATTTCAGTTGGATCTAATTGAGTAAAACTTTAGCCCACAGGCAAGTTTTATGTCTCTAGATTCTTCTGTCTATTTAATAATTGAGATGCAATTTTATCATAAGGGTTTTAATTGGATTTAATAGAATTAAAATTTTAGCCCACAGGCAAGTTTTATATCAATAAATCCATCACCCATTAGATAATAATTTTATCACAATTTCTTAGAATTTATATATTTAGTTAAATTGTACTTAGCTTCTAAGTTTTCATGGTTTGAAACATGTATCTAGTTACTTCCCAAAATTTAACCACTTTTATTAATTATTTCGCGAATCTTGCTCGGTTATTTGGACTAACTATAGTAAGTTACGTGATATATTTGATATACCTCTTTTGGTTTTCAAGAATAAAAATGTACCTCTTCGAGCCAAATTCCAACTTGGTTTTGAAAAGTGTATTTTAGTATATCCAACTAATGGTGGGGAATTATATCTTCATTATTTAGTTGGATTGAAACCAAATATTGATTATTTAGTATAATGCCCAACTAATGGTGGGGGATTATATATCTTCATTATTTAGTTGGTCAAATCAATTCTGACTACGTATATCATTAATTCTGCTGAAGAATATTTTAATCAGTGGGAGTGATAATTTAGAAAAAGATCATTAAGATTCTCTACTAAAGATTCCACAAGTATCAATCTTGTATTTGTTCACATAAATTCATAAGTTCAAATTATTGAACATTTGATTTTGCAACATATTTATGAAAATGTTGTAACAATATTAAAGAGTTTATTAGAACAAAACATTTAAATTGTGATACACTGTTATTTAAATAAATTCTTTAGCATTTAATAGAGTCTTTAGTTTCTTCAAAATTGATCCTGGGTCATTCTGGTTTATAAGGCTCAAGACAATTTTGCAAGACATAAAAGTAAGACTCATAATACTCAGTGGACCTTGAAGTTATTTGGGAAGTTATATGGTGTATATTTAAAATTCCACATTTATGGACTTAGAGTTTTAGTTTATTGTTTAAGTTGTTGGAATGCTTCTATGACTAAACTATCTTTTGGCTATTTTGATGAGTGGGAGTGACAGACGTGTCAACTTCAAGCTATTGGTCGTTAGATGTAGTGCTTAAGATAAGTTATAAAACTAGTCATGGAACATAGTTAGCATTATGCTAACACTAAGAGATCTCTACTTGATGAGAGTTGTGCTAGTACTTGCACCAAGTGGGAGACTGTAAGACTTTTCCCAATACAATATATTATATATATTGTGGGCCTTAATAATGTGGTGCAAGTGGACTAGGCCCATTAAGCTATAGGTTGGATTGGACATCTAGGTTTAGTCCAATCCACCATATGCCTATATAAGTCTGCATTGATGGGATGCATGCATGATAGACAATCATATAGACACCTACAGACATGGTACTCACACTGCTCAGAAAATACCAGGACACCATCTAGGGTTCTGAGTCAAGTGTGACACCATCTAGGGTTCTGAGTCAAGTGTGAGACAAAACGACTAACACAGGCAACACAACAAGGCATCAACTATGGCTGGAGATCAACGATCTATGCTTCCGCTATTACGAGGTTAGGTTACTCGTAAACTCATTATGTATTAGATAAGATTTATGATCTTACATGCTTTACACTATACACACCTCGGATATCATCTCTCCACCGCCAAGTGTCTTTAACATTATTCGAAATCAGTGTGACAAGAATTTTCTTTACATCTCCCTCGACAAATAAATCCTCAAGTATACCCACGTCCCATTTGCCATTTTCATTTTCAGTTATTTGACATTCATTTCAAAATTTTATTCTATTTAATTAATCTTGAGTTTCACTAATGAAATGCCTTTGCTTTTTTATCATAGAGTATTTGCGATGATAAACGAACTTTTTGAGAGCTTTTTCAACCATTTTAGGTATCCAACAAAAAAAGGGGCAATGTATACAAATTGATGAGTTATCAATATTTTCTGATTAATGTTAAAATTAAAAGATTTCTCTAATATAGTAATATGTCGTTGAACAATAACTGAATCTTAAATACGTACAAGTATCAATTTTGAATGGATTAGTGTAATGTAATTATATAATATAGAAAATTTCTACTAAAATACCTAAGATAAAAAAAAAAAAATCTTGCAAGCTTAATTACAGAAAAAAAGCCAAAGACCTTGTGTTCTAGTGGCACCCGGTGTCCCGATTAACACTCTCACATGGATGATACATTGTAACAGAGTCAGTAGAGTTGGTGCCCTTGTTAGAAGACCAGATGGAACCTAAACGCGCCATGGGTAAAGGATTCGTTGTGCAACACAGAGTACGGACCATGTTCAGGGACAGGGAGTGCGTACGTACCAATTTGGATTAATTGCTATTTGGATGTATACATGCAATTTGCAAAAGAAAATATTCTATTGAATCTCATTCTATATTCTTAACTTTTATTTTTACATTTAAAATTTTAACGTAGACACTTTTATTTAGGCTCACACGAAAATATAGGTGATCAGTGTCTGCCACATTAGATAATAAAAGTGAGAGGTAAAAATTGAGAGTACATGTAGTAGAACGATACCATTGAACCATATTCACATTGCATTGTGGATTGTGGTTCAAAATGAATTCAATAATGTAAATAAACTGAAGGTACACACACACACACATATATATATATACATACACGTGCACACACGCACACAATTTATTAACTACATGTACATAATATGTTAATTGCAAGTACATAATTTGAAATTTGAATGTAGTTATGAACCAAGGTTCACATTGTAAAGTGGACATTGATCCATGGTATAACAATTGATGCACGGTGGGGTGAGATTCAATTTCTGCTGACTGCTACCAGCATTGGGGTTTGAGTTGGGCTCCTTGTGCGCAGAAGTATACAATTTGGTGTTGAGTCTCCAAATTAGATTGCCTCAATTTATCTATTCATGAGTTTGGGACTGGGTTTATGCAGTATAGGATAGGACTGTCAAAGTGGGCCGAAACCCGCGGACTGGCTGCACCCACCCCACCTTGGGACGGGTTAGGGCCACAAGAAAGATGGCCCACAAAAATGCGGGCCTAACGGGCTTGGCCCGCAGCTCGCGTGGGTCGCGGGCCAACCCGCGGGCCAAGCCCCAATTTTTTAAAAACATTTAAATATTCAAATGTTAACAAATATATATATATATATATATATATATATATATATATATATATATATATATATATATATATATATATATATATATTACAAAATTCAATTTTTAAAATTATTAAACACAAAAAAAATTAATATTATTTGTAGACTTATTTTTTTAAAACTTTGAATTAATATTAATTTTTGTTAAACTATAAAGTTGGATTGCAAATATGTAATGTTAGTATTTTTAGATTCTACTTATTTTTTTTATAACTTTGAAGTAATTAAAAAAAAAAAAAAAAAAAAAAAAAAAAAAAGAAGTCCGCGGGGCCGCGAACCCGCATGTGGCGGGTTAGGGTTGTATGAACCCTAGCCCGCGGGCCTGACAGACCGGCCCACAAAAATCCGCCAGACATTAGACTCGCGGTGGGGCGGGTCGGCCCGCTTTGACAGTACTATTAGGATATAATAGGCGAAAACGAAAAACCTGTTAAAAAAAAAAGCACACACGCACCTAGGCCCACACAATGCACACCGGTGGATTTAATGCTTTTCAATCTCGAGTTTTGTTTAGATCCCCTCATGCTGCTTATATTTATTTATAACGTTAGATATTATTTAAAAAGAACCAAACTCCTTTCACTTTGTCATAGGTTGACGAGGTTGAGTATATTTAATGCAATTTTAAAAATTTTACAAGAGATTAATTATGTAAATGTCAAGACGCTTAAATAACGTACATTGTTAATCAAAAAATAATCCTGTCCTATATATAAAAAAGCTAGATGTTTTTGGCCAAAAATTTTGGCTTCAATTCCCGCTCAAACCATGCTACGTCGTTTTAGTCATAGAATGTTCAGTTTTACGCAACGTTTAATGCTATTTACTTTTAGGCTGCTGAGGCTCTTCGTTTGGATAATTATTTTGTTTAAAAGATTGTGCCCATTAATCAGGATACTTTCAATCGACAGCCATACAAATTCTACGTAATCTGAACGTCGCCATTAATGGTTTTAATTCATTAAGATACATTAATAGGACTCTAAATCATGCTTATAAAAGGAGTGAAATTTCAGTTCAAGTATGCCACTAGAATTTTATATAAATACAAACACGTTCCCAGAGATATTAATTAGGATACAAAATGCCCGCTACATCTTGGCCACTTAGATATCAACAATCAGAACAACCTGCGCATTGAAAGTCAGATGTATTCGAACTTATGAAGTGAAGGAACGTAGGTCCATTGAAGTTGTGAAATGTCGAGTATGTCTTCCATGATAACGAGGTCATCGTCTTACCTGAAAAAATGCATTATAATTATCATATTCAGCACATTCAAATGATAGCAATGTAATCTTATACGTAGTACTTTTTTTCATTATAGGGTAATGTTTTACATGCTCACATCCCATGTGAACGTGTTAAATTTCAAACCCAGTTTATTGAAGGCAAAGTTTATTGTCTAAAAAACTTTCTTGTGGTGACTAATTTTTATACTTATAAGACAAGCCCAAACAAATATATTATCAAGTTTAATTACTCTACGATTGTGAAACAGTACAAGAATTTAAATTTTTCTAGGCACATGTTTCGTCTGAGAAGTTTTAAATCTTTGAAAGCCTCTTAGAAGATTGACGACAAAGAACTCATTGGTAAATAATCATACTCATTTTCTATTCTAATCATTTAGTACAGTATATATCTTCTCTAATTGAATATATATTTTTTTAGATGGTGATTGGAAGGATAGTTGAGATTTATTGTCCTATAGAAAAGATGGTATATGGAAGGCCTTCCCGGTTGATTGACTTTTTCATAGAGGATGACAGATAAATTATCTTGTGTTATTTCTATTGTTCTTTTTTTTTTTTAATACTAGGTTGTCTTTTGGTTTTTACAGGCTATTCTGTTTTTAAATCTTCAGTGGTGGTGATGAAATGAGATGCACAGTAAGGGTCGATCATGTGGATAAGGTTGACTCTTGGTACAAAAAAAAGTTGCAATGTTCGTGTCATAATTTTGATGAAATTCTGTAGGGTCAAAAATTGTTACAATAATAAGTGCACAAAACATATTATATTCCTTAAAATAATATGATAAAATCAAATCTCTAAACTGTTTTAAATCTATGGTAAGTTTTGTACAGTATGGAGACTATTGGATGGTGGCTAAGATCGTTGGTATAGAAGGTGGTTTGGACTGGTGTTATAACTCATGTAAGACACAAGGTTGTAGCAAATAACTTTCCCTAAATACTAATGGCTGCTACGACTGTAAGATAAAAGGTCATTTGGTTTTCCTACTTTTACACATTTATCTTGTGTTTGTCTTTTTTTGGGCAAGAAACTTATCTGTTACGGATTAAGATGATTCTGATTTTCCCAAAGACATGTTTAAACTCAAGGATTTTGAATGTTGAAGGCTCCCGGAGGTGTGGATAGCAACCAAGGTAATTTTTAATTACAATTTCGTTCTACCTCATGCAATAAAATTTTTTTAGCCTTGATTTTTTAATAGTTATTTTTGACCAGGGCATAACACCACTAGAAGCTACATATTCGACAAATCTAGAAGTCATCTCCATTGATGAAACTACTCCTGAGCAACCGTCTTTGAAGAGAGTAAACATGGATTGTTCATCGTCTTCAAAGAGTTTGAAAAAGCCTAAGATTGAACTTAATGCATGATAGCCTTGGTTGTTTTGTTTTTGATTTACCACACAATATTTATTTGAGTTTCATTTCTTCTTAGTTTGACTGGACCAATTAAATGCTTAACAGATGGATTAATTAACTCATGTTTTCTTAAGGGAAACTGTAAAGGAAGAAAAAACTAAAAAATGCACTAATTAAGTCATGTTTTTTTTTTTGTTTTTTTACAAAATGACAAAATTGCTATATATCTAGACAAAAAACATATGTTCCATACAAATGATTTAAGATAACAATTGATTCCTATAACTGAGTTGTTAGAGAACAAGTACATTTGCTCAATTTATAAAAATCATAAATAATGATATATAAAATACCAAAGTTATAACACCGCATGCGTAGATCTACACATTAACTATTAATTTGAGCAATTATTTGCTCAAACTCAAGCAATGATAACATCAAAAAATATAAATGATCCAAAACATATCTTCAATTGCACTATATAATATTTGATTATCTAATTTAAATAATTATATATTAATCCAAATATTTTTAATATATTATAACAAATCCATTCCGTGCATCGCACGGGCGAAAATACTAGTTGAAGATAAAAAGAATTGTCTAAGAAAAACAATAATAAAAATAGTAAGGGTACGTGTGTTTGATTAATGGGTTTACACATTAGGAATGAGAATCATAATCATAGTTAGTGTTTGATTGATAATTTTTTTAAACACAACTATGCGTTTTGATTACTCCTTCAATTAAAATTTTCATTCCTTAACTAAAAATGAGTAGCATTCCATCTTATTGGTAATCTAACTTTCCAGTTTGGATTAATACTTTTAGATTTTTTTTTGTTCATATTTATGCTTTGGATGTCATTATATTAGGATCAATTGACTTGATTTTCGTATTTTAAAAAATTTATTTCCATTATAGGGTCATAAATAACCAAATATTAATATTAATAATCATTCCATTTACACCCTATTACCAAACATATAAAATACTTTCATCAAAATTCATTACCATTGCCAAGTATTTGATTCTAATTTCCATTCTAATTCCATGTGTGGACCAAACGCACCATAAAATTCAATTGAAGCATGAATGGGCCTAACTTCGATTAAATTGAAAAGCCTTCAAAAGAATTCATTCGACAAATCGTGGCACGCACCGGCCCATAATATCACTTGGAATTTCACATCATCTACCCAATTATATTTCAATCATTATTGTGTGGATCATAAATAAAAAGTATATTTTTAAATATATTAAAAGTACATTATTTTTATACATAAAGCACATTATTTTAGAGTACATTATTTATGTACTGAAAGTACATTATTTTATATATACAATGAAATAATGTACCTTCAGTACAAAAATAATGTACTCTTAGTGTAATAAAAATATGTACCTTATATTCATGGTCCACATAGCTATGTGGACCATAGTCCACACAATAATTTGCCATTATATCTACTCTACTAATAATCTATATAAAGTTAGGTCTATAATCTATATTATTAATTATTACAAAATCCTTCATTTTAACTTCCCGTCCAAAACACTCATATACAATTAAAGTTTGCGTAATATTGTAAAATATGGTAACACAATTCATATTCGTACAACAATTGTACATTAAAATATAGTAATAAAATTTCTAATAAAATATATTCTTCCATACTGTCCTAATCGTAATATAATTTTAGATTAAAATTACTAATCGTAATAATACAGTACATATACATCTCGTCAACGTAATCTATACTATTAATAAAAACAAAATCCTTCATTTTAAGTTTCCACCCGACCCGAAAGACTCATATACTATTAAGATTTGCGTAATATAATATTGTAATATATGGTAATACAATTCCTATTCGTAAGACAATTGTATTTTAACTCTATTTTTCCAACTCAAATGGGTCAATGCAACTTTGAGAACCAATTTTTCATTCACTCATTACCCGTTTTGAGCGTACAATATATCAATCTCTTCGTCTAACTACGAAGAACCCGCATCCACTTTGGCCCGATTTGAATCGGAAGTGGATTCCATATATATTTGTACCACAAAATAGCCACTAAAATGTCTTTTTATGCTATTTTTTTCAACAATTATTTGTCCAGAGAATATCAACGCTCTACGGTCAACTAACAATCACTCAAGTGCTTATTCTATTACTCCCAGGTAAATTTTTTCCAAATATAGTTATACTTAGTGAATATCAAAATATAAATGTACCTCAAGATCTTGTAATAACTGACCAATAAGTAATTAAATTAATGATATATAATGCAATGCAGATTATCTACATATTGTATTTTTACACTTATTTTAGAACACTGAATTTTTGTGATATTTGTTGCATGCAAGAAAGACTCATACTATAGTTTATTTGTCGATTCTTATATGTTATAAATCATAATATCATAAGAAATGGATACTTTGATGAAATATGAAGCTTGAGTGGTCTGCCAATCAACGACTATGGACATCGCATTTCAATAGTTTGGATGAGCATCATCCCAAAAAGCCATACACTCCAGTTGGTAATCTGGAGTGAAGTTTGGATTAACAGTTTAGATATATGATTCATACATTCTAATATATTTTTATTTGTCTGATGCCAGTATGATTATTTGAATTTTGAAAACATAGAAACAAGCTCGAAACATACTTATATGCTTGAATGGTCTTATCTCAAAGTTAACTACACACTATCACACAATAATGTTTTATGTTGTATGTTAGACTCAAGGTTAGTAACTTCTTACAATAATCACAGACTTGCTTTAAATGTATGAAATATTGACAAAAATAATTAGGCTTTAGATGTAAGTTTTACTTATATATACCTGTGAATCTAAAACATTTTGAAATTTAGTGATTGGTAAAATCAATATATTTTACTGTTTGACTATCAAAACTAATTTTATGGAAAAAATCACATAATATACACATGTAAATCAAAAAATTAAAATTTCAATTTCAATAGTGACCAAAATCGGTAGTTTTGAAGTTGTCACTAAATGTGAAATTTCTTGTAGTGACTGTTATGACTCAATGTTTTGATTACATTAAAAGTGATTTTTTAAAATTTCAAGCTCAAGATATCGCACACTTGATGCGTCGCAGCTGGAAGGTCAGTGATCCGCTCGCCGACTTTAGATGTCGTTGATCAAATTAATCAGTACATGTGCGACATGAATATTGCACAAGGATGAACATATTTAAGTTGTGACTCTTTGTGTAAGATAGAATCAGATGATGAAAATCTATTAGAAGTACACGCTCCAAAATTATTAAATAGTTTGAGATTGTATGATTTTCTTAATCATTCATTGACATTAAAGGTCGGTGCACCTGTTATGTTATTGCGGAAAATAAACCATTCTCTTGGTCATTATAACGGTACGCGTCTCATCATCACAAGATTGGCAGATCACATTGTTGAAGCAAGAATAGTTAATGGAAACATGAAGGAACCAAAGTTCTTATCTTTCGAATGTCTCTCACTCCTTCTGATATGATATTGCCCTTCAAGTTCCAGCATAAATAATTCACATTGATGTTCGCATATGTCATGACTATCAACAAAAGCCTAGTGATTGTTAAAGGCTCTCCAAGATTACCCGTGGGATCGCACCTGCAAAATCCCACCTGGTCGGTCCGCTATGTGACCCACTTTGTAAGTTAAAGGACTTAGCTTATACTACAAGTAAAGGAGATCCACTTGTGCCTGCAAGGAAGGCGACTGATAGAGTGCAGGAATGATGTCGCCTAAGTAATCAGTCTACGTGTAGCTGCAGAGTGACTGACTAAGTAGACCAACGAGAGTGCTCCACGTCAAGCCACTTGCATATAGAGCATTAAATAGCTTAGCTGATATGCTTAGGGTGTCCCAATAGTTACTTTTGGGTTGAACTTGGAACAGTAAAATATGGGTGGATGGTGTTTTTAGTATTTCTCCTGCAAAATCAAGATTTTGCAAGTTTGGTGGGCCCCTCATTTTGGCAGCACCACTGCGCCTCACGCAAGTGTGCACTGCACGCGCCTGTCTAGGCACGTAATACTTTTTATTTTTTATTTTTTTTTTTATTTTTTTTGTCAGCCTTGTTTTATATTTTTTTTTCTTCCACCTTGTTTTCTCTTTCCTAATCACACTTACAAAATCTTCTCAAAAACTAAACCAAAATTCTAACTATTAGAGAAGGGCTTAGTATAAGTATGGGGTCCTCTTCTTACTTGTGATATCCAATGTATTGTCACACAAAGTCACATGTCAGATTCATCTCTTCGCAATATCACATCACTTGTGGTATTCACTACATTGTAACACTATATCACTTGTATTCGTCTTCTTCTCCATAATACAACATAGCTTTAGTCCGCTCGATCCTCACTTGGTAGACCGACTGGCTGGTTCGACCGACTAACTGACTAAGCGTCCTTCTACTTGCTCACTATATACGTATTCGTAGCGTAGTCTTGACTCCCGATCCAATTTACGCTATCAGGAATCAACTTAGGGATTCATGCATCTATATATTTCTTTAATATAACAAAACTAATTAATTAGACCAAATTTGTTCTTTTTACAAACTAGCGACAGTAACACAATTGCACATGAGACACTACCAACAGAAAAGAAGCAAACAAACAATGAAGACGAATTCATTGACAAACCTATCCAAAAGTGAATTACGAAGTTACAAAACTTGGATTAATTTCAACCAAAAGTAGTATCTACTACCTAATACTATACCATATATACCAACTATAATAAATATTTAAATAATTGCATTGTTTTTTAAAAAGTTCAAATTAAATATTAATTTTAATGTCAATTATAATAAACTGTTCTTATATAATCTTACATTGATTTATATATTTTAAATTACTTATTTAAATACAAACATTGGACATTAAATCAGTCGCGTGTAAATCTAAAATAGTGATAATATATTATCGTCACCCCCACAATATTGCATTTCACACTATGGAATCAAAAGCGCATTACACATCCTTTGAAATTACAAATTCAAACATACTTTATGAAAGTACTCTTAGCGGCACTATTATATTGGTATTTTCACTTATCAATTCAATCATTAGCCTCTCAAATTTAATCAAATTTAGTCCAAAATATTAAAAATACACTCATATTTAATAAGTATTGATACGCTCACAATTGAGTCGAACTTCACCGTTATTGAAATGATCCAGAATATTTCCAAGCTTGACCATAGAGGCAGCAAATTGCGGCTCAAACACTGAAGGCTGAGAAGCCAAGACGGCGACCAGAGGCTCAGTTCTCCGGTCAGAGTACAGCAACTGGTCCGTTAGCAAAACTCCCATTTTCTTCTCAAGATTTGTGTAGTATTGGACGTCGAAAGCATTGGGTGTAACGCCGTCAAGATTCACGTAATCTGATGCCTTTTTGCATTTCCTTCTCAACAAGTTGCGATAATGGCGGTTGATGGTTGGATCCGGTTTGCGAGTACCGTTGTAATTGGATAGCCTGAACTGCAAGGATTCACATGTACTCCTTCCGATGGTGTGCGCTCCTAAACATGGCACACGAAACATTTTAAGACATTCTAGGATAAAATTAAATGAATTAAATCAATGTTAAGAAAATAAATGTGTTTTTGTTGGGCGGAAGCCAAGTCCATCAATTGGTGATTAGGAGATTATTGTGTGGAGGCTAAGTCCATCAATTGATGACTAGGAGATTATTGCCGGGAGGCCAATGAAAGGCTAAGTCCAACACCTTGCCTCTTAAAAATTGTAAGGGTGGTCTATAAGAAAGTATCCAATCCCAGAAGACTGCAGCAAGTGTTAGAATAGAATAATATTTGTGGCTCCAAATTCATGAAGACCACTCACCATGAAGGCATGAAGCATTGTAGTCCATCAGTCTTGCACGTTCGTCGACAAATGCGTAGCTCCTTGCAACTTCCGCAATACTCTCTTGTTTGCCGCATTTCTTGCATAATTTTACATTATAAATAGTTACTTTGCTTTGTAATTCAATGCACATCAATCTTGAATTCATTGTTCTTCCTCTTTGCTTCTCACGTACATACATATATATTGATATATATATATTTTCATTGTTTACTCTTTTTGAGTATTAATATATATATATTATTATATTTTCCCATTTAGTAAATTCGTTTGTCATTTCTATTATTTTCCTATTATTTAACTTCTATAATTCTCAATTTTCGATTCTTCGCTTCCGCATTATTCCGCTATATTCCTAACAGCAAGTTAATCTCGAAAATGGACTATAACTTTTGTTGTAGTGGTAAAGGCTTAATCCTAATAGTTTTGTAGTATATACCTGAGAGGACAACCAAGTCAAGGACATTCAAACCATTGGATTGGAAGAAGTTAATCAAACGGGTGACACTTTCCCGGCCAATAGGGACGGTGTGATCGGCTTCTTTAGCCAGGGAAACTCGGCCGTCTTTCCTTCCAAAAGGAACCATCCAAAAGGGGCCTCCGACGGCGAGAGTGGCATCCCTGGCTGCGACGGTGAGAATGTCGGCGCAGGAGACAGTCTTAGGGCACTTCTTCTCCACCTCTTGCTTGATGTCGTTTATCGCTTCAAATCCCCTTAGTGACATGCTTGCATTTGCCTTCCTTTCACTTCCCTTGTGGTTTAATAGGATTGAACCATCACATCCCTACATATATGCATCTACATGTATTAATTCACATCAAGATATATGACTATTTTTATGTTGCAGAAATTGTAAAATGTCAACAATGTTACAAGTTTGATTCCATGAATAGTATATATATAAACCTCCTAGTTTGACATACACCTTCGGATAGTGACAGGACTTTTCCGGTCTTATCATTCAAAAAAATATTATAAAATGCATACCCACCCTAACGGCGCAGTCGTGGAAGTGCAACCTAATGAGGGCGGGAGCAAGGGTGCGATCCCTTTTGATCCATTGCATAATTTTATTATGCACAATTTGTTCCAGTTGTGGGCAGCTGTTCATATAGTAGTCGAAAGACAGGGCGTTGTTGAGAGTGGCGTGAGCCGGTGTCGCTGCCGCCGGCCTTTGGTGGCTGCCCTCAATCGCCAGGACTTGCAAACTAATGACCAATATCATACGCCAAAACTGCTTCATTATTTATGTATGAATGTATGTATTTTCACTTGATCCACAACAAGCTTTGTGTGCGGGGGTTAGTTTGATAAAACAATCACTTTATATACACTTACACAAACAGAGACTATGACGATGACAACAACATATATAATATCATTATTATTTTAAGTAGTGACACATAAATATACTACGTGAGATGCACCACCTTCAGCGCAGCAATTCTGATCTAACAACGTGCGTACAAGTAAAGTTTGAAATAAAGCTACAACAGCGTTGTGTTCTAGCTACCAATTTCGCTGATATTTTATGCCACACATTGTGTTTTTGTTTTTTTTTTTTTTTTAATCGGAAGGAGGGATGACCTTGACCACGGTCCCCAGAAAGTACTGGTCTTCCAAGATAGTCCTCTCACAGTCTTGCGGGGCTAAGAGCATCACCACTAATGGTTATTTGTGGAGATCATGTCAGATTAATGCCATGTTGGAAGGAGGGAGGAGAGGAGAGAGAGTGAGAAGGGATCATCTGTAAATTGGGGTGAATAGCATAGTAATTTAGGGGAGCAGCTGACACAAACATCTTCCTGCTGCGCGCGTTATGCGCACAGCAGGCGTCCACTCGGACGCGTGCACGGCACGCGCGGCGTGCTTGACAGGCCTGAATTTTAATTTTTTTTTTAAAATTAGTTTTACTTTTTTTTACTCCCCTCTCATTTTCTCTTTCCTACCTACACTTACAAAAACTCCTCACGAATAAACTCCATTGATAAGGATGCTCTAAATACCCTAAACTTAATGATTTAAGAGTTATCTTATAAGTTCTACTTTAGCGGTGGGGTAGAAGTTGCATTACCAGAAAGATATTGGAAGGTTACGCACTAGGAGACCTAAAGTTCAAAAAATTTATTAGAAATGATGAAGACTCCTTATACATAGCAGACTGTACATAATGATGTCATAGACCACGCCCAGGATATCCTCCTTGATTCTAGGCTTCTAGTCACTCCCCCGACACAACTAGAAAAACAAAACTTCAATTTCTATCCATTTTTGTGGCTGGAAATTGAGAGATTTTCAGCCGGGTGAAAAACACAAAAATGCATGTACTGTGTTGTATATCATCCATCATTATTTCATAAACCATGATTTACACAGCGGTATGGACCATAAATAAAAAAAGTATATTTTAATATGCTAAAAGTACATTATTTCTGTACATAAAATATATAATTTGAAAGTATATATATTGGCTCTGTTTGGTAAATGGTTGTTGGCTGATTGGGTTGGCTGTTTGGATTAGAAGGTATGATTTGTTGATAATATTGGCTGATTGTAGAAAGTTGTTTGATAAATTGGCTGTTTGCTGATGGCTATTTGGTATAATTTCTTTTCTCAAAAAGCTAATTGAAAAGGCTGCTTTGAGTAGCCTTTTGAATTAATTGAAAAGGCTGCTTTGAGTAGCCTTTTGAATTTTAGTATTTTAGACTTACAAAAAGCTTATTAACCAAACAACTAATAGTGGTTAAATAAGCCAAAATTAGCTGATAGGCTGATTATTTATCAAACAGGGCCATTATTTTGTATATTATCAAATAATGTACGTTCAATACATAAATAATGTTTTTTTTTGTAGTATATTAAAAAGGAATAAGGTTCAAATTGACTACTGAACGTAACCTGAAAGTGAAATTAGGCCACTGAATAAAAAAATGCAATTAGACCACTGAACACTTCAAATGTATAGTATGCAATTTAACCTGATAGCAGGTTACCATACATTTTTTCATGTTACTTGCTTAGGTGGACTTTGAGTTGGCATTTTAAAATAATTTTTAATAATAAACGATTAAAATAAAATAAAATAAAATAAAACACACACACACACATGTGGCCTCCCGCCTCCCCACTTTAATAATAACCTTGCCACCTTGATAGGAAACCTGTAGATGAATCAAATTTAATCAATTAATTTATTATTATTATTATTATTATTATTATTATTATTATTATTTACGGAAACTCAACTTCTTTCACAAAATAACTTTTACTTTATTATGGTGTGTGTGTTTTTTATATAGTTTATTATTAAAAATTATTTTAAAATGTCAATTCATCGTTCATGTAAGCAAGTAACCTGATTAAATAGATGGTAACCTGCTATCAGGTGAAAATTGCATATTTTTGGAAGGTTCAGTGGCCTAATTGCATTTTTTTTTTGTTCAGTGGCCTAATTGCACTTTCAAATTATGTTCAGTGATCAATTTGAACCTTATTCCTATTAAAAATGTATCTTGTATTCATGGTGTAAAGAAAAATTTGCTATATCATCTCATCTGCGTCATTTATTTATTACAGCAGGTCAAATTCCAAATATTGTTTTTGGATATTCAGTTTAAACACCTTTTGAGAACTTGAGATTATGGTGCAAGAGCATTATTGGGTGGACCATGGTCCACACAATTTGGATCATAAATAAAAAGTATACAATATTTTATATAATATACATTTATTATACAGATAATATACTTTTAATATATTAAAAATATATATTTTTTATGATTTACATAGAAATGTGTGGAGCATGGTTCACATAATATATAATTTGTCCTATTGTGCACGGATGAGCCAATAACCCCACGGCCTAATAGCTTGAAGCCTAAACAACTATACTAGCCCAAGTTGTTGGCTCAAGGCATTGGAACCCATTTAAAGAATTAAATCAAGTCAATTTCTTTCCAGATACAAGACGCAAATTGCACTATCATTATTACATGAACCATTATCTATATCGCTATGTGAACCATAAATAAAAAATACATTTTTTAATATATTAAAATTATATTATTTAAATACTGAAAATACATTATTTTATATACTATCAAATAATGTATATTTTTTTGAGTACCACTGACTCGGTTACAATGTAGTATTGTACAACTTACCCTCCAACATGGGGTGCAACCAAATGCAACTACCGGATGCCACTAGACCACAAGGTCATTGGCAAATAATGTACATTCAGTACACAAATAATCTACTTTTACTCTTTTAGTATATTAAAATTTACTTTTTATTCATGGTCCACACAATTATATACGCCATGTTGTACACAATAATTTACCCTAATTCCCTCTAGCCACTTTCTCTACTATAGCAGGCATCTTTCTCTCATTTTCGGGCCGAGCTTCATCTTCTTCATGAAGAAATACCTCCATTAATGGCTCCCAAGAGTTCAACTATGTACATGTAGCCTTATAATAAAATAGTGAAACTCCTTGGACCATCTTCAACCCATTTTATACCAAAACACTAAAAAGTCCACCAAATGTCACATCAAAATGAATATTTTGCATTTTCTTATACCAAATTTTATTCATTTTCAACCCATTACACCAAAATACCAAATTTCTACCCCAAGGAGCCATTTGGTTCGCGGAATCTTAGATTACCCCAGGTAATAGGATTATCTGCAAGGTAATGTGAGATTTTGGGAATGTAAGATTACCTTATGTGTTTGGTTAAATTTGTAGAAATGTAATATTAACTTGTTTGGTTGAAGGTTATGTTTTAGGTTATATTACATCAATTACATAAATGCCCTCATAAAAATTGAAAAGTGTAAATTTCAAGTCTCTTTTTATTTTTTATAGTTCAAAATTTAACAAAATGCTTCTACTACTACTAATAATAATAATAATAATAATAATAATAATAATGGAATGTATAAAAATACTGTTAAGATACAATTCAACAATTGAGTTTTAATCTTAAGCCACTCCATTATCTCACTTAATTGACCCACTCTATTCATAAGCCATGCAAGACCAACGCCCAACATGACCAAATAATTCAGCCCACGAATCATTAAAATCCAGCCCATAATCAATTAATCCTCATTCGGCCATAGCAACAACTCAACCAAAGAAGAATAGTTGAGGGCAATTTTAGAATATTAAAAAGTAATCTCACATTACCTAACCAAAATTGGGTAATCAGATTACCTCAAACATACCCCATTTCCTATGCGGCGGTCATCTTATATTACTTAACATTTTAGATTACCTAAACCAAACATGGTAATATAACATTACCTTCTTCATATTACCAAGGTAATGTTAGATTCCTTAAACCAAACGCAAATGTTAATCTACACTAAAATAATTTGGTATCTCAAAATTTAAAACTTTATTAGTTTGAATTTAATTAGTTTAATATAAAATATAATTTGTGATATAAATAATACTCCGTAATATTTTTGTACAATTTAACCGCTATTTGGTATAAAACTAATTTAACATTATTTTTTTAAAATGTATTTTATTTCACAATAATAATATAGCATAAAACATCTATCACATTTAATTGTCACAGTTACTATATCATTCCCACATATGATCAATTAATGCATTACAGAGTGCATAATAAGCTTAATTATACTATGTATTTTCTAATATAAATAGTATGTAATATGTATTTTAATTCTTATTATATATGTCATAGTTATGTTTAATGTATTTAATTTTTAGTTAATATATATTTAATATAGTCTTGTATACAAAAACTAAATATCCAGTGCAATTGTATAATTGCCAGTTATTTACGATAAAATAAATACAATTGAACAAGCATTGCAACTACTTATAAAGCAATGTGCACATAAATTGTATACACAGTGCATCCAATACACAATATAGATGCAAATACAAAATAACTTAATTATTTACAAAAAGCAACTAAATTATACTCCGTAACAAATATGCATCCAATATTGGAATACAGATCAACAACACATTCTAAAACAAGCCATATAATACACAGACTCAAAACAAAAACAATACCTTACTCCATTGCGATCGTATAAGCGAACAACAATCTATGAAGAATTTGCAAAAGAAGAAATGGGAACTCCTACGCGATCAATAAACTCAAACCCCTCTACGCACCACAAACATACAAATATAGTTCGACGAAGAAATACTCGATCACGGGAGGTGTTAATTAATACGAATGAAAATGCAAAATAATAGCGCGTGATAGATCACAATAGCATAACAGATTAGGAAATAAAAAAAGTAAAAGACAAGAAACCCCTTACCACCGGCGAGACGCGAAAAAATCCTGAGCAATGACTGACGTTGGATGAAAGATGATCAACGGATTGCATTTGTTCTTAGCGCAGTACGCATGTGAACATAATCCTATATATATATATATATATATATATATATATATATATATATATATATATATATATATATATATATATATATATATATATATATATATATATTATATAGTGCGGTCGCACCACCATGTATACTGTAGGAAATAATTCTCGAAAAACCCAAGAAAATGGACGAAATAGAAAATCCACAAAACAAATAAATAAAATAAATAATTCCAGGAATTTAAACCTACACAAAGGTTAGATAAACCTGGAATAAGGAGGGACGGAGATGAACGGACTTTGGGGTAGTTGTAAGCACGAGTCGAGTTGCCTCTGTCCTTAAAACCTTATTTACCGCCTCCCGGGGTGCTGGAGCGTTGCGGCCTAGGTTTCCCAAGATAAAACGTACTACGATCCCTGTGCCCGGCGAATGAGAATGTGGGATGGACACAGGTGGCTAGAAAGAAGGTTGAGCAGAGTTTCGAGGTGGAAAACTGAATATTTACATTGGCTAATATGCTTATATACTGTGTTGTACAAATGCTACTACTCACCTAGAAGAATATATAGGAGATGAAGGATTAATGGCATTGAACATGGCATTCAATTCTGGCTTTGTAACCTCCTCCCACTAGCCAAGTAATAACCCTGCCACTAACATGGTATTAACTCTAAAAATAACTATTGGACTATATTAATTCCATAACGTATTGAGTTAATCACCTGAATAGTCACTACGGAAGTGAACCGTTTTGGCCAGAGTCTCTTGCGAGAGGTCACTGCAATTACGACCGGAAGATCGACTTCGAGAGGCGACTTAGAGCTACGATACCTGTGCAGGTTTCGAGAGTTCAACTCTTAGCCGCTAGAGATCGACCAGTGCAACCAGGAGATCACCGCTATCGCAAGCTTCCATCGCGACTGCGCCTCGAGACATCGGCACGTCTCGCACGCTGCCAGTCATCGCTGATGGCTCGAACTGCCCGGGCGCGAGACATCAATGCCTAGTCGAGACATCGTTGATGTCTCGACACTGCCCAGCCAACCGCAAGACATCAACGTATGTCTCGCACGCTGCTGCTCGCCTGCGAGAGGTCGATCTCTCGCAAGCAGTGGTTACGCGCGAAAGATCGCCTTAGAGAGGCGACTCAGAGCTACGATAGATCGACCTGTGCAGGCTTGCTATCGCAAGCTTCCATCGAGACATCGGCATGTCACGCCCGGACAGTTGAACTCTCGAACTGCATAACTTGGCCTCTCGAGACATCGGCATGTCACGCCCGGGCAGTTGCACTCTCGAACTACATAACTTAGCCCGCAAGGCCAACCAATTTTCAGGTGCCGGCGTACAGGAGTTAAGTCTTTTCAGGCTCATTTTGGGATTTGACTTGCACCCCCCATGCGCGCGAGAGAGAGCATCTATGCTATACAAGTTAACAAGTCATAAAAGACCCTTGTATATATAGTGGGTGAAATCTTCTTCCCAAACCAATGTGGAACAAAAAGCTTTACTTAAAGCTTTTCCCACACAATTCCATCTCTAATGGGTTTACTTTGAGAACCAATTTCTCATTCACCCATTATCCATTTTGAGTGTATAATATATCGATCTCTTCGTCTCACTACGAAGAATCCGAATCCACTTTGACCCGACCCAAATCGGATGTGGACCCTACATATATTCTAACATTAAGTGGTGTACATTTGTATAAAGAGTGGTGTGAGCCGCACCGACCGCACGGGAAGGCGCGACCACATTAGAAATCTGTTCAAATGTGGTCGGGCCTTCCCGTGCGTTCGGTGCGGTTCACACCACTCAATGTTAGAAAATGCACCACTCAATGTTAGAAAACGCACCACAATGAAAATACACAAAAACACCATAAAACACACCACACACCCAAAATAATGCACCATAACTCTCCTGCCCCCAATGGTGCATTTGCTAACAATGTGTGGTGTATATTTACATACCTAGTGGTGTGTTTTTTGATGATGCATACCTAATGATGCACATTTGTTTGGTGTATTTTTTAACATTGAGTGGTGTATATTTGTATACATAGTGGTGCGGCCGCACTGACCGCACGTTAAGGGGCGGCCACACCTGATCATGACCATATATATATATATATATAAACGATTTTAATTTGAAACACAATCCTTTAAAATTTCTAAGAATAATCATAGCGGATTTGGGTATTCTGTTGTTGAGGACATTACAGAAAGTTGTTACAATCTGGATGTTTATCCCAACATGACTTATAATTTGTAATCTTATTGTTTAAACACTAAAGAATGAAAGATGGCTGACTTTAGGTAGTGTTTAGAGTTGATAATATTCGTCATGTTTTTGTCGCCTTTGTTTGGCCTTAGCATCTTTCAATTATGTAAGCCATAAATTAATGCCCAACAATTATACTTTTGCTTGTAAATTATTGAAGCCCTAATTAATTTCCTTAGAAGAAGAATCTTTCCAGCTTAGATAATTAATATTCATTGTTTCTTCTAACATAAGTATCCAAACAAATTAAAGATCGAAATTATTTGGTTCATGCATAGCTAAGTACAAAGTCCTGTGATATTCTTCATATATAATTCAGATCAGATCGCTGTTCCGTAGGTAGTCCGTGAACTTTTCATCAGGATTTGAGAATCACAAAAACTTTTTGTGAAAAATGGAAAAGGAATTAGGCTAGAGATCCTATGAGGGAAAATGACATTTTTTTCCCCCTATGTTATATGCTTATCACACTTTTTTCCCCTGTGTTATTAAAGTGGCAATTTTCCCCCCTCAGTTATTTTAAAAGTGGTAGTTTTCTCCCTTGTAATGTTAAATTGACATTTTTACCCTTAAAAATAACTATTTCATTTATTTTTATTCTCCAATCAATTGTTACTAATATGTATGGAAGATCACGGTTCGATACGAACCTAATCGAACACTGTAGCAATTGAACTTAAATAGTATAGACGGTTACGGTTACGATTCAGAACCGAAAAAATAAAATAAAATAATTGTTAAATTTAGACAATTTTTAAATAAGAAATAAAATTATAAAAATAAATACGTAGTAAATAAATACATAAGTTTTGATTGGTGGTTTAAAATCAAAATTGGAACCGAACCGTACCGATTTATCAAAATAAGTGTTTGATTATTTTCACTATATATGACTCTGGTTAAGTTTCGGTTCACGGTTCAACAATTATTTAATTTTAAATTTTTCGGTTCTGAATCGTAATAACCAGAACCGTCCATACTATTTCGATATGATTGCTACAGTGTTTGGTTAGGTTCGAACCGAATCGTGATCATCCATACATATAAATAATAATTTGTTGGAGAAGAAAAATAAATGAAATAATTATTTTTAAGGGTAACAATGTCAATTTAACATTTCAAGGGGGAAAACTGCCACTTTAATAACACAGGGGAAAAAAGTGCTATATGCACTTAACATAGGGGGAAAAAGTGTCATTTTCTCGATCCTATAATTACCATTTTTTATTAGTCCATAATGTTATTTTTTATTGAATACGTAAATTCTTTATTAATGAAAGGTATTGTCGAGGGCTAGTTACCCATAGCTATTTTAAACTAAGAAGGCGAGTAGGCCGACTCACGGAAAGTTGAACTTTAACTCCTTATAGGCTATGTTTGGCAAATATAGCTGAAAAGCTAGCTGAAAGCTGAAAAGCTATAAGCTCGAAGCTGAAATATTAAAAGCTATAAGCTCGAAGTTGAAATCTGAAGAGCTGTTATGCTTAAAAGTGTTTGGTAAAATTAGCTTTTTGATAAGTTGATAAATGTAAAAGGACTAAAAAGGACATCTTCATAAAATTTAAATAATTTTAAATTTAAATAGGTTTGTTTACATATTAAAATATAAAATAATAAAATCAATATATTTTAATAAAAATATAAAAAAAAAATATTTGTCAAAACCCTAAAACTCTCCTCCTTCTCTCTAAACATCCTGCTTTTTCCGGCCTTCCTGTTTCCTCCCAGCGGTCGCCGCCTCCGCTAGTTAAGTGGAGGCGGCGCCTGCACTCTTCATCCTGGTCATCACCGCACATTCGCCACCCTCACCGCACATCCGTCGTCATCATCATAGTAGCCCTCCGCCATCCACCACCAATAGCAGCTTCCTCGCCTTCCGCCGCCGTAACAGTTGCTCCGCCTTCCACCACCGCAGTGGCTCCTCCGCCTTCCACACCGCATCAAGCCTCTCCGTCCTTCCACCATAGCATCTTCTTCTCCACCGCAGCTGCTCACCATCTCCCTTCTCCTTCGCAGATCTCGGACCAACCGCAACCGCCTCCAACCGTCGCAGTAGTCTCCCCTTCCAACTTTGTTGTCCTTTATCCCTCTTTTTTATGCTTTTTCTCCTAATAATTATTGTTATTTTTGTCTCCTTTTGCATCTATTGCAGTTTATTGTGTTTTCACTCTCGTTTCTTTGACGAGTTTTTCCCTCTCGTTATTTTCACGAGGTTTGTTTTAAAGTGCGTTAAGATATATATGGTCATGGCGTTTGTGATACTCATCCTGGGCAAAGTAGATGACAATCAAATACCCAATCTGAACATCAGTTCAGTCGGTAGGATACCCACTGATTAATCGGTCAAAGATACAAGACCGGATATGTACCTTCAGTTGAGAATAATGTCAATGGACTTCAGTACGAAGATAAAGACTCGGGTGGTTTGCAAGTGGTTCCATCCAGAGGTCTACTTGTCTACATTCGGCAAGACCATCAATTATTTGAGAAAAGTTTTAAGGTACTCTAAGGATCAAAACTCTGTTGTAACACAGTCTGCGAATCTAAATTTTATTAGCGTAGCTAGAAAATTTGGTTCTATGTCAGATTGTATGGAATGGCTTTACATTTCATTGAACCTTGTTGTAATTGTTTCTAATGTTTATTAATGCAGTCTATCGTTCAAAAAAAAAAACAAAATGTTTATAATTAATAAAATTAGTTCATACAAAAATTATATATGGTTCAAACACAAATGTCAAATTGAAATTAAAACGAAATATATTGATCGAATTGAAAAGGCTAAAAGAGTTTTAATTGGGTGGGTAAATGATGTCATTTATTTAAAATAATAAGGATAAAGATGGAAAAAAGTTAAGAAGCTACTAGCTTATTTTTTAAAAGCTACATAGGCTCTGTTTGGCAGAGCTTATTTAGGAGCTTATAGCTTATTTTAAGTTACTAATAATCTATAAGCTCTGTTTGGTAATGTTCTCAAAATAAGCTAGTAGCTTAAAATAAGAGCTTATTTTGAAACGCTACTTGGGGTAGCTTTTCAAAATAAGCTAGTAGCTTTTTAACTTTTTTCCATCTTTATCCTTATTATTTTAATTAAATGATATCCTTTACCCCTCTCAATTAAAACCCTTTTGACATTTTATTTTCATTATGTTTGGTTGTAATTTCAGTTTAATATTTATGTTTGAACATTAATTTTTGTATGAACTAATCTTATACGGAGTAAATTATAAATATTTTTTTTACTTTATATATTTTCAAATATATGTTCTTACTTTATATTTTATTTAAATATATTGATTTCATTATTTTATATTAATATATAAACAAGCCTATTTAAATTTAAAATTATTTAAATTGTATGAAGATGTCTTTTTTAGTCTTTTTACATTTATCAACTTATCACAAAGCTAATTTTACCAAACACTTTTAAGCATAACAGCTCTTCAGATTTCAGTTTCGAGCTTATAGCTTTTCAGTTTTCAGCTACTTTTCAGCTTTCAGCTACCTTTTCAGCTAGGTTTGCCAAACATAGCCATAAAGTAGCGTTTCAAAATAAGTTATTATTTTAAGCTGCTAGCTTATTTTGAGAATATTACCAAACAGAGCTTATAACTTATTAGTAGCTTAAAATAAGCTATAAGCTCCTAAATAAGCTCTGCCAAACAGAGTCATAGTCTTTTGTTGGCTAGAATCGTAAGACAGAGTTTACTCAGTATGTAATACTACATCAGAAATAAAATGTTTATTACTTATATGAGATGTAAAAGTATTACATTTTTCATCAAAAGTTTTACATTTTCCTTTAAAAGTGCAACATTACTTATAAGGAAAAATATAATATTTTAATGAAAAAATCAATACTTTTACGTCAAAATATAAAAGTATTACATTTGAATTCAAAAGTATTACATTTCCCTTATAAGTAACAAACATTTTATTTATGATTTAGTATTATATTTGCATATTTTTCATGACGCGACATGTGAATAACGATCTGTGAGACGGTCTTACACAAGTGTGATCCTTAATTTTTTGGGTAGTACGTGGTCGATCGTGGGATTGTCACCCAAACTCTGTAAGAGCATCCTTATCAGTTGGAGTTTTTTCTTCAGTTTTTTGTGGGCCCCAACATCCACATCATCATCTTCCATCTTACTCAATCACAATAACTCTTCCCCACACTAGTTTGAGTTTTTTCTCAGTTTTTTGTGGACCCACCATTTTCCCCCACTATATTTTAATTAATTAATTATTTAATAGCATTATAAAAATTATAATTACAAATGATATTTTTTATTATATTTAAATTAAACATGTCAAAATTAAAATAAATTTACAATTATAAATTTTCAAAAAAAATTAAAAAGAATTATATAAACAAGAAAAACTAAAAATAAAACTAAAACAATAATTATTTAAACAAGAAAAACTAAAAAAAAAAATTCAAAAGAATTATATAAACTAAACAAAGAGTAACAAAAAAATTATAAAAAAAAAAAATGTAAAATGTTTGGCCGTTGCTCAGTCGGTCGTTGCTACCGCAACTGAGCAACGGCCAAAAAGATTAAGAAAAAAAAGATAAAACTAAACAGTCAGAGTGGCCGCCAGTTGGCGGCCACTCTGACTCGCCCCAGTGGGCGCGTGAGAGACACGCGCCCGCTGGGGCGCGAATTGTGGCGCAATCGCGCCTTATGCGATGTTTTTTTTTTTTTTTTTTTTTCTCCTGCAATATCTTTGATTTTGCAGGGGAAATATCTCCTCAAATTTTTATCTCCATATCAGTTATGATCCCTTCCACTGAGTTTTTTCTCTGTCATGATCCCTCAAATATGCATAGATGTAGTTGCTCTAACAAATTTCAATAGGAAGTAATAATTGTAGAATGCTTGTATAATCCTTTATATAGTAAAAATATTTGTGTCAACATAGGCGACCTGTCATGCATGTAGACTGCAGTGGTTTGAATATTTTGCTGGTTGACTTACGAAACTCATACGTTAATGTGTTTCAACCCTAAATTTCCTCATACAGGTTGATGGGTTGGCCTGCAAACTAGTTTTTGAAAGAATAAAAAAAAAAATTTCTTCGAACTATATTATCAATAAAGATAAATGCGTTCCACGTTCAATAAAAAGATTTCGTCTGCAATTAAACAACTAACCATCTTTAAAACAACGTTAAATTTGAACATAAGCCACGTACAAAAATCTTCGAAACCAAAGTCATGTTAAAGTAAAATAAAAAATTACAATTACAATAAAAATTGAAAATTAAAAGAAAAATTAGCCACCCAGGTCATATTAAATTGGGAGACAAGAAAATTGCATACGCGATCATTATATTCATAAATTAAAGTAAAAAGACAACAAGATTTGGTAGCTCAATCCAATTACAGTCAAAGCAATCCTAATCCAGTTATTTATTTATTACTTGTTTATTATATTGTATTATTTGTAAAGTATAGCATGGTAAAAATATGCACGGAGTGTTAATTAATAATATAAAATAAAAATGAGTCATCATATCCATTTTGTAAGTTTTCTCTAAGAAGCCATTTAACATCAGTGCATGTCGAGTTGATATACCTATTTATATTAGATATATATGTCTGATTAGATTGGATAATGTGTGATAAACGTACACAGCAGAACTAGGTAGACCATCATGGTTGTATACTGTTCAGCACCGTAAAAATTTTCTATTCATATAATACATGAAATATTACATCACTTCACGTTATTTCAATCCTTTAATGAAATATTAATTCATTTTTTAATAATTATAAAATAAACTTCATTAAAATCCATAGAATATTGATGAGATGACACATGTTTCTTATCGAGTATGCATAATTAGTTTAGGGTTGTCATCTTAGCTGACCAGTATAGAAGAATAAATAAAAAATCATCAATAGCTTGTTGTGAGTTGATGAATAAAAATAAAATTTTTCTCTCTTGATCATAAGTTTGAAATTCAGTAAAAGCAATTTTAGTGAGACTTAGAGGATGTCTAATTGTTTTAAGTTTTTTGACAGATTTTTTTAGTTCAATGAAATTAATTAAAGGAAGTGAGAATGATAAAAAAGAAAAGTCAAAGTGACCGTCAATTGACAGCCACCCTAACCACGGGCCCTGCGGGTGCACGAATAAGATAACAACCTCACATTTCTCTTTCCTAATTTCTCTATTCTTCACCTCACCCAAAATCCATTTTAAAAAATGCCAAAAAATCCTATTGGAATTGCTTTTATATTAGATTATTATACAATCAAAACATGAAATTGACAAGTAGCAGTATAGTATTTGAAGAATATGTAATCATTTTTGGTAAAAGGGTTTAGTTTTGTGTGAGAAAATAATGTGTGAAGTGGGAAGTTGGTTGCAGAGACGTGCAGGTGGGGTGTCTGGTTGACTTTGTAAAATGGTGTAGCTTTGAACAAATAAATACAATCTGAACTCAACGACTAAAGGTGAGCATAGAAATATGGAAACTCAACTGATCCCTTTCAATAAAGGGCCTTAAATAATTTAGAGCTAACACACCAAAACTAGCAAACCCATCATTTCATCAACTTCCCGCATTCATTTCTTCACAACTTCGTCAGTCATCAACCACTGTATCTTCCCTTATGCAACCCCAAATCTCAACCCCTTTCATGCCAAATTTTTATTTTGAAAATTGAACCCATATGGTCAATGCTGTTTGTGGATTTACACTGCATTTGGGTGGATCAGAGAATTAGGAAGGTAAAGAATTACAATTCTGTAGAAAAAAAATAAAGTGTGAATTTAAATTATATCGTTGTTTAGTAGACATGAATATAATGATGGGGAATTGTAAGAGAAGAAGTGAACAAAGACTAAAATGTCCTTCTATAATAATAATATAATACTCCGTAATAAAAAAAAAAGGTAAAATAGACATTTACCATGGAATTATAATTCCATAAAAAGTGTGAAATTGTAATTTCCTCCGACCAAACAATTCCATAGAGTTTGAAAGGAAGAATTACAATTCCATCCTACCAAACACCCATTAATTCATTCATGAAACATGGCAAATCTGTCATTCTTAAGGGTAATTAAGGAAGGATTTTGTTGTGTCGGAATGGAATTGGCTCGATCGGAAATGGTGGTTAAATGGTTGGTGGGATAAAATGTATAGAGGACCATTGATTAATGTCCTAAAAGCTTGTGGATGAGAGATGAGACGGTA
The DNA here is from genome assembly GCA_003576665.1 of Ipomoea trifida. Taxonomy (NCBI): domain Eukaryota; kingdom Viridiplantae; phylum Streptophyta; class Magnoliopsida; order Solanales; family Convolvulaceae; genus Ipomoea; species Ipomoea trifida. The sequence goes on along the minus strand of CP025655.1, from coordinate 14,456,220 downwards.
ATGGGATTGGAGGTACGTTTGGACCATGTTTTCAGGGAACAAAACTGGTAACGGACTTTCTTGCTATGATTTCCTTTCACCATGCTTAAGGTTTGCCCGTGTGGAAAGATTGCACATTTGCACAAGAATGCTTGCTTGGCCTAGGCACATTCTTGTTTGCATTGGACAAGTATTCGTTTCTTGGGTGATCCGTGATCTCCTCTTAATTTTTATTAGAACTTGACTTAATAGTTAATAGAATTGCTTAATTCATTTTATGGAATATGACTACGTTAGTGACAACTTTGACTTAATAGTATCCATAAAATTGCCTAATTCGTTTTATGGAATATATTTGTTTATGTGAACTATTTATTTATGATATTCTTCTTCTTCTTCTTTTTTTTTTTTTTTTTTGATAAATACACGACATGTTTCAGGTCTTTCTTCGTCCGTCTCCGGAAGGCACAAGAGTTGGCCTAGAGGGAATCGTCAGTTCTGGGAATCAAACCCGAGTTCCCCCGAAATTCTTCCCCACAAAGATGACATGTCTGTGGCTCTTCCAAATAAGAGGTCACAGGTTTGACAGATACTACATTGTAATAGAATCAATAATACTACTGGATAACACTTGTATGAGATCATCTCACGGGTCTTCAATCCGTGAGACGGGTTGAATATTAGATTAAATGGTTAAATTTTTTATTAATAAATCGGATCTTTGACCTCATTAATCAAAGATCTGACCCATCTCACGGATTGAGACCCGTGAGGCGGTCTCACATAAATTTTTTGTCCTCAAAAAAATTATAATAGTGATTGTTATTATGTAATATTTATTATTTTATTATAAATTGAAAGGGCAAAGAAAATGAGTATTATTTTACACCAAAAGAAATACTAAATACTAAACTCATTATATTAATCATTATTGTGTGGACCATACTATTAAATAATGTACATTTTTTTTAAACAAATAATATACATTTAGTATATTAAAAATATACTTCATTATTGTGTGGACCATACTATTAAATAATGTACATTTTTTTTTAAACAAATAATATACATTTAGTATATTAAAAATATACTTTTTGTGGTGTGTATACCATCCCATTATTTTTCCTCATCCACTCCATGCATCTATCCACTCTTAAATTCAAAGTGATTTAACATGAACACAATTGTATATAGTTTTTTTCTTTGCACTTCTAAGACTCCCTTTGACCTATGCGTCCAATCATTTAGGATGGAGCAACAATAACCTACCTTTTTCATTAATTAATCTATATCCTAAAAGCCCCTCTCTCTTCTCTATCTCGGGCTCTCTGTTGCATAGATATTAATAAACCATCTCTACTCTACTGCATTTAAGAAAGACACTCATCTCTGATCTCTCGTTGTGAATGGAGCAGCTATTCGGTGGCCATTAATGGAATTGTTTTGGTCAACGGACTGACAGCCTACATATCTTCATGCCTTGCCGCCTCTTTCCTTATCTTTTCCTCTCTAAAACACCCATTTCAAGAATCTCAACACCACTCCGCATTCAATTCGCCACGCCCCTTTTCTGCTGCGATTGCCCAAACCCAGCAATTAAATCCTCTCTGTTTTACTTATTCTAGACAGTTGTGTCGTCTTCTTAAATGCCAAACCCACCCTCTCTTCCTCTTCATGCAAACCTGGTTTTTGCTGTTGTTAAGTGGGCAATATCACAGTAACTCGCTGAGAGTTTTCTTTAGTGATCAGAGGGAATTGTTAAATGGGCATTCCAAACCCAGTTTTTTGTGTGTTGGTGATTGCTGTGGTGTTAGCGATATTATCTTCAAGCGGATATGTAAGGTGCCAAAACACAAGCTCGACTTTGAGGGTTCTTTTGGAGGTGAAAAGATCGTTTGCGGAGGGGGGAGTGTTGCAGGGGTGGTCGGAAAAGAACCCAAATTACTGTTCATGGCAGGGTGTCTCGTGCGATGGTTCAATGAAAGTGGTGAGTTTGAATCTTTCTGACTCGTCACTCGGCGGGTCGGTCTCGCCCTCGCTCGGTCTTCTAACTCACCTGCTCCACCTTGATCTTTCTTCTAACCACCTCTCAGGACCCATTCCACCTGCCCTCTCAAACCTTTCTTCCTTGGAATCATTGCTTCTGTTCTCTAATCAGCTTGTTGGCCCCATTCCATTCCAACTTGGGCTGCTTACCAATCTCCAAGTCCTCAGAATAGGAGACAATGGCCTGACAGGCCAGATTCCTACTTCTTTTGGGAATCTTGGGAATCTTGCTACTCTTGGATTGGCTTCATGTTACCTCAGTGGTCTGATTCCTCCTCAACTTGGGAGACTCACCCAGCTTCAGAATCTGAATTTGCAGCAGAATCTGCTGGAAGGTCCTTTGCCACCTGAGATTGCCAACATTTCTAGCCTCACTCAATTTAGTGTTGCCCTGAACAGCCTTAATGGGTCAATTCCTAAAGAACTGGGAGGGCTTAAAGATCTCCACATTCTTAATCTTGCTAATAACACTCTCACCGGGGAGATTCCTGGCCAGCTTGGGGAAATGAGTAGCTTGGTTTATCTTAACCTGCTTGGCAATCAACTTGGAGGTTCAATCCCAAAGTCCCTGGCGAAATTGACCAATCTTCAGAGCTTAGACTTGTCTGGAAATAGGCTTACCGGTGAACTCCCTGGAGAATTTGGCAGTATGGGTCAGCTCCAATTCTTGGCTTTAACTAGCAACAATCTCTCCGGCACCATACCCAAATCCTTGTGTTCCAATGCCACCAATCTGCAGCTCTTGATGCTCTCGGAAACTGGGCTTTCTGGTGAGATCCCGCCGGAGTTGAGCCAATGCAGGGCGCTTCAGCAGCTCGATTTGTCCAACAATACTCTCAATGGTTCCATACCGGAAGAGCTTTATGAGCTTACCCAATTGACTGATCTTGTCCTCAACAATAACACCTTGGAGGGTACAATTTCTCCCTCTGTAGCAAACCTTACCAATCTCCAGACTTTGTCGCTGTTTCATAACAATCTTCATGGGGAAGTTCCCAGGGAGATTGGAATGCTTGGGAATCTTCAGATTATCTTTCTCTATGAGAATCACTTCTCCGGCGAGATCCCCGTAGAGATTGGCAACTGTTCCAGCTTGCAATTCATCGATTTCTATGGAAACCAGTTCACCGGAAAAATCCCCATCACCCTTGGGAGGCTAAAGCATCTGTTTTTCCTTCACCTAAGAGAGAATGATCTCTCTGGTGAGATTCCGGCCAGCTTGGGAAACTGTCACCAATTAGATACTCTTGACTTGGCTGATAATCGCCTTTCGGGTCCCATTCCTGCAACTTTTGGTTATCTTCCAGCTCTCACAAGGCTGATGCTTTACAATAATTCTCTTGAAGGTGATCTCCCAGATGATCTAAGAAACCTTGGGAACCTGACAAGAATCAATCTTTCGCATAACAATTTCACTGGGAGTATTGCTCCAATCTGCACCTCACATTCTTTCCTGTCGTTTGATGTTACAAACAATGCATTTGATCAAGAAATTCCTTCCCTTCTGGGAAATTCACCTTCTCTTGATAGGCTAAGGTTGGGGAGCAACAGATTCACTGGAAAAATCCCATGGACATTGGGATTAATCCTCGAATTATCACTGTTAGATCTCTCTGGAAATAAGCTTAGTGGTTTTATTCCTCCACAGCTCTCACTTTGTAGGAAGCTGACTCATCTTGATCTCAATAATAATCTTCTCTCTGGACCAATCCCTGTTTGGCTTGGAAGGTTGCCTCTTTTGGGTGAACTTAAGCTATCTTCTAATCAGTTTTCTGGATCTCTCCCTCCAGAGTTGTTCAACTGCTCCAAGCTTTTGGTTCTGTCACTAGAAAAGAATTCGTTGAATGGAACCCTTCCATCTGAAATTGGAAACTTGAAGTCCCTCAATGTTCTCAATCTTGATGATAACCACCTCTCTGGATCAATACCTTCAACCATTGGTGGCTTGGGCAAGCTCTATGAACTCCGGCTATCACGAAACCACTTTAGTGGAGAAATTCCCAGTGAGGTTGGACAACTCAAGGATCTTCAAAGTGTCCTGGATTTCAGTTACAATAACCTCAGTGGAGAAATTCCACCCTCTATTGGAACTCTCTCCAAGCTTGAAGCACTTGATCTGTCTCATAATGATCTCGTGGGGGAGATTCCACCTCAAGTAGCTGAAATGAGCAGCTTGGGCAGACTGAACCTGTCTTACAATGAACTCGAAGGGGAATTGGACAAGCGATACGCACACTGGCCAGTCGATTCGTTTGTTGGAAACTCGCATCTTTGTGGAAGTCCTCTTGGAAGTTGCAGAGATAAGGGGTCAAGAAATAAGGGGTTGGGGCTAAGTAACACAATGGTGGTGGTAATCTCGGCCATATCAGCTACGGTTGCAATTATTCTACTGTTTATGGGAGCGGCCTTCTTTTTCAAACACAATAGAGAAGCCTATAGGAGAGGAGGCAAAGAGAAGTATGCCTCGTCTTCCAGCTCTTCCCAAGCACAAAGGAGACCACTCTTTGCAAATGCTGCTAAAAAGCGAGATATCAGATGGGATGATATTATGGAAGCCACCAACAATCTAAGCGATGAGTTCATCATCGGGTCCGGGGGGTCAGCCACTGTCTACAAAGCCGAGCTGTTCAATGGAGAAACAGTAGCAATCAAGAGAATACCAAGAAAGGATGATCTCTTCCTAGATAAAAGCTTCGCGAGAGAGATTAAGACATTGTGGAGGATAAGGCATAGGCATTTGGTGAGGTTGATGGGATATTGTAGCAATAAAGGGGAAGGTTCAAATGTGCTGATTTACGAGTACATGGAGAATGGGAGTGTGTGGGATTGGCTGCATAACCAGCCCGCAAATAACAAGAGCAAGAAGAGCCTCGACTGGGAAGCAAGGCTGAAGATAGCAATGGGATTAGCACAAGGAGTTGAATACCTTCACCACGACTGCGTGCCTAAGATCATCCACCGAGATATCAAATCGAGTAATGTTCTGCTAGACTCAAACATGGAAGCACATCTAGGGGATTTCGGGCTAGCCAAAGCCCTTACAGATAATTACGACTCTGTAAACACAGAATCAAACTCGTGGTTCGCTGGCTCTTATGGCTACATTGCACCAGGTAAGAAAATTGTCAGCTAGGAATGTAAACAGACATTTGACTTACAGATTAACAAAGCTGATCTTTCTTGTTTTTCAGAGTATGCTTACTCATTGAAGGCAACCGAGAAGAGCGACGTTTACAGCATGGGGATTGTGCTGATGGAGCTTGTGTGTGGAAGGATGCCAACTGATGGGAGTTTCGGGGAGCATATAGACATGGTAAGATGGGTCGAGTCTGGCATCGAGATGCCGGGATTAGCCCGTGAGGAGCTAATCGATCCCGCCTTGAAACCATTGTTGCCCAATGAAGAAGCTGCTGCATTCCAGGTGCTGGAGATTGCACTGCAATGCACAAAAACTGCTCCGGCTGAAAGGCCATCTTCTCGCCAAGTGTGTGATCTGCTGATGCATACATTTAAAGACAAGGCTGTTCATTTTCAGAAGACAAGCACAGATCCTTACCCATAGTTTTTGAATTGAGGAGATTAAATTAAGAGCATAAACCTCTATGAATTGCAAAGTAGCCTTAACATAATATTCCTCGTCAAATGATTCAGACATGTCTTGTATAGCTGATAGCTCTGTGGTCTTCAAGCATCAAGAGAAAGGTCTCATATATAACTTGTATTTTCCTTCAATCCAACAGAAACTCTTTTTTTTCTTTGTTATTTTTTCCTAATTCACCTCTAATCCTTGTTTTACAAAACAAGATGAAGAAAAAGATTGAGTCAGACTTACTTCTGAAGTTCCATCGCTAGAATACCTCAACCGCTAAAAGGGAAGGAGAGGTCTATCAATTACTAAACCGTGTCTGAAATAAAAACAAGGTTTAAGTCTCCTTATTTCATGCTATAAAGGTTGAACTTTCACCATATACAAAGCAATTAAAGCCCACAAATATTTTCCAGCTGGGATAAAGAAAAATAGATCATTTTCAATTTTTCTGGGTTGTGGTTGTGGAGGTTCAAAGTTTTTTTTACTGGGGTAAATCATTAGAGATATGCATTGGAGTTCCTTGCTAATTTCTATTTTGTATACTACTCTCTCCAAACTAAAAATCAGCATTTTAAGGAAAAAAGAATATTGTGTTACCTCTCCATTGTGTTGTAGGGAGGGGCGGATCCAGAAATCTTCTACAATGGGGTGAAAGATTAAAACTAATGAGATATTCTAAAAAAAAAAAAAAAAAAAAAAAAAAAAACTAAATGCCTAGAGGCCGAACCATAAATATTGTTGACTACGGATAACATTTAAGAAACTAACATAGTAACATATACTGATATACTTTACCATCTAGGCTAGTTCATCCTTTGGTTAAATTTATGTATATTTAGTAGTTATAGACGTTTTCCTAGCATATATATTAGGCCTATACATACAATATATATATATATATATATATATATATATAAAGGGGATGGGATGAGAGTAGGAATAGCAGTGGGGCGAGGCGGGGCGGGGGAGGGGTATCCCCGTCCCCATCCCCGCCACCTCGACCCCGTCCCCGGCGGGGAAAGGGAAAGATTCTCCATCTCCGTCCCCGCGGAAAATTTGGCGGGGATGGGGAATCCCCGTCCCTGGTCAATTCATAGTCAAAGTGCTATTTTAGTACAATTTTTAATAAATAAAAAATAAGAAATAACAATTTAAAAAATACGAAGTACCAAAGTTCAAATTCCAATTCACAAATAGCAAATACAAATTAAAAATAGTCTAAAATCCAAATGTAAAATGTTCTTCAAATAGTTCAAATTGCAAATAGTCCAACAATACAATAGCAATACAATAAAAGCATTATTCACAATCTTCTTCAAATATTCATTCTTCAATCTTCATTCTTCACAATCGTCTTCTCCAATCTGAAAATCAAAAACAAAATAATTCAATTAATTGTTCAAACTTTTTTTTAAGTTAATCCATTTAATTTCACAATATATGAATAGTTATAGAAGTTTAATATATATATATATATATACCTCAAGCTGCTCAAATTGTTCTGGACTAATCCCACAATCATAAAAAATTGTATCATATGCATCTTTCCAAGTACGCACTACAATAAACAATAAATATGTAATATACAATATCATAAAACAATATATAAATTTCATTTAATAAAATTTGATTACCTTGGCCTTTGACATCTTTTAACAACCAAATTTGCGAACACATTAACCCCTCCAACGTTTTCGGATGAAGCCTACTTCAATGAGGAGTTACCACTCTACCACCAGTGCTAAAAACTTATTTTGATGCTACAGTAGCAATAGGAACAACTAAGATATCCCTTGCAATCTTTCGCAATGTTGGATAACGAAGTCCAACGCCTTGCCACCAAATTAAAACATTAAACTTAGAATCATTTCTTGGCTGTTTTTCTTCTTCCAAATACTTGTTCAACTCTTATTTCAAACTCCTTGTGGAACTACTCTTACCCTGGTATGCATCAAATCTAGAACTAAAAAAAAAAAAAGAAAAAAAAAAAAAACCTCATCTTCAGATCCACTCTCTACTGAGATTTCAGAATCAATTTGAGCATTATTGGTAGCTTGAGGAACCTTTTGATATTTTTTCACCAAATCCACACAATATTTCATAACCCTATCCATTTCTTGTTGAGCATTGTCTCCATATAATTTAGGCAAAAAAAACTCCACCACATCTAACTTATATCTAGGGTCAAGAACATTAGCCACAACCATTAGTCCATAAACTACCTCCCAATATTTATCAAATTTCAACAACATACTTCTAGCCATATTTGCAACAACCACATTAGGACATTCAATCCATTGCCTCCATTGTGGATCCGCCCCTGATTGTAGGATACTCTGTTCGTTAGTAGATGCCTAGATGGTGGGATGGTCATTAATGGTGGATAAGAGAGATATTGAGTCGCATGACTCTCATTAGCTTTGCCTCTATCTCACTCATTTGAGTAGACATATGAGCAAAGAGTCCATGCAAGGTCTCCTTTTTTGGTTTGTTTCAATTGATTCTCAAACTTTATAAATATGTCATTGAGCTCTTGAACTTTTTCTTCAAAGGTTTGTTAAGTCATGGCGTTAGAGGCTCAATGTGCTCTAATATCAATTGTTAGGATAAAATACTTACTATTAAATCAAAAGTTATACCTAGTAGCAAAATCATAATTTTATTTTATTATTCTTGAGTAGCAACTAGTGCTGAATTTTGATGACATGATACACGACTCAATCCTCCAAGATTTGTCCAACAATACTCCTCCTAGCACTTGCTATTCTAAACTCCACAACATGCATTCAATGGGATTTGAACTTGTGACTTGCTTTGACACTAAATGTGGTGGTCTAAGGACCAAAGTAGAATTAAAGAAATAGAGGGATGGGGATCAAAATTTCAGCAAGGGATATGGAAAAGGAAGGGAAAAAAATCAAAGAGAAAAGAGTGGGTTTCATTCATGTAAATTATCAAGAATCCCCAAGTAAGAAGTAATGGCATTGATACTCGATTTATAACTATACAATCCGATTAGACAAGTGCACCTATCATTTTTAGTATAGAAGATTGAGTAACAAGTGTTGTATCTCATAGGGACTACGAGTACTAGTACTAGCTGTGATTTTATTATCTAGCCTAAATATCTGGTGATGGATCAATTTAAAATGAAAATGAAAGACTAATCAATAGCCAAGATAGGAAGCAAGAACCAAGCAAAATTTAGGAAGACAACCAATAAATAAAGGTAGTGTACTTGAATCTATGAATCCCTTAGGACATCAATATTGACCGTAATAAATAAACGCCAACAACAATTATATATTCTTGAGACTGTGAGACCTCTTAATTTATACTAATATATTTCTCACGAGTATTAACAACTAATCCCTAGGTTGATTAATGAGAATCTCTTCTAAATTAAAACTCCCAAATATTGCCAAGCACCTTGTGCTCAGATGGCATGTAGTGACTCTCCCATATGGGAGGTCATGAGATTGAGCCTATCGAGCCTCAGTGAAGGCGGTATTGACTCTTTGTGTTACAACAGGTTGAAAAAGTATAGAAGAAAAAAACGATTTGGAAAGCAGTGTAATAGAGTCAGTTGTATTAAAAAAAATTGAAACAATGTAATATTGGAAAGGAAACATTATCCCTACAACCATGCTAGCTATCCCTAAGATCAAGTGATCACAATTTGTGCATATTTACAATTATGCCTAACTTGTTACATAGATAATTAACCCAAGTACTATTTAAAGCTTTCGTAAAACGATCTCCGAGCCCGAGTTGCTCTCCAGTCTTCCCAAATCGTATAAATATCAAGCCTTGTTATATTTTCTCACAAACAAAGTGATAGTTAACTTCAATATGCTTGGTTTGTTCATGAAAGACAAGATTGGATGCAATATGAAGAGCAGCTTGATTATCACACCAATTCTTTTTTTTTTTTTTTTTTTTTTTTTACATGAATAAGAGTTTTGAAACCTGCTTCTTTCAACAAATGATATATCCATATTACCTCACATGCAAATTGTGCCATAGCCTTGTATTCTAACTACACTTTATCGTGATACAATGTTTTGCTTCTTACTCTTCCATGAAACTAGATTCTCAGCAAAGAAGACACAATATCTAGTTGTAGATATTTGAACTTTCTTAGACCCTGCCCAATCAGCATATGTAAAACACTCAACTTTGGTATGCCCATAATTTCTATATATAAATCCTCTTCTAAGAGCTCCTTTTAGATAATAAAGGATTTGTTCCACAACAGCCTAATGATCATTTGTTAGAGATGACATGTACTGACTCACCACACTAACCGAATATACAATATGCAGACGAGTCACCATAAGATAGTTTAGCTTCTTAACTAGCCTTCTATATCTTTTCGGGTCTCTAAATAGTTCCCCTTCCTTTGTGAGTTGTGTATTGGGCATCATGGGAGCATTACATGATTTAACTCATAATTTTCATATTTCAGTCAACAGATCAAATGCGTACTTTCATTGGGATAATAATATCCTTTTCTTACATCTTGTGACTTCAATTCCTAGGAAATATTTTAGCATCCTAAACCTTTCGTCATAAATTGAGTATGAAGAAATGTCTTGAGGGATGTAATACCATCAGCGTCACATCATGTAATGACAATGTCATCCACATAGACCATTAGCAAAATAATACCTATTTTAGACCAATTATAAAGTAGAGAATGGTCAGATTTACCTTTCACCATTCCAAACTTCTCTATTGCTTGATTGAATTTCCCAAACTAGGCTTGAGGACTTTGTTTTAAACCATACAAAGATTTGTGAAATCGACATTGTGATACCCCGAATATTTGAATATTTGTTATATTCTTAAGTGAGCTATTTTACTATTAAATAATAGATATATATATAGTCAGCCCGTTTGGTTATTTATATTTAATATTTATATTCCTAATCCTTAAAATATCCTACACGTTTTGTTTATATATGTACACATATACATACCTAAAATATTTTACATGTTTTCATAGAATCATTCTCATCATCAATTTATTATTTCTCTATATATCTTCCTAATTCTATGCACGTGATTTAGACGTTTCATAGTTATATATATATATATATATATATATATATATATATATATATATATATATATATATATATATATATATATATATATATATATATGTATATATAAAAATTAAAGGCAAAAGGGTCAAATAGGCTCATGTACTATCATTGATTGTTCATCTAGCACTATGAACTAAAATATGGTCCATCTAGACCATTATACTCCTAATTATTTTTCATCTAACATTTTTAGCCTATTTCTAACAAGTAACCCATCTAATTTGATGACATGGAAAAATAAAATTAGAAAAAATGATTACATGTTATTTATATGGATGTTTTGGATGATTTCTACCCTATTTCATTAATGAAAAAAATAATTTCTTGCAATGAAATAGGGTAGAAATCAAAATTGCTATATAAAGTTTTAACTACAGTGTATGTATAGCGGGGTATTCACTATCGTTCGGCAATGAGATTTCATGGAAATCGATATATGAAAATTAAATTATTTTTATAAGAACTTAAAAGATATTGTATTGGGTAAATTTTATTTTATTTTAAAAATAAATTAATATTTTTGGATTTTTTGGATAATTGAATAACTTAAGATATTGTATTTTTGGATGATTTCTTGCAATGAAATAGGACAGAAATTAAAGTTGATATATAACGTTTCAACTACAATGTACTGTGTATGTATAACGGGGTATACAATGTCGTTCGACAATGAGATTCCATGAAAATCGATATATGAAAATTAAATTATTTTTTAAAAAATAATAAAATTTACCCAATGCAATATCTTAATTTATTATATTTAATTTTCATATATCGATTTTCATGGAATTTCATTGCCGAACAACTTTGAATACCCCACTATACATACACAGTAGTGCAGTACATTGTAATTAAAACATTATATAACAACTTTGATTTCTACCCTATTTCATTGCAAGAAATCATTTTCTTCATTAATGAAATAGGGTAAAATCATCCAAAACATTCATATAAATAACATGTCATCATTTTTTATTATTTTATTTTTCCATGTCAACAAATTAGATGGGTTACTTGTTAGAAATGTGCTAAAAATGCTAGATGAAAAATAATTAGGAGTACAATGGCTTAGATGGACCATATTTTAATTCATGGTTCTAGATGAACAATCAATGTTAGTACATGGGTCTATTTGACCCTTTTGCCTAAATTAAATATTATAAGTAATCCATGTAGAAAGATATGCATAACACACATGTTTTCTGGTTCTCTTCATCATTCGAGTGTATGGTTTGTTTTCTTCATCAAGGTCTCGAGTTTCTCCTTCTTTGTCGATTCAAGAACTAAAGGACGAGGGTCATCGACTTTAGGGATTGTTGTGTGCAGTATATTATTTTGCTTTGGTCTTAGAGGTAAGTTTTCATGTTCACTAAAATTAAATATATTCCCCGAATATTGTATGTGTTGATATTATATATGTGATATGATATATGCTATTCATGTGAACACAAGTACATTTATCGATAAATGGTAACATTGTGAGTGGTGATTCTCGAGTTATCAAGAATGGGTCTCGATGTGTCGAGCCCGTGTGTTGTGTAAATGTGTGGCTTGGAATTTTGGTGTTATACATATTAGTATGGTGAAATTGTATTAACACTAGTTTGAACCAAATATTTGTTTTTGAGAAATTATGCCGAGAAAATGTATTTTTGAGAAACTATATTTTCTGGAGAAAGTTGGAGAAAATGGTATTTATGTGGAGAAAGTATTTATTTGTGGAGAAATAATTTATTTTAGAGAACCCATTATATTGTGAGTGTTCAGTAAAAGTAATTATTACTGTTCACTTAGGCCAATTACCACTCACTGGGCTTGGAATCCCATGAGGGTGTATCACATAAGTTGTGATCCAGTTTCCAAATTTTATAAGGGTGAGGTAGCAAGAGTATCTACTTGGATCATATACTATCCAGTGGCTTGGAATCTACTGGGGGTGTACACATAGGTATTGGTTCAGTTTCTAAATGGATTTTGAAGAGATTGTTAATTCTCCATGTATAAATATTAAATTCTCTTGTATGTACGAAAATTGGTTTTTGAAAAGTATATCTCCACATATGTATTTTTGAAAGTTATAATATTTTGTAAGGTTACAAAATAATCTCTTTTGAGAAATCTACTATATTATTAAAAAAAATTCCAAAACTTATTTTACAGGGGAGTAAACCCTTACTTAGCAAGTGTTGCTAACCCCTTACTTTGTTGTTTTGTTTTGAAATCTCTATTTGAGTAGCAGGTAATGTTTGATGGGGGGTTTGCTGTGAGAGTGCGGTAGACCAAGACTTCGAGGATTATTGAATTTTAAATGAAATTGATGTAATAGTAGATTATTATTTTACTTTGGACTATGGATTTATTTTTGATTTTTGTTTAAGGTTAGTCTTGCATCTAATCAAGTAAGGATTAGGTGTGGCGGTAACATCCCTATTCAATTTAGTTTTGTAAAGCTTCCGCAATGATCTTAGTGAATTATTAAGAAAGAAAAAAAATTTAAGCAAAATTTGATCTTAATTAGTATTGAAAAATGGGGTGTTACAAATTGGTATCAGAGCGGTACGCTCCATTGGGATAGGCGTTACCAAGTGGTAATAAAGTCTAAGTTAGGAATTTGGTTATAAGTAAAATTGGCTAGGATTTAAATATTTAATAATCCGCAGTGAGAAGTGTGATATTGCATGGCATTGCATAAATATTTTTGTAAATTTTTGGTGATATACCTAATGTGTTAAAATTATGTGGATTATTTGAGTTTTTGATGACAAGGTGCTTTCCTATGGCTTGATTTTGGTTGGGATATGTTTTTGAATTGGCATTGTGAGCATCTATTATGATGGAATATATGCTTTATACTTCGAGGACGAAGTATTTTTTTTAACGGGGTAGAGTGTAACACCCCAAAATTTTGTAAGTATTTTAAAGAAAATATTATTATTATTTTTGAAATATTTATGTTTTACGTTGCCCAAAAGAATTTTTGGAAATTATTATTTATGACAAAATATATATTTTCGAACGTATATGTATATATATATATATATTTATTTCAAAAATAATCAATAAGAATTCATTTGGTTTGTTGGACTAAACTTTGAGGTTATTATAAAAAGTTCCTTATTTCGAATCTAGGCAACAATAAATTATTTTCAAATCCATAATATATTTTGTTATTCGTGTATATTTAAATATAAATATATATCTACCCCAAAAAAAAGAAAATATATATTGTGCAGTTTAATTGCATAGGACTTTAATGTTGAGTATGATCCATAATATATTTTGTTATTCATGTATATTTAAATATAAATATATATTGTGCAGTTTAATTGCATGGGAGGGACTTTAATGTTGAGTATGAGGTATGTGGTTCAAACCTTGCTTATGTTATACTTATTATTGTTATTATTATTTTTTTTTTGAAAAATCTAATATATGGCAGTGTATGTGGCATGCAGTCAGCAGTACATATAATTATATAAATTATTTTATTTGTGTGTGGGAGGGATTCTCTCCATTTTGTCAATTATAATATTTATGTTGTTATGATAATTAGTAATAATAATAATAATTACATTAATGATAATTAATTAGAAAATGGGTTACTTACGTTATTATGATATTATTTGAGAGAGAGCGGTTAGCAGCATTTTCATCCTTCTTCGCGTGATCTTCATACCTGCTCCATCTTTATCTTCACCTTCTTCTTCTTCGTCTTCTTCTTCTTCGAGAAACCGAAGAGAGAGAAAGAGAGAGAGAGAGAGAGAGGGAGAGCTTATTGCCTGTCTTCATCTTCTTCGTGAGAAGTCCGGTCGAGAGAGAGGGAGAGAGAGAGAGGGAGGTCGGCGGTGACAGAGGCGGGAGGACGACGGTGGCGTTGGGCCTACCAGAACTTGAAAAGAAAGTAATTTGGCTTAGGTGGTAAAGCTTCACCACTATTATACAATATATATGAAATGGTCTGTAGTTCAAATCTTGTCACATAAATTTTGTTTTCAAATTCTTTAAGTGAAATTATTTTTTTTTCAAATTCTTTAAGTGAAATTTTGTGTGATTTATTATGTGTTTTTCATTCAAACTATTTTATCTAATTAATTATGTTTTATATTTTGTTTTAAATATTCTTTATCTTGATGTATTTTTATTTTTCATCTCTAGTTAACAATATATATCATTTGGTCTCTAAGTGTATCATTTTTTTTTTCAAATGAAGCAATTCTACACCGATTTCAAAATATGAGAGAGCGTAGAGGAATATTATCCCGTAGTTTATCATAAACTTTGTATTGTAATTTATAATGTATTTTGTATTTGAACAATCATTTTCAAATTTGATATTTTTTTATTTGAACAATTTTGAATTCATTTCACCTTTGCTTCTTCGCCCCCACTCAACTTAAATTCTGGCTCCGCCACTGGTTGGGCAGTGGCCGGCGTCCATTCCCCTCAGCGATGAACCTCTGTTTTCTCCTCCGGCAGACCATCGAAGCTCGACGGCAAAGCAGCAGCGCCCTTCGCTTCGTGGCAGAGCAGGCGCGGCATGGTGATCGGTGTTGGCTGATGGCAGCGGTGGACAACAGCTGTATCCAACGGCGACGCTGGAGCCCTCCAGCGTTCGGGTCTCCTTCTCCGGCGGCTGTAGATGATGATGGTGGCCGGCGGAGTATGGATGGCGTTGCATGGTGATGACCGGTGTGGGTGTTGCTGTTTCATGGTGAAGGTTTCGGCCGTCTGGTAATTATAATATAATAATAACAAGAGTGAATGCCTTTTTTGGTCCTACTTTTATTGGCCATATTCCAATTTTAGTCCGCTTTTCTTATTTTTGCCACATTGCGTCCATTGTTATTAAAAGTGTTCCAATTTTGGTCCACCGTTAACTTTCCCGTCAATTGGCCGTTTGGTGGAGGGCTATTTCTGTCTTTTTACTTATATCTCCCATCTTTACCCTTTGAACCTTAATGCCGACAATAGACAAACGAGTTTAGGGCTAAGTAAAACGAAATAGCGAATGCGTGAAACCTAATATCGAATCCGTGAAACCTAATAGCGAATCCATCCGGTCGAAGCATCGAAGCATTGAAGCATCCAAGCTAATCTCACCAAAATCGGCGAATTGGAATCTGGGTAAACGAGGAGGAAGCAAGGAAGATGGACGACAGAATCCTAGGTAAATTGAATTTCTGTATGTTTGGTAATATGTATTGTGTGTGTTGCGCTTATATAGTGAATAAAGTAACCTAGGTAAAGCATGTGGTAGTCGTATTGTGCTTTGTGTCATTGTCCTTTGTTGTCTGCAAATGCTTTTTGGTGTTTTATGCTTTACTAATTGAATTTTTCTGGGGACCACATGTGTTGTGGGGTAGATGTGTTAGTTAATCCAATTAACAGGGGACCACATATTCTGGGATAATGTATATAAATTATTATTTTGGGGACCACATTCTGTTGAATTGTTGTATCTGTTGGTAGAAAAATGTTATAATTGGGGACCACATTGTGTTTAATTTTTGTTGTTTTCTTTTCTGTGTATGGACAAACTGCAGATACATTTAGTCTGAGGTTAAGACATGGAGGTTGCCTAAAAATTAATGGAATAGGATATGTTAGAGGGAGTCTTGAGTGTTATAATATGGATATTGATTTGTGGGGAATGATAACTTTAAGGGAAACTGTTGAGGAGCTGGGGTATAACATGTTAGATAAATTTAAATACTTCACACCTACAAATGGGATCTTATTTGAATTACAAAGTGATAGTGATTGTTGGGCAATTTGTGATAGTGGGCAGTTTCCCGAAGAGATAGAGGTTTGGGTTATAGGTGATGAAGAGGGGACTGGGACTGGGACTGGGACTGTGAATGGTGAAACTCCAGTAGAAGGGCAAGGGCAGTTTGAGTCTGAAGGTGATGAGGAGTTCGATGGTGATGATTACAGTGAGGATAGTGGGGAAAATGATGACTTAGAGTATGATGATCATGTAGATGAAAATGTAGAGTTTGCAGGGATTGGGGCTGTTGAAACAACAGGGGAGAATATTGGGAAGGATGGGAGTGGTGCTGTGAAGGATGGGACTGGGAATGTGAAGGTTGGGACTAGTAATGTGAGGGATGGTTCTAGGGCTGTGAATGCTGGGAATGATGGACTGAATTTATCTGATGAAGACAGTGGGAAGGATAGTGATGAGGATGAAAAGTTTAAGTGGCCAGAGTTTAGGGCAAAGACTGAGATGAAGTGTCCTAGCTTCTGTGTTGGCTTAACTTTTGGAACCAAGGATGAGCTTAAGGATGCTGTGTATAATTACGCTTTGAATACTGGGAAAGAATTAAAGTTTACAAGGAATGACAAAGTTAGGATGTGTGTAAGGTGTAGACAGCCTGGTTGCACTTTTAAGATTAATATATGGAAAGTTAAAAATGCCATGTCTTGGAGAATAGTTAGTTTTAATGAAGAACATGATGGGTGTGGTTGGGTGTATCAAAACTCCATGGTGAAATCATCAAGAATTGCTAAGAGATGGATGAAAGAAATTGGGCACCACACAGACTGGTCAACTGCACAGTTTAGAGAGAAGGTGAAAGTTGATGACAAATGTGACATAAGTAGAAAGCAAGCATGGAGGGCAATAACAAAAGCCAAAGCTGTAATTGAAGGAGAAACTATTGACTTTTTCAACAAAATTTGGGATTATTGCTTGGAGATTGGAAAAACAAACCCCAAAACATCATGCCATGTAAAGGTTTCTGATTTGTTGTATGAAGGCAAGCCTAGATTCCTTAGGATGTATTTCTGTTGGGAAGCTAGCCAAGTTGGGTT
>CP025655.1:14399188-14438657 GCA_003576665.1 Ipomoea trifida | reverse complement strand
TATTCATTTCGCTACTGTTGTACAACAGTAGCGGATGAAACAGTCACTAAATGTCCTTGACTTTTCGCTTACCGTTGTGGAACGGTAGCGAAAAGTCTACTCATCCGCTACTGTTCCTAGCTAGGAACGGTAGCGGATGATATTTTTTTTTTAATTAGTGATATTTCGCTACCGTTCCTAGCTAGGAACGGTAGCGAAATATCAATTATATATATTAAAAAAATTACATTTCGCTACCGTTCCTAGCTAGGAACGGTAGCGAAATGTAAATTTTTTTTTTAATATTTCATTTATTTTAATTAATAAATGCTTCCCATTCTATTATTCTCCAACTGTAAGCCCGAACCCGAACTTGTAGTCTTTCTTTTTGTGATCAACCTGCACCAGCATATTCAACGGACACATCAGAATATTATCTAAAAGATCCATGCCAAGAGAATGTTGGCATGGGGGTACAAAAGGATCATCTCCACTTAACTTTATTAATCCTCATAATAGTAATGGTCATAAGAATATGGTTAAGGCAAGGTAAGATTACCTCAGCAGAGAGAATAAAATTAAGGCCCATGTTCAATCGCTCTTCCAGGAAAGCAGCAACGCAACCGTTGGAATCAATTTTCCCTCTAAGACGGCACTGCCATCAAAGCCAAAAACCCATTGCAGATTGAGGAACTTGAAAGTGTTAAATGCATGTTGAGAATATCAAACTAAAACAACAACCATGTCTAATGCAATACAAGGCAATAGCAGTAGTCTTTCTGGATGAAGCCTAATCATATTGAAAACTCAATAGTTGTACTCATGTTTCTATTATTTTATGATATTTTCTTATATTTGTCTTTCAAAACATTTAGTTAAGCAAATATGAGTACTTAGTAGCACATAGATGGGAGTTAATTCTTTCAAGGCTGCCATATCTTCTAAATTCATTTGGACAAAGGAAACTTAGCACAATTGCAAGAGCCAACCTGGTACACCTTTAAGCTCATTAAACTGATTGAACTTAAAAGCTCTTGCATATTTTCTCACAATTTTATGCTTGTAGACTTCGCTAGATTCAAGCATGCTTCTTTGCAAAGAATAAACTTGCAGGTTATACTTTACCTCTTCAATAAATTTCAGAGTTCATATTTCCTGATACTTCTAAATTGAAGTTTATATCACACTGAAGAATTCACCACAAACTAGGACTTGTAGAAAAAGCCACTGAACCATAAAAGAAAAAATTGCCCAGCACATCATCAATCAAGGTTGTATGTATATATATATATATATATATATATATATATATATATATATATATTGACAGCAGAAATTACCTGTCGAAGAATATAATCATAACCAAAGCTGGCTATAACATCTCTCGAGAGGTAGTTGTACATGAAGTCTGATGCTAACGAAACCTAAAGGGGAGAAACAGTTTTTAAAAAGTGCAAGATAAGACATAAACATCTATAAAAGAGGAAACTTGTTTACCTTTTCGGAAACTTTCTGAACATAACTGAGTGCAACTATTCCAGTGCTAGCAACTTGACCTGCGGCAACCTGCAGGCATTATGGCAAACAATATTAGCTATTACAGACAAACCTGGAAGACATTTACAGACAAAGTTTAACCTAGTAACTAAAAAGTCACAAAAGAAATAAATTGAGGGTCTAGTAAGGTAAAGGCCTCATTTGTTTTCCATATATATCATCTAACATTTCCACCATCCAATTTCACAGTTGTCTTTGTCTAAAGAATCTGAATTATCTAGGTGATTGCTTCAAGTAAAATCAACTGAAATTTACCCCCAAAAATTCCAATTTAATTTGATTATCAGTGTGTCAACCGTAAATGATAATAGATGTATCAAAATCAATGTAAGCTCTTACGTTTGCAGATTAATCATCAGTGTGGAGAGCATGGGAAATTTAGTACTAAATTTGCTGCATCCTCAGACAACCTGACATTATTGGCTAAACCAGAGAATCATGGTACGCAATTACAATTGAACAGATCACTTCAAGAACATCACATTACCATCTTGTCTGTGTTATACCGAGCAACATAGCCAATGCCAGATTTACGATGCTGGCCAGCCCAGAATACTTCACCACCCAGAGATAAATATTGGAGTCACACTCTGCAAAAGAGTATTAAAGTCAAACAAAGAAATACATCATTAAGAATAGGCAATTAACAAAGAATTTAAAGAACTAAACAAATCTGTAGACAACAATCATGAATGTTAACAAATAAACAAAGAAATGTGTAATTCTAGTTCCACCTTAAGAGATTTAAAAAATTTTGGGCTGATAATCACAATCAATTTCTTCTACACTTCAGTAAGCATGATGTGCTTGATGATTATTTACCTGGATGTAACTCGCTCCAAGCAATGCACCACTACCTAGTTGAAACTAAAACCTATAGTCTTCCCCTTGGCATATCAGATTACACTTTTTTTTGGAAAACATATCAGATTACACTTAAAATCTGTCTCACCTCTTTTCAACAACACATACTGAGATTAAGTCCTTACCAAATTTCCTCTAATTAGGTCAAGAATTGAATCATCAATGATCACTGATTTCCTAATCCAGGTATTATACAGGTTTTTCTAATAACCAATTGGACACAATCATAAAGAAATTGCAACCATGAAAGCATAAATACTAATTCAATAGCATTGCCAAAAATCAAAAATAACAAAAACAACTAGAAATCTTTGAAGGATTAAATATAATGGCTAAACCCTAAAACATATACCAAAATATAAATATAAATATATTATTAACAAAAAAAAAAAAATCCTAACCTGGCAGCGCCGATTTCGGCGACAGAGATGGAGGCCGGAGCTGGTGGCGGACGGCGACGTCGATGGAGGGGGAGGCGTGGTCCCGTTGCCGAGGCGGAGGCGGTGGCGCTGGAGCAATGGCATGCGGGATGCTGGAAGCTAAGGCGGCGCTGCAATGGCGACGCGGTGGTGTGGCTGCGGTGGAAGCGGTGGTGAGGCGACGATCTCCGGTGGTGAGCGGCAGTGGTGAGCGGCAGCGGTGAGCGGCGGTGGTGACGGCAGCGGTGAGGCGGAGGGTTTTTTGTTCGGCGTTCCGATTTTGGAGGACGGCAGAGGCTATCGATTTTGTTCGATCCTGGGAGGCTGGAGGAGGGTTTTTTTTTTTTTTTTTATAATATATCTAATTTCCGAATTATTTTTTAATATTTAATTGTTTTAATAACTTTTCCGCTACCGTTTCATTTAGGAACGATAGCGAAATATCATTAGCGTTTTTTTATTTTTAATCCGCTACTGTTTCTGCAAACAACGGTAGCTAAATGTTTTTCACTTATTTACAAAATTGCCACCGCGCGTTTTTGTTAAGAATACACTACCGTTCTAATAACAACAGTAGCTAAATACTAGTGTTTTATGTGCATTTTTGTACTAGTGTGACAGTGTTCCTGAAGTTGAAGTTGGTGTTCAACAAGAAGAAATCACAATTACTCAACCACAAATGGACTTTGACAACACTCAGTCACAAGTGACAGAATCTGCTCCAAAGGTCACCAAAGCCTCCAAGACTTCCAAGACTTCCAAGACTTCTACTGTTCAACCTCGCAGAAGATATGGAACACGGAGCACTGTCAAGCCAAGGTTCACCAACACCATAGACACTGCTGTTAACATTGATTGAAATAGTTCTAGTATCATGTTGTTTTGATGTATTAACATTGCTATAGCTTTTGGTACTTTGCTATGGATTAACACTGTTAGCTTTTGGATGTTTTGGTGCTAGCTGATGGTAGTAGCTTGATGCACTGCTAGCTGATGGTAGTTTGCTATGGATTAAGTAGTAGTTAGCTTGTTTTTATGGTGCTGTTAGCAAACTGGTAATTAAAGCAGTTATGAATGCTCACTGTTTTTGGTCTTAAGTTGCCTGAATTTGTCCTACTTTTGCTCACTGTTTTGGTCTTAAAGTTGCCTGAAAGTCCTACTTTTGCTCACTGTTTTTGGCCTTAAAGTTGCCTGAATATGATCTTAATGAACAAGCAGTTTAACCATTACCAATAACAAAAAAGCACAATGTTCTAACCATTACCAAATGCAAACTAATTAACACAAAGCAGAATGTTCTAACCATTACCAAATGCAAACTAATTAACCATTACCAATAACACAAAGCTGTTCTAACCATTACCAAATACAAACTAATTATGGGAGCATAGGCACCCCATAGCTCTCATTTTTTCCTATAGCCAAACAACACATTAACACAACAATAACAACTACAACTACCATCTTGCTTGTACAGTTTCTGCCCATATTTTTTTCCTTCATTTCTTCCCTTGTTCGCAAACTTTTCACCATGGCTTTTAACTTGGCAATTTCTTCTTCATTTTTGACAATAACTTCTTCATTTTTGTTAATTCTCTTCAGTAGCCCCGGTATTATCCTCTTTGACCTAGGGCACATCGGGGGATCATACCACTTCACAAACCCACATGATCCATCCTGAAAAAGGGAAAAATTATACTTCGAATTGCAAAATTGCAAACTGCACAATTCTAAACATTGCCCCATCTCAAAAATTTCAAAACTAAATACACAAAATACGAACCTTACAACTTGAACATTCCCAATACCGTCTACCCGGGTTCTCATTTGTCCACGATGTCTTCAAAACCATTTCTTGCCGGCATTGACATTGTTCAATTGAAACCCATTCACCATACGCGTAGCTCTTCCGTGCTGTTTTCGACGAACTGGAAGAATTCGGACCCTCTTGATGGGAATACATTGTCTTTCGTCAGTTTTTCACCTTCATTGCGCTTCATAAATGGACGACCTTTACTTTAAAGATGGGAGATATAAGTAAAAAGACAGAAATAGCCCTCCACCAAACGGCCAATTGACGGGAAAGTTAACGGTGGACCAAAATTGGAACACTTTTAATAACAATGGACGCAATGTGGCAAAAATAAGAAAAGCGGACTAAAATTGGAATATGGCCAATAAAAGTAGGACCAAAAAAGGCATTCACTCTAATAACAATAATCATAATAATAATAATGGTATTAGTAGTGATTTGATTAATTTAAAATTTTTTATCAAAAGGTGCTAGTAGATCAATGGTTGAGTGTGTGCTAATGCCTAGAAGGCTACAAGTTCAAATCTAGTTGTAAGCATATTTTGGTAGATGATGGATATTGGCTCTTAGGTAAGACTTATGTCTACTCAAAAGTTATTTACCCCGAAAATAATAATTATTTACAATGTGCTTATGTGTCTTATATATATAAATCTATGGAAAATAGATTTATTATTTTTATTGAGTAAATTGGTGATTGATAAAATTGTGAATACATGAAATATAGACAATTTATGAATTTAGGTGGATATTAAGTATAATATATATTACCTGTAATATATATATTTAAATACGTGCTTATGTGGTATTGTAGGTAAATCTATTTAAAATAGATTTATTATTATTATTATTGAATGATTTATGATATTTATAATGATTATTATGAACTTACATAATTTGTGAAATTATATGGAATATTATGAAATATGTGGAATATTTGAATATATGCATATTATTGATATTTGTAGTATTTGATGAATTTATGATAATTATTGAAATTATGATGTTTAGTAAACTTATACTCCCTCCGTCCCTAAATGGGTGTCTCATTTACTTTTTGCACGCTTTTTAAGAAATTAAAGTAAAGGTAATGTGTTTTCCAATAATACCCTTCACTTTTTCACTTTTAAAGAAATAAAAGCAATAAAGAATGCAAAAGTCAGAAGGGTAAATTGGGAAAAGTAGAATGATAATGATGTTCAATTTTGGAAAGAGGACAATATTTTGGGACAAACTAAAAAGGAAAGTAAGACAGGTAAAATGGGACAGAGGGAGTAATATTTA
Source organism: Ipomoea trifida (assembly GCA_003576665.1). Classification (NCBI taxonomy): domain Eukaryota; kingdom Viridiplantae; phylum Streptophyta; class Magnoliopsida; order Solanales; family Convolvulaceae; genus Ipomoea; species Ipomoea trifida. The sequence goes on along the minus strand of CP025655.1, from coordinate 14,432,741 downwards.
TTGAAATTATGGACTTTTTGAATATTATAAATTTTGAATTTATGGTGAAATAGTGATAGTATGAATACTAGTGGAAATATGAGTTGAAAATATGAATTTTTATGAAAGTATGAATTATTGGGAAAATTGTGAATTTTTATAGAATTATGAATTATTGTGAAATTGAAAATTTATGGTGAAACTAGAAATTTCTTGTGAAAACATGATTTATGAATTTATGGGACAATTAAGAAATTATTGTGTTTGCCAAGCACCTTGTGCTCAATTGGCATGTAGTGGCCACCCTTAGATGGGAGGTCATGAGTTCGAGTCTCAGTGGAGGAGATCTCGAAATTGACTCTTTGTGCTTCAACAGGTTGAGAAAAGTATAAATGAACATACTACAATGTAATAGGGTTAGTTGTATTCAAAAAAAAAAAGAAGAAATTATTGTGTTTTGATTGTATATGTGGATTATTTTAGAAATTGTGATATGGGAGTACATAATATTTGTACTTATGATTTTTGGTGAATTTATGATGATTAGTGAAGTATTATATTTATTGAGATTATGATAATTGATATTTAGTGTTAATATGCAAAGTAATGAAACAAATGATTTTAGAGTTAAAGGCTATATTTTATTACATAAAATATTTTGAAAACTTATGGAAGATATGTGACTTGACATTGTGGAGTATTCAGTTGTATGCTGAATACTAGGGCTATGCCCTGTTGAGGAGTGGTTAGGATAATCCTACCACTAGGGTTTATACCCTGTTTTGAGGAGTATTCGGTAGGAACAATCCCCGGATACTAGGACATTTATTGTCCTGTTGATTTGAGGAGTGGTTAGGTTATGCCTACCACTAGGGTCTTTGCACCCTGTTTTGAGGAGTATTCGGTAGGAAAAATCCCCGAATACTAGGGCTAGTAACTTCTCGGTGAGGCTTGGAATCCTTACTCGGGGGTGTGCACACTTAAGGTTAGAGTCCTGTTTCCATTGACATGGGAATTTTGCGGAGTGTTCAGCGTGGAGTTGTTCACTAGGGCCTAAGTATAAAGGACCCTGTCCCATTGTGTATGTGATGTGCTTCCCTATGTATTTTGTGGCGTGTAAGTATGACACAAAATAAAGTTTTTATGAAATTTGAGGATTTATGATATTATGAGAAGTTTTGAGAAATGATTATAAGGAATTTTTGAGTAGAGGTTATATGAGGTTTTGGTGAAAGAATGATTAAAAGATTTTGAATTGGATAAACAATGCCTTTAATAAATTTATATGATGAGATTATTAACTCTTGAAAAGTATACTATGTTTGAAAAGTTCCTAACAAACTATTACTGTGGAAAATACTGAATGGTGAATCATAAATTAGGATTTTTGTGGTTTATTTGATTATTGATAAAGAAAGGATTAATGCCTATTTTGGTAAAAGTGAAATATTTATTTGATATATTATAAATGGTGGCATCTTATGGACTGATGTGAAATTATTAACTGTGAGTTTTTATTATGAGATCGATTTGATATATGATTTAAGTATAAAGATTTGATATGAATGAATGTGATAACTAATGCCATGATAAGGGGTTAATATGGAATTATGTGCTCCAAGATGCTATGTGCTATGTGCAAAAATGTTTTACGGGGTGGAGTAAGTCTTACCAGCCGTCGTGTTGACATTGTTTTCCACTCTTTAGTTATTTTGTAGGTTTGGATTACATGGCATTGAGCATGAGAGCGAATCAATGTAAAGATTTTATACCTTTAGAAATCAAATCAAATATTGTATTGTAATCGGTAGTACGTTAATTTTAGCCTGTGCGTTTGAGTATGAGATACTTGAACGTGACATAACACCCTTTTTCCTTTTGTTGTTAAAAAGCTTCCACTTTTGTAAAAGTCATTCGTAATATAAAAAAAATTTACCCGTATTTTCTTAAGTGGAAAAATGGGGGTGTTACAGTCTAGAACAAGTTCTAAAATTCCTTAACAATTAAAAGAAAATCCAATACATTTAATCTAATAAAATTGGTATCAGAGCTTAGGTTATGAACTTTTGGGATATAGGTTTAAGGAAATGACTAGGAAATTTTAATTTTGAAAACTGCGGTGAGGATGTGTGACTTTGCATACTTAATTGCATATGGTTATTTTCATTGTTTGCCAATACTTGTAAGTGATGCTCTATGTTTTATTTGATTTTCGTGAAGCTTAATTACTAAGTTCTTTGTTTGATTTTTGAGTGCTTATGCTTCGGGGACAAAGCATCTTTTAATGTGAGCAGAGAGTGTGATACCCCGAATATTTGAATATTTGTTATATTCTTAAGTGAGCTATTTTACTATTAAATAATAGATATATATATGGTTAGCCCGTTTGGTTATTTATATTTAATATTTATATTCCTAATCCTTAAAATATCCTACACGTTTTGTTTATATATGTACACATATACATACCTAAAATATTTTACATGTTTTCATAGAATCATTCTCATCATCAATTTATTTATTTATTTTTTGAAGTAAAAAGCTTAATGCATTAAATCATTAGAAAGACAATCAACAAGAAAAGGGGGAGGGCTATCAAACCATTCCCCACAACCTGTCTTAGAAACGACCTCCCGTGCAACAATGTGGGAGGCACGATTCGCAGATCGCTTAGCAAAGTAGAAGACTACATCATTAATCATGGATGCAACTTCTTTAACATCATCAACAATGAAACCAAAAGCAGAAGTAAATGAGTCTGAACGTAAAGCATAATAAACTAATTGTGAATCAGTTTCAACATCAACTTCTCCCATTCCTGTTCCTTTTAGCCAGCTCAAAGCTTCACGAACACATAGTGGCTCGGCCACCTTAACATCAAGACAACCCAAAACACGTGTACCTTTACAAGCGAGGAACCGCCCCTCATCATCACGAAGGACCCAACCGAGCCCCATGGCATTATGATCAATATCAAAACCAACATCAGTATTTAGTTTGATCCTCCCAGAATTCGGCCTTCTATGTCTGCCAGGAACACTTGTGCTATCCCCTTCATGCGCAGCCCTCCAATTCTCCAGAAAGGTGAGCGTCGAATTAACAACATTACGAACAAAGGGAACACCATTCCACACATTATCATTTCTGCTGCTCCAAATTCCCTAGCACAACATAACAACACGACTCATTATATCCGCACTGAGTGTGGCAAATAAAGCAAAAAGCCAGGAAACAAAATTACCTTGTTCATGTGTCACTGGTGGCAGACCAAGAATAGTCCACATAGCAACCACTTCTGGACAGGTCACAAACAAATGATAAGCTGACTCATCCACTCCCCTACACATGTGGCATACCTGAGAGCATGGAATGTGTTTCATGAGTAATGCATCTCTAGTGGGTAAAAAAGAAGAAGCTAATTGCCAGCAAAAAACCTTGACCTTTGGAGGGATATTGAGCTACCAAATCTTATGCCATTCAAAAGTGTCGTGAATCTCGCCAATTAACATTCTGTAGCAAGACTTCACTGAATAATTTCCTTTTGGTTCCCAAAACCAAATCCATGCATCTGGAGGCTTGCGCAAGCAAGCTCACAGGAATATTTAAGATAATATTAGAATCACGGGCATTAAAAACCTCCTTCACATAATCCTCATTCCAGCCGGTGGCCTGATTATTAAATAATGAGACTGGGGCATTTCGTACGGACTCATGCAAAACTGTACTAACAAAAGGTTCACTAGCTGTTGGAAGCCACGGATCACATCCAATAATAGTGCTATTTCCATCACCAATACATCGTCTACATCCCAATCTCACAGCATTCTGAACTTCAAGCATACCTCTCCAAATAAACGACGGGTTACTCCCAGAAGTAGCCTCAAAAAAAGAACAATTAGGAAAATACCTACTCTTGTAGACCCGGGCAACAAGTGATGAGGGCCTACTGACCAAACGCCACGCTTGTTTTCCTAATAATGCAAGATTCATCTCACGGAGCCGTCTAAATCCCATGCCGCCTTTTTCCTTTGGGATACTCAAACCGGTCCACGACTTCCATTTCAACCCCTTACCATCGCCTACTGTTCCCGTCCACCAAAACTTGTTCAGAATTGCTTCAATTTCCTTACATAACCCTATCGGCATTAGAAAGACCATCATAGCGTAGCATGGCATAGCCTGTAAAACATTCTTTAATAATACTTCACGACCAGCACGGGAAAGGAATCTTGAGTTCCAGCTTCTCACCCGGTTCAGAATGTTATCTTTAATGAAATCCAAAATTACTTTCTTGTTTCGGCCCACCATCGATGGTAATCCCAAATATTTGCCAACCATATCTCCTTGACCAACACCTAAGATATTAATAACATCAGAACGGGTTTCTTGTTGGACATTAGAACTGAAGCATACTAGGGATTTATCAAAATTGATCCTCTGACCCGAGGCACCCGCATAAGTATCAAGCACCTGTGTAACACCCCCGAATTCTAAGACCATAAATAAAGAAATAAAGAAGAAAATATAGATATCATATAGGTTTCAATTGCGGAAGCGAAACCAAAACTTAAACTATGGGTGCTATGCCACGCTTAGGCCACAACTAAACCCAAACGCACAGGCTACAAAGGTTCCATATACAAATTTAATTACAAACATTCCTTCATTCTAAACCATATCTAATTACAACATCAATTCAATTCTAACTATACAGGTTATCCCATACTCATTTCTCGGGCTTACAAGATCTACGCCACGCTCTCAACTAGCCACAAGCCAGATCCTGAAAACATTCAAGGTTTGGAAAACAAGAAGTAAAAGGATTAGCATATAATGCTAAGTAAGCTCTACCCCATCCGGTAAAATAAATACATATATACTTTTGAAATTAGATATACTTTTTAAATAGGTTTTGGAACCATTCAGTAAAAGAATTTGACTCACACCAAAGGTGCATAGTTTAGATATTTCCCAAAGCAATTTCCTCACGCACACTACTCATTGATAATACTAGGTTTAATACAAGGTAATATAGTCACCAAAAGATAAGGTTTACTCTTACAAAACAGTATAGCTAGTTTGTAGATTATTCACTCATTTTCAAAATAAATATAAGTTGGGGGATTCATAATATAGCATTTCTCAATACTTCTCAATATTATATAAAGGCATAGCTTTCCAAATAATCACTTTCCAAATAGGTTAAAATATATATAAGTATAAGGAGGAATTCACATCCATATAGCTATTTCAAACATATATTTTCTCAATATCCTTCTCAACATATATTCATCATCATAGATAACTCAAGTCTCATTCTCCAATATCAACATAGCATAATAATACATAAGTGGAGGTATCCAATAATTGTTTAATTCATATTTAAATCACCAAGTAAAACATAAGTATGGAGGTACTCAAATCACCAATAGGAGGATAGGAACGGAGCTTACCTCCACTACCGAACCATCACACCTATACAATATAAATGGAAACAGGAACTAGAAACCTATGTGCGCACACCCCGGGGATTCCAAGCCCCAAAGGTAGTTACTAGCCCTAGTAACCCAGAATTTTTGCTACCAGGTTACCCACCCAATCAATAACCAATAGGACCGCAGCCCTAGGTTCTCATATCAATAGCAAATAGAACCGCAACTCTAAGTGCTCACAATAATCTGGACCGCAGTCCAAGATTCTCGTAACCTCCAATAATAAAAATATAGATAACCTCCATATAGATTATAACATAAGAATATTCTCCAAAATAGGTACATTATTATATAATTTCTCCAAGATAGTAATATTCTTTCAAAATAGTTTTCATAGGTATTTTCCATTGCCCGTAGGCTATTCAAATACACTTCCCAAAACAAGATAGATCGAGTATATATATAATATATACATTTCCAAAATAGGGTTTACATCAAACATAGGATTTATCCTCCAATCATAGTATAGTTTATATCTCTCGCAATAAATATAGTTTATACCTTCCAAAAGCCATATAGTTTCATACTCAAATAATTTACCATAATGTCCTCACTATATAACCATACACATATTCATACTTTGTAAATCATAAGGTGACACCGAAATATACTCATTTGCTATTTATCACACTTTTAAACTCAAACACATTTCCAAAATAGTTTAAGGACACAAATGAGATAAATAGCACATTTGATAGGGAAAGGTAGTTTTGACGGACATAGAAACTTACCTTAAGCTAAGCTCCAAAGCAAGCATCCAATCTAAGGTTCAACTTTTAAGTTGGCCACTTCAATTGGGAACCTTACAATCCATTTTAATCCATCTTTCCTCTGTTTCTCGCCTAGAGCTTCACCGCCAACATTTCCACAAATCCAAGCTGCTAGCTGCCTAGCTAATCACTGCCGCCGGAAACCGAGTCGCACCACCGGAGACGCACACCTGCCAGAGTTGCTATGCCCGTCACCGGAAAACAGAGGGAAATGATAGAAGGGTTGCTGGTCTGCTAGTTCGTCGGAGAAGAGGAGCGACGCCGCCGGTCTGCTGACCACGCCATCGTCGCCCAGCTGCCGTCGACGAGGGAGGGAAGAAGCCGCAGGCTGCCGCCGGCGAAAACAGAGAAGGGACGAGGTTCATTGCGCTGCCACACCCGCCTATCGCCACCGTCCGTTTCGATCTGCTGCTACCGTTCAAGAGAGAGAGACAAGCAAAATTAAACGAGAAAGAGGGCTGCTGATTGGGATCCTTTGCAATGAACATTGTAGTGGAGGAAAATGTACATTTAATATATATATATATATATATATATATATATATATATATATATATATATATCTCTAGGGTTAAATTTTGTTTTGGGCTAAAGTTTGGACTTGGAATTTGGCTTAGGGATACTCTTGGGCTTAAAGAAACCTTTGGACTTAAGAAATTAAAAGTCATTTTGGTTAAGGTTTAGTTTGGGTTCGAACTTAGGATCAAAACAATGATATGAGGCTCACATAATGTTCGTCTCAGATAGAATTTTGGGTCAAAATTTTGATAAATAAATTTATCCCTTAAATAAAGCTCTTAAAACCATAAATAACTATATAAATATTTTTTATCAAATAACTTGAGATAAGGAGTTTAAAATATTTTATTTATGAGCTCATTCGTCAAAAATAATTAGATTTAGTAACATTTTACTAAAATATTTAATAATAAGAAAATAAGCTCTTTTTGAAATACTATAATTAAATTAATAATATTGAGAAAATACGGGGTGTTACAACCTGCTTCGTCTGCACACTTTCATCCCTATTCGCGCGAAGAAATAAGAAACAATCGTCAGCGAATAAAAGATGTGAAATAGAAGGGGCTCCTCTCGCCACACACAACCCATGTAATAAACCACACCTCATTTTGTTGTTGATTAGCGCACTCAGTCCCTCAGCAACAAATAAAAATAGGTACGGTGAGAGCGGATCACCCTGACGGAGACCCCTACCTGGCACAATAGGACCCAACTGATTCTGCTCAAAAAGAATATGATATTTAACGGTCCTAAGTGTTTCATAAATTATGTCCACCCACCGTTGCCCGAACCCCATCTTAGCCATTACCGCCTTAACAAAGCGCCATTCTACACGATCGTAGGCCTTGCTCATATCCACTTTAAGAGCCGCCACCCCTTCCTTACCTTGAGTTTTCCTCTTCAGATAATGGTGTGCTTCATAAGCAAGCAATATATTATCTGTTATTAAACGGCCAGGCACAAATGCACTTTGGGCATGAGAAATAAGTCCTTCTAAGAGCGGCTTCATTCGGTTGGCACACACTTTCGCAGCAATCTTGTACAACACATTACAAAGGGCAATCGGTCGTAGATCCTTCATAGACTCAGGTTGTGCTTTCTTCGGAACCAAAATGATAAAGGTGTCATTTGCCTTATCCGGTAATCGGCTAGTCTCCACGAACTGCCGACAAAACATAGTCACATCGCCCCCTACTACTCCCCAGTAATGTTGATAAAACCCCGGGCCAAATCCATCTGGGTCAGGCAATTTATCTGGGTGCATTTGAAATATCGCTTTGCGCACCTCTTCAGCACTTATTGGCTGAACACGTCTCGCATTATCCTCATCATTAATATGACAACTTATGCATGAGATTACTTCCTCCATGTTACCATTTTCTGCAGTAAATAGCTGTTGGAAGTAGTCAACCATTACACTGCCAATTGCATCTGCATTGTCAATCCAAACCCAATCCTCATCATCAATTTATTATTTCTCTATATATTTTCCTAATTCTATGTACGTGATTTAGACGTTTCGTAGTTATATATATATATATATATATATATATATATATATATATATATATATATATATATTAAGTAATCCATGTAGAAAGATATGCATAACACACATGTTTTCTGGTTCTCTTCATCATTCGAGTGTATGGTTTGTTTTCTTCATCACGGTCTCGAGTTTCTCCTTCTTTGTCGATTCAAGAACTGAAGGACGAGGGTCATCGACTTTAGGGATTGTTGTGTGCAGTATATTATTTTGCTTTGTTTTAGAGGTAAGTTTTCATGTTCACTAAAATTAAATATTTTCCCAGAATATTGTATGTGTTGATATTATATATGTGATATGATATATGCTATTCATGTGAACACAAGTACATTTATCGATAAATGGTAACATTGTGAGTGGTGATTCTCGAGTTATCGAGAATGGGTCTCAATGTGTCGAGCCCGTGTGTTGTGTAAATGTGTGGCTTGGAATTTTGGTGTTATACATATTAGTATGGTGAAATTGTATTAACACTAGTTTGAACCAAATATTTTTTTTTGAGAAATTATGCCGAGAAAATGTATTTTTGAGAAACTATATTTTCTGAAGAAAGTTGGAGAAAATGGTATTTTTGTGGAGAAAGTATTTATTTGTGGAGAAATAATTTATTTTAGAGAACCCATTATATTGTGAGTGTTCAGTAAAAGTAATTATTACTGTTCACTTGAGCCAATTACCACTCACTAGGCTTGGAATCCCATGAGGGTGTATCACATAAGTTGTGATCCAGTTTCCAAATTTTATAAGGGTGAGGTAGCAAGAGTATCTACTTGGATCATATACTATCCAGTGGCTTGGAATCTACTGGGGGTGTACACATAGGTATTGGTTTAGTTTCTAAATGGATTTTGAAGAGATTGTTAATTCTCCATGTATAAATATTAAATTCTCTTGTATGTACGAAAATTGATTTTTGAAAAGTATATCTCCACATATGTATTTTTGAAAGTTATAATATTTTGTAAGGTTACAAAATAATCTCTTTTGAGAAATCTACTATATTATTAAAAAAAATTCCAAAACTTATTTTACAGGGGAGTAAACCCTTACTTAGCAAGTGTTGCTAACCCCTTACTTTGTTGTTTTGTTTTGAAATCTCTATTTGAGTAGCAGGTAATGTTTGATGGGGGGTTTGCTGTGAGAGTGCGGTGCACCAAGACTTCGAGGATTATTGAATTTTAAATGAAATTGATGTAATAGTAGATTATTATTTTACTTTGGACTATGGATTTATTTTTTATTTTTGTTTAAGGTTAGCCTTGCATCTAATCAAGTAAGGATTAGGTGTGGCGGTAGCATCCCTATTCAATTTAGTTTTGTAAAGCTTCCGCAATGATCTTAGTGAATTATTAAGAAAGAAAAAAAAATTTAAGCAAAATTTGATCTTAATTAGTATTGAAAAATGGGGGTGTTACAAACATACCTTCCCATGCTCCCCTTGAGCAACAAATCTAGGAGGTTGCTCCATGATGAAGAACATCTCTAAGTCTCTAACAAAGCAAGCACTACAAAAAAAAAAAACGCGTAAATAGCGACGGACAGATTCCGTTGCTAAAAAGTGCGTCGCTAAGCAATTTTATTCCGTCACAAAAGTTTGCGACGGAAATATCCGTCGCTAACGAATAATAATCCATCACTAGTTGCTAAATCTCTCTGCGACGATTTAATGACAAAATTTGGAAGGGAATAACGACAGAAAATTCTGTTGCTAAATCTAGTGACGGAAATTCCGTCGCTAAACCAACAAAAAATTCGTCGCTTGTGACGAAATTTGTTAGGGTAGAGACTGAAATATCTGTCGCTAATATTTAGCGACAGATATTTCCGTTGCCTGTTTTTCTTCAAGTAGCACACTCTTCTGTGTTCCCTATTTTTCTTCAAGTCTTCTTGGGCTTCTTATAATTCAAAGAATTATTTGCCCGTTATGAACATTCAAATTTTAAACGTTCACTTGATCTGATTGGTCATTCCAAACTGATCTTAATGGCCATACCTTCTCATTTAATGACCATACCGTTGATCTGATAACTTGCCAATTTGATCTGATAAAATCTCCAATTTGATCTGCACATTTAATGTCGTTGGTAACTTTTGACAAATTACCTTTGTAATTGTTCACAAAGTCTTCTTTTACGGCTTGATTGATCCTTGAAACTTGTAGCCTCCAATTTTTGAGTTTGTTGCCTTCTCAGCTTGATATTGCAGACTTTGTATCCTTCAGAGCTTGATATTCTTGACTTTGTTGTATTCTTGATTTAATCTTGGGCAAGTTGATCTTTCAAAATATTTACCGGGTGGTTCTTGCTTGAGTATGAACAATGATCTTCAGAAAATCACCACCTTCAGATTTCTTCTGGTTCATAGCATCACGTCAAAAATGGTTAAGTAAAAATTCCACTTTAGGTTGCTCCAAAGTGCTTTAAATTAGCCTTCACGCGTGTAGAGATGATGTAGTGTTCACGCGTGTAATCCATGCAAAGTTACTCTACTTTGACTTTGACTTCCTCCATAAGTTGCTCCATTGACCAAACTAGCTCCAATTCTCCAAAGACTTTGGCCGTGTAACTTGCTCCCAAGCTTTTTCCGTAGTAATAAAATGCAGCAAGTAGGATTTGAACACTGGACCATTAAGTATGTGCTCAAGTCTTTAACCATTTCTCCATTTCAACTCATTCAATCATATTCATCAAATAAATATATTTGATCCTTTTCAGCACTGTATAGCGTATGGTGTAGAGATAGTGGATCTTGAAGTTCTTCTCGGTTTTGACTTAACTTCCTCCATTGACCAAACTTGCTCCATAAGTTACTCCATTGACCTAAAAATTGACTTTGAGCATGATACTATTAGCTCCATTTCTTGTTCTACAAAGCTCAAAATGTTCTCAATAGGATTCGAACTTGAGACTTTTTACAACAATAATTTGGCCTTGTCCATTGGATCATATACACTCATGTGTATAGTGGAAGCAAATGACTTACAAGAGTCATAATATAATGAACTCTATAAAACAATAATTCGAACCAAACTATTGTCATGACTAGCCTTTCGGGTCAAACTCTACACTCTAAAAATAAAATAGGGGATTTCTAAAAATACAAATTGCCTCATCAAAACTATTACAATTTTATTCCTAACAATTTCCCCCTTTTTGATGATGCCAAAACCTATACCCAGTCATATTTGGCTCAGTCTAGAAATCAACTGATTTTATTTTTCAATTTTATTGCGACTATCCATTACGATGAGTTTTCATAAAATTTTTGACCTACTGCTTTATTAATTTTGACTTATACGAAAGATTATGCATTGTTGGGTTGATTCATCTTTGAATTTTAATTTTGTATCAACATGCATGCAACATAATATTAAGTCAAATTAAAAAGTCATAACGCACAAAACTAATAAAGATAGATATTATAGCATAGGACCCATCATAAATTCGAACCATTACAGATAATTCGAAACATCTCAAAATAAGTCATGAACTTGCAATAGTAAGATAAGCTAAGAATAAATTTAGATACCCAACATGCTATTTATTCTTCTTCTTAGCTTACCAAAATCATCCTTGTCCTCCAAATGGTAGAATTGTTGAAATACTCTACCAATCTTGTAACACTCCGCGGCTTCGCGTAGATCATTTGCGGGAAAAACTTTCCGCAAATACCACTTTGCACACTCTCTTGGATTTCTCCCATCTTGATCCAAGATAGCATCATGTGTAACTCCAAAATGATCGGCAAATAGATCCACCATACGGTCTTCGCACTCCTGATCAGTCATCGCGGGTGTATTCGATTGACTCGCCTGCCTTGGGGCTGTGAATGTAGAAAATACATTTCCTGCGGGGTTAGCAAAAATTTTAAAACTTGATTTTATTCCTTCCCCCTGTGTTCGTTCCCCCTGTGTAGATGTGGTGGAACTCGAACCAATTTGGCCAATTTGATTGACCTTTCTTCCCCCTGTTTTGGCAGCATCTAATATTCTTGGGAAAAAGTATGCATCCCCAAATTGATCTAGGGATAGACTTTCTTTCTGTTTTCCCTTGAGATCTTTTGAGATCTTTTGGCCATTTTATGTATTTTTAACTTTTGCCAAGCTACATAAGTGAATTTTTCGAATATTTCTTTTCTTTTCTTGTAGCTTTTTGATTTTTGCATGGCCAAAAAAATAATTTCAAGAGTATGTAACCATCCAAATATATTGTTCCATTTATAAATATCATATGCATATGGTTACGGAAAATTTGGAACTTAGACCATAAGCCTTATTCAGATTAGTACATAAAAAAGGATTTTTTTTTATTAATCCTTCTACTTCTTCTTCTTCACGGTGGCTGGACTGGCTGTAGTCTTGGTACGAGAGGCAGAAACGCGACTAGCAATAGAGGCTTCTTCGGAATCCGAGCTTGTGTAGTGAGTAGCTCCGGATGTTTGAGGTGGGGATTCCGAAGGTCTACTGCCTTTCATGAGAAATAGGACATAATCCGGATCTGGATCACCGGGTTTCTACATTCCTTCGCCTGGCTCGACTGCATGCACGGGTTGTTCATCCTCTAAGACAATCGGGTCGGTCGAGGTGTCACCGATCTCGTGTCCGCCATTTGCAATCCTTCTTGCTCTCAACATCTCCATTCGTACTTGTTCGGAGATTCTCCTAGACGTGCGCCTCACGGTTTTCTCGGCCTGTCTTTTTGGCTTCATGACTTCCTGCAAAAATAAACAAGACAAAGAACACAATACTCTTTGGACGGGTAGAGTATGTGTGAGGAGGTCCCAACTTATAGATGGGTTGAGAAGCCTTGGAACTTGTAACTGTTGAAAGGTAGACATTGAATGTCTCTTCAAGTCCCCTTTTACGTTTTCCCAAGCTCTAAAATTCATTGCTTTTGCTCCTCAAAAGCCATTTTTCTTTTGCATGGTCAAAAGTGGAAAAGTCCTTTCATCTGCATGTAACATGGTTAGTATTCCAAATAGATAGTGTACACGTGTAGAACTAGACATATCAAGAAAAGGGTTTCTAAGCAATTCTAAAGATAAGAAGCTATTAAGAAAATTACCCCAACTACATCACACGTGTAAGGTTGACTCACCACAGTAAAAACACAAGCAGGTGAAAATTAAATACTCATAAGCTATGCATGCAACACGTAAAACACACATGTAAATCAAATAAAAACATAGCTTCAGCTAGGATTACATATACACGCCACATGCAGTTAAAATAAAATACTTGGCATAAAATAAAATACTTAGCTGATTTCGATCATCCCCATTTCGTGCCTTAAGGTTGCGAAGCGAGATTCACACAACGGTTTTGTGAGAATGTCTGCAATTTGATTTTCTGTAGGGATATGATCGATCCTTAAATCCTTCTTTTCGACGTGGTCGCGGATAAAATGATGTCGTACGTCGATATGTTTCGTTCGTGAATGAAGTACAGGATTTTGTGAAATCGCAATCGCGCTAGTATTGTCACAGAAAATACTAACGTCCTCGCAATTAATTCCGTAATCCTTCAACTGTTGCTTCATCCATAAAATTTGCGAACAACAACTCCCTGCTGCGATATATTCGGCTTCGGCTGTGCTTGTTGCAATGGAGTTTTGCTTCTTACTGAACCATGAAACTAACCTTCCCCCTAAGAACTGGCACGTTCCGGAGGTGTTTTTACGATCAATTTTGCAACCTGCAAAATCTGCATCTGAATATCCGGTTAGTTCAAAATTACCTTCCTTTGGATACCATAATCCAACATTGATTGTTCCTTTGAGATATCGAATGATTTTCTTCGTAGCATCAAGATGACTATTTTTCGGCTTTGACTGAAATCTCGCGCATACACCCACTGAGTAAGATATATCCGGTCTATTCGCAGTGAGGTATAGCAAAGATCCAATCATTCCTCGGTAGATTGTAGGGTCAACGTCCGTTCCTTCGTCATCCTTATCTAATCGTTGTGCTGTACTCATGGGAATTTTGACTGAGCTTTTTCCTTCTAAGCCAATTTTCTGATCAAGTCTTTGGTGTACTTGGCTTGATTTATGAAAATTCCTTCCTTCATTTGTTTAACTTGTAGTCCAAGGAAGTAGTTCAATTCACCCATCATGCTCATCTCAAACCTGTTCTGCATGAGCTTAGAAAATTTCTCACATAAAGATTTATCAGTACTTCCAAAAACAATATCATCAACATAAATTTGTACTAATAAAATGTGATTATTTTCTTGAATTCTAAATAAGGTTTTGTCAACTAGTCCTTTGGTAAAACCACAACTAATTAAGAACATTGACAGGGTATCGTACCAAGCTCGAGGTGCTTGTTTTAACCCGTATAATGCCTTCTTTAGTTTATAGACTTTGTCAACATCACCTTTTACCTCAAATCCGGGTGGTTGCTCAACATATACTTCCTCTTCAAGTAAACCGTTAAGAAACACGCTTTTTACGTCCATTTGATAGACTGTAAAATTTTTGTACGCTGCATATGCTAGAAAAATGCGGATTGCTTCTAATCTTGCCACTAGAGCAAAAGTCTCATCAAAATCTATTCCTTCTTCTTGCGAATAGCCTTTTGCGACCAGTCTTGCTTTATTCCTAACAATGGTGCCGTCTTCGTTTGCTTTGTTCCGGAAGACCCATTTTGTACCGATTACAATGTGATTGCCTGGTCTTTGGAATTGATTCAGCTCTTGTTGCATGGCTTCAATCCAACTAGGATCACTTAAAGCTTCATCTATCTCCTTCGGTTCAAACTGAGATAGGAAACACGAAAACATTGCATCTCTTGCAGCTGATCTGGTTTTCACGCCTTCATGCACATCTCCAATAATTAAATCATGTGGATGATTTTTGAGCCATCTTAAATCTGGTTGAAAATTGTTTTGTGAAGTGGGTGGCATAATGGAGTCATTTTCACGTGTAGAGAGAGAGAGGGAAAGTTAGTGGGTTCACTTTGGGTCCCACCACTAATTCCAACTTCCTCCACAACTTCCTCTAAAGGTTCCACTCCATCTCTTGCATTAACTTCCAGTTCAACTTGCTCTACAACTTCCACTTCTTCATTTCTTGCATTTTCTGCGCCTGGTGCGCCATTTTGCTCAAAATTGGAGTCTTTAATTTCCAGATCTTTTAATCCATGTAAAACATTGTCTCTTGAAGCTTCATTAGTAATAATAAAATTATTTGGAACATTATTACCAATTTTTAGATCATCAATTTCCTTGACTTTTGACGATTCGTCGAACACGGCATGAATTGATTCTTCTACCACCATCGTAGATTTATTCCATAATCTGAATGCTTTGCTGGTAGATGAATATCCAAGGAATATAGCTTCATCTGCACGCTCATCAAATGTTTTCAGATAGCTTTTGCCATTATTCAGAACAAAACATTTGCATCCAAAAGAATGAAAATAGCTAAGGTTAGGTTTTCTCCCTTTCCATAATTCATATGGTGTTTTGTTGTGCAGCTTGTTGATAAGGCTTCTATTCTGGGTGTAGCAAGCAGTGTTAATTGCTTCTGCCCAAACCGTTTTGGTAAGTCGGCTGCCGTAATCATTACTCGTGCGGCTTCCTTGAGTGTTCGGTTTCTTCTTTCGGCAACACCATTTTGTTGCGGTGTTCTTGCAGCTGATAATTGATGTAAAATTCCTTGCATGCTGCAGTAGTCTTGAATCACGCCGTTTACGAACTCTGTACCTCTATCCTTACGTATTTTTGCTATTTTGAGTTCCTTTTCGATTTGAAGTTGTTTCAACAATTCCGGTAGCTTCCTTTCAACTTCGTTTTTCTTGTTGAGAAATATAGTCCATGTGTACCTGGAAAAGTCATCAACAATAACAAGTGTATATTTCTTACCACTCATACTTTCTGGGTCTACTAGACCAAATAAATCCATGTGTAGTAGACTAAGAGGTCTTCATGATGATTCTTGTGTCTTTGACTTGAATGAAGATTTGATTTGCTTTCCTCTTTGACATGCATCACAAATCTGATCTTTCTTGTAAACTATTTTGGGTAGACCTTTGACTAGATCGTTCGCTGCGAGCTTGTTGATTGTTTTGAAATTCAGATGATTCAGCTTCTTGTGCCATTCCCAGCTTATAGCATTTGTGTTGTTGGCAACTAAGCATATTGATTCCTTTGTTGTAGACCAATCAACAACATACATGTTCCTCTTTCTCGTTCCTTGCAGTACAATTTCTCCAGTGCTTTCATTTTTCACTAGACACTTGTCTTTGAAAAATTCCACTAAATAACCTTTGTCACAAAATTGACTTGTACTGAAGAGATTGAATTTTAGACCTTCCACGTAAGATACGTCTTCGACTTTTAATCCGTTACGTTTAACTGTTCCGATTCCTTTGGTTTGGCCGTATCGATCTTTTCCTCCAAAAACTACTTTTGGTCCTTCGATATTCTTAAATTCACTAGACTAGATTTATTTCCAGTTTTAGGTACCCAGTTTTGCTTGGGTCCTTGGGGGTTAGTGATTATCCACCTTGTCCTTACTGAACCAAGTAAAGGTGATTTGTAACCATTGTTGACTTTGTAATCATAACTAATTTTGGAAAAGAATTTCGGTGCCCGGTTTTGAAAACTGACTCGATTTTTAGGCACTCGGGAAGAGACCTTAAAGGAATTAAACCTTGATTTTACTCATGGTTTAATTTCTTTGTACCAATATTGCTCAGAGGGATAAAATCTCCCTGGCCCACCATTCGAAAATCTCCCCTTTTTCAAACTCATTGGAATATTTCCTTAAGGGAACAAAACTTTGCCTTTTGGACTGACTGGGCGAAATATTTCGAAAATAAGGCTTCGGCCCAGCAGTGCTATTTTTGGCAATTTTTTGATAACCAATTCCTTGTCTCACTGTGCAATCTTGACCTTTGACAAATTTCACCACTTGTACTTTATTATCTAAAGTCGTAGTAGAATTGGTCAACTTCTGAGAGGCTTGAGAACACGATGGATCATAACCCAAACCGGTTTTATCTCCTGAGGGTTTCTGCATATTTACCATTTTATCCATTATCTTGGATGAATGAGTAATGTGGCTATTACTCCCCTGAGGTTGTGTTCTCTCACTTCTCTTGATTTACACTCTTCTTGAAGGTAAATAATTTTAGCCTTCAATTCTTTCACCTCGGACAGAGCATTTTGCAATTTTTCATTTATTTCATCTTTTTCAAGAATAAAAAATTTATTGCGCTCTTCGAGTTGAGAATGAGTGTCCATAACGGTCTGACATTCTCTCATAAATTGAGAGGACTCTCTAGAAAAAGAAGTATTCGCAGAATCAAAAGATTTAGATGTTACCTCATCTTCTTCAACTTCATGCGCCATTAAGCATAAATCTTGAGTTGATGAAGTACTTGAAGCATCCATGCAGAATAAAGCATTGTCATCCTTTGAGGTGTCACTTTCTCCACTAGATGACTCATCACTATCACTTGACTCAAGTGGGGTCACTAATTAATGCTTTTCTTTTGTCTTTCTTGAATCTTCTTTCTTTTGCCTTGGTGTCCTCCTGAGCATTATCACCTTGATTTTTGCTCACTCTTGGATAAAGACATTCTGCCATAAAGTGTCTTGACTTTCTACAATTGTAACACAAGTTTGCATCTGAAACTTCCTTTTTCGTCCATCTAGGTGTGCTGGCTTGAGGAAAATTTTTGTTGTTCTTTTTCCTCATGAACTTCTTAAATTTCCTAACAAACAAAGCAAAATTTTCGTCAGATAAAAATTCATTGTTATCTACTGACCTCGGTGTAGACGGTTGTTCGGTGACTAGCGCGGTATTTCTTTCTTCGCGTTCTTCTTCTTTTCTTGACTTCATCTCAAATTCATAAGCTTTTAGATCACTGAAGAGCTTGTCGGTTGTAAGAGTTTTGAGATCCCTATGGTCTCGCATGGCTGTGACCTTCATGTCCCAATTTGACGGTAATCCACGTAGGATTTTGAGTGATATTTCTTTCTGATCAATCTCCTTTTCAAGATCAGTAATTTCTCCCAAGATTTTAATAAATCTTACTTCCATTTCGGCTATGCTTTCACCATTAAGCATTTTGAAATCCTCAAATTTCTTTAATGCTATTGTGAGTTTGTTCTCCTTTTCTTGCTCGTCTCCTTCGCCCATTTTGAATAGTGTCTGCCAAACATCTTTTGCGGTTTTGCATTTTCGGACCTTTGGAAACGTTGCATCATCGATAGCTTTGAATAGAATATCCTTGGCAATGTTGTCCAAGTTGTTTCGTTGTCTATCTTCAGAAGTCCATTCCTCTTTGGGTTTAGGAATGTTTTGCGGTGTAGTGCTCGTCTGTGCGGTTGCGGTATTGGCTTTAAGAATTTTGATCGGACCGCTGGTAATTACTTCCCACATTTCATCGTGTAAAGCGGATAGATGAACCTGCATGCGTATTTTCCAATCATCAAATTTGTCAAGTGAAAATAATAGGTTCGGAGCCAAGTCTCTCTTCATCTTGAAGTTTTATGAGATCTGTCTAGCAGTCAAATATTGACTCAATAGACAACCGCTCTGATGCCACTTGTTGGTCCCGATAGGGTGGGAGAAGTCTAGAGGGGGGGTAAATAGACTTCTCAAACAATTAAAAAACTTTATAACACTTCAACCAGAGTGATTTCAAGTGAATAAGTTCAACTTGAAATGTGCAGCGGAATATCGTACGGTAAAGTGCTATAAAACCAAACTGCGTAAAACTGAAGAGATAACTCGCATGCAATACGTTGGAAACTCTTAAAATAGCTCAAAGAACATGTATGCAAAGTTTGAGCCACATGCGAACGTGGGAACACACAAACCCAGATGATATGCTCAACACAGTACGTAAAGGGTTAGTATGTTAAAACATGCAAATATGTAAAGTGCAGTAAAGTAAATGAGAGGCAGAGATTTATAGTGGTTCGGAGATGGTGTAATTCTCCTACTCCACTTCTTCCTTGCTCCAAGGAAGGTTTCCACTATCTTCAATCACCCAGATACAATAGTGAAACTCCCGAGTGCTACGCACAAAGCTACACTCAACCACGAGCTCTTCGCACAAAGCTAAGCTCCCGAGCGCTACGCACAAAGCCACGCTCCCCGAACGCTACGCACAAAGCTACGTTCCCGAACGCTACAAACAAAGCTACGTTCCCAACTAAGTGTTACGCACAAAGCTGCACTTAGCTCACCCGAGTGTTACGCACCCAGTTACACTCTTTTCTACCCTCGATAGAGATATAACTGTTGTTCAAAGAAATAAAGATTTCTTTTCTAAGACTTGAATTCCTCTCGTGTATAGCTCAATATCTCAGCACTCTGTATTTTTCGTTGTAGGTCCGAACGCTGTTATTGCCTCTTCTGTGTTCCCTGTTTTTCTTCAAGTCTTCTTGGGCTTCTTATAATTCAAAGAATTATTTGCCCGTTATGAACATTCAAATTTTGAACGTTCACTTGATCTGCTTGGTCATTCCAAACTGATCTTGATGGCCATACCTTCTCATTTAATGACCATACCGTTGATCTGATAACTTGCCAATTTGATCTGATAAAATCTCCAATTTGATATGCACATTTAATGTCGCTGGTAACTTTTGACAAATTACCTCTGTAATTGTTCACAAAGTCTTCTTTTACGGCTTGATTGATCCTTGAAACTTGTAGCCTCCAATTTTTGAGTTTGTTGCCTTCTCAGCTTGATATTGCAGACTTTGTATCCTTCAGAGCTTGATATTCTTGACTTTGTTGTATTCTTGATTTGATCTTGGGCAAGTTGATCTTTCAAAATATTTACCGGGTGGTTCTTGATTGAGTATGAACAATGATCTTCAGAAAATCACCACCTTCAGATTTCTTCTGGTTCATAGCATCACGTACTGGAATAAATATGAACCATGCAAAAATGGTTAAGTAAAAATTCCACTTTAGGTTGCTCCAAAGTTCTTTAAATTAGCCTTCACGCGTGTAGAGATGATGTAGTGTTCACACGTGTGTAATCCATGCAAAGTTACTCTACTTTGACTTTGACTTCCTCCATAAGTTGCTCCATTGACCAAGCTAGCTCCAAAGGTTGCTCTATTGATCAAAAACTAGCTCAAAGACTTTGGCCGTGTAACTTGCTCCCAAGCTTTTTCCTTAGTAATAAAATGTAGCAAGTAGGATTCAAATGCTGGACCATTAGGTATGTGCTCAAGTCTTTAACCATTTCTCCTTTTCAGCTCATTTGGTCATATTCATCAAATAAATATATTTGATCCTTTTCAGCACTGTATAGCGTATGGTGTAGAGATAGTGGATCTTGAAGTTCCTCTCGGTTTTGACTTAACTTCCTCCATTGACCAAACTTGCTCCATAAGTTACTCTATGAGTTCCTCCATTGACCCAAAAATTGACTTTGAGCCGTGATACTATTAGCTCCATTTCTTGTTCTACAAAGAACAAAATGTTCTCAATAGGATTTAAACTTGAGACTTCTGGCAACGATAATTTGGCCTTGTCCATTGGATCATATACACTCATGTGTATAGTGGAAGCAAATGACTTACAAGAGTCATAATAAAATGAACTCTATAAAACAATAATTCAAACCAAACTATTGTCATGACTAGCCTTTCGGGTCAAACTCTACACTCTAAAAATAAAATAGGAGATTTCTAAAAATACAATTGGCTCATCAAAACTATTACAATTTTATTCCTAACATACTCCATACCTGGAAAACATGTAAGAAACCATTAGCAAAATACTGCTAAGCAACCACCACTCACACTCGTGAGAAACATACATATATAGTAAGCTTGTAAATAGGTTTACGCACTCATATAGAATATACTAACTAACGAATTGTTCTTTAGTTAAAACGGATACTCAACAACAATGCGCTGAATAAGCAATAAACCAAGGACTTTCCAAACAATACCAATATCCATAGAATTGCACAAGACAACA
The DNA here is from genome assembly GCA_003576665.1 of Ipomoea trifida. NCBI lineage: Eukaryota > Viridiplantae > Streptophyta > Magnoliopsida > Solanales > Convolvulaceae > Ipomoea > Ipomoea trifida. The sequence goes on along the minus strand of CP025655.1, from coordinate 14,411,473 downwards.
AGTCTATAACGGAATATCAACCGAATCATAATCTCAACCGAATACTCACAAGAAACAACCAAACCGCAATATATCAAGGAATAACCGATAACCGCGAGATACAATACAACTCAAGAATCAATAAGGAACCAAACAGACCTCAACCCAAGGATAAGCACCAAACCTTTCCTTCCAACCAAAATACTATCCCTCATACCAACCGTTAAACTCAAAAGTTAATTCACAGAGGCAAAAGCCCAAACCACATAGGCAAATGGTGCCCAATCATAGAGGCAAAAGATGCCCAATCACAGAGGCAAATGAATGCCCAATCACAGAGGCAAATGATGCCCACAGTTAGTTCACCCTCAACAACCCAAAAGATACTCAAAGATCCACCACTCCATATCCAATCTCATACTCAACCCCAAAGATCATCCACCAACAGTGTTCATCTCAAGTTATGAACACAACCAACTCCTAGTGAATATAATCAAGGATTCAACCAACCAATAGATTCACATAATGGACCAAGAGATATGAATAAATACTCCAGAATCAAGGTAAAATACTCAACAAAATATCCCAACAAAATCCAGAATCAAAGGTGAAACAACCAGACAACAGATCATAGAACAACTCACTGGAACTAGAGTTCCGTTAGAACTAGCGGAACTCCAGACGAAACACCGCTCTCCGCCGCACTCCTCCGTAGGAAGGAGGCGAATCCCCTCGACGGAAGACTCACCCCCGCCACCCTTCATCGCTATCCACTTGCGGAAGATTCCAGCGGGACACATTATACCGCTGGGGTACTCCGCAAGGGTAAACCCAACACTCAGCTCACAGACTCAGATCAGAATACGCAATGTTCATTCCAGAATACAAAAATAGGATCAGATTGTCTAGATTACATCTCCCAGAAGCTAAATAAACAAAGAATTCATACCAACAAATGTCCATAAACATCAAGATGCAAAGGATCAAGAACACAAGTTCATAAATCCATCCAAATAACTCACAGACCAACAAAGAATAGACTAAGCAACGAAGATTTCCACAGGATTCCAATACACCAAATAATATTCATGGATCAAGAGTGTAAAATAGGTTTTAGTGGACATGATGGTTACCTCTTGTAGCACTCTTCAAACCAAGCCAACTCTTTCTCCTTCACAAGCCACTCTCACCCACTTGATCATCTTTTTCCCAAAGAAAGATCCCAAAAGAACACCATAAGAATCTTATAAAAATATTATGAAAAGAGATGATGCAAAGCATATTCCTTGAGATAAACACTTACCCAAGCTTTAGAAATCCTAAAGGAGCAATCTTGGTCTTGGATCTTGAAAAAGAAGGGATAATGTATATTGTAGGGTTCTTAGGAGTGATAATGGTAGGAAGAGTATGTTTGCAGGGAAATGAAAAAGAGTAGGAAGGGTTATTACAAGCCCTTTTATATGGATAGGTAAAAACATTACATACATAGTGTATGTATTATATTAGGGTAAGGAGATTAATTAATGGGCCCTTATAAGAATGGGTCTCACATTATTTATTACATTACTAGTTAGTAGGAAATTAATCCTTCAAGAATAAATACATTGGGTCATTATAAAATGCTCTTACTTATAAGAATTGTAAGGATCCAATTTAAATAAATCCCTTACAAGAATTAAATCAAGAATTGGGCCTTTAGAATAAATAATTAATTCCGGAATAGGAAATATATATATATATATATATATATATATATATATATATATATGTATACCAATTGGAAAGATTAAGCCCAATTAAATCAAATAAATTACCCGGTAAAAATAATTACCGGTCTAAAGGCTTGAACGAAATTACGGGGTGTTACAACGAGTCCTTTGTAACCCCTCACTCATTCCAATAAGCTGCGAACCTACGTACCGGTCACGAACCATAAGGATTTTTAAAGTATGTGTTCGGTCCCGATTGTCCTAGGGAATGAATTAGTAGGCACTATACTATTAAGCTTGAACTTCCTACGTGATTAAATTAGCCCGTAAGAGAGAAAATTTATTCCGACCCTTGTATCGCAGTATTTCGCGATATACCAAAAATTATCCGATTTTTCAAATTAGTGACGGGATTATTTTCAAAATAATTTTGGTTTAAAAATTCTTCCAATTTAAATTATTTTCCACCGAAACTATATCTGTTTCAATCCCGAACAATCTAACCGAAGATATTTTCCCTTACCCACCACAAAAATGTGACACTTGGCAACTCCCTACACCACATGTTATTATTTAAATATTTTTGAAGATGATCAAAATGGAAACTTGATCTCCAAGTTTCTTATTTCTTACCTTATAAGAAACAATGTAGCTTGATCTCCAAGTTTCTTCATCCCTAAAGTGTTGCTATAAAAGGAGACTTGATCTCTCATTTTCTTCATTCCATACCCATTTTGGCCGAAATATTTGGAGAGGAAAGAGAGGAAATTTCATATTCTTCTTTGTGTTCAAGAAACTCCATAGCCAATTCCTTCACAAGCTCTTCCATACTAGGTAACACTTTGATTTTTATTCGGTTAAAAGGACTAGAATTCTTTCCTAGAACTTAGTTTTAAGCTAAGAATTCTTGAAAATATTGTTATTATGGTGAAACTTACTTAGGGTCTTCGGTGGAAATTTGGAGGAAAGGATCACAACAATTTCTATGGTGTTAAAAGCTACTTGAGAGGTAAGAAATCCCTTAAGTTGGTTTTGTCACTTAAGATTTGATGATTGATAGTTGAAATAGGGATTTATGAGCTTTGTGTTGAAATATATGGATATACATACATATGTGTACTTATAATAATTATGGAGATGATAGTAGAGGTGTTCGCCACTGCGTTGTTCACACTGTCCAGAACTGGCCGCGTGTGCGGACGCAGGGCCGGACGCGCGTCCACCGTGCGTCCGGGCTGGGCGAAGAGTGGGCAGAACCTGTGGACACGATACCGGACGTGCGTCCAGTGGTGCGGATGATGTAAGCTTTGATTATTGGTTATGATGTGGTTAGTAATGGGGTTAGATTGACATTAAAGATGGATTAACAGTGGAGTTCAGGAGGTAATTAAGCTTTAATTATAGTGATTAAGGAATGATGATAGTTATTAAGGTTTAATGACTGGATGAATAGATTAAATGGTGATCATGATAATGAAGGTTAGTGATATGATTATGATGATGAGAGTTGAGATCTTTCTATTCGGTTTTGGCCACCGGTTCGTGGATTTGTCCGGTTGGTTTGGTATTGGTTTGGAAGTTGAAACTTTCCATTTGGATCCATTTCTCCTTGACACCGTATATAATAACTACTATTGGACACAAGAAAAGTGTGACTAATTATTTGAAGAATTGACTTTGGTGATTATTGTGAGAGTTTGGATACTCTCTGTTTGGTGGTTATTTTGAGAGATTGAAATTATCTCCTTGGTAATTATTATGAGATATTGGAATTATTCCTTTGGAATTTATTTTGAGAGTTGGAAATTTCTCTATTGGTGAATAAGTTATGGTTTAAAGGAATTTTGAGTAGTGATGATATTATGATATATATTGAGGAAATTGTTATATGGAAAAGTTAAGATAAAAATATTATTATGATATGCATTGAGGAAATTGTCATATGGAAATATTGAGATAAAGATTGTATATGGTGAATCTTGAGGAAATAGTTGTTGAACGATTTTGGATTATGCTTAGGCAATGGCTTTACCTCTTAGAAATTCATACATATTTGGATGTGCGATTTCCTCAAGTTATATTTCTAATGGTGTTGATGATGGTGAAAGTTGTTGATGACGATAATGACAAGGATAACCATCTATTATTAGTTAATGGTGGAACCATGATTATAGATTACCGATGATGATTGGATTGTAAGATAGACTGAAATTCATGATAAGGAACAAGGTTAAGGATGTTAATATTAATGGGGCTATGAGTCGATTGATTCATAAATGGTTGACAATGGGTTCGTACTATTATAATAATAGTATTGAGAATGGATATATGTAGTGTTAGTAGAATATATAAGTGTATAACTAGGTGGATAGATTTCAAGTATGAGACTTGAATATGAAGTATATCCAAAAATGTTTATGAAAACTTACGTTGAAGAACGTATGCTATTTTGGTACACAGGTTGTCAAAACCTTATTTTTGAAGGAAAATACCATTTTTAGTGAGTATGTACCTTACTTGAATGATGAGGAAATGATGTTTGAAAAGCCTGCGGGTACTGAAAGTATTTTGAAAATCCTTCAGGGGCTAATGAGGTAGCCAATTCTAAGTATTGGACTCAAATGAGAAATATGCCCAAAAGAAATGATTTAATGAAGAAAACTGAAGGAAGGAAAATGTTTTCAAAACCTTAGTTTCTAAAGTCAGTTGTGGAGGACTCGATTAACCCACGGGAATGCTTAATTGCCATAGCCCAGCGGTTGTTTACAATATTGACCTACGAGAGGGCTTGAATGCCATGGCCCGGGGTTGTTGAGATGATTGACCTACGGGAGGGCTTGAATGCCATGGCTTGGGGTTGTTGACATGATTGACCTACGGGAGGGCTTAAATGCCATGGCCCGGGGTTGATACTCCAAAAGGCCTCACAGTTACTATTATGAAACTAAGGAAGTTTTAAAAATTAGAAGAAAGTTATTCTGTAACGATAGAAAGAAATGATTTTGTCTAAAGAGACAGGTGGATACTGGTTTTCTAATCACTTTTTGTGCAAGTCTTCATTATTAACTTCTTTTCAGGTGAAATCTCATTAAGTGGGTAAAAGTTACCAAAACTCTTTTATACGTGTTTTGAAAACCTTTGTTGAATTTTGGGTGACCATGGATTTTCTTACTTAGCCGTCGTGCTAACTACACTTCAATGTGTTTTCTTTTAACAGATGTTGTCTAGTGTGGGCTCCTGTAGCCCGATGAGCTCTGAATAGGATGGAAGTTGAGGTTGAGGTCTACTCTATCCTAGAATAGACACCCTGGAAGATTTATTTCCATATGTATTAAGTTGGATGTTGATATTTGATGTTGTAAGTTTAGCCTGTGCACTTAGAGTGGAGTTTGTCAAAGAGGTGATAGAATTCACTCTAGGTGTGGCGGTAACACCCATTTTTCTGTTGGTTAGATGTGTAAGCTTCCGCAATATATTATTGGATTTTGTATCAAATTTAAGATGTGAAAATTGGGGTGTTACATCCTTACATTTCAAGAGTAACTTCTTGTCATTCCAAACAAGACTTCGAGTGAAAGACCTCAAGCCGAAGACTTGAAGATTGAAGACACGAAGACTAAAGACTGTGGAAGTATCAGGCTAAAGAATGGAAGGGCCGAACTCTTGAAAACTGAACAATCAAAGTTGATTGATTCGAGGAGATGATAGGAGAATGATAAAGTCAATCATTCTCACGAGTACCTGAATGTCAAAACGGATCCTAGGTAACGATCCCAAGGAGCATTAAATGATTGTCTCTTTATGTGAGACAAAAGACAAATTGTCCTTGCATAAAAGTGGACAAACGGCTAGAAAGTACTGACATTCTCAAAAGGTCAAATATTACCCATTGTATATTACACACTGGTTAATAGGTCTTTGAATTTCAGGTTCCCTCCAACGAATCTGAAAATTCACACCTATAAATACCCTTGCTCCTTCTTATTTGGACAAGGTTGGAAAAGCGAAAAAGCATTAACAAGAAAAATACTCTCAGTGTGCAAAAATATTCAAAAAGCTCATAAATCACGATCCAGTTTACGAAAGAGATCTTGTGAAGCTCAAGTGTTGAATCAAGAAGATCAATCACGAGACTCTCGAGTTGGAGAAACATTCTCAACCATTCTAACCAATCTCTACTTGGAGAAGTAGAAAGAGGCGGAGTAGACTTTGAAGAAGTTGAAAAACCTAACGAGACGTGACTGCCGGGCTTAGTGATCAAAGGAGCACGTTGTAGAGGAGACTTTGTACTATTAAGGAGAAAGTAGTGCAATCCTTCACAAGTTGTGAAGAAGAGTGGAGTAGACTTCGTTAACAGCCGAACCACTATAAAAACTTTTCTCTCTCTCTATTTTATTTTACGTATTGCATTACATGCCACACTCAAACCTAATTTTCATAAGATAAAGTTTCGTGCAAAGTGATCTTAAAATTTGTTATAATCTTTCTTATCCGCTGCGTTTATCTTTGATCAAGTTTAATCTCTCCAAGGGTTTGTTCTTGTTAAAGATTTTGTAAAAAGTTTTCAAAAATTCCTTGTGAGTCTATTCAACACCCCCCCCCCCTGACCAACACAAGCCACAACAACGAGTTGATCAACTAGCACACACTACTACAGAAACAACATATAACGTCGGTTTTTAAAAAAACCGACGTTAAAAGTGAAAATATAGCATAGGACGTCGGTTAATTAAATAATCGATGTCGTATGTCTTACGCGAAAAAAATAAAAAATGAAAATAACATATGGCATCAGTTAATTAAATAACTGATGTTGTATGTCTTACGTAGAAAAAAATAAAAAATAAAAAAACATACGGCATCGGTTAATTATATCTGAACTTCAGTGTATCTGTTTATGTTTTTCTCAATCCACAGGTGGAAAGGCAAACCCTTTGAAGCAGCCAAAGGCTGAAAAGAAAGAGTACGACGAGGTAATTCTCGACAGATTTTTTGGATATTTTGCCTAATTTTCATTGGCTTCCGCATAGTGTTTGTTTTTTGTTGGGAAACTTTTAAAAATTAGACCTTTTTTATTATCTGCTTGTTTGGAGAAATTGGGTTTTGCCTGTAATTTATGATAAATGAGTAGGTATATCTATTTTCTGTTTTCCTTAGATTTAAGTTTTAATGATGCCTTGATCCTTAGATTTGCCATTTGTTACAGCTGAAAACAAGTTTGAAGCATTGGTAATGACCATAAAGCTTTATATGTGCTTTTTTAAATTGCTAACTTCCTGATCTGATTCCATCTAGAATACTACTGCTTCTTCATGACCTGACCCAACTAATGATTCGTTCTGGACACCAGCATCAAGCTTTTAATATTTACAGGTAAATTTAGAACATTGGATGGCAATCTGATAGCTAGAATGGTCATTTTATTAGAGATTGAAATAGAATATTCGAAATCAAAACAATATTTGCTAATGTTTTTCAATTAGTTGGGAATATCAGTACATGTTTTTAAATTGTATTCCCCTAACTACTATGCCTTCTTTTTTGTATCCTGTTTTATCCAGAAATATCAGGTCTGCATTTGTTGAACAGAGCCTCAGAAAACTAGGTGTGGAATGATTAAGTAAAGAGGATGTTGAAAAGCTGCAGTGGGAAGTCCTAGAAGTCAAAATTGAAAATTGGATTTATTTTATGCGGATTTCAGTGAGGGGCTCTCTCCCATCCCATCTGATTTATCTTTACTTTCACTTTTTCATTGTATTTACCAAGCTATGTATCTTTTAATAGGTCAATCTTTTATTTGCTGCAGAAAAAAGAATTTGTGATGAAATCTTTCACTGTCATGATGCTCTCAGGGAGCAATGTTTTGCAGAGGTTACTGCAAAGAGTGCAGCAGTCCTCTTGAGTATTGGAGAGGCTATTGCTAAAAGCAAAAGATCACCTGAAAAGCTATTTTTCCTTCTAGATATGTATGAAATAATGACTGAACTTCATCCACAGGTAAAGCAGAGTTACTTCTTTTATTCAATTACTCTCATTCTTCTGTCTTTAATGGCTTTACGCTCTGACTTCTAACTACTGTTGGTAACAGATGGATATAATATTTGGAAGCAAATATTTTAGTAAAATGAGACAAGCTACTCTCGCTTTGACTAAATGTTTGGCTCAAACGGCTAAGAATACCTTAGCACATTTTGAGGAAGCAGTTGAGAAAGATGCCACAAAAACCGTTGTTGATGATGGAACTGTCCATCCATTAACTAGCTATGTGATCAATTACGTGAAGTTTTTATTCGAGTAAGTCTAATCACCTCTTTTCTTTGTGTATTTTCTATTTTTTTCAAGTTGTTATTGACTTATGATGTTGCTAGTTTTGTTCTTTACTCCATGGATTATGTTATACCATTCTTGATTGATATTTGCTATGTGCTTACAAATTGTTACTCTTGATAGCTTCTAACTTAAATTACACCAATGAACAACTATCGATCAACACTAACCCACTTTTGAAAATTAACTAACAAATTGTCTTGATAGCTTATTTTACTTCTTATTTTTCATTTGAAAAAAGCTACGTGTGCAATGCAAGGATATCATTGTATTAATTTATTTCATCAATGTTCTTATTACGTTATTTCATCGTTTCTGGTAAATGTTGCATTTAGTAGTCTACATGTGGTCTAAGGCATAAATTATAAAAGGTTGGTATGATCACAATAGTGGTATGATAAGTGTTACTTTTGAAGTAGTTACGCATAGCTTACATTTTCTATGTTGCTGTTGTGAATTATTTTGGAGACCAGCTTCATGTTGTTCACCCACACCTTTGCCATGTTGTTCATTCATTCGCTACTTTTTTACAATTTTTTTTAACAAAAAGAGATACGGCGTCGGTTTTTTGTAAAACCGACGCCTTATCTCTATATTTTTTTTATTTAAGGAGATACATCGTCGGTTTTATGAACAAACCGACACCGTATCTCCATTTATTTTTTAAAAAATGACTTATGGCGTCGAAAAAACTGACGTCATATGTACTTATTTAAAAAATTAAAAATAAAAAACCGACGTCTTCTAATTTATTTATAACGTGTACTAGAACTACGTCAAAAAAAAAAAACCGACGTCGTATATCCAAAATAACCGACGTTAAAAGGTATTTTTGTAGTAGTGACAACCGAATACACAACTGTACCATCCAGAATGCACGCTCAAATACAATGCCTTCAATACCTAACCACAAGAACATATAAAATCAAAATACGTTGCACAACCTATAACAACGGAGAACAAATAAAATTGAAATACGTTGCACAACCCATAACAACGGGTTGCACAATCGACACAACCAAATGCACAATTGTTGTACTACTAACATTGCATGCTCAAATACAAGGGTTTCATTACCTAAACACAAGAACATATGAAATCGAAATACGTTGGGCGACCTACAACAATAGTTACACAAAATACAAAATGAATGACTAATATCAATCAACAATTTTCACATGGGAAATGGTTCTCATTTGATACACACACACACACACATATAATATAAATGAGTTCCTGTGCGGTTGACCTTCTCAGGATTGGTTGTGCTTAGGTGCGTAATTTTCCTTGTTAAGGTGCGTGTTATTTCTTCTTAAGGTACATGGTAACGTACGTCAGCGCTGAAACTTAAGGTGAGTGAACCTAAAGCTTAAGGTGCGTGGTTTTTCTTCTTTAAGCTACGTGAGTTGTTAAAACTTAAGATGCGCTATTTTAAAACCATAGGTGTGTAATTTATGTTCTTAAGGTGCTTGGTTTGTATACTTAAGGTGCGCAGTTTGTTTATATATATATAGTCTGTATCAGGTGTGGCTTGGTCATTAGGTGTGGCGGTGCGGCCTATTTTTAGCCATTAGATCATATCAACTCATCAAATCAACGCGCAATATATATATGTTACAGAACACACCATTCTGCGTACTAAAACGCACCAGAGGACCGATAAAACACACCATTCCACACAATATACCAAATGCACCTATTCACTAAAAATTCATCAATATACTTAATAAAAAACATCATTCTACATATTAAAATGTACCACAACGTGCTTCATGTCAGATTATTGGCATACACTATTTACACATATTAGAAAACATGTGCTAAAATATGCACCATTCTACGTATTAAAATGCACCACAACACGTGTTAAAATGCACAATTCCACTTATTAAAAATCCCCATCCGCAAATTATAAACATGCACTATTACATTTATTAGAAAACATGTGTTAAAATACACACCATTCAACGTATTAAAATGCACCAAAGGACGTATTAAAACACACCATTCCACAACACACTTATTAGAAACACGTGTTAAAAACACGTGTTAAAATACACACCATTCAACGTATTAAAATGCACCAGACAACGTATTAAAACACACCATTCCACAACATAATTACACATCATTCTACGTACGAAAATGCACCAGCGGATAGATTAAAACACACCATTCCAATACACAATTAATGCACCAACATGTATTCAAACGCACCACACTTTGTACTAAAATGCACTATTCCAATTCACGTAATATAAATACTAAAATTACCATAATAACCCTACTTAAACATACGCAAGTTTCAGTAGGATTAATGAAATTGGACGGTGCAGATTAGGCCGCATGACCGCACCAGAGCTCGCCGCCGCATTTGAACAAAAATATATGGTTGAAACGCAAAGACTAGGGTAACAATGGAGTCACCATTTCCTATGTATATATATAGGGGAGGGTTCCAATAAGATCACTTATTTAGGTGAGATCGTGAGATCGGATCTTGTGCATCCATTTATTATTTTTTAATGGTCATTATTGAATGACAAATATAGGTTAACATGTGTTTAAAGAAAGATAAGAGGTAAATTAGTAATGTAGGCAATATTCTTTATATAGTTTTAATTTGAATGTAATACTAGTAATAATTTATTTTGTAATCAAAACATCTGGTTGAAACGCAAAGACTAGGGTAACAATGGAGTCACCATTTCCTATTGAGAACGCAGGTACGATTAACTATGTTACCTTTCGTACACATTTTTCTTATTTTATAACACAATTTCAAAAACACTACACATCCTCCCTCTAAATGGCGTTTTTTACTATTAATATTCCTACTATTTGCACACGGTATACACCTGCATGCACAAACCATCATCCCTAACCAATATACTTACATGAACCTACTGTTTGCACATTGTATACACCCGCATGCACTAACCATCTCCATCTACACGACATTTTTACCTCTTATTACCCTTTCTGTTTGCACATCACATAAAATCAGACGCACAAACCATCACCCCTAACCACTCCTCCCACCACACGAAGATTATGCACACACTAACATCCAAACTTGGTTACCCATCTCCCTAGGCCAATTGTGCACACACATATGATAAACTATGCACACACCGAATGTCAATAACTTAACCATTCCTGTCCTTCTTTGCCACAGTACTACTAAATACATACACAAAAATGCCTACATTCATAAACACATGCACCCTACTATGTTACCTTTCATGCATATTTTTCTTATTTTATAACACAATTCTAAAAACACTGCACATTCTCCCTCTAAATGGCGTTTTTTACTATTAATATTCTTATTGTTTGCACACGATATACACCCACATGCACAAACCATCACCCCTAACTAATCTACTCACATGCACACACCATGACCTTACTGGAAACTCGAACCACATACTGTAAGCTTAAAACAAAATTAGACTAACCTCCAGCCATAGTTGTCTTTAGGATTGCCCTTGGTCGATGCTGTTATATGTGTTGATAGTGATAGTATTCCTGTAGAGTGTCTGGTAGAATGTCTCCCACTTGGCTCAGGTTCAATATAGATGCTGTAAAGCAGTAGTCTGAGCAGTGGGGGACCCCTTCTTATATAGCCTATAGGGCCATCATTATAGGCTGTGTAACGGTTGTAACGGTTACCATTACAGCCGTTACAATTCACCACATAATGGCTATTGAAAGCCATCATTATCTTGCACCAATAATTTTTCCTTAATGGAAAAATGTTACATTCTCCCACTTGGTGCAAGTACAAACTCAAAGAAAACAAAGAAACATGAACTATAGAGATACGTTCTCTTAATGTGAGTAACATCTACTATAATCACAATGTATCTTGTCTTCTAAGCATTTTTGTGATAATCAAAACTTAATGGATAAACCTTATGTTTATTCTAGGTCAAAAAATACATTTTCTCAACAAAACGTGTGCACAATACAATAACGAGAAAATATCTGAATGCTTTAAGAATTTCATATAATAATGACTGTATGTATACAAATTTTACAAAGTGGGCGCAAGTCCCATTTTCTCAACAAAATTCCTAAACTAGAATGGTGGCATGCCTTTAGTTAGGGGACCAGCAATCATCAACTCAGTGCTTATATGCTCAATGACCACTTTCTTATCTTTAACACGCTCCCTTATGGCTAAGTACTTGGTGTCGATATTGTAACACCCCCAAATTCTAAAGCCCTAAACAAAACAAACTAAAAGATTTTCTTACTAAAAGGC
>CP025655.1:14369228-14383190 GCA_003576665.1 Ipomoea trifida | reverse complement strand
GCCGCCGGCAGATAGTAAACGACATGAAGTCCGAGCAGCCCGAAGTCAGAAGTCAAATAGTCAAAGTCAATAGTAACAATAATCCACCATCACAACCACACTCCAACACCATCACAACCAACCAAGACGTGGGTTCATCTCAAATATGAACACCAACCAACTCCCAGATCATGAATCAGAGAATCAAAAGACCAAGAACACCAATCAAGAGGAAACCAAAGACATGAATCAAGACTCCAAACTAAGGCATCAAATGCTCAATGAATAACACGAATACATACTCCAATAACATGGTAAAATACCCAACAAAACAATCCAACAATAATCTGAAACAAGGGACCAACAACAGACAACAACAGCAGAAGATCGCTCACTGGAAATCCATTCCCAGTGAACTAACGGAACTCAGCAACGGACCTCTGTCCTCCGCCGACCTCCTCCGCAAGGAGGAGACGGACCCCCTCAACGGGCCATCCTCCTCCGCCCGAGACCACCGTTGCCACCTTGCGGAGCACCTTCACGGATTACATTATTACGCTTAAGTGTTCCGCAAGGCCAACCCCAAAGCCCTTCCCAGACAACCTCTGCTCAGAACAAGAATACCATTTCCAGAACCCAAAATCACACCAAATACACTCACATTTCATCCAATTTAGAGTCCAAAGATAAGGAAATCCATAACATCATTGATCATACAACACAAGACAAAGATCAAGATGCAATCCAACAAATAGATCAAGAAAATAGGCTAACCACAAGAAATTCCAGGATTTCCAATCACCAAAAAAATCAATATATATAGAATAGGGAATGAAATAGTTTTGATGGACATGGATGGTTACCTTTGAAGCGTAATTCAATCCAAAAGCGTACTAATCCAAAGCAACACCAACTTAAGCTCGGTTCATAACCACGAACCTGAAGAATTAATATAATTCTAACACCGTTACTAAGACTATTACTATTGATAACGGTACTAACATTCCTAGTTGGTCCATAATAACCTATAATCCTATAGTCCATGCTCAAGGCTAACATAATATGATCAATAATATTATCCTAACTCAAACCATACTATTATAGCTAGGATACGATCCAAATACTAATCTAATCTAATCTTATAATATTATGACTCATACTAAAACTATAGGCTTAGCAAATAAACCAACATTACCTTAAAAACTGCTAATATACGAATCCAGCACTAGCAGGGGTTCGAACCTGCGCCCTTTGGCTCATCATCCAAGCATCACACCACCAAGCCACTTTGTTCCTTGTGTTTTGTTGTGAAACCTTCGACTTAATACCTTCAGATAATCCCTGAACATCACCAACGACAGAGAGGAGAGCTCGCCGCCGTTGCGTCCGGTTGCTGCTCGCCGTCGGGCCTTCATCACGGACTCGTCGTCCCCGCCACAGCCCCCCGCCATGGTGCTCCGCCTTCATGCCGTAACGGAGAGGAAAGGTCCGTCGAAGTCGCCCGTTGCTCCGCACCGCCGTCGCCCTGCTTTGGTTCGCCGAGAAACAGAGGAAGGGGACCATCCTTCGTCCAAGCCCAACGCCATTGCCGTAGCTTCCTTCGCCGGTCAAGAGAGAGGTCGCCGACCGTCGTCGAACATGCCGCCACCATGCAGCTCCGCCCACGCACTCGCTGCCGTCGAGAGGAGCATAGCCGACGCTCTGCTCCGCCACTGACGAGAAGAACCGAGACGGGAGAAAGGCTGCTGAGGACTCCACCGCCGTCTCTGCCTGGCTCGATGCCGCTGCTGTCACGAACAGAGGAGCGGCTTCGTCGTCGTCACCGGTTGCCCGCAGCTCGGAGGTTCGAAGCTATGAGATGCCGCTGCTGCCGTCCACGTCGGGGAAAGGAAGTTGCTTGCTGGAGTTGCTCACATCCGACGGAGGAGGGAAGAATCTGATGAAGCTACTGCCGCCTTAGCCGAAAGAGATGAAAGAGAGCGAGAGGCTGAGATCGTTGAGCATGTAGGTTCCTTCCCAAAATAGAAGCTTCCACTTTTGTATTTAGCTAGGTTAGATTTCCATTTTGGGCTACCTTCTTTATAGAAATTGGGTCAAGGTTGATCATAATATGATTGTGGGCATAGAGTAGTTGGGTCAAAACCATAGCTTATAAAATATAAATAATGAATCATGGGCTTAGTATATTCTTTAAGTAAATATAATTTGTGGGCTCAAGGATAACCATAGTCTATAAAACATATATATAAATATGGGCTCCATAATAATATTATGTAGGAAATATATATAGCTATAGAAATATTGGGCTATAGCCTATTATGAATAATCATATCAATAAACTATATATATAAGAGTATATAATCCCAAGCCCATAGGAAATAATTATACTTATAATTATTTAAATAATTATTTAATAAGAAAATAACCCCTTATAATATTCAAGAAAGTAGTAGGAATTTCCGGGGTGTTACACTCTACCCCCCTTAAAAGGAGCTTCGTCCCCGAAGCTCAGAAAAAACGTTTTGGGGACAGAGAGTTAGAACTGGTACGATAGTACATATAGGGAAAATATTTATATAGTATACGCCCGGTTTTGAAAGGTTTGACCCAACTGAAACAAGGAATAAAGGGTTTAAGGCGTAAGGTCCAAGAACATCATTGGTTGAGAATTGAATCAAGAGTTATCAAGGTTACACTTAAGAAAGTAAGGATGGCATCTTGGGCAAGGTATTTTCAAGAAGCGAATGAGATCAACGTTCGAGAGGATGGAATTGATTTTTGCAATAAAAGGGATGCCACGTCTTCTAAGGGAAAGAGAAGAACTCGTCTTTGAAAGGAATGAGAACGAGGTTCGCCTGTGGTTAAAAGAATTCCTCAATTTAAGGGAGCATCAAGTTCTTTGAACAAAAGGGAACGAACGAAAAAGAACTTGTCCTTGAGAACAGATAAGCATGAGATTGAAACGCAGAACGAGTTTCTCAACGGTAGGATATTTAACTTACTCACGGAAAAAGGAAGAATCAGGTTCCTAGAGAAGTTAAGAACGAGGTATTAGAAAGGCAGAAACGCTCTCTCCATGATAGGGTATTTATCTTACTCCGAGAGGTGAAAGAAATTAGGTTTCGAGAGGAATTAAGATCGGGGTCGGGGAAGGCGAAATGATTTGTCAGCGGTAGGGTATTCAACTCGTCAAGGGGAGAAAGAAATTCAATCTTGAAATGGGAGAAGAACGAGATAAATTGAAAGGTTGTCTGAACGGAAGGATATACCATTTCCAAGGGAGTGAGAGGGATTTGAATGTAAGAGACGATAGCAAGGAGATCTGATAAGATAGAAAAGATTCCTTAGCAATAGGGTATGCACTCTCTCAAAGGGAAAAGAGAAATTCAGTGTCGATCGAAAATGAGAAAGAGATCAGAATAGGTAGAAGGGATGTTTCAACAAGAAGGCATTCAGAGTTCCAAGAATCAAGGAGAATTTAGTTTCCAAGAATAGATAGGAATACTGATTAGAATAAAGAGAAGGGATTTCCTAATGGAAAGGTAATTAGGGTTTCAAGGAACCGAGGAGAATTCGGTTTCCACAAGGATATAGGAATGAAGATTACAACAGATGGAGGGGATTTCTCAACGAGTATGATATTCAGGATTGCAAGGAACTGTGAAGGATTTGGTTTTAAGAAGGATAAGGAAGTCTCTTGACTCCAAACGATTTCTTCGGGTTGACGATTCGATCACGACACTTTGACTGATTGACGGATCTTGACTTGCTCCCCACGCAACGCTGACTTGAGATTCGAATAAGCTCTACGTGTAACCTATGATTCGCACAACCTTATTACTCCGAAAGAAACCGAAGGCGACGACTGCTGATGGCTGATTGGTGCAGAACGAAAGAATTCTGGGGAAGCTTTATGAAAAGGTAGGTTCAATTGGAAAGGTATTGCCCGATTTTGAAAGGAGATTCGTTTATGGGTAATAGAGATCTTTAGAAACTGAGGTTACTTCCTCGAGGCTCTTGCACGATAAACCACGTTCAAGGTGCACCAAAAAGATGACACGAGGCCCACTTCACGGAGCCATACACCACTTGCTTACGGCGTTCTTCTTATCTTCGGGGATCTTGAGCGTTCACGTGTTCCTTTCTACTTGACTTAATCTTCTTCGCTTTGAAGGTTGCAACCTCTAACTCGTTCCTTCGTAGCCGCTTCAGGGGGTAGGTAGGACTACCTTAAGGTCTGCAACCCACCACTACGAGTTATAATTCTTCATGTAACGTTAACTCCGAGTTTAGCTTGCACGAGACTCTTTATCACTAATCCCGAGAGCTCCTGTCTGGCGTGCTTTAATTCTTGCTTCTGACGAAACGCAAGTATAGATAACTCTTCCTTAGAATACCCGAGGGTTAGGCGAGCCTTTAGGTTCGCTTCCGTTGGTCTTGATCTTTTGACGATTTGATCTTCTATTAGCTTGTCTCGCTATTCCTTAATCCTTTCTTACCGTCGTTCCTTCGAGTGTTTACACGAGACTCCTTGTGGCCGATCTTCCAATTCCTACTTGGCGTGTTTTAACTCTTTCTTGACGCGTCGGCACCCGCCATTGCCGTTCCCTCACGGCCGAGGGTCTTCGAGTCTTCAGTCTTCGAGCTTCTTATCAGCAGAAAACTGGGTGCTACCGCACACCTAGAGTGAATTCTATCACCTCTTGACAAACTCCACTCTAAGTGCACAGGCTAAACTTACAACATTAACAATAATCCATGTCTACATCAAAGATTTCACAGCTTAGGCTCCAATCTAACCTCCAAAGATTCGAACCGCCTTAATACCAACTTATAACAGAGCGTACCAAACTCTATTTCCAAGAACTTATGTAACACCCGTATTTTCTCAATATTATTAATTTAATTATAATATTTCAAACAGAGCTTATTTCCTTATTATTAAATATTTTAGTAAAATGTTACTAAATGTAATTATTTTGCGGGATGAGCTTATAAATAAAATATTTTAAACTCCTTATATCAAATGGTTTGGTACAAACTATTTATATAGTTATTTATGATTTTAAAAGCTTTATTTACGAGATAAATTTATTTGTCAACAGCTTGATCCAAAAGTCTATCTGAGACGAACCTGCGATCCTTGTATCATTGTTTTGAACCTAAGTTTGAACTCAAACTAAACCTAAGTCCAATGAACTTGCTTGAGCCCAATAATTCCTAAGCCCAATTTTTTTAGCCCATGGGCCATGACCAATTAAGAAGACTTAGAATTCTCTAGACTCATCTAACCCATCCCTTCACCCATCTATAAATACCATTTTTCTTCATTTCTTACCTCTTCTTTCTCCTCTCTCACGTAAGTTTGTAGACCAAGAAAGCTCTAACCTAGGTTGGTAAGTTATCTTTCTTCCTTTCCATTTATTCTTCTTCTTTTCCACTCTTCTTCTTCATTTCTCCTTCTTAATTTCTTCCCACTTTTAATTGCCTTGTTCTTATGTTTTGTGTAAGTATTGAAAAATGGTATTGTGGTTGTGTGTGGTTTTCTTGAACTTAAGGTGAAGGGGAAGTTTGTGATTAAGCCTAAGGATTAGGAGGAAATTTTGCTAGAGGATGATAGCATTTGAGGTAAGGATTCATGGATGTCCAAACTATTTTGCCCTAAGTTTTATTGTTGAAGTTATTGAAATTATGTACTACTTTGCTACTTTAAATCATTTGAAATTGTGTTAATATGATATTTTTTATGGGAATTTACGTATCTACAAATGTTTTGCTATCGAAAAATATAAGTTTTACAATTTGTTTTGGGGCTGCTAGATCTGCGTAGCTATGTACTTTGTACTGAAACTGTTTTGGGTTTGCTGACTTTGTTTTTTGTGCGGTAAATGTTAATATATACACTCTGGATTGACATTATCAACAATGGCAGTGATGGTGTTCTGTTCTGTCGTAGCTTTGCAGATGGGATGTCATGGGTTCAATTCCCCCATCTTGTATCTTTGTTTTCCTTTGGTTTTATGTACATATAATACCCATAAAATTATTTACTTTGCTTCAAGTGAGAATTGAACCCAAACCTCTTACCTTAACACTTGAGTTCCTTCCAATTATGCTAATTCAATCACTTGAAACTATCTTGGTTTAATGAATTATATTATTACTAGTGATGTGATTATTGCTATTAATTAATTAATGATGGTTTGGTGATTTAAGATGGTTATAGATGGGTATATGGCTAATAATGATTATAATGGTGATTAGTTGATAATAATGGATAAATTGATTAATGATGTAATTTATTAATTATGGATGGAATTAATGAATTATTGGTGTTGATTATTAAGGAAATTTTCTATGGATTAATTGCTTAATGATGGTTATTGGATAGTGATGATTTTGATGATGGTGGCATATTGATGATGGGTTGATGATGAACATTGCATGATGATGCTATAAATCTATAATTGCGGATTAATTAACTTAATGAGGATTATTAAGATTGTTGGTGAATGATGGTAATTAGGGATGATTGGTATTAATAATGGATCTATTGTAGTTAGTATTTCATTATTAATGGCGGTGGTGGAAGTGGAAGAATGATGCTATGGTAGTTTGATGATGATGTGTGGTTATGGGTAGATGATGAGGAGTTGATGAAGGATGGTGATCAATTGATGGTGATACCGGTTTAAAGTAGATTAATAAGTAATGATTGGATTAATTTTAAAGCATGATGATAATGGTATAATGAGGAATGAATGAGTATTAATATTGATATTAATATTAGTACTAGTAATAGTTGATAAGTGAGGTATGATTGATTCACAGGTTCCTTGTTAAAGTGGCTAGCTTAAAAGTTGAGCCTTAGATTGGATGCGTGTTTTGGAGCTTAGCTTGAGGTAAGTTCTATGTCCGTCAAAACTACCTTTCCCATGTGTTATTTATCTAATTTGTGTCCTTAAACTATTTTGGAAATGTCTTATCAGCAGAAAACTGGGTGCTACCGCACACCTAGAGTGAATTCTATCACCTCTTGACAAACTCCACTCTAAGTGCACAGGCTAAACTTACAACATTAACAATAATCCATGTCTACATCAAAGATTTCACAGCTTAGGCTCCAATCTAACCTCCAAAGATTCGAACCGCCTTAATACCAACTTATAACAGAGCGTACCAAACTCTATTTCCAAGAACTTATGTAACACCCGTATTTTCTCAATATTATTAATTTAATTATAATATTTCAAACAGAGCTTATTTCCTTATTATTAAATATTTTAGTAAAATGTTACTAAATGTAATTATTTTGCGGGATGAGCTTATAAATAAAATATTTTAAACTCCTTATATCAAATGGTTTGGTACAAACTATTTATATAGTTATTTATGATTTTAAAAGCTTTATTTACGAGATAAATTTATTTGTCAACAGCTTGATCCAAAAGTCTATCTGAGACGAACCTGCGATCCTTGTATCATTGTTTTGAACCTAAGTTTGAACTCAAACTAAACCTAAGTCCAATGAACTTGCTTGAGCCCAATAATTCCTAAGCCCAATTTTTTTAGCCCATGGGCCATGACCCAATTAAGAAGACTTAGATTCTCTAGACTCATCTAACCCATCCCTTCACCCATCTATAAATACCATTTTTCTTCATTTCTTACCCCTTCTTTCTCTCTCTCTCACGTAAGTTTGTAGACCAAGAAAGCTCTAACCTAGGTTGGTAAGTTATCTTCTTCCTTTCCATTTATTCTTCTTCTTTTCCACTCTTCTTCTTCATTTCTCCCTTCTTAATTTCTTCCCACTTTTAATTGCCTTGTTCTTATGTTTGTGTAAGTATTGAAAAATGGTATTGTGGTTGTGTGTGGTTTTTCTTGAACTTAAGGTGAAGGGGAAGTTTGTGATTAAGCCTAAGGATTAGGAGGAAATTTTGCTAGAGGATGATAGCATTTGAGGTAAGGATTCATGGATGTCCAAACTATTTTGCCCTAAGTTTTATTGTTGAAGTTATTTGAAATTATGTACTACTTTGCTACTTTAAATCATTTGAAATTGTGTTAATATGATATTTATTTATGGGAATTTACGTATCTACAAATGTTTTGCTATCGAAAAATATAAGTTTTACAATTTGTTTTGGGGCTGCTAGATCTGCGTAGCTATGTACTTTGTACTGAAACTGTTTTGGGTTTGCTAAATTTGTTTTTGTGCGGTAAATGTTATATATACACTCTGGATTGACATTATCAACAATGGCAGTGATGGTGTTCTGTTCTGTCGTAGCTTTGCAGATGGGATGTCATGGGTTCAATTCCCCCATCTTGTATCTTTGTTTTCCTTTGGTTTTATGTACATATAATACCCATAAAATTATTTACTTTGCTTCAAGTGAGAATTGAACCCAAACCTCTTACCTTAACACTTGAGTTCCTTCCAATTATGCTAATTCAATCACTTGAAACTATCTTGGTTTAATGAATTATATTATTACTAGTGATGTGATTATTGGCTATTAATTAATTAATGATGGTTTGGTGATTTAAGATGGTTATAGATGGGTATATGGCTAATAATGATTATAATGGTGATTAGTTGATAATAATGGATAAATTGATTAATGATGTAATTTATTAATTATGGATGGAATTAATGAATTATTGGTGTTGATTATTAAGGAAATTTTCTATGGATTAATTGCTTAATGATGGTTATTGGATAGTGATGATTTTGATGATGGTGGCATATTGATGATGGGTTGATGATGAACATTGCATGATGATGCTATAAATCTATAATTGCGGATTAATTAACTTAATGAGGATTATTAAGATTGTTGGTGAATGATGGTAATTAGGGATGATTGGTATTAATAATGGATCTATTGTAGTTAGTATTTCATTATTAATGGCGGTGGTGGAAGTGGAAGAATGATGCTATGGTAGTTTGATGATGATGTGTGGTTATGGGTAGATGATGAGGAGTTGATGAAGGATGGTGATCAATTGATGGTGATACCGGTTTAAAGTAGATTAATAAGTAATGATTGGATTAATTTTAAAGCATGATGATAATGGTATAATGAGGAATGAATGAGTATTAATATTGATATTAATATTAGTACTAGTAATAGTTGATAAGTGAGGTATGATTGATTCACAGGTTCCTTGTTAAAGTGGCTAGCTTAAAAGTTGAGCCTTAGATTGGATGCGTGTTTTGGAGCTTAGCTTGAGGTAAGTTCTATGTCCGTCAAAACTACCTTTCCCATGTGTTATTTATCTAATTTGTGTCCTTAAACTATTTTGGAAATGTCTTATCAGCAGAAAACTGGGTGCTACCGCACACCTAGAGTGAATTCTATCACCTCTTGACAAACTCCACTCTAAGTGCACAGGCTAAACTTACAACATTAACAATAATCCATGTCTACATCAAAGATTTCACAGCTTAGGCTCCAATCTAACCTCCAAAGATTCGAACCGCCTTAATACCAACTTATAACAGAGCGTACCAAACTCTATTTCCAAGAACTTATGTAACACCCGTATTTTCTCAATATTATTAATTTAATTATAATATTTCAAACAGAGCTTATTTCCTTATTATTAAATATTTTAGTAAAATGTTACTAAATGTAATTATTTTGCGGGATGAGCTTATAAATAAAATATTTTAAACTCCTTATATCAAATGGTTTGGTACAAACTATTTATATAGTTATTTATGATTTTAAAAGCTTTATTTACGAGATAAATTTATTTGTCAACAGCTTGATCCAAAAGTCTATCTGAGACGAACCTGCGATCCTTGTATCATTGTTTTGAACCTAAGTTTGAACTCAAACTAAACCTAAGTCCAATGAACTTGCTTGAGCCCAATAATTCCTAAGCCCAATTTTTTTAGCCATGGGCCATGACCAATTAAGAAGACTTAGAATTCTCTAGACTCATCTAACCCATCCCTTCACCCATCTATAAATACCATTTTTCTTCATTTCTTACCCTTCTTTCTCTCTCTCTCACGTAAGTTTGTAGACCAAGAAAGCTCTAACCTAGGTTGGTAAGTTATCTTCTTCCTTTCCATTTATTCTTCTTCTTTTCCACTTCTTTCTTCTTCATTTCTCCCTTCTTAATTTCTTCCCACTTTTAATTGCCTTGTTCTTATGTTTTTGTGTAAGTATTGAAAAATGGTATTGTGGTTGTGTGTGGTTTTTCTTGAACTTAAGGTGAAGGGGAAGTTTGTGATTAAGCCTAAGGATTAGGAGGAAATTTTGCTAGAGGATGATAGCATTTGAGGTAAGGATTCATGGATGTCCAAACTATTTTGCCCTAAGTTTTATTGTTGAAGTTATTTGAATTATGTACTACTTTGCTACTTTAAATCATTTGAAATTGTGTTAATATGATATTTATTTATGGGAATTTACGTATCTACAAATGTTTTGCTATCGAAAAATATAAGTTTACAATTTGTTTTGGGGCTGCTAGATCTGCGTAGCTATGTACTTTGTACTGAAACTGTTTTGGGTTTGCTATTTGTTTTTTGTGCGGTAAATGTTATATATACACTCTGGATTGACATTATCAACAATGGCAGTGATGGTGTTCTGTTCTGTCGTAGCTTTGCAGATGGGATGTCATGGGTTCAATTCCCCCATCTTGTATCTTTGTTTTCCTTTGGTTTTATGTACATATAATACCCATAAAATTATTTACTTTGCTTCAAGTGAGAATTGAACCCAAACCTCTTACCTTAACACTTGAGTTCCTTCCAATTATGCTAATTCAATCACTTGAAACTATCTTGGTTTAATGAATTATATTATTACTAGTGATGTGATTATTGCTATTAATTAATTAATGATGGTTTGGTGATTTAAGATGGTTATAGATGGGTATATGGCTAATAATGATTATAATGGTGATTAGTTGATAATAATGGATAAATTGATTAATGATGTAATTTATTAATTATGGATGGAATTAATGAATTATTGGTGTTGATTATTAAGGAAATTTTCTATGGATTAATTGCTTAATGATGGTTATTGGATAGTGATGATTTTGATGATGGTGGCATATTGATGATGGGTTGATGATGAACATTGCATGATGATGCTATAAATCTATAATTGCGGATTAATTAACTTAATGAGGATTATTAAGATTGTTGGTGAATGATGGTAATTAGGGATGATTGGTATTAATAATGGATCTATTGTAGTTAGTATTTCATTATTAATGGCGGTGGTGGAAGTGGAAGAATGATGCTATGGTAGTTTGATGATGATGTGTGGTTATGGGTAGATGATGAGGAGTTGATGAAGGATGGTGATCAATTGATGGTGATACCGGTTTAAAGTAGATTAATAAGTAATGATTGGATTAATTTTAAAGCATGATGATAATGGTATAATGAGGAATGAATGAGTATTAATATTGATATTAATATTAGTACTAGTAATAGTTGATAAGTGAGGTATGATTGATTCACAGGTTCCTTGTTAAAGTGGCTAGCTTAAAAGTTGAGCCTTAGATTGGATGCGTGTTTTGGAGCTTAGCTTGAGGTAAGTTCTATGTCCGTCAAAACTACCTTTCCCATGTGTTATTTATCTAATTTGTGTCCTTAAACTATTTTGGAAATGTCTTATCAGCAGAAAACTGGGTGCTACCGCACACCTAGAGTGAATTCTATCACCTCTTGACAAACTCCACTCTAAGTGCACAGGCTAAACTTACAACATTAACAATAATCCATGTCTACATCAAAGATTTCACAGCTTAGGCTCCAATCTAACCTCCAAAGATTCGAACCGCCTTAATACCAACTTATAACAGAGCGTACCAAACTCTATTTCCAAGAACTTATGTAACACCCGTATTTTCTCAATATTATTAATTTAATTATAATATTTCAAACAGAGCTTATTTCCTTATTATTAAATATTTTAGTAAAATGTTACTAAATGTAATTATTTTGCGGGATGAGCTTATAAATAAAATATTTTAAACTCCTTATATCAAATGGTTTGGTACAAACTATTTATATAGTTATTTATGATTTTAAAAGCTTTATTTACGAGATAAATTTATTTGTCAACAGCTTGATCCAAAAGTCTATCTGAGACGAACCTGCGATCCTTGTATCATTGTTTTGAACCTAAGTTTGAACTCAAACTAAACCTAAGTCCAATGAACTTGCTTGAGCCCAATAATTCCTAAGCCCAATTTTTTTAGCCCATGGGCCATGACCCAATTAAGAAGACTTAGAATTCTCTAGACTCATCTAACCCATCCCTTCACCCATCTATAAATACCATTTTTCTTCATTTCTTACCCCTTCTTTCTCCTCTCTCACGTAAGTTGTAGACCAAGAAGCTCTAACCCTAGGTTGGTAAGTTATCTTTCTTCCTTTCCATTTATTCTTCTTCTTTTCCACTCTTTCTTCTTCATTTCTCCCTTCTTAATTTCTTCCCACTTTTAATTGCCTTGTTCTTATGTTTTGTGTAAGTATTGAAAAATGGTATTGTGGTTGTGTGTGGTTTTTCTTGAACTTAAGGTGAAGGGGAAGTTTGTGATTAAGCCTAAGGATTAGGAGGAAATTTTGCTAGAGGATGATAGCATTTGAGGTAAGGATTTCATGGATGTCCAAACTATTTTGCCCTAAGTTTTATTGTTGAAGTTATTTGAATTATGTACTACTTTGCTACTTTAAATCATTTGAAATTGTGTTAATATGATATTTTTTATGGGAATTTACGTATCTACAAATGTTTTGCTATCGAAAAATATAAGTTTACAATTTGTTTTGGGGCTGCTAGATCTGCGTAGCTATGTACTTTGTACTGAAACTGTTTTGGGTTTGCTGAACTTTGTTTTTGTGCGGTAAATGTTATATATACACTCTGGATTGACATTATCAACAATGGCAGTGATGGTGTTCTGTTCTGTCGTAGCTTTGCAGATGGGATGTCATGGGTTCAATTCCCCCATCTTGTATCTTTGTTTTCCTTTGGTTTTATGTACATATAATACCCATAAAATTATTTACTTTGCTTCAAGTGAGAATTGAACCCAAACCTCTTACCTTAACACTTGAGTTCCTTCCAATTATGCTAATTCAATCACTTGAAACTATCTTGGTTTAATGAATTATATTATTACTAGTGATGTGATTATTGCTATTAATTAATTAATGATGGTTTGGTGATTTAAGATGGTTATAGATGGGTATATGGCTAATAATGATTATAATGGTGATTAGTTGATAATAATGGATAAATTGATTAATGATGTAATTTATTAATTATGGATGGAATTAATGAATTATTGGTGTTGATTATTAAGGAAATTTTCTATGGATTAATTGCTTAATGATGGTTATTGGATAGTGATGATTTTGATGATGGTGGCATATTGATGATGGGTTGATGATGAACATTGCATGATGATGCTATAAATCTATAATTGCGGATTAATTAACTTAATGAGGATTATTAAGATTGTTGGTGAATGATGGTAATTAGGGATGATTGGTATTAATAATGGATCTATTGTAGTTAGTATTTCATTATTAATGGCGGTGGTGGAAGTGGAAGAATGATGCTATGGTAGTTTGATGATGATGTGTGGTTATGGGTAGATGATGAGGAGTTGATGAAGGATGGTGATCAATTGATGGTGATACCGGTTTAAAGTAGATTAATAAGTAATGATTGGATTAATTTTAAAGCATGATGATAATGGTATAATGAGGAATGAATGAGTATTAATATTGATATTAATATTAGTACTAGTAATAGTTGATAAGTGAGGTATGATTGATTCACAGGTTCCTTGTTAAAGTGGCTAGCTTAAAAGTTGAGCCTTAGATTGGATGCGTGTTTTGGAGCTTAGCTTGAGGTAAGTTCTATGTCCGTCAAAACTACCTTTCCCATGTGTTATTTATCTAATTTGTGTCCTTAAACTATTTTGGAAATG
>CP025655.1:14351284-14363424 GCA_003576665.1 Ipomoea trifida | reverse complement strand
TGTAAGCTTCCGCAATGTATTATTATTGATTTGTAATTAATGTAAGAGTTGAAAATTGGGGTGTTACAAAAGGGGATTCGAATCAACTCATCAAGCATGTTTTCCCTTGATTTCCTATGGTCCTAGGACTTAGCAACGCTCATTGGACAAGATTGAGACAAGATCACTAGTGCCAACGCCACTCTTGTGGACGATGGCCTCTCTACCATGCCTTAGCTTTATTCTCATAATAGCTAGGCTAGAAGAGGCAATTCATCAAACACTTGGTGTGCCTCTTGCCTTCCAATCTCCCTTTTCTCAAAGGTGTGAGGGAAATGTGAATGGTGAGGGCTTGGTACACTCCCTAATCCTCTATTGCAACTGGATCCTTGTTGGCATAGAGTCAAGACAATCATCCCAATCCACAATCAAACATCAAACAAGCATTATCCAATCCTAGGTTTAAGAAAATTAGAACTCAAGGGAGATTATGCAAGACTAGTTGATTCAAATCCTCAAAAGATCTAGCTACTCATGGCGAAAATTGAAATCAAAAAGCAATTGAACTAACAAAGCAATAGAATCAAAACAACAATTAGGAATTGAAATTCAATAATAGAAAATGAAACTTAGCTTGAAATTGAAGTAGAATCCTTGAGTAACTTTGTTCAATACAATCCTGCAATGTGAATTCCTCTCTAAATCTAGCTATGGAACATGATTTTGGAGTGAAATTGAGCTACGGAATGGAGAGAATTTGAGAGCTAAAACCTAGAGAGAGAAAGTGTCCTTCTAGCTAGTTCCAAGTCTTTCTAAGGTGAAAAAAGTTCCCCTGAAAATGGTTCCTTCATCCCTTTTTAAAAGTGAATAACCGCCAATTTTGCGCGATGGACGCCTGGCTGGACGCGCGTCCAAGGCATGCTCCTGTTCTGCTTTGGAAAACTTCAGAGGGATGAATTTTGGACGCCTCCTTGGACGCGCGTCCAGGGGCGCGTCCAAAGATTCAGAAGGCATTTGTCTGAACTGCTGTATTTGTTTCTTTAACCTTGAAGCTTTTGACGGTGGATAGAACTCTCTCATAAATTCATGGTGAAGTTGGTCCCAAGTTTGGAAATGATCGGCCAGATGAGAATCAAGCCACACTTCTGCATCATCCCTATGTGAGAATGGAAACAACCTCAATCTGATGGCATTAACTGAAACTCCATTTATCTTGAAAGTTTTGCAAACCCTTAGAAATTGCCTCATATGACTTGTAGGATCTTCACTTTTTGAGCCTCCAAATTGATTATTAGAAATCAAGGAAATCATTGCCGGCTTTATCTCAAAATTGTTGGCTTCAACTCCGGGATAGTAAATACTATCCTCCTCATCAATATCTCCCGCAACATAGTCAAGCAATCTCCTCCTTTGTTGGGGACCTCTCGGTGGTGGCATTTGAGCATGGGGCACTTGAGGTTGTGGTGGTGGTCCCGGTGGATAATAGTATCCATAGTGATAAGGAAGATGATGTGGATATGATGGCGGTGGAGCATGAGGAAGATTCCTTTGAGGTGCATCCACAAGAGGTGGATCTCCATGAGGTGGTTGATAGCCTTGTTGAGGCATCCCTTGATGTCGAGGACTAGGCACTTGAGGAGGAATATATATGATCATTGAAGAGTGTAGTTTTCGTGGTGGATGGAAAGAAGTAGGTGTTAAAACGGAAAGATTTCCGAGTATCGTTCTCAAAGGACGGCAAGGAGGGAATTCGAGCGGTAAGGGAATTAAGCACAAGAGTGTTTAGTGTTTGAAAGCTAACCCAAACATAGTAAGAAAGGTGCATGAACCATAATGAAAATAAGGAACAAAACGTTGGAAACAATCAATTGGAAAGGAGGATTTGGACATTGCAACTCATATAGGTATCCTTGATTTCCTAAGATATTAGGCTAGCAACACTTAGATAACGAAAATAAGACAAGGTCACCAACACCACCGCCACTCTCGTGGTCAATGGACTCACTTCTTAGACCGTAATGTCATCCTTGTGATCATTAGGCTAGAAGGGGCATTTTGACAAACACGTTATGTGCCTCTTGCCTTCCCTCTCCCTTTTCTCAAAGGTGAGAGGGAAATGTGCTAGGCTAGGCTAAGGAGTAACCTTACTCTCGTAAGTGAGACTCCTTCTCCAAACATCTCTCATATAGGTTGATCACCCGTACACAAGAGTCAAAGTGGAC
Source organism: Ipomoea trifida (assembly GCA_003576665.1). Taxonomy (NCBI): domain Eukaryota; kingdom Viridiplantae; phylum Streptophyta; class Magnoliopsida; order Solanales; family Convolvulaceae; genus Ipomoea; species Ipomoea trifida. The sequence goes on along the minus strand of CP025655.1, from coordinate 14,361,223 downwards.
CACCACTCACACAACCAAACTCATAATCAAAGCAATTGCAACCTAATTAATCCATTCAAAGCTCAAGAATATCCATACAACATTGCTCAATCCAAATCCACAAAGATCTACCTAATCATACTTGGAGTTGAAATAGCAAAAGGTAAAAGTAATAACAAGAAATTAAAAGGAAGACTTAGCTTGAAATTAAACCTTGAACTTGAAATTGAATGTTGATCACAAGCTTGCAACAATGGAATTCTTTTCTAACTCTAATCTAAACCTAAGAATTGCAATGTGGAGTTATCTCTCTAGGCTAATCCTAGAGAGAGAAATATTCTAAGGTGTGGAATTGAAGTGTGATGGATCCGGAATGAAGAAACATCAGAAAACTTCGCTTTTTATTCGCAAAATTGCGTCGAACCCGCGTTGCCCGACCCGCTCGATGCGGGCCGGACTCGCGTCCGGCCGAGTGCGCGCTACGGCGCTCAGTCGGGCGCGGGCATCCGCCCCGCGTCCGAATTTTTGGCCGCAGGACTTTTCGGCCCTCTGATGGACGTGGGGCGGACGCGCGCGTCCGCCCGGCGTCCATCAGAGACCTCTCTGAAGTTTGCTCTGATTTTCGAACTTCTGCGGGCATTTTTGCGGATGCTGACCTGGACGCGCGTCCTAGGCCTATTTTGCCTTCCAACTTCGGTTCGTGAATTCTTCTCCGAAATATCGCCATTTCCTGTCTTTAAACACTTCTTTTTACCTACAAAATAATCGGTAAAGTGTGGAACGGGTATTAAGACAATATAAAGCATTTCAAGGTATGTTAAGACTAAACCATTCATAAAAGCCTTAACTTGTATACTAAACGATCCACAAATAACCTTATAAAAGTGATATCTTTTGCGCTTATCAATCATGCTCCTCAATAGGGACTTGTTGATAATCATTTTGAACCGGAGCCCTCCTTGGGTCATTTTGGGGATTTAGAACATGGTGTTCCCCTTCTTGCTCCGGTGTATCATGGGTAACACCTTGGCTCATGCTCTCCATGGCTACCCTTTGTTGTTGAAGAATGGCACTGTGCTCCCTTCTCCTTTGCTTGACACCTCTCTCAATTTCCAATTCAAGTGATTGCAAGCCTCCAACTCCCTTGGATCTTGTGTGCATATAAGTTCAAGAATGTCCCTTCAACCAAAGAAAACTAGAGCAAAGGATAAAAACAAAAGAATAAAAAATAAAAAATGGACTAGTTTCCTAGAATAGTCATTCACTAATGTTAACTACCACAAAACAATCAAAACTAAGCCATCCCCGGCAACGGTAAGCAACTACTGACGTTGGATGAAAGATGATCAACGGCTTGGGTTTGTTCTTATTTCTTACCTAGGCGCGCAGTACGCACGTGAACGGAATCCTATATATATACTAGTTATCACACGCGCGTTGCGCGATTAAACCAATGCCCAATGCGTATTTTTAAATTAGTGTTCCTTAATTGGTTAAAGTAGTCATATAATAATGAGAGAGAAAAAAATGCTAAATTAATAAAAATCAAAGAAATAGTCTTGATGCTTATACATTTTAATAAAACATAACGAAATTGTAAATAACTAAATTGCAACTAAAATAAGTAGAAACAAATAAATCACTTACATGGCAGCAAATGGCGTGTCATCATTGTCACTTATTTGGACACCGGTCTGACCATTTAAAATCCATGTTTAATTGTATTTGTGATCAAGTACTTCATAGTTCGTCCGGACAGGTTTGACAATGATATTTGAGATGATGTACCATTTGTTGGTTTGTAAAGTGATATCATACAATCCAATGTCATTATCAAACACTATTGATTGAACCCGAGTTTCTTGCATTTAGATATAGCATTTACAATGATGTTAGTGGTGAATGAGAGCATCTTCATAATAATAATAATACTAATAATGATAAAATATAATAATAATAATAATAATAATAATAATAATAATAATAAATAAATAAATAAATAATGGAAATTTTTTTACTATTTAATTTGCTTACTGTTTCATCCTCAAGTACGATGAGCATATACTTTTTCTCAGGCGTTCCAATAGCATTTTTTGGTTCGTTTTTCTTAATGACATGAATTGTACAACTCCAGCCCACACATTGTGTGTCAATATCAATTAACTTTACTGCATTTATCATTACTAATATCCTTGTGTCATGGAAAATATGTTCATAAAGGATGTTATGAAATAATATAATGGGAACCACAACATACATTCAAAAACCATAGATTAGGGAGTTAGGAGTAACTAAAATGTGTAGATTATAGAGGAATATAATGAGAACCACAACATTACATACAAGGATACAAGTATAGATGAACAGATTATACAATAGATATATTTACATAACAATATTGAAGTTATACTAATTAATGTGTATACCATCATTGATTTAAAAAAAAAACTGTAATCATTATGATTACAAATACAAATAATAGAATTAGCATGATAATATTTTGACAATCATACCTATAGAATGTCAAGTAGATGGTGTGTTGTAGAATATGTTAGGTTTGGGTGAATACCAGTAAGAAGGAGAGGGGTTTATATACTGTTGTTTTGTGTAGAATAATGGTTTAGTTAGGAATCTATACAAAATTGTATTATATATCTTATTAAGACTTCAATATTCTAATTTTAAGTTAGGAATCTATATAAAATTGTATTATAGAATATTGCCAATTTGTTTGAAAACTGCAATAAATAAACAAATTGCCTAAAGAATTTAATGTTAAACTTCCGTTATATTTAACGGAAAAATTTGGTAAAATTATAAAAGATTAGGATATATTAGGAATTTAATTGGAGGGTGCACAGTAAGAAGAACACAAACCACAATATGTTATCGCAGACTATTACACCAACATTTTTTTAGTTCTAGATAAGGATCTAACATTATTGACTCTTATTATAAGTGTAGATATATATATATATATATATCTAAAAACATAATAAGTCTCAATCAAGGTTATATCCTTGATTTATGTCCCTTTTTTAGATGCTAATAAATGTGTACATTTTACTTTAAATGTTGTACACTTTAATGTTATTAGACAAATTTGTCCCTACTACATTCTTGTTATACAAAACTACCCTTACACCGTTATAACACCGTTAGTTTTAACTCCATCATTATTACCCTACACCTATATCTATCATATCTTTTTCCTATTCTTTAATTGTCATTTATATAATTAATTTAATGGTTGATTATATTTTAATTAAATTTCTATGAATGGTAAATCATATATGTGTGTATAAAATACATATATTATTTGTGTATATATAATTTGTATTATACATTTTAATTATTTGTATTTATTAATATTTTAATATTGGGCATAAGTTTTCGCTCATCACGCGTACAAAATACTAGTACACACACACACACACACACACACATATATATATAGGGGCACGCTCTAAAGAGAACAAGTGCCCATGAGAGAAATAAGAACCATTTACAACTGTCCACGTGTCTAGATCAACGAATCAGGTGTTATTTTAAAAAAACGATGCGGTGACATTTTTGTAAATAACTCAAACTTTGGTGCAAGTAAATGTGTTATAAGTGCAAATAGCTTGTGCACCTTTGCAAGTAAAAAGTGTAACTAAAATCACTTACAAGTGCCTCTATTTTCACTTACAAGTGCAAGTAATTTACCTTGTTCGTTCACCTAGGTGCACCTAATTATAACGTTAGGTGCAACTAGTTATAACGTTAGGTGCAACTAGTTATAACGTTAGTTACACTTACTATTGATGCTCAGTGTAAATTTTACTTGCACTTGTAATACATTTTACATGCACTTGTAAATATTTTACTTGCACTTTGTGCGCTGTATGAAATTGCTACTTGCAGTTGTAATACACTTTACTTGCACTTCGATGGTCAATTATTTATGAAAATGCCCCCGTGTTTTTTCTAAAATAAGTGTTTTTGATCCGTTAGATCTGGACACGTGGACGGATGACATGCGTTCTGATTTCTCTCCTGTGCAATTGATTCTCATTTGAACACGAATATATATATATATATATATATATATATATATATATATATATAATCCATGGACAATGATCTTTTTTTCTTTTTTTTTTCTTTTTTCTCCCCTATTTTTTATTCTATTGTTTAAAAGTAGAGGAATAAAATGGTAATAGGTTTTGAAACTACTAGAAGATTTTAATCTAATAATAAGATATAAAAAAATTGCAAACAAACGTGATAATGAGTATCAAGACTCATACAAAGGTGCAAAAGTTTCAACCAAACATCACTTCAAAGGGTGTTTGGTATGATGTAATTATAATTCCAATATTTCATTTCTACCAAACTTAATAGAATTACAATTCCATAGTTTTATTGAAAGGAATTCCATTAAGGGCTTCCTTTAAATTCTAGGCTCATTTAATTTCATTTTTGGGTCATTTTTGTTTTGTTTAAAGCATCTGAACTAGCTTTAAATTCTCGACCCATTTGATTTCAGAGTTGGGCTTAATTCTCTCAATTTGGATTAACCCAATTTTTTAAGATCTTCTTCCAGCATTTGTTACTTGGGCCTATGTTTATTAAAGGAAGACCCTAGTTTTTAGCTCACAATTGCGGCAAATTATACTGTGCACCACGGTGCACATAGCAATGTGCACCATGTACCTAAACAACGTCGTTTTGAGCATTGTAAATTAATCATCCGTTTTTTTTTTAAAATCACGTTTCCCGTTTCGACCGGTCTCTGTATTTAGGTTAATATTCTGTGTATTTCAGGCAATCATTCTGTGTATTCTAGACAACCGTTCTGTGTATTATAGGCAACCGTTATGTGTATTCATGTTAGTAACACATGTTGTGATGTGTTTGTGCATTCGAATGTTTAGGAAGATGAGTTCTGTGTATTTTGTGTAAATATTATGTGTATTCATGTTATTAACACAAGTTGTGATGTGTTTGTGCATTCGAATGTTAGGAGGATGAGTTCTGTGTATTTTGCGTCAATATTCTGTGTATTATGGGTAAACATTCTGTGTATTCTAAGCAAACGTTCTGTGTATTCTATATAATGATTATGTGTATTATAGATAATGAATTCCCTGGAGTCATTCGCGTCCACTAACATCTGTGTATTTTGTGCTAATATTCTGTGTATTCTAGGCAAACATTCTGTGTATTCTAGGTAAATGTTCTGTGTATTATAGATAATGACTATGTGTATTATAGACAATGAATTCCCTGAGTCATTCGCGTCCGTGTCTACTAACACCAAAACGACGTCGTTTTACGTACGTGGTGCACATTGCTATGTGCACCGTGGTGCAGGGTATAACGATTGCACAATTGCATAATGCTCATCCTCTTATTCAAATTTGAGAATATATATTTGTTCAAATTTGCTTTATTTTGTGGCCATGTGAACCATCATAATATTTTCGTTGGTAATAATTATTTACTATGGGCCATGAAGTGAGCTTCTGGAATATGTTGACAAGGATTGGTATCATATTCTTGGGTTTGTATATCACAAAGCGATGGCATGGTTTTGTTAGGTTGCACTTGTTGTTGCTAAACCTTATTTTACCCTGGTGATATCAATTATATGCCTTATAGAAATCCCTGAAGGATAAATTATGACTAGAAAATATTAATGGTTCTTTCTGAAATTACAATTTGACTGCCGAAACTTTGTCTTCTTTTCCACCGACCCTCCTTCCCGTAAGTGTAGACGCACAACCACATGTTGATGCAAATATATAACGAATGCCCAACTGGCTTTGCACCGGTGCCCGAAGCACACAAATGTCACTTACTAATGCAACACCAAGAAGGGTTGTGAAATAAGGCGAGAAAGAGGTATGGCCTAGGTGGCAACAAATAATCAGTCCCAGAACCTGAATAAAAAAGCAAATACGGTCCAACTCGAAAAAAAACAACCACAAAGTCATAACTTTGGCCCAACAGCAAGTTATGCTTCACATATGGGTGTAAAAGGCACTGCTCACGTGCGTGCCACACCTTGAAACATTTTATTGAAATATAAATAAGCATCACAATGTTGAATCTAGCCAAGTAGCCTTGCCTGAAGAAAATACTCTTGTTGGCAATATTGATAACCTACATTTTCGTTCAACATCCTTTTAGATTTGTTCCCTTTGGGGTGATCTTTATGCGAACCTCTAACTTCTTCTTGCCATTAATGATCAAGTTTCTTTGGTGGGTTCCAGTAAAACTGCCCTTTTTCATAACTTTCAAATACCTTATCATACCCCATATTATTAATGGTAGAAAAAAATCTGACATGAAGTTCCATGCACTAAACTTACTATAGGTTCGCATGTATTATTCATATTTCACGAACTATAAGAACCGAATATGAGTCGACTGTTTAAACATGTGCAAATGGATGCCTAATACTTGAAAACGCATAATTTCCCATTTTGTATGAGATTGGACATTAAGGAGGAGCATCACGTACCTTATGTACACACCAGAATGGTTTAGCTCCTTAAATAATTTTAAATTATTTTTCAAAACTCCAATGTGCCGGATACTTATTGGGGAAATGCAGTCTTCATGCTGCTACACTAATTTTAAAAATTTCGGCACACTGCATATCCTTATTCCCCCTTACATCGAATACGTGGTTTTTCAAACAAACATTTTCCAAATCTGCGATTCTATTATTATGAATGCAGTCCAATCTATTACATAACCACCATAGTATACCTCTAAACCTCCATATGTATCGATACTGGGATGCAGAACAGCCAGATATAAATATCCTTGGAAAATGACTATAATCTGGTTAACTTTGAAAATTACTTTTATATGGGAGAAATTCTTGAAAATGTTATAAGTTGTCGACAACACAAATTGCCTTCAAATTGCTCATATTATATGACAATCTGGATCCAGAACTAGGTGCCAGAAGCTCCTAGATTGATTAACGTATAAAAAGATCAATTAATGCATATATAGTTCGACTCGCTAATATAATCATTTTTGGACACCATTAAAGGTATTAGCCCTGTAGGTTAACAAATGGTATGAATGGAAAACGAGAATGATGAGGTGGTATAATATAAAACGAGTTTTGTAACACTAGGGTTCACACAGAGATCCTAAAAATTGATTTTAATATGCTCTCTCATAATTACTATTAAAAGTTCCGCTACATAATTGGCAGAATAATAATAAATTTTGATATGCAGAAAGTTATGACCATAAGATTATGGGTCCTTAGACACTAATATGTTTACTTGAGAAATCCTTGATGGATTTATAATTTTCAAAATGAAAGATTGGAAATCTCACAACATGTTTGTTGTTGTAGTACAAAGGTTTTACTTAACTTGAAATAGTAAAGCAAATTAACTGAGTAATTTCTCTTGAAGTTGGAAAGTGTAAAAATGAATATGTACCATTTGGTACTTATTAAGGGGTTACTAATCGAATTATTTATTATCTCAACCTATGTTGATGTTATAAGCATCATAAAGAGCTTAATGATATTAGCTCATATTCTAAAGACGAATTTTAGAAATAAAGGACTAGGAAAATCAAGTATTATATCAACCTCCAGATCGAGTATTTCCCTAAAAGGAATTTTATATACCAGTTAGTCTATTTTGAAAAAATGTCTTTGACACATTTTATATGGATAAGTACCATTGACTTATCACACTTACGGTTGTCCAATAATCTCTTGAAGTAGATAAATGACCATTTAGACTCAAAAATGATAATGCGGAGATTTTGAAACTTGAAATCCATTACTTCATTGCTATTGGAGCACTCTTGTAGAAAAGTTCCATGATCGCATCAGGACTGACATTGTTGTCCTTACAATGAAAATTACTAATAAATATATAGTGTTCTTCCTACAATTAAATATGCAAAATATCCTCCAGTACCTTCGATTTATAAAAGATTTTGAAATTCATGCAATAAAGCAATGTGCAATTTTCATAGGCCATTTGGGTATTGACTCTTTGTTTTGACTCTCATTATGTCAAATCCCAACTGGTTATGTTTTTGTTTTACCTCCACTATCCTATGTAAAAATAATTAAGTTTGTTTTATTATAAGTGGATATATTTAAATGATAGTGGACAAGTTATATAAATATTCAACACACGTATGCTACAGAAGAGTCACAAGATTATTATATAAAATAATAAATTCTAATGACAATTCTAAAGATTGTACTATATCCCCTCTCTACACTCTTTGAAACAAAGACTTTACTTTAAGTCACGTAAAACTTGAAGATTGATATCTTCAGGGGGAGATGCAAAGTACATTTACTCAAACCAATCCTGAAGAATTGGACTTAAAGTCTTAAATATTAGGGCTTAAAAGACTAACAGTCATAAAGATATTATTGTAGACATTATGAATATTCAATATGTAACAATTATATTTATATCCATTAAATATGACTGTTACATATTGAATACTCATAATGTTAAAGGGAGAGTGTTATAAAGATATTCTTATGGACATTATGAGTATTCAATATGTAGCAGTCATATTTATATCTATTCTTAATGTTAGCCGTTACAAATGTAATTTTATATATACTATTTCATATGTATTGATTTGTGTTGGGATGATATATGAAAGATATGTTGTTGCTCATGTTTCTCTCTACTTTTATATTTATATTATATTGTTCATGTTCATCCAGTTCTATCGGGGAAACACAACTAGCTAAAGGAAACAAAAGATGCGCTAAAGGAAACAATTTACAACAATATCATTATTATACAAGGACTTTTTAGTCTTAATTCATCTCTTTTCTTGGAATTCTCACTTTTTTTTTTTTTTTGAGAATTTCAATTCTTTTTCCCTCATAATTTCCTCCTATATTGAGCTATAAAATCTGAAACAGGATAACAATCCTTATTCATAGAAAACCTTACGGGGTGTTTGGTTCACGGAATAGGCAAGGAATGACATAGCATTCCCAGTAATAGCCTATTCCGTTCTTTGGTAAGTAGTTGTATTCCCACGAACAATATTCCTAAGAATGGTCTATTCCTTTTAGGAGGGTAATAGCTATTACCAGCACCCCCTTGGTATTAGCCTATTACTGACCTCTCAGGAATAGGAATTTTATTTAATTTTCTTTTTTACCCTTTTCTAAATCTAAAATTTTTTACGCTCACTATTCTTTCTATCATCGCATCACAAGATCTTTCTCTCTATCATCACAAGCATCTCACATCCGCCATTGCAAATTGATTCTTCTTCGAGGTATTGTTATGAACTTCTCTTTATTTTTTTTTACAAATTATATATATATATATATATATATATATATATATATATATATATATATATATATATATATATATATATATATATATATGCTAGGGTTTATTGTTTTATATTTTTGTGATTTGTATATATGTTGTTTTATATTTTTTATTTTAATTTCTATGTGAATATATGTGTGTTTTTGATACATTATTTATGAGTTATTGCTATTGTTTTGAGTACTGTAAGGTTTAAATTTAATTTGCAATTATGACTTGTTTGCGTTTAGTAACTCGTACTGAAAGAAGGAAAAGTTGTGTAGCTGTGTTGCGTGTGTAGTTGGATATGTGTGCTATTATCATTGAATTGTTTTGAGTATTTTGTTCAAAAAAACTTATGTTATTTTTCTTATGAATATTAATAAATGTTCTTATGATATATCGATTACCAGTTGATTATGAAATGATAGTAAATTGATGCATAATAATAATAATAATAATAATAATAATAATAATAATAATAATAATAATAATAATAATAATCTATACTATATATAAAAACATTATCCTCCTCCTAAATTTTCCCGCCCAAAGTCAGGGACATTTTAGTAAAATCATTGATTTTATTAATTATCCATATATATATAATATATTCATAAAAATT
>CP025655.1:14324610-14338553 GCA_003576665.1 Ipomoea trifida | reverse complement strand
TTGTGTCCAGTTGGTATCTCATTTATGGTTCGCTATTGCCTTGTGCTTTCGTTATTGGATATTGGCTTTGATTGATTGAGTCTTGGTTTACGATTTGTTCAGCTTATTGTTGTTGAGTATCGTTTTGATATCTATATTTCCTTGCGGGTGAGAATGGTGGTTGCTTAGCATTCTTTTGCTAATGGTTCTTTGCGTGTTTTCCAGGTATGGAGTAGTTACTCGCGAGCGCGCTAGAGCTTTCCTTTCGAGGATGTTTAGCCTTAGCTGGTTTTGTCTAAACTTGGTTTTGTTGGCCTGTGAGCCGTGAGACATTATGATACTCTGTTTAGTATTTTGAGTATTTCTTTTGGATATTATGGATTATGTTGAGGATTCATTTTGGGATTTTATGATATGACAGTTTAGTTTATTCTTGTGTTTAGCCTGTGCATCTAGGCTGTGATATACCTAGATGTGGCATGACGCCCTTAAGTTTTAAATTCGCTTCCGCTTTGTTTGGTTGTTGGTTGAGATTGGCAGCTTTTATGTTAAGTTTTAGCCTTCTCAGCCTGTGTGAGGTTGGGGTGTCACACAACTCATTCAGATGGTCCAGAATAATCAGTTTGGAGGATCTCGGGTTGAGGACCCGAAGACCCATATTGTGAACTTTGACCGAATTTGCCAAACCATCAAGATGAATGGTGTTCCTAGTGAGGCCATCAAGCTGAGACTGTTTCCCTTTTCATTGAGAGATCAAGCACAGAGTTGGTTGAATTCCTTTCCAGCCAACCATTTCGTTTTTTGGGAACAGTTACACAAGGCATTCATGCAGGAGTACTGTCCTCCTTCCAAGGCTGCCAAGTTAAAGAAACAGATTCAGAATTTTTAGCAGTTTGGTAATGGAGATCTTCATGAGGCTTGGAAGAGATTTAAGGAGTTGAGGAGGCAGTGCCCGAAGAATTTGATGACCTCAGGTGATTTTATTTCCTCATTCTATGAGGGACTGTCGAATCGGTCAAAGATTATTCTAGATACCTCATCCTTTGGGGATATTTTCATTGATATGGGACCGGCAGCTGGAGAGCAGTTGATTGAGAGGATCACCTCTAACAATACTTACTGGTACACTGAGGGGGATGATATACCCAAGAGAGAGAAGACAGCTGGGATGTTCGAAGTTGGAGAAAAGATGGCAATGCAGGCTCAGCTGGATACCATACAACACATGCTAAAGCAGTTAGTACAAGGCCCTACTCAGAGTATCCAGGCAGTTGCTCAGCCTCCACTGATTTCACAGAATCCTTATGTTCCCAACCCCTATTATGTGCCACATGTACCTCTTGTAGCCTGTTGTGCAATTTGTGGTGGAAATCATGTAGCTCAGACATGCCCTTTGCTAGACTTCGGTAACCAAGTTCCTCAGCCTAATGTGGGGCAAGTTGATCTCATTGGTTATTCTAAACCACAAGGCCAGGGGCAAGGTTATGGGCATTATCAGCAGCAAGGAAGAGATCAGTTTGTTCCCTCTCGGAACAATCAAGGCAATCAAGTGAGGAACAATCCACCAGGTTTTCAAGGTAATCAAGGAAACAGAGGTGGCAACCAAGGAGCTTAGTAGAGAAATAATCAAAATAATCAGAATCCCAATCAAGGGCAGTTCCAACAAGGGAATCAGAATTTTGGGAACAGTCAAGGTCAATGTTTCTCTAAACCTTCTCAGGATGTTGATATACAGCTTCTCATGAACACTATGATGGCTCAGTTTGGCAAGCTACAAGCAGAGATAGATGGTCTCAAGGCTTAGCAACAAGGAGGAGGTAACCAGTCTTCTAATCAACCTTCATCTTCGAATGGTAGACTGCCAGCAAGCATAGAAAATTCAAGGCACCAAGTGAATGCAGTCACCACTAGAAGTGGATTAGCTTTGAAGGACCCCCCTTTTCCTTCAAACTAGTGCCTGAGAAAGCTGATAAGAAGGATGAGGGTGTTCAGGTTGAGGATGTTCTTGATGATAGTGAGGAGAAGCCTGTGGTGCAGAGAGATAGTGTTAAGGGGACAACTCCTGAGCAGGATGATAGTGCTCTAAGTAAGAAGCATGAAACGAAGAACAAGAAGGTAGATGACTCGGTTATACCTTACAACTTGTTACCATATCCACAGAGGTTGTGGAAATCAAAGGAGTCTGATAGAGAGAGCAAGTTCCATAAGATGTTAGATAAGCTGGAGATCTCCATGCCTTTTGTTGAAGCAATCACTCAGATTCCATCATACAAGAAATTTCTAAAGAACATTTTAGGCAATAAGAAAAAGCCAGAGAAGAGTGCGGTGGTGGATCTGAGCGAAGGAGCCTTGACCTGTGCAGTTCTTCAACATAAACTACCTCTTAAGTTGAAAGATGCAGGTAGTTTTTCCATCCCTTGCATCATTGGTGGATTTGTAGTTGGTGGTGCTCTATGTGATCTGGGTGCCAATGTTAGTCTTATGCCATATTCTTTATGTAAGAGGCTCAACCTGGGAACACCAAAACCCACTTCCATGACCCTACAGATGGCGGATCGCTCCATAAAGCGTCCAGTGGGAGTTCTAGAGGATGTCCCAGTCATGATTGATCAGTACTTTATACCGAAGATTTTGTTGTTATGGATATAGAAGAGGATGCCAAGGTTCTTATTATACTTGGTAGACATTTTCTAGCTACTGTTGGTGCCCTTATTGATGTGAGAAGAGGAAAACTCATGATGGAGGTGGTTGAGAACAAGATCGAATTTGACATATTCAAGATGGCGAAGCACCAGCCCTCGTATGTTGATGAGTGTTACTCGATAGATGGGCTGGGTGAATGCACAGATGAAAGTAGAAAGATTGAGTTAGGGGATTTGCATGTTTCCCCTATTGATCCTAGACCCCCTGAAATGTCAAGTGTGTTGAAACGAAAGAAAGAGTTCTTTAGTCCTGGTGGTTTCTGCAAAAGATGGATGAGGAAGCTAGCTAAGTTCAAAAGGCCACTGGATCGCGTGGTCCACAATCCCACCTGATATCCATGAGGTTGAGTCGAGCTGACGACAGTAAACTCAGCGCTTTATGGGAGGCACCCCATGTTATCCTTTACTTTTTGCATTTTATTTTACTGCATTTTTCTTTTTATTTCTAGTTCGAAGTAGAGTTAGGAGTTTTCTTTGTTTATGGGGAATTCCTGGGGTTGTTTTTGGTGTGCGGTTTGCATTATTTTACCTTTGAGAGAGTGGGGAATGGTTAGATTTGATGAGGTTATTCTTTGGAATAGTTTAGAAGTGTTTTAGGACATATTTTGGACTAACTTGCAGGTGAAACCGAACTTGGGCGCAAAAAGAACAGAAGTGCGAAAGGAGAGCTCGGGATCACGGCCAGGCTCACGGCCGTGATCCCAGCCGTGATGCCTGGGCGTCGATTCCAGTAGCTACAGAGCAGAATAGGGCTCTGGGTCACGGGTCACATCCCGGCCGTGACCCAGGCCGTGACGGTAATCCAGAAATTCCAGTATGCACAGGCCTACTAAGGGCCCTGGGTCACGGGCCACATCCCGGCCGTGACCCTGCCCGGGATGCTCCACCAAATTTTCCAGTACCGACAGCACTTTTGAGGGCTCTTGGTCACGGGCCACATCCCGGCCGTGACCCAGGCCGTGAGGATGGTCCAGAATTTCCAGTGTGTAACAACAAGATAGAGGCCTCTGGGTCACGGGCCACATCCCGGCCGTGACCCAAGCCGTGATGGCGGTCCTTACGAAAAAAAAAAATTCAGTTTCCTGTTTGTTTTCCTGCTTTCTAGTTCGATATCTCTTTAATTTTTTTTTTCGTATGTGGGGCCTTGTTTGTCCATCAGGGACGATGTCCAGATTAAGTGTGGGGGGGGGGGGTACTATTTCTGATGAAATTTGGATGAAGTTTGCCTGAAGGATTCAATTTGCAGCTAAAGGTAATGTGCTTTCCTTGTGTTGTAGCTATGACCACTTTACTTCCTACTGGTTTGTGGTTTGTTTGGTGGTACTTGTGCAGCCTAGCTTGTCAGGGATGATTCAAGGTTGAGCTTGTGTGTAATTTAGTCTCTTGCCAATAATTGGGTTGACCTCTAACCTAAATGTTTCCCCTGTGTGTTATGCATTGCTAGTGAAGGCTTATATGGGATTCCAGTGATATTTGTTCTGTCATAGTTTGTCTCAGTGCTCTCATAGTGAAGTCTAGAATTTGCATGCTTTGAAGTGATTTAGGCCATTGTTGTTAGCCCAAGCCTTTAAACCTACCCTGTGTTACAATTATTTTCCCTAGTTGTCCCCTTTGAGCCTTGTTTTTGTTTAATAAGTGCAAAAGCACTTAATCCCGTTATTTGTATATTTTTTCTTGTTTAGCCCTATCATTTAACCCTTAGCCCTTAGCCCTTAGCCATATATTTTCCATTCACCCTTAGAGAGAATGTAGCATTTGCTCTTTAATTTAGAGGAGATTTTCCTTTTGAGCTTACTTTTGATAGAGATATTCCTGTTATCTTTGTTCTAGTGTGGGGGTGTCGTGAAGGAAGTTATTGGTTGATTGAAAGAAAGAAAAGAAAACTGAGAAATTGTTGTTAAAGAAAAGTTTGAAAAAGAGTTTGAAAGTGAAGAAAAGATTTGTGAAAAAGAAAAAGAAGGATGAATAAAAGTGCAAGTTAGGATTGTTAGAATAAAAGTCCTCACCCCCACTAGTTTAGAATACTCTTGTCTTTCCAATTATGTTTTGCTCTCTTGATTCATATTTTTTCATGTCTCCTCTAGGTTTAATTGTGAATAGTTGTGAAATTCTCTCTCTTTTGTTTATTTTTCCATACTTCTTCTTTGTTTAGCCAGTCACCCTTAGCCCCATTAAAAGCCAAATAAAGTTCTACTTGATCTTAGCATGCAGTTTTAGAGTGATCTATGTGAGTATGAAGGGCATGTCTATGGGAGTTCATCTTAAACCAAGTCTTGCATAATCTCAACTGAGCACATGTGCATACAGTGTTTAATCTACCTAATTTCGGGTGCTCGGTTATTGGCCTGAGAGGGGAACTCACTTGTGATTCTGAGATGATTCTTGAAGCAGGTTAGGTTGTACAAGTTGGTTGGTGGTATGATCGGTTGAGTAGGAAGGAAGTGTGATCAGTTGTAGTGCATGGAGGGTGGATTATCTTGGGCAATTGCTTGAGGACAAGCAAAAGTTCTAGTGTGGGGGAGTTGATATCTGCTATTTTGTACAATAATTCACCCCTTATTTTAGTTGTATTTCCCTTATCCTAGTGAAATTGGGAATTGTTTGTGTGTTATATTGTTCAAGTGTTGAATTATCTACAAAAAACAACAAAGGAAGAATTTTGGAACATTTTGGACAGGTTCTGGAAGAAAAGGGAATTAAAAGGAAGAAAGGAAACAAGAATACAAATTGGAAAAGAATTGGAAGTTGCCTAATGGGCCAAGGCCTATCTATCTCCTATATATTCTACCTATTATCTACAATTGAAAGAGGTTCCCTGACAGAGTTCTGAACCCTAGCTAGTTTTAGTTTATTCTCTTTATATTTCCCTAGCATAGTTTAGATTAGTTATACATTAGATTATTTAATTTCAAGCTTGGAATCTTGGATTGAAGTTGGATTTGTTTATTATCAGTTAAGTTTCTCTTCCCTTTTACTTCTTGTAATGTTTATGATTATTTATTATTGCTTTGCTTTGTTTACTTTAACCATGCGTGAGTAATTCGCTTATGGGTTTGGATTAGGGATCCATTGTTAATCTTGATGTTCAATTTATGATTAATTGCATAAAGGGATTGAATCTTTTACCTAGGGTTTATGTTGATTTGGGGATTTCTTTGTACTTGTTAATTGATTTGTGGCCACAATTAATTGCTAGTCTAGGAGAAGGATTCATTACAACGACAGTTGGATGGAGACCTCGAGCCTTACCAATTTCAACCTAATTTTCTTGCTATGAAAGTAGAGGTAATTTTGGGGGCTTACAATGCTTAGGA
Source organism: Ipomoea trifida (assembly GCA_003576665.1). Taxonomy (NCBI): domain Eukaryota; kingdom Viridiplantae; phylum Streptophyta; class Magnoliopsida; order Solanales; family Convolvulaceae; genus Ipomoea; species Ipomoea trifida. The sequence continues at coordinate 14,332,558 of CP025655.1, read as the reverse complement.
GCTTAAGGTTATAATTGATGCATCACGACAGTTGGGCAATTGCAGCCTAATTCGCTTATTGATTACGAAAGTAGCTGAGTTGAATTCTTTTGTGCATTGCCCATAAATCCCTTGGTTAATTATTCTTTCCCTAATTCTGGGTTTGTTAGAACATCAAGGTTACAATCCCCCTAATCTGGCACATACCTTTATCATACAGTTTACACCTTAATCAATTAATTTCTTTTATTCCACATCATTCAGTCTTTGTTGCTTGGATTCTATTAATTCATATACTCTAGTGCTTGGTAATTCACACAATTACGTGCCATAGCCCCAATCCTCAGCGGAACGACATTTACACCCTCTTTTACACTCCCATTTATACATCATCAGTGATCTATTGATCAAATAATAAGTCATGTTCATTACTTCCTCCCAAAAACACTTAGAGAGCCAAACATCGAATATGAGGCACCTTGCTCTCTCAGCTTTGGTCCTATTAAGTCTTTCAACAACACCATTTTGTTGTGATATCTTACGCACTATATAGTGCCTCTGAATTCCATGCTCTACACAAAATTTCTGGAAATTCTTTCTTTGTATATTCTATCTCATTGTCAGATCTCAAGTACTTTTGTTTTTGCCAATTTGGTTCTTAACTTCAACCTTCCACAACTTGAATTTCTCAAACATTTCAGATTTATGTTTCAAGAAATACACCCAAACTTTCCTAGAAAAATCGTAATAAACATAACATAATACTGAGAGTCACCCATCGAAGGTTCTCTGGTGGGTCCTTAAACATCAAAATGCACATAATCTAGAATCCCTTCAGTTTTATGATTTCAGTAGAAAAACTGACTATGGATTGTTTCCTTGGACATAGAACTCACAAAAATCTAGCTTAAAGCATTCAACCCCTTTTAACATATTTCTTTTATGCAATTCAGACAAACCATGCTCACTAAGATGACCTAAACATAAATGCCACAACCTAGTAGTATCATCACTAAACTCAATAAAATGTGCTTCAGTTCACCTACAAAAGTTCTACCCAACAACCTATAATACAAGCATTCCATGTTAGGCATAATATGATAGGAGCATTCTGCGTCCAAAATACAAGCATCTGACAATTGACTCGATGAAACTACTAGGACATCACCTTCACTATAATCTGAGTCATCAACCTACACCACGTTTGCAGCCTCTTGCTACTTCTTCAACATTGTACAATCTTTTTTTCATGTGCCTTAACTCCTTACACTTGTAGCACCGAATTTTCTTGTTGTTTCTGGACTTAGACTTGGAGTCTCTCTTTCTAGAATTATCATTCCCTTGCTTCCTTTCACGATCTTGACTCCCCTTAGCATACAAATTATCACCAACAAAACCTTCCATGCATTCTACCTACGTTGATTATGAGCTAGCAAGGTTGCAGTTTCATTGAATTTAATCGTGACCTTCTCATATGTAAGAGTACGTAGTTACCATATGTTCAAAGGAAAGAACCAATAAACATAGCAAGATCATCGCCTTGTCTTCATCTTCAATCATAACATCAAGTCTGACTAGATCTGAGATTATCTGGCTTAAGAAATTAATATGTTGCACCAAGTATGAACCCTCATGCATCTTAATTAGCTTGTAAAGCCTCTAGTTTAGATATAGTTAGTTGGTAAGAGATTTTTTTCATGAACTAACCTCCAATTTATCACAAATTTCTTTTGGAGTTGCCAAGGCCGAAGTGTCACATATGACTTCATTTGCAAGGCATAACCGAATGGTTCCTGTCGTGATCCTTCAAATCCTCCCAATCATCCTTTACCAGATTAGCTGATTTTTCTGTCTTCAAAATTTTCAGAAGACCTTGTTGCGACAACAAATCCTTAACCTTAAACTGCTATAACTCAAAATTCCATGTACCATCAAATTTTGATACTTCAAATTTTGTACTTGAACTTACCATCTCAACAGTGCTCTGATACCAATTTGTTGAGATTAACGAGAACAATAGACAATAACAATGACAGAAAATAAAAAAAAAAGGCAAGATTTATGTGGTTCGGTAATGTGGATACATTCATGAGAGCAAAGCTATTCTTTTATTAATTGTGGTGGTGATAAAACATTTAGAGATACAAACAACATATTTATAAGCATCTCTAGACATATACATATGTACCACATACTCAACCCGCTCTGTTTCACTCCATTCTTTATATGCGCGACCGCACTCATAATGTTAAATGAAAGATAGTTGCGTGCACTTAAGTTAATTAATAAATCATATGAAAAAAAAATCAATGAAAAGTTAAATTAAAACTAATGCAGACTGACAGTGATTTGGAAATGATTGTGACAAATTAAAATAGATATCTTTTGTCAATTAATATATACAATTTATTCACATACATATATGCATCGGAATAGGCTATCTTCATACAATGAATTGGAGATTTCAATAAAATAGAGCAACCTTGCAAGTTTGAAGATAATGACTGCACAAACATATACGGAGTATATTCTTTATATCTTCCAATCACTTCCGTATACACAAGTCCCGTTGCACCCGCCCAATTTATTTTTCATGCCAAATCATAAACATTATTAATTAATTAATTAATTAATTAATTAAATTTTATTATTATTATTACTATTACTATTACTATTACTATAAAATAGCAACACAAAATCATTTTCATAATCAATAAAGTGTTAGTAGCATGTTAAAATGTTAGCAAATAACAACCATGCATCCACTTAGAGGTTACTAAGCTAGCTAGATAGTCATGAAGTTCTAATATATTATATATAATGTTCTATCAATTTCTTCAAGGGGATTTAGAGGCAATAATTCCTGATATAACAATAAATAACTCCATTCAAAATAGACAATCACAATTATATGTTCCTAATTAATATAGAGTAAATACCCAAAATAGTCCCTCAACTATAGCATAATTCACAAATTGATCCTTGACTATTGATTCAATCCAATTAAGTCCTCAACTATTCAAAATTTAGCCAATTAGGTCCTCTGTCAATTCCTCCGTCCAAAGCCTATAAACTTTGAGGTCAAAAGAGTAATTTCATCAGCTCCTCAATTATACAGTAAATAATCTCTAAAATGAAAACCTAATACGTCGTCGTTCTATTGTTTGTCTCCCTTTCCGTTCTCGACTCCATCGCTACCAGCGACAACTGTGGTCGGCCAAGTTTGAGTAAATAACAAAAAGAGCGAATTGAATCTGCTCAACCTCCAAAACCACTTCGATCCCACCACATCGCTGCTCTTTGACTCCATCTCATTCGCCGCCTCCACCATGTCGCCCACTTTTATCTGAACCTCCACCATTGTAGATACATTTCCAAACTACAGACTATCAAAATTGGCTTTCACAAACTTGTTTAAAACGAATGAATACCTCCAGTGACATTCTTTTGTGTGATTGCTATTGAGGGGTTAATTAATCCTCTCTATGAAATCTGATTTAACAGCGGAAATGAAAGGTTCACAATACAAGCACCTCAAGTGTAATGCATTTCAAAGCAATGAAGAGAGAGAAAAGGGGTCTTATCAAATTATATTCTACAAAATAATATATGCATTTGGGATGTGAGCAATGTCACACTAGTGCTCCCCAATTCCCTTATCATATCGCCTTTGCAGTTCTGGGCGCCGCCCCTGCATTATTGACGATGATGCCGGAAGGGAAGAGCCGCCGGAATTTCCTCCGGAGTCGTTCTGGCTATCTAAAGACGTCGATCTTGATTAGTACAAAAAGAACGCTTTTCAAGACCAGAAGGAATCGACAAAGGGAATAAACTCGAGCTTGATTACGGCCCACTTGAATTTGAACCCTGGTTCGAATTTGAGCTCGCTTCGCTGCAGTTCGGGTTGCCGAAGACGCAAAAGATGAACTAAGTCTGGAAAACATGTAGCAAATCAACCAATATTAATTGAAAGAATATTTTTGTTTTTTCTTGGGATGGTGTAGAGAGGCAACATAGGAAAGGAAGGAGGCAATGATGAAGAAGAGAAGAGGGCGGCGGAGGCAGAGGTGGCGAAAGAGGGGGAGTGGGAGAGCAGTGAGGTAGCGGGGTGGTTTTGGACATTGAGCTAATTAAATTACGCTTTTGACCTTAAAGTTAACAGACTTTAAACGGAAGAATTGACGGAGGACCTAATTGAGTAAATTTTGAATAGTTGAGGACTTAATTGGATTGAATCAATAGTCAAGGATCAATTTGTGAATTATGCTATAGTTGAGGGACTATTTTTGGTATTTACTCATTAATATATCCTAACTGACTATTTGGAAACCCAGAAAATAACTTTTAAAAGTCATTTTTCGAATTTTTTATTGTTCGCATTCTCGAGGAAAATAAAATCAAAGGAAAATATTCATTATGGTCATTGGTCAACGAAAAAAATGTCCATTTTCACGAAAATGTCTTCCTAATATTTTAGTCAAGAAGATATTTTCTGGATTCTTTATTTTTTATTTCCCTCTTCAATCTCTTATGTTTTAAGTTAATTTTCGGATTATTATTATTACCACAACCACAAAACCACCACAATCACCACCACCACCACCAACACCACTGCAACATACATTTTATAACTCATAATATATATTATTCTAAAGCATAATGCACATTATTCTAACTCAAAAAGTATATTATCTTACCCAAAGTTTCATTATTCAACACATAATTTACATTATTTTAACGAGTTAATACCCAAAATTGTCCTCGACTATAGTGGTTTTTCTCAATTTTGTCCTAAACGACTTTGGTGTCCTAATGTAGTCCCGGACTTTTGTGTTATCGCTCAATATTGTCCTTCGTTTGTTAATCTGTCAAAAGGGTGTTAAGTCTAGGGACAATTTAGTAATTTTACATTTAGGTCTTCTTGGTCTCCACTTTACTCCACCGGCGAACTATCGGACTACTCTTGACTGCACCTTCCGTTTGTTTTCTTTCGGCCTTATTAGCTGCGAGATCGAGGTTGGAACCTCCCCTTCCCATATTTTCCGCTTCACTGATTCCGTCTGCAAATGTGGCGCTCTAGATCAGATGACGAGGCTGTCGACCTTGCCCTTCTTCGCATCTATCGAGCAGTTCACATCAGAAGTGATGAAAGGGAAAAACATAGAGAAAGAGTATTATTGAATGGTGTATCTGAAGTTCTGATTACAGAAGGGAGAAAGATGAAATATATACACAGATGCATGGTGACGGTTATAACAGCCTAAAAATGATTTTACATAAAAGCCCTTAGCTAGCTGTCATCTTTGTTGCCTTTGTTCACCACGTGGCTGTCATCTTTGTTGCCTTTGTTCACCACGTGTACTTCATCCTCTAATATCCCCCCGTAAACTGGAGCATGGAGGTCCTGAGTGCCCAGTTTAGAAGTAAAAATCTAGAACTGTGTGATGGGAAGGGCCTTGGTGAAACCATCCGCCACCTGAGCAGAGGAAGACACTGGCAGTAGTTTGATAAGACCGTGGTTGAGTTTCTCCCTCACAATGTGACAGTCAATGTCTATATGTTTTGTTCTCTCGTGAAAAACATGATTTTCAACAATAGCAATGGCGGACTTGCTATCACAAAACATAGCTGCAGGTTTATCCAACTCAATGTGAAAATCACGAAGCAAGAAGGTAAGCCATTGGACCTCACAAACAGTAGCAGCTAAGGCGCGATATTCGGCTTCAGAGGAAGAGCGGGAGACAGTAGCTTGCTTTTTAGACCGCCATGAAATTAGTGCAGAGCCCAAAAAACACAAAAACTAGTAATAGATCTACGGGTCTCTGAACATGCTGCCCAATCCGAATCGGAGAAGACATTTAACTGAATGGCATTCTGCTTGGGATAAAATAAGCCTTGGCCTGGGGACTTCTTGATATAACGAAGAACCATGTGCGCTGCTGCCAAGTGATCAGACGTGGGAGCATCCACATATTGGCTAAGTTGTTGTATGGCGAATGAGATGTCTGGTCTTGTTGCGGTAAGGTACAGTAGTCGGCCAACAAGGCGTCTGTACCCGGTGGCATCGCTTAGAATAGTTCCACCTTCTCTGCTTAGGCGATGTCCAGGAACCATGGGGGTATTGACTGGCTTACAGTTCATAAAGCCTGCTTCATTCAGAATGTCTAGTGCATACTTTCGTTGACATATGTTCAGACCAGCCTCATCCATATGTGCCTCAATTCCCAGAAAGAAGCCCAAGTTGCCTATATCTTTGATCTTAAAGGCATTGTCAAGGTATGTTTTCAACCCTTGAATCAGATTTAAATTGGGGCTTGTGACTAAAATATCGTCAACAATAGTGAAAGCTTGCATACCTGCCCTGACTTGTTACCTTGGAAACTAGGCGGTAGAACCATATAAACCTCCTCATCTAAGTCGCCATGGAGGAATGCATTGTTGATATCCAGTTGGTGTATGTGCCAATTTCGAGAGGAAGCAATAGCCAAAAAAGTCCGAATGGTGGTGATTCTAGCAACTGGTGAGAAAGTCTCGATGTAGTCTATTCCCAATTGTTGAGTGTAGCCCTTGGCTACCAATCTCGCCTTGTATCGTTCAACTGACCCATCAGCTTTAAGCTTTACTTTGTACACCCATTTGCAGCCGATTGGAGTTTTACCGGGTGGGAGATCGACTAAGGACCATGTGTTGTTATCTTGCAGAGCTTGGATCTCATTCTGCATTGCTTTCTTCCAACACTCTTGGTGGATTGCTTGATTGTACGTGTGTGGCTCTTTAAGTCGGTGCACTCGTCTATAGTCCAAAGCATAATGCACTTCGATAAAGCCGCGGACATTTGGGAGGATCTGAGGAGGCGTTTCTCTCAACAGGACGCGCAACGGATTTCAATCTTACAAAATGATTTTACATAAAAGCCCTTAGCTAGCTGTCATCTTTGTTGCCTTTGTTCACCACGTGTACTTCATCCTCTAATAGCATCCTCCTCGATCTCTGTCGTTCGATCCCCCAGCGTCCTAATCAGGGGCAACTACCTGTGCACATTGTGAGGTCTTGTTATAATGTCTATCTTGGTGGCTTTAATGGCACCAATCAGATCTTGATGATGATCCTTGTTTTCACTAGAGTTGAGGAGAATTCCATGACTGTCCACTTCAAGACTATTTATGTAGCTAAACTCTTGGAGTTCACAGATAGAAATTTTAACGAGGGCAGTTCTATTCACTTGGCTCAAGATTTTATCAATGAGATTGTGGACACCAAAACTAAGGAAATACTTCCTGATTCCAACCTGTCATTGTTATTGGAGAATGGGAACATTCAAAGCAAAAGTTAAATTGTTGATGGTGATGAATCGAGGGAATTGAAGGGGTTGACCAGGGTATCTACAGAGACTACAGCAAGATCCGAGAGGATGGATGGTTTTATGCTTTTCAAGAATTTTATGTAAATTGTCTATGAAGTTTTCATCACCAGAGCACAATGAGGGAAAATACTTTCATGGGAGCTCCTCAAGGTTGTCATGGATAATGCAGGCCCCATCTGACGCTCTAGTGAGAGGCTAGTATTGAATTTCTCTCAATTTTTGCTTTTAAGCCTAACTTGTATATGCATATAAAATGCAACACATGGTCATTTATCTCTTTCATATTGCCAGTTCAACTATCTTGCTGCTTTTCTATTTACATAATGTTCTATGTTGTGTAAAATGTGAGCTTTTTTACTTTGATTTTTTTGCCGGATGACTAGACCATCAGGTTTGGAGTAAAGAGAGAACAAAATGTAAAACTACTGAATTGTCCCCAGACTTAACACTCTTTTGACGGATTAATAAACGGAGGACAATATTGAGCGATAACACAAAAGTCTGGGACTACGTCATGACACCAAAGTCGTTTAGGACAAAATTAAGGGGGGTGTATTCAATCACGACTTTCATGAACTTTTAAATACTTTTAAAGTGATGGATTTT
>CP025655.1:14271477-14303006 GCA_003576665.1 Ipomoea trifida | reverse complement strand
CATATTACATAATATAATATAATTAAATTATTTTCCATTTTTCTCATATTTATTTTAGTAATAATATAATTACATATCGATATTTTATGATAATTGTAAACAAACAAGTCATATATTATTCAATTAATCGTGTAATACTTTTGCACTAATCTTATAATCAAATAAATGTATACGTTCAATATTAGAATTTTTTTTATAATTTCATCTTTATTTTTAATATCTAAATATATAATAAAAATAAATTGTGCTATATAATATTCGATGTCAACGCACGGATGTTGGACAATTATTTGCTCTAATTCAAGCTAGGAAAACATCAAAAAACATAATCAATCCAACCAATTTCATTAATTGCGCTATATAATATTCGATGTTAATTACAATTTATGTAATTGTATATCGATCCAAATATTCTTAAAATATTATAACAAATCCATTCCGTGCAACGCACGGGCGATAATACTAGTTGTGCATAAAAAAAAATACTAGTTACACTTAAAGCATGGACTATTCAAATGTCGCTTTAGGTGAACTTTACCTTATAACTTTAGCTGGCAAATGACTACAATAAGGTAAACTAGAATTATAATTGATTGACTCAACATAGACCAATAGACAACTCCCACGATAAGTCAAATTTGAAAAATTTGTGGTAATAAAATTAACTGTCTAATGAATTTGAGTGGGGTGGCCCCTAAGAGCATCCACACCAGCACATAATGGAGGGGATCATGTCAGAAAAGTTGCCATGTTTTCAGTGAGAGGAGAGGAGAGAGAGAGAAATGGTATCTTCTGCAAGCTACGGGTTATTGCTACAGTAAAAGGAATCAAATTATTTTTTTTTTTACTTTGCTGATGTGCGCGTTTCGCGCACAGCAGCCGCCCAGAGGGCGCGTGCACTGCACGCGCCTCAGGCGCGCCTGACATTCTTTTTTTTTAGTTTTTTTTTTTTTAAATCAGATTTGTTTATTATTTGTTTTCCTCCCCTCTCATTTTCTCTTTCCTAATCACATTTACAATAACTCCTAAAATACCGTGAATGATCTCCATTGATAAGGATGCTCTAACGGCAACACAAGTGTTCCTTGCATGAAGAGAGTGATTGTTTTACCTTTTTGTGTTATACCTCAAGAAAAATATTTTTTTTTTAAATAGAAAATAATCCATACGAAGTAACATTTAATTTAGAGTTAATTCTATTTTTTGTCATAGATTTATAAGTGACAGTCTACTTTAAGTCTTTTTTTATTAAATCATCCACTTTTGGTCCTAGTATTATTGTGGCATGACCATTTTTGGTCCTTTATCAACAAAACAGTTTAAATATTGTTAAATACAAGGGCGTTTCGGTCTTCAATTATAGATGTTTTCAAAAAAATAAGCATAAAAAATATAGTGGTTCAACATATTTTACATAAAAAGATTGAAATGTCTTTGTATTTAACGATATTTTGACGATTTTGTTGATGGAGGACTAAAATGGTCATGACACAATAATACTAAGACCAAATGAGGATGTTATAATAAAAAAGAACTAAAAGTTGATTGTCACCCATAAATCTATGACCAAAAATGGAATTAACTCATTTAATTTATATCATGATTATGACAAAAATTAAGTAATTTGTTAACAATTTAGTGATTTTTTTTTTCTTTGATAGAGGGAGAGAGTTAGTTGGAGGGGAGAAGAGGGAGGAAAGAATTTTTTTAAATAAAAATACAGACGATATGGTTTTTTGTGGGTCCCGTTGTGGAGAAAATAAAAATAAAAATAAAAATAGCATTTTGTGTTGCATCATGCACACCCAGCGATGCACGCACGAGTTAGGCACGTGTTAAACTCTTTTTTTTTTTTTTTTTTTTTTTTTTGTTCTGACAAATTTTTGTTTTTTATTCTATTCTCTCCCTCCGCTCCCTCTTATGTGATAATGTGAACCAACAAAAACCATACCAAACATTTATTCGTTGGAGATGCTCGTATAAATGAGAGACTAATGTATACCTCACAAATCTATCAAGGTTAGTTCCAACCATTGACCATTTGACTATGAGTTTTGGTCTCATCAAAACTTTTGCTAAGTTGATCATTTCAATTTATCATAATTTTGATTTTATTGTAAATTGAACATTTGCTTGTTTAAAATGAAAAAAAAAAAATTAAAAATCCAATCAACTAAAATAAAAATTGGTATTCACAATGTAATTTAATGGTAAGTAATACTTGCAAAAGTTATACTAGCTAATTTTCTAGTAAATTACATTTAAATCTCATCCCTCTCTTTGTCCCTTCCAAATGTAAAAATAACATAAAATATAATGTATTCAAAAGGCACCTTTATTTGATCATATGATTCGGTATCTCACTACTACAATGATACTAATGTGAATTCTTTGTACTCATAGAATTTGACTCTTACTCGAATGAAAATCTTGTCTAAATTTTTTTTTACAAACTGTTGAGTTAACTAATCAAATATCAATTTCATAAGTTCCATTAGTGAGTGTGAAATTAGCTTCATGCTTAACTAAATTAACCATGCAAAATATATAAAGTGAAAGCTATATATGCTATTAGTCCTTAAATTTAGTGAGGTACCAGTTTTAGTCCCTCATTAATAATTTAAGCAAAAATAACCCTAGACAGTTTAATTTCATAGTTTTTCCAGGGATGAAACCTAATTATCAGTAATTAAATTTGCAAATAAAATATGTTAAGAATAGGGAAAGGGCCAAAATGGTCAAATAGACCCTCAAACTTTAACTGAAAAGTCAATTAGCCCCTAAACTTTTTAAAGGTGCAATTACACCTATCAACAATTTATTTTGATACAATGAAGCCCAAAAACTAATTAATGACAGGTCATTAGAATTCCCGCAACCCATGGACAAGAATCCAGTCAAATTTCAGGCAATTAATAAAGTGACTAGCGACCGGCGAATGGTAGCATATCACCGAGAAGTAGACCAAGGTCGCCTTAATTCTCTGCTTGAGAAGGAGGCCACTGGGTCGCCTTCTGTAGCAAAAGGTGACCACTGCGGTCGCCTTCTCAAGTCGGAGGAGGCGACTACTGTGGTCGCCTGACCTTTTTCGGCGAGAAGTAACCTTGGTCTCCTTCTCGGTAATCGGTGACCGTTCGTCGATCGCTGGTCACTTTGTTACCTAAAATCTTGTTGTGAGTTGCCAAAACTCTAATGACCTGTGATAGGAGGTCATTAATTGATTTTTGAGCTTTCATTGCGTTAAAATAAATTGTTGATGAATGTAATTGCATCTTTAAAAAATTTAGGAGATTAATTGACTTTTTAATTAAAGTTTGAGGGCCTATTTGATATTTTTCCCCAAAGAATGTAACATTCTTAATATATAGTTATGGATGGTGAATCTTACCATGTTACTTTTTCCATAAACAGGCCAAATTAATTATTATTCTTGCACTTTTTGCATTTAAAACGAGAAAATGCATAAGCATAACTGTACTGAACTAAAAACATGCAATGCATTAAAGATGAAATTCGAATATATATACTGGGAAACAGATCTAGACTAATTAAGAGTGTGCTTGCAGTAAAGAAAGAAATTAAATTTTATGGATAATATTCCCCCCAAAAAATATAAAATAGAGTTTTTATTATTTCTATTAAAGATAAGATTCATGAAGAATGTAACTTTTTGGCGTTAAATTCAACTCATTTATCATGTAAGTTCACTTCAACTTTATAACGTCTAAAGAGACACATCGTATATATGCAATCCTGCTCTCTTATTTAAAGTCTTTTAAAAGTGAATATATAAATTCTACATTAGAGCACTATTAGCATATATTTATTGATTTTCCAATTTAATTCTCATAACTCAAAACAATAAGATAATATTATTTGTATCAAATTTACCATATCATTTCACTTGATCTTATTAATTTATAACTTAATATATAAATCAAAATTTTAATAAATATAAATGGAAAATTCGATAACTCTAAATAGTAAAAATGTCTATTATCATTTTTAAAAAATGCTATAACATTTTGTTAAATTCATGGTTGAAAAATTCGCTCGGTGCTCCTCTATTAAATATTAACCTAAAAAAAAATTTTATATATATATATATATATATATATATATATATATATATATATATATATATATATATATATATATATTGTTTAAACAATTTAGGGTTATTTTGCTCAAAATGATGTCATTTTGAGTGAAATAACAAATTAAAAAAAAAAAGAATAATAGCTGATCGGCCGACTAGGTGGCATAGTCGGTGCCTAGGAGGCCTAGGCGGTCAGCGCCTAAGCGGGCCGCCTAGACCACCGATATGGTAAATGTCTAGGCGAGATTTTTGCAACACGGGTTAAATTAAGTAAAAATACCCACTACTATTTACAAAAAAAAATTCCCATCTTTTTCTATTTAAAATAATTGACATTTTTATTATTCAAAATTACAAAATTTCTTATATAAATAGTTATCTCCACAAAATTATTTAAAACTTTTGGTATAAGAAGTTCTTTTTCAAAAATATATTAAGAAGGAAAAATGATGAAAACCTTCCCCTCTTTATGAATTTTATTGGAAAGTAAAATATAATTTAGGAAAAATTTTACAGCACCGTATTTATAGTTACTTAATAACAGTATCGCTGGTAATTTTATACTTAAATAAAATTATATTCTTTCCGTTTATAATTTTATATTAATTAATGACAAAATGTATGGTAGAATTTTTAATTTTTTTTAGTGTATATAATATTAATTAACTATATATGAGTGGAAATTGTACGAAGTATTTATTTTATGGAAGGTATTCAATTCCATTTTTAAAAAAAAAGGATTTTAAAAAACGTTAGAGAAAAAAAAAAGGGGGAAAGAAAAAAAAAGAGAAAAAAGAAAGCAGCCAGTAGCCGGTAAAAGTATGGGGCTAGGTTAATAGGTGCCACGTCCGATCCAAGTGGCGAGGTGGGAAGGAAAACCGGAAAAGCCGGTTTTAGGGAATGATTCATTGAACGAAATAAGAACGGCAGGAAACAGACCATGGTTTCTGCGTCTATGTTCTTGATGACATCTCACCAAATACATTTAACTCCATTGTTCCTACGCCGTTTAATATAATTCTGCTTTACATTAAAATATTTTAGTTCTGGGATTATATATACATACACCCATACATCGATAGATAGTTCTGTATGTAACACACACTCTCTCCGCGTTCCTTCATTCCCTCTCCAACTTGCCATTTTTGTTGCACTGCAAGTGGGGGTTTTTTCTTGAAAAGGTGGGGCTTTGGAATGTGGAATGCCATCCTGGGCTGAAATTCATATCTGGGTTGCGCTCATCTTCTTGGGAAATCTCTGCATTTGCGCTCTGGTTTTTGAAGAAAAGCAGCCATGCCTACTCTTGTTAATCGTAGTGGTCAGTTCTTCAAACTTCTCTCTCTCTCTTCTGGATTCCTTATAACTTTTCAGTTTTCTGTTTTGGAGTTTTTTTGAATTTATTCGTAAGTTTGGGGTTGAACAAAAATTTAAACTTGGGTTTCTTGATTGCCACGCTATCAATATTCAATATGCAAACTTGTTGTAGGTATGAGGCCAGTAAAAGCCAAATCCAATATTCAGTGATCCGGAATGTTGGACAGACTTGGGTAAAGAAGTTAAGGGTGTCTAAGCATTTAGCGGTGGCTATATAAAAAAATAAAGATGTGTAAATCTTAATTATTATCTATTAGAGACAGGTTTTGGAAAACTAAAAAATGTGTGGTTAGAGAAAGAAAACCATTTCTACTTTAATTATTCTATTATGAACGGCACAGCAAAAATAAAAATAAAAAAATTCTTGAATGTTTTTGGGTGTTGTAATTTATTTACTAGTCAACTTGAAGATATGTGTGTGATATAGGGTGTTTAAGTAGACAAAATTAAAGATGGTGATGGTGATGGTGATGGTAGTAACAAAAACTGTGGTTTTCAGGTGATGACGAGTTCTATTGTGGGAGTTCATTATGCTCAGCAGATTTTAGCCATATCTTGTCTCTTGGTTATGCGGATGTTTACTGCCCTTCAAAAAAGCGGCGGTGCCTTCCAAATCCATTTGTTGTTGAAGAAAATTCAAAGATGGAAATCCTTCCAGATGAGTGCTTGTTTGAGATATTTAGACGTTTGGGCGGAGGGCGTGAAAGGAGTGCGGCCGCTTGTGTTTCAAAGCGCTGGCTCATGCTCCTCAGCAGTATCCGCAGTTCAGAAATATGCAAGAGCCATGGGGACGGTGCAAAAGCAATATCAGATTGCGAAATTGAGTGTGATGGGTACCTTACCAGGACTGTGGAAGGGAAAAAAGGGACTGATGTTAGACTTGCTGCCATTGCAATTGGGACTTCGAGCCGTGGGGGGCTCGGGAAGCTTTTGGTCCGAGGGAGCAACTCTATGTGTGGCATTACTAATGCTGGTTTATCAGCAATTGCTCGGGGTTGCCCTTCCCTCAGGACCCTTTCACTGTGGGATGTGCCTTGTGTTGGAGATGAAGGCCTTATGGAGATTGCAAAGGAATGCCATTCATTGGAGAAGCTGGATCTTTGCCAGTGTCCTTCGATTTCGAGCAAGGGTCTTGTTGCAATTGCTGAAAGGTGTCCGAGTTTAACTTCATTAACAATTGAGTCTTGCTCGAGTATAGGCAATGAGGGGCTCCAAGCCATTGGGAGACACTGTACTTTGTTACAATCTGTGACTATTAAGGATTGTCCTCTTGTTGGAGACCAGGGTGTTGCAACTCTGCTGTCTTCTGCCCCAACTAAAGTGAAACTTCATGGGTTAAAGATCACTGATTTCTCGCTAGCCATTATTGGACATTATGGCAAGGCAATTACCTCTCTTGCTCTTAGTGCACTTCAGAATGTGAGCCAAAAGGGTTTTTGGGTGATGGGTAACGCTCAAGGTCTAAAGACTCTGGCTTCTTTGACAATCACCTCTTGTAGGGGAACCACAGATGTAAGCCTTGAAGCTGTGGGAAAAGGTTGTCCAAATCTGAAACTTATGTGCCTTCGTAAGTGTTGCTTCGTGTCTGATCATGGACTCGTAGCTTTCAGCAAAGCTGCTGGAGCCCTTGAGAGTTTGCAGCTGGAAGAATGCAACAGGATCACCCAAATCGGAGTCGTAAATGCAATTTCAAATTGTGGCAAGTTAAAGTCTCTTTCTGTGGTGAAGTGTATGAATGTCATGGATCTAACCCCAGAAGCTCAATTGCTGTCTCCATGTGAATCTCTCAGATCGTTGTCCATCCGAAACTGCCCTGGTTTTGGCAGCAATAGCTTGGCCATGGTGGGTAAGCTCTGCCCCCAGCTATACCAATTGGATCTTAGTGGGCTTTGTGGGATAACAGATGCTCCTCTTCTCTCCCTCCTGGACAACTCCAAGGCAGGCCTTGCCGAGGTGAACCTCAGTGGCTGCCTGAATTTGTCAGATGAAGTGGTGTTTGCCCTGGCCAGGTTGCACGGTCAGACGCTGCAAGTACTGAATCTCGACGGGTGCAGGAAGATTACTAATGCAAGCTTGGTGGCAGTGGCGAACAGCTGCACCTTCCTTAACGATCTCGATGTTTCAAAATGTTTGATAACTGATTCTGGTTTGGCTGCATTGTCCCAGGGTGTGCAAATAAACTTGCAGATTCTTTCCCTATCGGGTTGCTTCAAGGTGTCGAGCAAGAGCGTTCCTTCCCTTCGAAAATTGGGAAAGAATCTGATCGGTTTGAATCTCCAGCAATGCAATGGCATGAGCAGCAGCGCCATCGAACTACTTGTAGAGCACTTGTGGAGGTGTGATATCCTCTCCTAAGCCTATAGACCGTGCCAATATAAACGCGTTGAACTTGAAACCAATTCATGGGACTTGATATCCCATCAGCTCTGGTTCAGGATATATTAGTTGCTGGATTGTATTCAGGAAGCTATTAGCTATGGCAGACAATTTTGCACCAACTTTTTGCAGGCTTAGCTTATCAAAAGGCCTGTTGGAACTCTTTTGGTTGCCATGATAACCTTCTTAAGATTGTTTTTGTTTTAATGAGTCTTAGGTTTTGATGTACCCAAAAGGCCCTATTTTAGCAGGTCCCTTGTTTCTTGTACTGTACTGGGCATCAAGAAAGTTATAATCTTTGTCTTCAGCTTATAAAAACAGTCTTGGTGGTCACCATTGTTAGATCAAGCGAACATGTGACCTGCTCTGATTCCACTTGTAAGGATCAAGGGCTTACCACTCACACCAAAAGATATGACTAATAACGAAAGCGCAACTTATTTTCGTACTTATAATCGTACGACCATCATATTATTCCAGAAGTGTTGAATTTGACCCTTAGGAATTTTATGGACTTCTGTCCAACAATCCCCAGTCACTGAGTTCAAACATTCTCTCTTTACTTAGGTCCATTGTCTGTTTCTATCCAAAGTTTTCAAGATTGAAACAGAAACAAATCATGTCTTGTTGGAATGTGCAGATGATTAAGATGAAAGTGTTGAGATGTATCTTTAGGGTATGATGTGTGTGAAATGGATCCCATCTTCTACAGATACCAAGATCTGAGAAAAGAGGATGCCTGCAAATTAAATGAATTGAAGAAACTTTGCCCCATGATTTTAGTGATTTGTTTGAACCATATTCCTGGTGAATCTCCCAGTCTGGGCTCAGCTTTCTTGGAAGTCAAAAGATAAGGTGGTGTGTCTATCTTCAGTGCTGCTTTTGCAGAAAACTTGAAAAGAAGCTGCTTTCCTGCTCATTGTGCCCTTTTTCTTTATTGAAGTAAATTGCAAGTTTAATTCATAATTTCATTTTTTTTTTCAAAAAAAAAAAAAAATTCATAATTTCATTATAAATCTCAATCCCAAACAATGAATTGCTTACTCAAATGCATCCTTAATCTTGTGTATTCAAATATAATATTATAGTATCATATTCAGCACATTGTATGTTCAATTAATTTTAACTAAAAAATTAATGTTAAATAAGATAATAATAGAGATTTTTCGCATGATACAGAGGCTTAATGAAATTGAACAAAAGAAATGACACATGAGATAGCACCTCTATGTTAAATAATTCAAACTCTTTAAAAAGTTTAATGGTATATATATTATAATGCAAATTCATATCCCTTCCCAATATGGGAAAATGCTACTTAAAAAGTTTTTCAAATTAATTCAATTGGGTACACTTTAATTTGATTTATCCATTATCTATTTTGAGTGTATAATATATCAAATTCATCATTTCACTTAAGAGAACCCAAATTATCTACTTTGACTCAAGCCAACTCAAAATTAGACCTCACTAAAAGGGAAAAGGATCAAATAGTCCATCAAATTTTACATAAAAAGTCAATTAGGCCTCTAAACTTTTTAAAATTGCAATTAAACTTATCAACATGTCATTTTGATGCAATGATAAGCTCAAAAATCAATTCACTACGGTTCCCGTCAACATTACGACTAACTCCAGTGACATTTCCGACAACTTTTTGAATCAACGGACAACCCACGAGTTGTCTTCTCCAATGAGTTACCTTCTTCGTTGATTCAAAGGCGACCAACGACACTAGTCGCGTTGTTGCCGGAAATTTCAGGGTTGATTGGAGCCCTAGTTGCCTGTGATAACATGTCACTAATTGATTTTTGAGTTTCATTACACCAAAATGAGATGTTTATGGGTTTAATTACAACTTAAAAAATTTAAGGACCTAATTGACTGTTTAGGTAAAGTTCGAGGGTCTATTTAACTCTTTTCCGTCACTAACATTATACCACAAAATACTCAATTTAAGTCAAATTTTCCAACACCAATTACTCAGGGGTTATTTGGTTGAGTGTAGTTCGGGAGGAATTGCAATCCATTGAATTTCAATTCAATGAATTCCCAAACTATATTGTTTGGTTTGAGGGAATTGCAATTCCAATTGCAATTTCCTCCAAATGATGAATTGCTACCCCATGAATTGCAATTCAATGGAGATGAGGGACAATTTTGTTGGTGTAAAGACAATTTTGCCCTTCCCCTCATACCTGTTGTTTTTTAAAAAAGAAAATTGAAAGAATTGTTATTATTATTATCATCATCCCCTCCACCTCCTCAAAATAATAATAATAATTATTATTATATTATTATTATTATTAATTATTATACTACAACATCTATTACAAAATACAAACATTTTAGTCATTTTGTCGTTTCTTACCTTTCAATTTCCTGTACTCCTATTCCTGCATACCAAAAATTGTAATTTCAATTCCTACTTTATTTAATTCTACGGAATTACAATTCTTTTCCCCTCTAATTCCCTCATCCCAACCAAACGCTCCGTCAAGAATTGGGGTAGAGGTAAAAACAATCTTGCCTTGGCAGTAGATAGTGGTAAAAATGAAAGAGATGAGAAGAAAAGGGCAGTAAAAGAACGAAAGAATAGATGAAAGAGTGAAATATAGTAAAGTGGAAGGGTGGTTTTTGCAGTGCAACTTCTATATATGTGCAAAAATGTGTATAGTGTCAAAGCGATGAGACAAAATTAAGCACTATTCTAAAAAACTGTTTGCATTGGTAAAGGCAAATGGAAGTATGCAATATTTTTGTACCATTTCTCTTGTAGCCAGTTGTAAAAGATGACCTCCCCCTTACTCTCTTTAGTTAACTGTCATGTCCTTGTATGCCCAAACCATGGCAAAGATAAAGATAACATCAATCGCAGCAAAAATCCAACTGCCACTCGACAATTCCTCTCTATCATATTCTCATAACCCCTAATAATATAATACACATTTAAGTCTTTCTATCCTTCAAAACTTGTTACATTAGGTCACTTTCATATTTAATCAGTAAATATTAATTTTATTACATTTGGTATGCAATTTATTTTTGTTGCAATTGGTCTTTTCAACTAATTAAATTTTGTTTCAAAAAAAAAAAACTAATTAAATTTTCAGTAAAAGATAGCTAGCTAGCTGGAATATAATGTATCTCATTTTTAGTTTGAATCCATACATTTTTTTTTCCTAAAAGCCTCAAGGCAGAGGTTTTCAAGTGAGTATGATTCTAAAGTGAAAATGGTGACACATGTCGGCTATTTTTTATCAGAGATTTAATTAGAAAGATTAAGCGTGACTACAAAAAATTGAAAGTTGTATATATACCAAGTATAACAAAAATAATTAATTTATATTTGGATATCAAATGTGGAGGTGACATAAGAATTATCATAGAATCAAAAGTGAAAGTAAGTCATAACAAAAATATATTTAATTTGTTACGTTGATTGTAATGTGAAACATATGCTAAGCAATAATACTCATACATGTACATTGAAAAAGTTAAGATGTGTCGTTTCGACCGTGTAAAGCATATAGTGCACCTAAATGTGTAGTCGGATCTACCAAAATATATTAATTAAAGATCTATCAAAGAATTGTATTTTGTATTTTTAGGATAATGTCATTAACTTTATGTCAACTTAGACAAATATTATGTTATTGTGATAAATGTCATTCACAAGTTCATCAACTATGATTATTTTATTGTCAAGAATTATTTTCCATGAATATGATATATATAAAGTATAGTACAAGTTTAATTAGTGGTTAAATGGATAAAATATGATTTTTATATATGAAAGATCAGGTGTGTTCTATCTGTTTATAAAGTAAAACTATAAATAAACAAAAGTATTGTGAAATGGTAACAGATTTGACAGTTGTTAGTAATACAGGAATAAAAAGCAGTAAATAATATTACTGTAATAACAATAATATATATAATATAACAATAGGATTACAAGAGGATAATAAAACACTGGATACCACTTCAAGGCGTGAACTGGGTTCACTATCCTAAAAGTTTCTTATCAATCCTATACCAAAGCAACTGGATAACAGATAAGAACTTTTGAGATACAATGAAGGTGTAACAATTGAATTTGGTTGCTATAACAAATTCAATCAACTAGAGTGATAGCAGTAAAATAATTTATCTAAGCATTCTATAAGAAGCACTGCAGATACTTACTTATAGAACAAGGCAATTGGGATAAGAATTCAACAAGAAGAATATTGCAACCTTCTTAATATTAGTACAAGAGTACTAATATTCTGTTTCTTTCGTGTACTGCAAAGAAACCCAGAAACAAATAAATTTGCTTCTTACTTTGTATTCTCACGTGTTTCTCTCTCTCAGTTTTATGTTCTGTGTTGTGTGTGCCAAAGAGAAAAGAAACACACATATATATATGGGCAACTGATAAAGAATGAGAGACCACTCAAACAATAAATAATATAGGATAATGTTATCATGTTTTCATTCATTCATCTGAACCAACAACAAAGGATCAGACAAAACATAGTGCTATAAAAAGAAATATAAAATAAATGTTAGTGCTAAGATAGATAATATCATTAATTGTCCACTAAACATTAATATATGCATGATAGTGTGGCAGTACTCAATGAGTGTTAAATAAAGTAATCAATGATATAGGTGTGGTGGACAGGAGAATATATATCAGAATGTAATACAATAATTTAAACCTTCACTTGCTCCATTACACAAAATAATACACCGTGAATTATCTCACGATCAAAAATTCTTATCTAACATCTAATATTATACATGATCATTTATACTCCACAACTCCAAATAATCACACAAATATTAAATCACTTTATAAGTCATGAACCTTATTTATCTACAAATTTCCAACAATCCTCCTCAATTTATAGAAAATAATGGTTCAAACATTGCCTCAAGATAAATTTTCAAAACTAATGCATAAAGGAAAGTGTCTTTAAAGATTGAACTTCCCCTTAGTGAATGTACACTTGACATTATATAGAATTGTAATGGTAGCTAGGCCTTGAACCATACAATCACGATTATATAATGAAGGTACAACACACACCAGTCTTATATTGCATCACTCTAATTCTTTTTGACACTTTTAACAGCCATGTGTCCGTATCTATTCATGAGCACTTACCAAGTAAAGCCCAACTTGTAGAAGCGGCTACACTTCGTACTCATATAGGTGAATCCTTTAATTTATTACTTGCTCCTGCACAAAACAACTTTTCAAAGGATTCATTAAGAGAAAACCTCACCCTACTTTTACATGCATGCAGTTCAAGCACTTACCTCAGGATGTTTTAACAATTTAGTGCTTCAATCAACAAGTAGAATACTAATCTAATTGAACTCTAGATCTAACATTAAATTAGATGAGAGTTTAGCTTTCTTCTACTTGAAGATATCTCATGGACTTTAGACCCATCCCTTTAGACATTTTGTACACAGTTTCTTTTGGCAAAGCTTTAGTAAAGATATCAGCCAAATTAAACTTAGATCGTACAAAATCAATTACAACAACTCCACTTTTAATGAGTTCCCGTACATAACTGTGTCTCACACCTATGTGTCTGGATTTTCCATTGTACACCTCATTATAAGCTTTAGCAAGTGTTGTAGCACTATCACAATGGACCATGATCGGAGACATGGGTTTAGGCCATAACGGATTTTCATTAAGTAAATCCTTAAGCCATTCAGCCTCTTTGCAAGCCAAAGCTAAGGCTATAAACTCCGATGCCATTGTAGAAT
This sequence comes from Ipomoea trifida, assembly GCA_003576665.1. Lineage (NCBI taxonomy): Eukaryota > Viridiplantae > Streptophyta > Magnoliopsida > Solanales > Convolvulaceae > Ipomoea > Ipomoea trifida. Next base: position 14,289,385 of record CP025655.1, on the reverse strand, counting down.
CTGTAATGCAAGTTTGCTTCTTAGAAGCCCAAGATATAGCACCTCCACCAAGTAAGAAAACCCATCCACTTGTAGAGGAATAATCTTCTTGATTTGAAATCCAACTTGCATCAGAATAACCTTCCAAAACCGAAGGTTCCCTTGAATATTCTAAACCATGATCAATGGTTTTCTTTAAATATTTCAAAACACGGTTTATAGCTTGCCAATGAACAATACTAGGATTACTAGTATACCGGCTAAGCTTGCTAACCGCAAAAGCAATATCCGGCCGGGTGCAAGTCATAGCATACATCAAGCATCCTATAACTCGTGAATACTCAAGTGGTGACACCGGATTACCACCATTAGGAACCAATTTTAAACAAGGATCCATAGGTGTTGAAACTGGAGTACTATCCCACTTATTAAACTTCTTTAACACTTTCTCAATGTAATGAGATTGAGTTAAAGTCAATACTCCATTATTCTTAATTATTCTTATGCCAAGAATAATTTCAGCTTCTCCCATATCTTTCATGAAGAAATTAGAATTTAAAAAATTCTTTGTCATGGCTACTTGTTCCAAATCAGTCCCAAAAATGAGCATGTCATCTACATACAAGCAAATAATAACACCTTCACCGTTGTCATTAAATTTGCTGTATACACATTTATCTGACTGATTAATTATAAAGCCATTACCAAGCACTATTTTATCAAACTTTTGATGCCATTGCTTAGGTGCTTGTTTTAAACCATAAAGTGATTTCACAAGTTTGCAAAACTTGTTTTCTTGTCCTTTGACAACAAACCCTTCGGGTTGATTCATATACACCTCCTCATCTAATTCACCATTTAAGAATGCTGTTTTAACATCCATTTGGTGAATTATAAGATTGTGAATTGCAGCAAGGGCAATTAGCAATCTAATGGTAGTGATACGAGCTACCGTGCATATGTGTCAAAGTAATCAATGTCACGTTTTTGTTTAAAGCCTTGTGCAACCAGTCTCGCTTTAAACTTTTCAATCGTGCCATCTACTTTTATCTTCTTCTTGAAGATCCACTTACAACCAATAGGTTTACAACCAGGGGTAGGTTTGATAATACCCAAGTATTATTCCCTAATATTGAATCCATTTCATCATGCACAGCCTCTTTCCAATAGGCAGCATCATGAGAAATCATAGCCTCATCAAAAGTCTTAGGATCTTCCTCAATACTATATATAAATACAGATTCAGTCACTATATGATCCCTGGTACCCTCTACTAGATAGAGTTGAAAGTTAGGTCCAAAAGTTTTTACTTTTCTCATTCTTTTACTTTTCCTAATTTCAGGATTTTCATTCTCCTCAAGAAACTTATTAGTTTCATTATTTAACAGTACACTTGAACTAGATGTCAAGTCTTTAGGCCTTATCATCGATGAAAATCTTGTTTCATCAAAAATTGCATCTCTAGATTCAATAATAGTGTTAACTGAAATTGAATCATTTGATTCAATAACATAAAATCTATATGCCTTGCTATGTAAAGCATAGCCAATAAAGATGCAATCAATGCCTCTTTCACCTAAAGTTTTCCTTTTAGGTTCAGGTAATCTAACTATTGCTCTACAGCCCCATACCTTAAGGTAATTTAATTGGGGCTTTCTTTTAAACCATAACTCATATGGGGTGATCTTGTTCCTTTTATTAGGAACCCTATTAAGCACATAACATGCTGTTAACATAGCCTCACCCCAGAAGCCATTACTTAAACCAGAATTGGAAAGCATACAATTAACCATTTCCTTAAGTATTCTATTTTTTCTTTCAGCCACTCCATTTTGCTGTGGAGTATAAGGTGCTGTAATTTCATGAATCAATCCTATAGATTCAAAAAATAGAGGATTATAATACTCACCTCCTCTATCAGTCCTGAGCTTTTTGATGCGTTGATTGGTTTGCAACTCAACTTCAGCCTTGTAAATCTTGAATTTATCCAAGGCTTCATCTTTGGCATGTAAGAGATATAAATAACAATATCTAGTACAATCATCAATAAATGTAATCATATAATTTTTATTTCCCAAAGATGTATAACTGTGAAAATCACACAAGTCACTATGAATTAATTCAAGTAACTTAGTTTCCCTATGAACTTTAGGGAATGGGCTCCTTGTAATTTTATTTAGCATGCAAGTGTTGCACTTTTCATTTTTTATGTCAAGTGGTGGAATTAATCCATTTTTAGACATATCAAAAATTCTTTTGTAGTGAACATGACATAATCTAGAATGCCATAAAGTGGATAACTCAAGCATATAAGCAGAAACAACAACTTCATTCAAGTTTAACTTAAACATGCCATTACAAAGGAAACCAAGCCCAACAAACACACCACTTTTAGAAAGAACAAACTTATCAGCTTCAAATATCATTTTGAAACCAAATTTATTTAACACACTGCCAGAAACAAGATTTTTTCTAAGTACTGGGACATATAGCACTTCCATTAGAGTCAACTTCTTGCCAGAAGTAAAGCACAACTCAACTTGACCTATGCCTTGAACTTTGGCAGCAGAGTCATTACCCATGTATACGATAGGGCCGTCATTTAATTCTTTAAAAGTCTTAAAAAGATGCCTATCCTTACATACATGTCTAGTTGCCCCAGTATCAATCCACCAAGAATAATCATCCTGCACAACACAAATTTCAGTAATCATAGCCACAAAATTTGTTTCCAAATCAGTAACTAACAACACACCCTTACCATTGTTTTGTTGGTTTTGTGCGTTCTTGTGTTGCTTTTGGCTATAAGCCCTTTTCTTCTTCCAAACCTTGCAGTCCTTTTTGAAATGAGGACCACCACACTCCCAACAACCAACTGACTTGTTCATAGTCTGCTTTTTGAACTTGGGAGCTTTGGAGAATTTTCCTGGACGTTTCTTTACATACTTTGTCCCACTAGTTTGTCCTTCTTCCATAACATTTACGGAAGAAACCGGAACATTAGTGTTTTTAGCACTTTGTTCCTTCACACCTCCTTTCTTACGCAATCGGATACCTTCTTCAACATGAAGACGGCCACCCAATTGAGTCAAGGTAAGTTCCTCTTTTTACTTTTCAAGGAGTCAGTCACGTCTCCCCAACTTGGTGGTAATTTATCGACTATGGAGGTAATAGCAAAAGTATCATCAATACTAATTTTATTCTGTCTAATTTGGCCTACCATCCGAACAAGTTCATGGAATTGTTCCATAACCGGCCTAGACTCCACCATCATGTAATTATTAAAATCACTAACCAAGAACTTCTTGCTAGAAGCATCTTCGGTCATGTATTTTGACTCAAGTGAGTCCCACAATTCTTTAGATGATTCAACATACTGATATACATCAAAGAGATTATCAGTCATACCATTCAGAATGTGCCCACGACAGATATAGTCATCGTTCTCCCATTTCAGCCTCCTACGAGTCATCTCAAGAGATTCATTCTCTTCCTCGATTGGTTTTGGTGTGCTCAACACATAAACCACCTTGAGAGTTGCAAGAAGAAAGTGCATCTTCTTTTGCCATCTTCTGAAGCATACACCTTCAAACTGGTCCAACTTTTGAAAGTTGGTGGCCATCTCCATCACAGTAAAAGACATCCTCTTTATATATAAGAAACTTTTAGATTGTTAGTAATACAGGAATAAAAAGCAGTAAATAATATTACTGTAATAACAATAATATATATAATATAACAATAGGATTACAAGAGGATAATAAAACACTGGATACCACTTCAAGGCGTGAACTGGGTTCACTATCCTAAAAGTTTCTTATCAATCCTATACCAAAGCAACTGGATAACAGATAAGAACTTTTGAGATACAATGAAGGTGTAACAATTGAATTTGGTTGCTATAACAAATTCAATCAACTAGAGTGATAGCAGTAAAATAATTTATCTAAGCATTCTATAAGAAGCACTGCAGATACTTACTTATAGAACAAGGCAATTGGGATAAGAATTCAACAAGAAGAATATTGCAACCTTCTTAATATTAGTACAAGAGTACTAATATTCTGTTTCTTTCGTGTACTGCAAAGAAACCCAGAAACAAATAAATTTGCTTCTTACTTTGTATTCTCACGTGTTTCTCTCTCTCAGTTTTATGTTCTGTGTTGTGTGTGCCAAAGAGAAAAGAAACACACATATATATATGGGCAACTGATAAAGAATGAGAGACCACTCAAACAATAAATAATATAGGATAATGTTATCATGTTTTCATTCATTCATCTGAACCAACAACAAAGGATCAGACAAAACATAGTGCTATAAAAAGAAATATAAAATAAATGTTAGTGCTAAGATAGATAATATCATTAATTGTCCACTAAACATTAATATATGCATGATAGTGTGGCAGTACTCAATGAGTGTAAATAAAGTAATCAATGATATAGGTGTGGTGGACAGGAGAATATATATCAGAATGTAATACAATAATTTAAACCTTCACTTGCTCCATTACACAAAATAATACACCGTGAATTATCTCACGATCAAAAATTCTTATCTAACATCTAATATTATACATGATCATTTATACTCCACAACTCCAAATAATCACACAAATATTAAATCACTTTATAAGTCATGAACCTTATTTATCTACAAATTTCCAACAACAGTAACATTATTAATTTATTTTCCATTTTTTTTAAATAATTTTAATGTTTTTTGGGTACATCAGTATTAAGTGGAAAAAACCAATATATTCCTCCCCCTACCTAAAAACCTTAGGGATGCTCAGAGGTTGTCTTTTAATAATTTAGAGTGTCCATAGCATTACTGATATTCCTTCACATAGCTTGCCAAATCCATTATTCTTAATACAGAGGGCGAGACATTATATTGGCTCTCCCAACCACAAACACTCTCAAGAACCAATTAAGACCACACCAGCTAGCTTTGTGTTGTTTAATGCTGTCAAATTAAAGCTAGGACGAGGACGAGGACGACAAGGTTGCAGATCAGATAATCTTTGATGGCTTCGCAGAATGTGTACCAAATAGGGTTGAAGCTTGTTGTCACTGTGCTGCTCTTCTATTCCCTCGCCCAGCTGCTCTCTCCCATTTCAGGTAAATACTGAATACACAAGCTAGCCAGCTAGCTTAGCTGGGTATATGGGAAAATCAACAAATTAAACAAATTAAAACAAAACATTCTCTGCTTTTTCTTCCATCTTTTCCCATGAGTGTTTTGGATCCATGTGTTGGGCGGAGGCCGGTAAAAGGCCAAGTCTAGCGTCGGATAGATGGTGGGAGAATTGTTGGGCGGAAGTCGGTATAGGGTCTAGGGCCAAGTCCAGCACTCAATGTTTCGAAAAATGTGATGACGGTGCATTTGATATTAGCTATAATTTTTGACGTAAGGGTAAATGTTTGATACTAACATGGATGGTGTGAGAAATTAAAATTGAGTTGCTTTGTTTGTTGAATATAGGAATAGGAATAGGAATAGGAAGAGGGAAGGAAGTGAGAATGGTGTTGGGGTCAAGCCCACCAAAGTGTGTGGGGAGATGCATGGGTTGCAGGCCTTGTGTTGCTGCTTTGGTCATTCCTCCACATGACGACAAGAATGGGTTCAGAAGATCTTCATCTGGTGCAGGAGATGAGAGCTACTATCTCCTCTCATGGAAGTGTAGATGTGGGAACAAATACTTCCAACCTTAATACCTCAACAATAATATAATGGGTTTCTCAATTCTGTAATTTATTTTATAATATATCTTAGATATGCATAATTTTCGATCAGGTGGTATTGTTACTACTCCCTAGTAAATAATGGGTCGTAATTTTTACAATATTGTTTTAATTTACATGGTCATGTCTTGTGATGTTATTAGGACATATGTTTATTAGTATTGTATATTCTAGCTTAGCCTGTGTTAGTGGCACGTTAGAGAAGCAATTTCTTATAATAGTGAGAGAGCTGGAAGAGTAGGAATGCAATAGCAATCCGAGAGGCCAAAGCAGAAGAGAGTAATAGAGATATGACCTGGCCTAATAGGCTAGTAATACTGCATCTATTCTTATTTTTTACTCATTTTCTACTCTTTATTAAGGTGTCATTGATTTTTTTTTTTAAAATGTGCTATTGCTTTTATTTATTTACTTTTCTTTACCAATTAAAATTTGTACACGTAACGGGAATTATACTTTTTAGGAATATATCTATCATTTTCATATATATGTCTAAAGTAACTTTTCAAATTTTAGGTGATTATAATTTATGACCAATCATTTAAGGAAGAAAGTGTTTACCATTAATTTGGTCAAACACTTACAGACCATTTGGTTGTTTGCAAGGAGGAATTAGGGAGAAATGAATTGTATTTTCGTGGTAAGAATTAAGGTGAGAATAAGCTAAGCTAAGGTAGGAATTTAAATTCTACTATTTGATACGCAAGAATAGAATTACCAGAAATTATAGTAGGGGTGGGCACTTCGGGATTCGGTACGGTTTTTTTCGGTTTCGGTTTCGGTATCGGTATTACAAAAAATGATACCATTCAGTTTTACAATAAAGTTCGGTTCGGTTTCGGTTCGGTATGAAACAGTTTTGGTTTTAGAATTACCAGAATTATTATAGTGTTTGATATATATATATATATAAGAATTGTAAAGGAATATAAGTACGTAGTATAAAGACCAAAATGTCTGTGTAATCGCAATAATTCTTAGGGATGATTTGCGATTCCTCAAGTTTGAAGAATTGTAATTCCATATGGAGTAATATGTTTAAAATATTCTGTCAAAAATGTTTTTTTTTTTCTTTTTATTACATGGAATACACCCCCAAAATAAGGAGTTCCAGAGGAAGCATTTACCATTGCATCAACAACTTGATTATACTCCATGTAGATATGATTCACCTGGATAATCCATTGATTTGCATTAGCTTGCAGCATTTTAACATGCACAAGGTTGAGAGTTGGTCCCTTAACCCCCACGTACAACAGCTCATTTATCCATTCAACCTTCAAAATGTTTATCTTTAATCCCTCACTCCCACCGACATTTTCCCTCACTCCCACCGACATTTTCAATGTTATAAAATTGTTAACTTGTGACTTATATAAACATATCAACTTTAGTGATTTTAGTATAAATTTCATAGGATAAGATCTCTGCTTCTCAAATTCTAATTTTACATTAATTATATTCAAAATTAAAGGATGAAAGCTAAGCACTATGTGGTGTGGTGCACAAAAAACAACCTCTGATCTGCGGCATTGGAAGAGAATATGGTTTCATATGATCCAAACCCAGCCAAGAACTGAGCCTGCAACCAAACCCATCCCCAGAAAAACCGCCATGACAATGGCTGCTATCTCTGAGTCCGAAAGGGGCACCGATTTGGGGGACAGAATCATGAGCACGCTGGTCAAGTAGCCGTTGCTTATCCCCAGCGTGACGGTGAGCAGCACGATGGGCGTCTCGGTTTTCAACCACCTCGGCCCGTGGAGGCAGAGGCTAAACATGGGATACAACAAAAGCCGCCCCACACAACCCCACGTCGCCTTTCCGATCCCCTTCACCACGTGAATTCCGGTCATGGATTTCCCCAAGAAATCCGAGATGTTGTATACCGTGATCAGCAGAATGGGGTACCAGTCTTTCAGCAACTCCGACTCTATGTTCTCCGCTAGGAATCCCGGGAAGATGGACAGCGTGACGGTGTAAATCGTGAAGATCCCAAACGCCGGCCACTTGATGGCCCTTGCCACGTTCCAGAATCTCGGCGCCGGGCTCGAATTCCGCCCCCCGCCGTCGTCGTCCACCAGCTGCTGCATCACCGGCAACTTGTACAGCAGGTTGCAACACCCAATGCAACCTATCACTATCGCCGTGCTCACTATGAAATACAAGTGCGCGCTGGTTTTCAGCCCCTGTGCCGTTTGCGGAAGCGACGCTTTCGTTATGATTCTCAACGCACAAATTAAAACCCCTGTTTATTTTATATCATTAATCATATATATCATACACTAAACACACATAATTCTTTTAAAATTTTATTGAATATAGCATAGGTATGTAACGCACCAACAAACGAACCAGATCATAATGCAGATGAGTCAATTACAGTTAAATCCAATCAAACACATAATTTTAACAAACAAACAGGTCATCATGCACTTGAGTTAATAAGAATTAAGTTCAATCAAACACAATTTTTAACAGACAAACAAGTCATAATGCACATGAGTCAATAACAGTTAAATTTAATCAAGTAAAGAATGAACCATCTCTTTTATCTATTAGTTTTCAACTTGAGACTCAATACATACTAGTGATTTTGTAATTTAGTGATTTATAGGATGGTAGAATATTTCAATAAAGAATCAATTTTGAACATTATGTTTAGAAAATGTCCATTATAATTTTAGAAGATTTAGTGATACTTATCTAACTTCTACATATGGGTTTATCCGTTTGTATTATACACATAAAGGAAAAGAATAGGAATATCTCATGAGTAGAAAAACTCAGGAATAAATCATTAATTAAATAATATATTCATGAATCATAGGAAATAGGTTGTGAGCAATGAGCATGCCCTAACAACATCTCCATTAGTGATTTTTGATGTGGTTTTTTAGGAGACAATGTTTATGTAGAGGAAAGAGAGAAATGATAGAGAAAGAAATGAGGCATTAGTTTTTATTATAATTGTAAGATCCACTAAGGAAAAACAAATTTCTCCCCCTGTAGCATGAAGCGCAAACCATAGTGCCCAACCAAGCACGATAGTGAAGCTTTTCTCTCTCTTCTTTTTTTTTTTTTTTTTCAAATTTGTTTTGTTTTTCTTTTTCCTTTTTCTTTTCCTTTCCATCTTCAATTTCAAAAACTCTTCAAAACCTATATACTCTAACTCCCATTTGAATTGTCAGTTTTGATGGTTAACAAGTACTTACTTTGACTACATATTTGTGTACTATATTAAAATAATGATTGTTGAATCAAGTAATGTTTTAAAATATTGGTTGCTTTTATTATATATATATACTGGATCAAATTAAAAATGAAGTTAGTATATACCTGAAGAGGCGGTGCCAGCAAAAATTGCTTGCATGTACTGCTTAGGCAGTTTGCCGGCAGAGCCAAAGAGGGTTCCTCCGATCAAGCCGTCCGCCAAACCGCAGATGACGACGGACGCAACCACGGCGGAGTAGGCGGCCGCGCATCTCCCCGGTTGCTGGTTGGTTTTAAACCACCAGTCCAGGGCGGGAGTCATGATGAGAGACAGAACAAACATGGAAAACCCGAGGTTCATTCTCAGCCTGAACCAGAGCTTGGTGATCGGATTCCGCCGCCCCAATCCCAGCATCGCGCCCAACACCGCCAGAGAAGAACTCATGTACGCCACGGAGAACACCTTCTCGACGTGCCTCCCCGGGTAACAGTAGTCGAAATAGTCCACGGCGGTGATCAGGGCATTCCACGGCAGCAGACTCCCGGCGCCCAGCAAGAAGTGGATTATGTATGCAACCTTGTAGGCGTCCCGCGGCGCCGCCGGTGGCGGCAGCGTCTCGTTGTCGCCTTTAACGCTCTCCATTTCTTTAAACTTTGTTGCTTCCATGTTACAAGGGAGTCGAGCTGTCATGACAGAAGCTTAAATAGAGAACAACCAACCCATCAATTAAACGTTGCAAAAATGTGCTCCAAGACTTAATGTAGATGGTTGTCGATGTCTGATTAAAGGTCATGATCGAAAACGGCAGTGTAAGTGTTCAAATCTCACTGAAAGCATGTATGAAAAAAAAATTCAAAAATGATGAAATGTCTGGATTGAATTCTTTGTTTTCACATGAAGACTAGGATCTGACTGGCTTGATGGGCTGATTGCACGACATTAGGATCTAACTGGCTTGGTGGACTAATTGCACGACTCGCGATTTACTTCCGCAATAGCTCTAGGGGTTGGGTCTTGTACGCTTAGGATTAGTCTAGGGGAACTGGAATCAACTAAGTTAAAATAAAATTAAAAAAGAAAACGTTACAAAAATGAGGTTGAGTGTTGAGACCCCAGTTGGAATTGACAGGGGTGGAACATGAACCTTGTGTTAGTTGTTACGTTTATTTATTTTTAAAATGTATGTTAACGTTAAGCTGTTGAGATTCCAGTGATAATATGTGGAGGTGATGACAGAGACTGCTAAGGTTGAATTTTGGAATAAAAATTGGCATATTGATCCTGATCAAGCAAAAAAATTGTACCCTTTTTGTGTGGGACGGAAAATGGATGGATGGTATTCTGGTGCACATGCTGGGAATGTTGCTTTGCGCCGAGTCATGCGGAATATTTGTGTTGTGAATGGATTATATGAAACCAGGAGTCAATCACCTACCTTTATTTTCCCCTCTTTTTTCTTATCACTTTTCTTCTACTTATCTTCCTCACTACCTCTAACTTGTCATAATAACCTTATGATGAGAGCTGCAAATATTGTATTAAAGTGTTCAACCCTAAACTGTACAGATACATAAATATATATACCAAAGGAATCACAAGTCTACTGAGACAGAGACTCATACTATGACTCAACTACATAGAGTCCTAATACTCCCCCTCAAGCGAAGGGTATAGCAAATTAGCAATAACCTGCAGCTTGTCTCTTATAAAGGAGAACCTGGGCCCTGCAAGAGGTTTGGTGAAGATGTCAGCAAGCTAATCCTTGGTAAAAATAAAATTCACCTGGATGTCACCTGAAGCAACCTTGTCCCTCACGAAGTGATAATCTATCTCTACATGTTTAGTGCGAGCATGGAAGACCGGATTGGCGCACATGTAGGTGGCACCAAGGTTGTCACACCAAAGTTTGGGAACCGGAATATGAGGTGCACCTATCTCACGCAGCAAAGAGAGAATCCAGACCACCTCAGCACAGACATCAGCCAAAGCCTTATACTCAGCCTCAGTAGAGGACCTAGCAACCGTTCTCTGCTTCTTGCATACCCAGTACACGAGGTTGGTTCCAAGGAACACAGCATAACCACTAGTGGACTTTTTGTCCTCAGGACAGCCAGCCCAGTCAGAATCAGAAAACACATGCAGCTCAGTGGAAGCAGACTTGCGCAGCCGCAGACCCATGGAAAGAGTACCCTTGACATATCTCAACACCCGCTTTAACTACTCCCAGTGCATGACCGTGGGAGCATGCATGTGCTGGCAAAGAAGATTGGCTGCAAAAGATAAATCAGGCCGTGTAACAGTCAAGTATTGCAACGCACCTGCCAAACTCCTGTACCGGGTAGGATCATCAAACAGGTCTGTACTGACAGAAGAGGATGTCGAAACAGACAGAGGAGTCGCAAGAGGTTTACAATCTATCATACCAGCACGTTTCAGAATATCAGTCATGTACCGCCACTGTGAAAGCATAAGACCATCAGAACACTTAATGGTCTCAATCCCAAGAAAAAAACCAGGCTCTCCAAGATCACGAATTTTAAAGGCACTAGACATCTTGGAAAGCAAAGCATTCATCACAGCCTGATTATTACCCATAACAAGAATATCATCGACATAGACCAGTAAGTACACAGTAGCAGATGCCTGAGAATAATAAAACAATGAAACATCAGTCTTGGATGCCTTAAATCCAACAGATAATAAGAAAGCATGCAGACGATTGAACCAAGCTCGCGGAGCCTGTTTCAACCCATACAGAAACCGTTTAAGCAAACAGACATGATCAGGAAACGGAGGATCAACATAACCTGGAGGCTGACGCATATAAACAGTCTCACTCAAGTGGCCATTCAGGAATGCATTGTGAACATCTAGCTGCCTCACTGACCAGCCATGAGAAAGAGCAAGAGACAGAAGTAACCCGACCGTAGTGGGCTTAACCACTGGACTAAATGTGTCAAAGAAATCTTGCCCAGGGACTTGATTAAACCCCTTAGCCACTAACCTGGCCTTGTGCATCTCAACCGAGCCATCTGCCTTTCTCTTGGTGCGAAAGACCCACTTGCAACCAATAACATTCATAGCAGAGGTGGTAGGAACCAGACACCAAGTTTGATTCTACAGAAGAGCATTAAACTCTTGGTCCATCGCATCCCTCCACTCAGGAAACTTCACAGCCTGCGTATAACAAGTAGGATCAGGAGTAGAAACCTGGACAGACAGACCTGTAACCGGAGCAACATATCGACTCCGAGTTGCCATAGAATGAGACCACTCAGTGGGGCGGGTGGTACGGCCACGAGGGCGGCCCCGAGGCCGTCTTAGAGCAACTGCATCAGGTGGCGCAGCAGGAGGCGCCAAAGGAACAGGCGGGTGATGAAAAACAGTCTCAACCCAGGGAGAAGATACAGAGCCCGAAACAACCTGCAAATCAGTCTTAGCAGCAAAGGGGAATACACCCTCATCAAAACGAACATGACGACATACAAAAATCTTATTGGTCTGCAGATCCATGCACCTGTAGCCCCTAAAAGACTCAGGATAACCTAGAAAAACACAAGGCGATGAGTGAAGAGACAACTTATAGCGATTGTAAGGCCGCAGATGAGGAAAACACAAGCAGCCAAACACACGAAGGAAAGAGTAGGATGGTGGAGACTTGTGCAACATGAAGTGGGGGCTGGAATTTTGAATGACACTAGAAGGCATTTTGTTAATAAGAAAAACAGCAGACTCAAAAGCAAAATGCCAAAAACAAGAAGGCACAGAAGCACGAGACATAAGAGCAAGACCAGTCTCAATCACATGCTTGTGCTTTCGTTCCACACGACCATTTTGCTCATGTGTGTAAGCACAGGATTGCATGTGATTAATACCAAGTTGCACAAGAACAGAATGTAATTTCTTATACTCAGCACCTAAATCAGACTGAATGGCTTTAATTTTGCAATTGAAAGAACACTCAACCATACAACGAAAACGCTCAAAAATGGAATAAATATCAGATTTCAATTTCATAGGAAAATACCAAGTAAAACGAGAATAGTCATCCACAAACAGTACAAAGTAACGATAATCATCAGACGACAAAACAGGAGCAGCTCCCCAGATGTCAGTATAAACTAAATCTAGTATATTCGAACTAACAGACTCAACCCGTGGCAATGGGAAACGCGCAGATTTGCCCATTTGACACGCAGAACACAAACAAAAATCAAATTTATTGGACGCACTAACCGAACATGACTTTAAAACGCGACTAAGAACACGCTGATGTGGATGACCTAACCGATCGTGCCACGTAGAGACTGATGCACGAGCAGAAAGAAACGCAGAAGGAGAGACATCTGGAACCGGCAAAGTATAGACACTACAAAAAAACGCGGAAATAACGACGGATTTAGCGACGGATTCATTCCGTTGCTAATTTAACGACGGAATAGCGACGGTTTAGCGACAAATTTACTTATTTTTAAAAAATTAAAAATTAGCGACGGATTAGCGACGGATTCGCGACGGAATATTGTGACGGAAAATTTTTGTAGTAAATCCGTAGCTAATTTTAGCGGTAAATTTTCGCGCATAAACTTGCGACGGATTAGCGACGGATTTTTGTCAAAAATTTAGCGCGTATTTTTTTAAGAAGCAAAATAAACCCGGAAATAATGCTCTAGCGACGGATTTTTAATATCCGTCGCTAGAAAGTGAGCGGGAATTTTTTTGACAAAACCTAGTGACGGAATATTGAATCCGTCGCTAGATATTTAACGGAACTTTAAAAAAATTTTAAAATAAAAATCTAGCGACGGAAATTTGAATCCGTCGTTAAACCTAGCGACGGATTTAAATTCCGTCTCTAAAAGATTAACGTGACGGGTTGTAATTTTTTTTTTTGAATTGAATCTAGCGACGGAATTTAAATCCGTCGCTAGTTTTAACGACGGATTCAAATTCCGTCGCTAGTTTGATAACCCTAGCATATTAATTCAATTTCAACCTTGGTCTTCTACCATTTATTCCAGCGGCCTCTCTCTCACTATCTTCAAACTGCAGACCGCGAGAGGAACGACGATGGGTAGGCTGTCGTGGCGGAGGCGTGGCAGCGACGGTGGGTAGGCAGCGGCGGCGGAGGCGAGGCAGCGGCGGTGGAGGCAAGGCAGCACGAGGTAGCGTTCGTCTCTCTCTCCTTCTCCGTCTCGTTTCCTCCCACCCTTCCCTGCCGACAGCACAGACCAGCACCAACGGGCGGCTGTGAGACTTCCAGTGGCGGTGGACGAACTGTGCAGATCGGCGTAACAGCTCGGTGGACCTCCGTCTCTTCCCTACTCCGGGCATCAACAGATCCGATCCGATGCCGGCCTCCCTCTATTTCCGGCGACCTTAGGTATTTTGCTAACCGATATTTTGCCGGAAAGATTATTTGGTGGCCTATTGGGTATGGCTTGAAATTGATGGTTTGATTTTACATTGAGTGAAAGCCTGGTGGAGTTGTAGTTTCAAATTTTATGATACCTTTCTCTGTTAAGAAAGAAACCTAGAGATAGCAAGGCAGAGGTTAGTAAAATTATCAAATTTATGTTTTAGATGCTATAGAAATGTGATACACTCAGTATTCACTGTAACCCTTTTGTTTTTCTTTGATCGATAGTGGCTTTCCTTCTCATATTACTTTCGTTATAGTTCAGCTAGTCTTCAATTCCTGAGAAGTTTTAAGGTGTTCTTGTTCTTCATTTTAGAATAAGTTGTAGTGAGTGTGCTTTGCATTTCTAGGCTAAGAAGAAGACAAGTGAGGATGGTTCCTCGAATGGTCCTATGACAGACTTAGAGGATGGAAATGCAGTAGAGGTAATTGCTTTCTGTGTTATTTGTACTGCACTATTATTGTGACTGTCACAATAGCTCATACTTAGAGGATGGAAATGCAGTAGAGGTAATAAGTTTCTTTAAGTCATTTGCTCTTTCTTTGTTTTCAATTTTGCAATAAACAGGCAGAGGAAGATAGGGGGAAGATAATTATTGCTACTGTTGCTCTGCTTATAGCATCAACCTCAAATCTTCTCATAGTAAGGCATTTCCCCTTGTTAATCCTGCCGAAACCATGTAAATACATAAAAACTTAAAATTAAGTGCAAAAGAAGCAGTTTTTTGGAAAAATTAGGGGGGCAAACAGGGCAAGTTGCTCTAGCTGTGGAAGCATTATTTGAGTTGTTCAAGAGTATCAGCAGTTCAGTGATTGATGATGGGCTGATAAACAAGGTATGTGGTTGTGGTGTACTGTTTGAGTTGGGATTACCTGATAATATGGATAACTTGTTAGGTTCTTGCTTATTAAGTCGTGTATTGTTGTGGACTTGTGGTTTAGATGCAGTGGCATTTATGTGGAAGATATTTTTCACTTATCGGATTAGTTTAGTAGTTGATATTCCCATAGTATCTCTTGGCAAGGCTGTTACTAAGTTTGCATTTCTTAAACTTTGTTTTTATTTTTATTCTTTATTGTTAATTGGAGTTGGATAGGTGAGTTGTTAATTGACATATTTGATAATGATGTTATTGTAAAGCATATAATTAAGCAGCAAGGATGTGTGTCTAATGTTTCAAGGAAATCTTTGATAACTTATCCTGTTAGCTATTTTTTGAGTTTATGGGCTCTCTCTCTTTTTAATTTGTTATTTATGTGAGTTGAAAAATTTTCACACAAGATTTAGTTTTACTAGACTTCAGCATGCTACATGACGTATATGTGGTCTTTGACAAGTTGAAGTTGTCTATCTTAACCCCCATTGGGATAATGCATTGCATATTATTCTAAGTTCATGTTGGAAAACCATGTTGTGTGTATGCAGGAAGAGTTTCAGTTGACTTTATTCAAGAACAGAAAGAAAGAGAACCCTTTTGCTAATCGGGTATGGTACACTATGCTTTAAAAGAATGTTTTTTTTTTTATAAATAAATTAATTTATAATGGAGAGTGAAGAGTTTTAAGGTCCATAGAAAGAACTTCAGTATCTTACAACTCATTTAAGTAATTGTTTAGAGTTTGTATTTGTGTAATATTAGTTTCCATTCTTATGCATAGTAAAATGGTTCTGCTTGCAGATTTTTGACCTCTTGATGTGAAGCGAAAGGGAGTCATTGATTTTGGTGATTTTGTTAGAGGGCTTAATGTATTCCACCCCAATGCCCCACTAGAGGATAAGATCAATTACAGGGGTGCGGTCAAGATCTACGATTGATTAAAAAATTTATTATTTAATAAAGGTAATGAATATTTGATTCAAAGATTTGGAGTAATTAATATATAGTTCTAGTGAACATTTGTTAAAAATGCAATGACAAATGCATTTTCATTTCAATTGAATTATTTGACTCGTGTTTTAATGTGCATTCCTTATTATTGACTTTTGGCTTTATTGATAGAGGACATAGGATAAGAAAATGGAAAAACAATTAGTATATTTAGCTAGGCTCTTTTTGTGCTTGGATGTGACAAATTATAGGGCATAATGTGTTATTATTTATGTGGACAGACATTTTTAGAGGCAGATACGAACCAGGACGGAAAGATTGATAAATGTAAATGGCATACTTTTGTGACCAAAAACCCTTCATTGCTGAAGATAATGACGCTTCCATATTTAAGGTATCTCATCACAACATTGATTTATAGATGCGCAAGATTCAACCACTGAACCACCTCAATTTACATTTGATGAGAGTTGCTTACTGTGATGCAGGGACATAACTACGACGTTCCAAGCTTTGTTTTCCATTCCGAAGTTGATGAAGTTGCTGCATAAGTGTGATGAGTCAATATAGTTTAGCTTTTCCTGCTTATGTTTTTTCCAGCTATTCTAAGTTTTGGTCATAGGAAAGGCAGCAGTGTATGGCAACTCAAAAACTTAGTTCTCTTGATTTTATAGTATTGTGTTTTGATGATATATATATATTATTGTATTAAAGTGTGATTTAAAGTATTGTGTTTTGATGATGTATATATTATTGTATTAAAGTGTGATTTAAAGTATTGTGTTAGTATAAAATTTTATAATAGTTTAATTTTATGATGATATAAAGTTTGATAGTAATTTCATGGTAATTTGATAGTAGTAGGTAGTGTTGATGATAATAGTGTTAGATAATAGTGTGTTGATATGGACTTTAAGCTTTAAAAGGTAAATTAAAAAAAAATATGGGTTTTAATTAAAATATAAATAATTTTTTTTTAAAACAAATATAATTAGCGACGGAAATATCCGTTGCTATTCCCTTTCAAATTCGTCACCAGATCTTCAAACTACAGAAATAGTGACGGATTTTTTCTTGACTTAGCGACGGATTTTTCGTTGCTAGATTTAGCGACGGCTTTTGTCGTCGTTATTTCCTCACAAACTTTATCATCAAATTTGTCGCCGGAAGAAATTTAGCGACGGATTTATTTTACTTAGCGACGGAAATATCCGTCGTTAAATCCTAGCGACGGACAAAAATTTTGTCGCAATATTCTAGCGAGAAGCGTTTTTGCGACGGACAGATTCCGTCGCTAATCCGTCGCTAAACCCTTTAGCGACGGATTTTACTCTTTTAGCGACGGATTTTGTCCGTCGCTAAAAACGCGTTTTTTTGTAGTGAGAGACCACCCGAGCTATGGCCCCGGAGAAGGATTTCTCTGGTCTGAATATCCTTCACAACAAAAAACGAAGGGTGAAACTCAAAAAAGACTTTATTATCAGTCGCAAAGCGCTAAATAGATAATAAAGACGCAGACAAAGATGGGACATGCAATATATTAGACAAACGAAGAGTCCTAGTAGAAGGGGCAAACAAGGAAGCATGGCGTACATTACTAATAGGTAGTTGCGTACCGTCACCGACACGAAGAGTGTCACTACCAGTGTATGGGTCAGACCTAGAAAGAGCAGCTATATCGGGCGTGGCATGATGAGTCGCACCCGTGTCAGGAAAC
>CP025655.1:14253733-14269587 GCA_003576665.1 Ipomoea trifida | reverse complement strand
TTGATGGAATCATTTTTCAATTTCTACACCACCGCCACCGCCACCATCACCACCACGTATTGCCACTATCATCACCAACCCCACCACCACCACCATTACCATCACCACTGCCACCACTACCACTACCACTACCACAACCAACACCGCAATCACTGCCACCACACTATCACCACTACCACCACCGTCACCACCACCACTACCACTACCACCACCATTACTATACAACCACAATTTATTTATTAATTATTATTATTATTATTATTATTATTATTATTATTATTATAATAATATAACAAATAACACCACCACCACTATCATTAACCCTAAAACTTTGGTTATTTTGGTTTGTTATTGTGAATTGCAAGACTATGGTTAGTTATTTTGATATCTTATTAGTTATTTTTTATTTGGTTATATTTAAAATTGTTATATTATTATTATTATAAACATTGTTATATTCTAAACAAAGCAATTAAAATGTTTAATTATACAACTCTGCTCATTTTCTAGAAAATAAACCAAACGCACCAAGACAATTTTCTAGAATGTTGGAAATGAAAATAATTTTTTTTTTCAAAAATGACTCATTTTCCAGAAGTCATTTTACTTGTTTTCAAACACACCCTGAATGAGCTATGATGTCTAATTGCAATGTAACGTTGGTTAATAATGAGTATTTAATTGTTACAAAGAGAATCGCAGTATTTAACAGAAAAGTCTTGATTGGTTGAGAGATTTTTACATTTATTCGATCATATTTTTAATTGTAATAAAATTAATATGTTTTCCTATTTCTTAAAAAACTTATATGTACTTTTCTCTCTTCTTTTTTTTTTGGTACAAATAAAATTAACCAATAAGAAATATATCATTAAAAAAAAAAAAGAAGCTTTAAATGAGATTTTTTTCAATTATTTTTAAATTGACTTGTGATTATATTTTTAAAAAAATGAACATGCAAATTAAAACAAAAAATTAGAAATGATCCATACTTCCCATCTCATCCTTGTTGTAACACACACACCATCTATTATGAGAGTAGCAGTGTAGAATTGATGCAATCCTTTACTTAGCTTGTTTTATAGTTCATGCATGTAAGTGTTAAAGAATAAGAAATCGGATAGTCACTTCTCAATTTTAATTTGTAACAGAAATAATTGATTTTAGAAGCCTTTCATCAAACTAAGAAATCAATAATGAATTGGGAAGAAAGAAATCAATAATGAAAGGAAATAAATCACACTCATTTTAAAGTATACTTTTCTACTTGTATAGTAGGAGCCAATCTATATTTTGTAAAAACCAACACTGAAATACTCCACTTTTCTGTGTAATAACAATTAAGGTGTGTTTGGTTCGCACATGGGAATCAGAATCGGTATGGGTATCAAATGCTTGGTAATGGTAATGAGTTTTAATGAAAGTATTTTTGATGTTTGGTAGTAGGGTGGAATGTGAATGATTATTAATAGTTGGGGAAGAAATGAGGAAGGGGAATAAACCCTTATTTCATTAGGGTATGAATTTTCCAATTAATGAGGTATTTCAAACCCATAGTAGTATTTTAACAACCTATCAACCAAACAATAACAATCACTTTGATACACATACTTTATGTCTAAACCACCAACCAAACATACCCTAAATACTCTTTGTTAACTTGAAATACATTTGAACTAAAGTCTAAATGTCAGCACTTTTTAAAATGTCGGAGTTAAGGACATTTTAGATTAAAACTAAAAACATTGTCCTAGTCATTTAAAGGAAAGGATAAACAAATAAAAATCGAGGATAAAAAAAGAAACTTTTAAATCTCTTTAATGCTCCCATTTCTCTTTGATTTCCTGGGCAAAAACTCCACCATCTCATGGATCATCTCCTGAAATACTGTTTACTGAACCAGTGAATTAAGTCCGTGCGAATCCATGCATCTCATGGATCCTTATCTGTGATGCCGATCGAGTTTTTTTATATGTATTATAATTTTCCTCATGAGTATTATAGTTTTCCTCATAAGTAACTATTCAACTCCTAAATATTATATTTTCCTCAAAAGTATTATATTTTTCCTAATAAATATTACACTTTTCTATACAAGTAATAATCAATTTATCCATGATTAGTATTGCACTTTTTCTCATAAGTAACTCTTCAACCCTAAATATTACTCAGTACGTTTTAATTTAAGGGTCCGTTTGGAAACCCAAAAAATAACTTTCGGAAGTCATTTTTTGAATTTTCTGTGTTTGGATATTCAAGAAAAATAAAGTCAAAGGAAAATATACATTCTAATCAATAGAAAAAAGACTCCATTTGACAAAAAAAAATATTTTCTTAGATTTTCCAATTTCTACATGAACCCTAAAAATATTACAATTTCTCGCAAAAAATCACATTTTCTCTTATAATAAGTATTAAAATTTCTTCTATAAGTAACAATCAAAATAATCATGATTAATGTTAAATTTTCCATCATAAATATTAATTTCTTTCTAAATTCAATCTTTCTCACAAAAAAATATCTATAAGATAAGTAACTTACCCCAACCATAATATCCTTCCCTCGAGACAACTCGCCTTGGTGAGCAATAGAAACATTTGAATATTCAAAATGCTGTCAAGGGGCATGTCCTTAGCTCCTTAGCCCTACATGCATCAAATACAATGAGTAGACCAAAGAAAAATCACAATCAATTATCAAATTCCTACTCCAATTAAAACAACATCTTTCTTGAAAAATATATTACTTGAATTTTCAAAACTAGTATTTTATGAAACGCCTAATTACCCACAATAATATAGAAGGTATATATCATAACAATATAATGATTGCCAACAAAGATACATACGAACACTAATAATTACACTAACAAAAACTATTAATTTGACACTTTAAAACACATTACCTAAAGAATCACCATCATCATATATATTATTATATGTGCCATGACACCAATATTCACATACCATCTAATCATGATGGGATAGGGCCATCAAATCCGTGGCACATCAATTGCCAAAAAATAGGCGTGGTTGAAATTAAACGTCCAACAGTAGACTGCCTAGAATACCGCCTGGACATGATGGCCAAGAAAAGCTCTTTAATTTGCCTGCATGGAGGAGCTTGTAATAATAAGCAAAACTGTACTGTACGTAGCTACTTAATTGAGATGTAGTTTTAATGCTATAGGTTGTGAAATTAGAAATGATGAGAAATATGAGAGGATAGCAGAAAAAGGAGTGCGTGGTTGGCTAACTTTAGTAGACGACATGACTAAAGTAGGTGCAGAATATGAAGAGATGGACGAGGAAGGACCAACCAATTAACCATTGGTTTTGTTTGGAAGTGGAACTAGATTCTTTCCTCAATAATATAATAGTCATTACTGTACTTTGATTTCAATGCATAGGACGGAGCTTTAATTTTACGAGTGATCGGATCGCTTTTATTAACTTGTACTGTTTTCCTTAGCTTGTCCACCACAGACCTGTCATTTCACCCATTTTGGGTCACTGATTCAATTCTCATCTATTGAGAATGACATCTTTAATTTTTTAAACCAAGATTGCTCGCTGGTCTTGGCTGCTAGCTTCACATTGTGTCTCCTCCTCGCACCATCCTATTGGCTGTCGCCACCCAAGGTGATACTGTGATAGTCAACATTGTGTGACTGTACTTTCACCGGCCCCATAATTATTACTATCAATTCAAATGGAATCCAAAGCCTAATCACTTGCCTCAATCTTATTAATGCAAGGGTGTGTTTGGTAACCTGTAAACTTGACTTCTGAAAAATGTTTTTCGAGTTTTCTGTGTTTGGCAATGTCTGAAAAATGTGGTCAACGGAAAACATTTTCCGTTGACCAAGGAAAATCAGTTTATTTTTCCAGAAAATGACTTACGGAATTTTTTTCCGTAAGTCATTTTACGGAATCGCCAGAATAGCTGTTTTGCATGTTTTCAACCAAAACCAAGCCATATCATCCATGACCATGGACCAAGGAGGTGGGGAAACCGCCGAAAACCTTTGCTACATTTTTTTATTTATTTTTATTTTTATTTTTTAATTTTTTAATTTTTATTTTTTTATAAATTCTATTTTTTTTATTAAATACCATTATTTTAATAACTATTATAATTTTTTACATTTTAAATAAAACAATTACAATGTTTAATTATACAATTCTATTCATTTTCCAGAAAAAGAACCAAACACACAAAGACAGTTTTCCATAATACATCCAAACACTGGAAATGAAACTGTTTTCCGGAAAATGACTCATTTTCCAGAAAACATTTTTCAGAAGTCATTTTCCTGCTTTCCAAACGGACCCTAAGTGTTTGAGTACGGATAATCGGAGTTTTATTGCTGTGATACCGTCTATTACAACACATTATTCTTAATTTATTATCCTTGCCCACAACAATTCACCTATGAAGGATAAATCAACCATCTCAACTATTGACTCTATTACAATGTAGGATCTGTTCATATCGCCTCCATTTAAACTCGAATCCATCCACCCCTCTCATGTGGGGACGCAACCGGGTGCCACTATACCATCCACAAGATTTTTAGCATTCTTAATTCATTATCATGACTAAATTGTTAACAACTTAATTTTTTTTCATAGTCATGATATAAATGTTACTTCGTATGGAATATTTTCTAGTTTTAAAATCTTTTTCTTGAGGTATAATTCAAAAAGGCAAAACAATCACTCTCTTCATGCAAAGAACATTAGTGATGTCGTTCGGGGCGCGCTACCCCAGTCAAATTCGTTAAACAGTTGATTTTGTTACCACAAGTTTTTAAATTAAAATTGACTTCTCGTGAAAGCTGTCTATTGTTCTGGGTTGAGTTGATCAATTATAGGTTTGGTTTACCTTATTGTGATTTTTTGCAGGCTAAGGTTAAAAGGCAAAGCTCACCTACCCAAAACGCACATTGGGATAGTCCATGCAAATTTTCCCATAAATGATAAATAGAAGGAACACTACTGATGTCATCAAATTGTATATTGAAGAGCAACTTGTAGAAAATCAAACACTCATAAACCTCATAATACAACATGTTGTCTTTCTAAATTGGGAAGGCATTAAAATGTATATTAGGTGTATATAAATTGTGTTGATATTTCTACAATAGAGACTTTTTTTTTTTTTTTTTTGGAATGTTTTTAAACCAAACTCATCATAGATTTTGGTAGCTAAGGCTAAATTGGTAACAAACGCGACAAAATATCAAAAAGACGTTGGGCCAACCTTTAATTTGGGTATTGCAATAAATAAATAATATAACAATATGAGTAAAATACAAGGTGGAATCTATATTAATTACATTGTCTAGCTATTTAAGAAATGATGCCTAGAGAGAAAAAGATAGAGAAAATTGTTTGTCTCCGATTGATGATATATGAAATGAAATGGAGACTTGCTATTTATAAGTCTAGAAAATTAGTTACTTCGGCAGAATTCATGAAGTAATGGTCGTTGTGATCGTCACACAATAGGACATGTCATGTGGAGGAGTTAGTGCACTCCATGCATGTCGACAAGATGGTGTGCCCAAGTTGCCCAGTGTGATAACATAATGACACATGCTTGGCTACGTGTTGGTGCACCACCCCGCAAGAGTTCAGATTGTTGAACAACCTTAAACCCTTGATTTCAATTTTGTACTTTTACAGCGTGTTTGGTTCGTAGAATAGGTCGAAAATAGAATATCATTCCCGAGAATAGACCTATTCCACTGTTTGGTTCGTCGTTCTATTCCTAGGAATAACATTCCCGAGAATGAGCTATTCCCTTTGCAGGGGGAATAGCCATTTCTAAGGGACCCTCTAGTATTAGCTATTCCCAAGTATATATATATATATATATATATATATATATATATATATATATATATATATATATATATATATATATATATTACGAATGGTTGGGATTTGATTATGGAATTTTAATGTTTCACCATGAATAAATGATGATTAATAATAACAATAAGGAATCCAAGGACATTTTAGTCTTAAGGTGTCGTTTGTGGGTATCAAAATTCTTGGCAAATCCCGACTATCCCTCTTCACCTTCCCTAGACGACGTGCGAAGGAAGTCGAAGGCAGCGAAGACAACGCACCAACGACGGTCGAGTTTAGCGCCACCGTCACAGAGCTATGATTGGTACGAGAAGACGAGGAAAATGGCGACAAGGAACGAGGAATCGCTCCGAAAACAGAGGTATGTGACTGAATCAAGAATTTAGGTGAGTGTATTAGGGATTTTGGGTCGCCGCATGATAGATTAGGGATTTTGGTTCGCCGGCCAAATTTTACATCCAACAATGTGTGCACTGCAAAAGCCAATGACGAAATCCCTAATCCAGTGGCAGCATTGAGTCCGGCAGTGTACCCTAGGATTTAACGGCAATGTTGTATGCTTAAATCATATTTACAAACTAAGCAACAAACAATTCTAGATCCCAAAATCCACTTTTCTTTGCCTTTTGTCCTTTCTTATTTTTTTATAATGTTTTTTAGTCCAGTCAAGAGATAATGATAGACACAATTATGAGTAAGTGCTTAGTTATTAAACATATCTAACAATGTAGGATAAATTAAACCTAGGAATAAAAAAATAAAAGTAAAAGAATCCTTAACATATCTAATAGTGTAGGATAAATTAAACCTTGTTGCAGAGGTGTTTGATCACATTTTTTGAACTGGTGGTGTCAAACATGGATTCCACATGTGCATTAATATTTTAAACACGGCACAAGGTGGGGAATGCATAAGTGATCCCATAAGTGATCCCGTGGTCATTTGTTAGAGTAAATTAGGCCTCCAAAGTAATATACTCTGAAAGGTGTGCACATTTAAACAATGTTTAGTCACGTTGGTGAATTAATACTGATTCAATTTCATAGTGCGGCACATGGTGCTTACGATATGTGCACACAGTAGGACACTCAAATGCTAGAAGCCTAGAACATTCTGGTTTTTTAACACAGTTTGTAACAAAGAGAAATGCAATAAAATGCATGTTGCTGTAGTTTGAAGTGCACACTTTCACCGCCACACATTCACCATAAAACTACAAACGTGTAAGTTTGAAACTAGCATGTGTAATCAGTCTGTTGGACTTAATGTTCCTGACATATTTTTAGCTTGAAAAGTGCACATACAATGATAGTTACATGCACACTGACCAAAAGTGTATGCACCTTGACCAATTAATAAAAGTTAAATAGCATGCACATGGCTGAAAACAATGGTGCACATAAACCAGATGACAAGTGCACATCCTTATAGTTTGTACGTGCACACAGTGTAGAAAAAGATTTGGGTTTTTAGATTTCAAAAATGTAAGGATTATGATGTGCAATATTAAATGGGGCTTGTTAACTTGTGGTTTTTTCCCATAATTGCAGCCATTTGAAGAGCGAGTTACTCAAACATGGACAGCGTTGAAGAAATTTGTGGTGGACCTAGAGCATGTGATTTAGGAGACCAATGACAGGACTGTGAAGGACTAGTAGTGCACATGTTTTTTTTGTAACAATGCACCACGACTCAGACATTGATTAGAAATGGGCAATAGAGCATATATATAATTGATGAGGGTCTCAGTAAAAGTGTGCACACACCATTGTTTAGTAATGCACAAGTGCTTAATGAATGATCTACAGTTTGCTACCCATTCCAAAAAATTAAAGAAACAAACAGTGCAAACAATGGTTAAATTCCTGCATTTACCAAAAACACAGTATGCCCACGTCATGGAACCCTGTTTAATTTGAATGCACACCGTACGAGTATTAAAGGCACATGGTCCTAAACAAATGATGCACACACCACGAGGTAAAACAAACATGCACACACTTCTTGAAGTAGTTGCGCACACCCGTTAGGACCTCTGAATCTCAACAACTTACAGCAATTTGAGGGGGAAAAACTATGTTGACAACATAATAAGATTAAGATTCAATTACTCATATTAAACCGACAAAGTTAACCTAGTTCTCATCAATGAGATCCCTAAGAATGGGAAAAAAATTAATACACATTGCACCCCAAGAATAAGAACCCCAGAACATGAGTTTACACCCACATGCACACACACTCTGAAGCATGTGCACACACCCGACCATACATCTATATCTCAACAGCTTGCAAAATGCGTGAAGGTAAAAAACGGCAAGCATAGACTAAGAACGAGAGTAAAATATTCAGATTAAACCCAAAGAGATAATCAATGTTTGAAAAAAAATACAAAAACCTAAATAATGCACAAGTAAAATAATAACACTACGCCTTAGCGGACAATTGCGGCTATCATGACGCATACATTGGTGACCTATCTTGCACTCTCGTGTTGACTTAGACGCTTTTTCTATAGCTACCTTTATCGACGATTTGAACCGCTTCCAAACATCAAACCCAACAGTAGAAGCATAGTGCAAATAGATTTTAACACCATCCTCCAAACTGTAAAACCTTTGACCAATAAATGGCTTGATCACAATGTCACACACCGGCGTCCAATACTTTGTCTTCCCCGGAGAAATATTCATGGTACACCCAGGAGAGTCATCCCCAGAATCTTCAGCAACACCAACAGATGTTGGCACATAGGAATGGAAAAACAAACACGACCAGTCAACAATAATGATACAAAAGTTCCAAATACATAGCGACTGTGTGCACTTTAATTAACAACTATGTGCACATCAATAAAAAGACAAAATTGAAACTAAGTGGTGGAAAAAAGACAAGAATGCAGGAAAATAGGGTAAATAGAAGTACACAACCTCAAAATGACACACCAAATGGCTCCACAACCCAGAATACTATACAAACAATATACCAAAAAAACCACAAAACTAACGGACACCATGAATATAGAACACGTACACATGCACACAACCGAATACAGATATGCACACGGTGACGTGACACAAATAAATGCTTACTACAAAAACGAACAGTTGTGTGCACTATAGTTGACTAGTATGTGCACATCAAAAAACCAGAATAAAAACAAGGAAAGAGTGCTAAATAGGCCACTGAACTTTTATACATTGTGCAATTGAACCATCGAACAAAAAAAGTGTGCAATTGAACCATTAAAAACTCAAAAATTGTGCAAATAGCATGTTTACAGGTTATTTCCAAGTTTCCTTTAAATATGATATCATAATGTCAAATTAAATATAAAAAATTATTTTAATTATTATTTTTAAAAAATTAAAAGAAAAAAAAGCAAATTAAAAAAAAAATAGATTGGTAGTTCCCCAAGCTTTGGACAAGGTAACTGTTCTAATGGGTCAAACAAAAACAAAAACTTTTGTTGTACAAATAATGCTGCAAATGCTTCTGTTTGATTTAAGTATTAATGGTGCATTCTGGGAAAAAAATTACAGTATAAATTAACCTTATTTTGACTCTCCCACTTCAATAAAAAGAACCACTTCAATAAAAAGAAGAAAACCAGTTTTGAAGTTCTTATCAGCTATAAAGAATTAAAGATACTGGCATTTTTTAAAATATAATGTCAAATTATATATAAAAAATTATTTTTATATATAAAAATTCAAAAAGTTCAGTGACCTATTTGACAGTGTTTCCTAAAAATAATGATGAAGAAAAACACACAAGAATGGTGAAAAATCTAATAAAAAGAAGTACACAATCTCGAAATGTCACAACAAATGGCTCTACAAACCAAACTATCACACAAATAGTATACTAAAGAAAAAGCACAAAACTAATGGACACCATGATGAGAGAACACACCTGCACACAACCAAAAACAGATATGCACACAGTGACGTGAAAAACAAATTACTACAACAACGAGAGAACAACATTGTAAGCACAAGACGAACAACAACATTAACAACCAAACATAGAAAACAACAACCATACTCCCACCCTAAAAAAACGAAGAAAACAAACACTGACACTACAAACTCATGCACACACCAACGAAACAAAGGCATAATCAAACAGGAAAAAAAAGTTAAAAATTTAAGGAATAAATACCTTCATACTAACGCAATACATGCTTGAAGAAATTAAAGAAGATGAACAACCGACGTCTCCATACCACAGAGGAAACACGCAACTCTTTGAACAAAAGAAGAAAATGCAATCCTACCTAAATTAAAACACCTAAAATCAAGCATAATAAAGCAATAGAATTTTGGCCAAAAGTAAAAACATGCAAAATTAAAATAAACACCCCAATAATTAATAATAACCATATAAAGGAAAAAAGCAAGGAAAAAATCTCAGCCATCAAATACCCAAGATGGACGCTCAGAATTAATTCTTATTTCTCACCTAAATATGTTGTCTCATATGATTGCAAATCTATTATATATACATACATACATACATACATACATACATACATACATACATACATACATACATATATATATATATATATATATATATATATATATATATATATATATATATATATATATATATATATTTGAAATCCAAAACGGCATGGATTAAATCAACTCAGAAATAGAGTCAGGCGGAGCCAACGCAGCGAGTACGTGAGCCCCACGATTATGTGTTCTAGGAACTAAATTAACAGAGTAAGTATGAAAATCAGATAAAATTGCCCTAGCGGCTTCAACAGCAAAACCAACATAAGAAAATAAATTAGACTGAGATGACGTCAATAGATTCTTTAGAGTAGAGCAATCGGTGTAGATGTGGACCGAATTCAAACCACGCCCCCTGAGCCAAGAGAGTACCTCCTTGCATGCTAGAGACTCTGCCATGAGCGGAGAAAAGCAAGCCGGCAACTGACCATTGAAAGCAGCAACGAACTCCCCATCGTGTGCCAATAGAACCGCCCCCACCGTGCCCCTTGCGGACTGCTTGCGAAAACCGGCGTCGAGATAGCAACGCAAGTGGCCGTCGCTCACTGGAACCGAATTCGGCAGCTGCTGGTGAGGTTGATCGATCCGTGCTGGTGGAGCGTGTGCGGTGCGCCAAGCTGCTGCCGCAACTTGAGCCGAACGCCATACCACACTTGGTTGCGGTAGATGAGCCTCCCACACAGCAAGGTTCCTTGCCCTCCAAATATGGTAAAACACAGCTACAACAGGAACAAATTGTTTTCTGTAAGCACGGATAATGCATGGTCAAACCATTCACCAAAATCATTCCCATTCATACTAGGTACATGCAAAGTAGAAACATGCCAAACACGTTTTGAGAAATCACACAAGAGTAGTGAATGCATAATATTTTCATGTGAGATCCCACACATTGGACATGCTGGGTCTATCTCAGCCCTCTTCATAATCAAATTGGTGGTAGTAGGGAGAGCATTTGATAGAGCACGCCACATAAAAACCTTCCACTTTGCTGGGCACTTAATTTTCCAAAGCTGTAGCCATTTGTCAAAAGACCCAGATTGGGGTACAAAATCACCAATGATACGCCTGTAACCATCTTTAACCGTGTAACACCCACCGGGGTCTCCATGCCAGAACCAAGAATCCTCATAATGGGGGGTGACCGGAACCTTTAAAATACGATCAATATCGGCAGGACTAAAGATATCCTGTAAAATAGATAGGTCCCAAGTAAGAGTATTTGGGTCAATCAGCCCCGAAACCATAGCACCATTTAATCCAATGGGCATAGCAGTCTGAACCATTGGGTTAGAGTCATCTGGGAGCCAAGGATGGCCCCATATCAAAGTAGACTTCCCATCCCCAATTCTCCTCCTTACTCCACTGCAAACCAACTCATGTGCTGCCATTATGCTTCTCCAACAATAACTTGGGCAATTACCCATGGTAGCATCAACAAAAGAGGTTCTAGGAAAATACCTGGCCTTATAAATATTTGCAACCAAAGAATTAGGTCTCGTTAAAAAACGCCAGGCCTGCTTTCCTAGCATTGCCAGATTGAAAGCCCTTAGATCTTTAAAACCCAAACCACCATACTTCTTCGGGATACGTAGACGATCCCAGGCTTTCCAATGTATTCCCCTCTCATTACCAGATCCCCACCAATACCTATTCATAGTCCTCTCAATGGACATACAAACAGAATCAGGGAGCAAGAATACACTCATAGAAAACGTAGGCATTGATTGAGCAACACTTTTCAACAATACCTCTTTCCCTACCTGTGAGAGAAGTCTCTTATTCCACGAGCCAATTCTGTGCTTAATTTTATCTTCGATATATGAGAACACGACCCTCTTCTCTCTCCCAATAAAGGAAGGTAGGCCTAAGTATTTCCCAAAATTAGGGGCCTGAACAACACCTAGGACTGAAGCCACTTCTGCTCTTGCCACCGCTGATGTGTTTCTGCTGAAGCACACACTAGATTTATGGAAGTTTACTGCCTGCCCAGACATATTTTCATATTCAACAAGACACTGCTTAATTGCCCCTGCCTCCTGGGAGTTAGCTTTAAAGAACAATAGACTATCATCTGCAAAAAACAGATGTGAGACAGGTGGTGCACCTCTAGCAACCCTGCACCCATGAAAAGAACCTCTTACCTCAGCCTGCTGGAGCAGTAATGAAAGCCCCTCAGCACAAATAATGAACAAATACGGGGAAAGAGGATCTCCCTGTCGAATACCTCTAGTGGGAGTAACCTGACCAATGGGATTGCCATTAACCAAGAAAGAATAAGAGACGGTGGATACACACAATATAATCAAATTCACCCATTCCACAGCAAAACCCAAAGCTAATAACATTCGACGGAGAAAAGACCACTCCATTCGATCGTATGCCTTAGCCATGTCCAATTTGAGAGCTCCCCACCCCACCAAACCTTCATGTTTCCTATTAAGGAAGTGACCCACCTCTGCAACAATCATAATATTATCCGTAATCAGTCTATCAGGGATAAACGCACTCTGTGAGTTAGAAATTACCTCTCCAAGGAATGGTTTCATCCTATTTGCCACCATCTTGGCCATGATCTTATAAACCACATTACAGAGAGCAATAGGGCGAAGATCAGACACCGTCTCCGGGCAATTCTTCTTTGGGATCAGCACAACATTAGTGTCATTCAGACCAGAGGGGAAATTACAATCATTCAGGCACTTTAACACAAAGGCTGTAACATCACCCCCAACCACATCCCAATACTGTTGATAAAACCCTGGGTTCATACCATCAGGACCTGGAGATTTATCTGGGAACATAGAGAAAAGAGCGGCTTTGACCTCCTCACTCTCAAAAGGGCGAAGGAGGGAAGCATTGTGGGCTTGTGTGACACGGGGAGTAATAGATTGAGTAAAAGAATCCACAGAAGAGGTAGCAGTATTGGACGCAAAAATATCACGAAAGTAATCAAGAACAGTAGATAAAGTGTTTTTCTTTTTTCTAGCAGAGGCATACCTGTGGAAGAATTTGGTATTAGCATCCGCCCCTCGTAGCTAGTGTTGCTTAGCTCTCTGTCTCCAAAATGCATCCTCCTGCACCTCCAGATGGCAAAGATCACTCTCAATGCGTTAGAACTCCGCAAGAGACACCGGGTCCACCAACCCTTTCAATCGCAACTGTTGTTTCTGGAGATTCTTAATCTTGTCACCAAATTTGTGGAAGTGATCTCCACCCCAACGGAGTAGCCTGTTCCCACAAAACTGGAGACAATCAAGTAAGCCAGCGTGTCTCCCCTCATGCCACGCATCCTCCACAACCTTTCTACAGCCCTCATCATGGACCCAAGCCATCTCAAACCTGAACTTCCTCCGAGCACCAAGTACCTGCCCATGCTCTCTGACCCCTAAGAATAAAGCCGAGTGGTCAGAAGTACGAGTAAGAAGATTGGAGACTCGCGCTCCTGGCAAAGCCGAACACCAGTCTGGTCTGGCAAGTACTTTATCTAACCTTTCCTCCATCCACTCCTGCGTTCCTCTGCCCCTCTCCCAGGTAAACTGATAACCCTGCATAGGCAACTGGGACAATCCACACTCGTCAACAACCTCCCCAAAACCGCGTAGGAGATTATGCGGATGCGGATTACCTCCACGCTTCTCGTGCTGAAATAGGAGATCATTGAAATCTCCTAAAATTACCCAAGGGAGCGGAGACCTGTGAGCAAGCGAACGCAATAGATCCCAAGATGCATTTCTTCGCCCACGTTCCGGGAAGCCATAGAAACCCGTCATCCTCCACGTGCCAAGTCCAGACACCGATACCTCCACATCAACATGATTATTAGAAAAACTCAGTAGCCGTGCTGTATTATTTGACCTCCACAGCAGAGCCAAACCACCACTCAAACCAACACTATCAACATAAAATAAACCCTCGAAACCAAGCTTGACACGGAGTCGTTCAGCGTGAATCCGTCCCACCTTAGTTTCCATCAGAAAAACAAAGTCAGGCTTCTTACGAGACACAAGGTCCACCACTTCGCGAACTGTTCGTGGATTGCCCAAGCCACGACAGTTCCAACTCAACGTACTCATGATGACGGGCGGGACTGGGGACCAGTACCCGCCACACGCAAGTTTTTTGGAATGTCAAACATAACAACATCACCTCCTTCGCTCCCACTCCTCCTCCCACCGCCAGCCGAACCTTGACGCCGCCGTTTAGACACGGCAACGACCTCCTCCACCACCTCCTGCCTTGCTGCCGAGACTAGCGTCGAAGGCAAAGAGACATGGCCTCCGGCCCGAGACTCCAACCCGTCAGCATTACGAGGTGCCCCGCCGACTGGCACCAACCAGTTGTCACCGACTGCCCGTGGACCTCGCCGACCCCCCGCACGCAGATCAGCCCCGAAAGGATACTGGTCGATCGGCACAGCAGCTTCTCGGGCTTTCAAGCAGAAACGGTGGACGTGCCCCATCATCCCACAAAAGAAGCAAAAACAATGTAATCGCTCATACCTGAACGTAACCCAACACTAGGATTTGTCACGTTTTAGAAGCTTCATCCTCCTCTTGATAGGTTTGTTCACCGACATGGCCACGCGGATACGATAGAAATCTAACCATGGAGCTCCAGCAAAACGGTCGTCTCCTCGGACGAAAGTACCAAGGAAATTCCCTATTTGTTCAAGTATAGCATCTGTTGTGTAGCCAAAGGGTAAGTCGTGAACTTGCACCCACATATCAATGGAGTCAAGCGGCACATCCCATTTTTATTAATCTAAGTTAGGTTATGAGTTGATTTTCAAAAAATAATAATAATACATTTTTTATTTAGGGATATTTCTGTCTTTTAAACACATTCCATTTATATACCTTAAACTAACCAAATATTGAAATTACATTCCTAAAGTATATTCCTTCGACGAACCAAACAATAGAATACAATTCATATTCTATGCCTTACATATTCCATTTTCCGTGACTCTTTTAGATCTCATACCTTTCATCAATCTCTTTGTATTTTGTACCTTATTCTTTATTTTGGCCCAGAGGGAATCGTCGCTTGTGGGAATCGAATCCGGGTTCTCCCGAAATTCCTCCCACAAAGAGAGCTCATTTGCCACTTGAGCTACCCCATTGGGTTATTTTTAACGCACTATGATTTTTTTTTAGACTTTTTAAACACACTTTTATGCCCCAATTAATTCTAATATCCCTAATCCATTTTAGAGTGATAGTTATCCAAAGTCCAAACTACAATAATATTATTTGAGGATAAAATTAAGTTTAGAAATGTGCATCATTTTTTTGTGGTTGTAAATTTTAATTTCATCGATAATTTTCTGTTAAAAAAAGGGTGTTGCTATTTCTACCACCTATGGTGCAAATAACTTTAAAATTTATAAAAGATTACAAATTTCAATAACTTTATAGGTGGTATAAATAGAAATAAGAGTATAAATAT
>CP025655.1:14233912-14245332 GCA_003576665.1 Ipomoea trifida | reverse complement strand
GCATAACCCCCAATCACCATTCACTCACCATTCACTCCCAAGATTAAAAGAGAAGTCATCTTCCTCCCTTCCCTTTCACCTCATTTTGCCGAAACACACAAGAGAAAAGAAAAAAAAAATTTCTTTCTTTGATTTGGAATCATTCAACTAGGGAGCAAGATCTTGGTGGTAGTTGTAAGTGTTCCTTATATTATTATTTCTCCTAGAATTATATATGAGAAGAATAGATATGTATATCTCATAGGATTGTTATTGTGTTTTGTGGGTAAATGATTGATGGTAGAGGTGATAGATCAAGCTACCCAAAGTGAAGGAAATTAAGGGATTCCTAGGAGAAAAATCTACCAAGTGGATTTTTCACCCATGCTTTGCCCTTGTGTGTTTCAATCAATGATTAAAACATGATTTTTGTGGATTGATTAAGTCATAGATTTTCATACATGAATTCTTGAGCATGAACCATCTTTATAGTATAAATTATATCTTGTGGCCTGGTAGAGATTATGTTTATTTGGGATTTATTGATGAATAATTATATTATGGAATTTTAAATAAATATATGTTTCTGTATATAGACGTATGTATATGTGTGTGTATACATATTCCTAGTGAAATCTTGTTAAGATGTATGTGTGTGTTTTCTTTAAAAAAAAAAAAAATTAGATAGTGTATGTGCCGTGGGCTTCTATAAAAAAAAAATTAAATATATATATACGTATATATATGTTGATTTGGGTGATTATGTGAGCATATATATCTTTTTACGTAAATATTATATAAATGATTATGAATAATCTATTATGTATATTGTAATAATTAAATAGTAAAGTATATGTGTATGTATCATTATTACCGTATGAATATATTATTATTATTATTATTATTATTATTATTATTATTATTATTATTATTATTATTATTATTATTATTATTATATATGGTTATTAAGTATTTAAAGTGCCGTATGTAAATATTAGTATTTATATATATGATACTTAATTATAAATATATATAAATATGTTTGTGGTAATGATATTTGATATGTAGGTATTTATTCTATGTATCTAGAAGTATGTGAGAGTTTTGTATTTCAATTTGAATAGATATAAGTGATCATGTGTAAACAAATGTTAGTTTACATATTTCAGTTAGGTGAATGTATGAATGTGTAATTGGACGTACGTACGGTTATTATAAAGAAAATATTTTCTTTAATTGTAATATGTCGTACGTGTATTTACGTATTAATATATATATATATATATATATATATTCATGTGGTATATTTCTCTATTTAAGTTGTGTATGTATAAAGATATCTCTTGTGAGCAAAGTATGTAAATGTCAAATTTGCATTAATTTGACCATAGATTCTTGCACTATTTGGTTGAGGTATGAGTTTCCTAAGAAAGGAATTTAATGGCAAGAAACTAACATTTTGTTATTTTAAAAATAACCTTTTGCGATGTATTTTCCTACTCGTGTTGTGGGATTTCTTTTATAAATTTTGTTAGTGTCAAATTATACAATTTGATTACGAATGTGAATTTTGTCCTATTTACTTGAGAAATGAATTTTCTAAGGAAAATTTCAAAACAAGAAATTGTATATTGGTATGCCCTTTTTGTGAGATTGAATTAAAGTCTAAGTATGATATTATTTCACAAAAACATTTATGATGCCTATGAGCAAATTTTATGCCAAACAAAATATTTTTCAAACTATGGAAGATATGTGACTTGACATTGTGGAGTATTCAGTTGTATGCTGGATACTAGGGCTATGCCCTGTTGAGGAGTGGTTAGGCTAATCCTACCACTAGGGTTCATACCCTGTTTTAATTTGAGGAGTATTCGGTAGGAACAATCCCCGGATACTAGGGCATTCGTTGTCCTGTTAAGTTGAGGAGTGGTTAGGTTATGCCTACCACTAGGGTCTATGTACCCTGTTTTGTGGGGTATTCGGTAGGAAAAATCCCCGAATACTAGGACTAGTAATTTCCTGGTGAGGCTTGGAATCCTCACTCGGGGGTGTGCACACTTAAGGTTAGAGTCCTGTTTCCATTGGTATGGGAATTTTGCGGAGTGTTCAGCGTGGAGCTGTTCACTAGGGCCTAAGTATAAAGGACCCTGTCCCATTTATGAGTGATTGATGTTCTTCCATATGTATTTTGTGGTGTGCAAGTATGGCACAAAATAAAGTTTTAAGAAAATCTTGAAAGTGATGTTATTATGAAAAGTTTATATGAATATCTATAAATCGCTTTTCTGAATTAAAGTGCAGTGCATCCGAGTTTTTGAAAGAAGGGGGTAAAGTAAAGTAAATTATTATTTTCTAAAATTGTTTTCTTTAGGGGCAAGCAGTCCCTTACTTAGCAAGTGTTGCTAACCCCTTACTTTCTTGTTGTGTTTTGAAATCCCTATCTGAGTAGCAGGTGATGTTTGACATGGTTTGCTGTGAGAGTGCGGTAGACCGAGATTCTGAGGACTATCAAGGCTTAAGAAGAAATTGATGTAATAGTGGATTATTATTTTTTTTTCTTTTATAAAGACTTGTGAACTAAGGATTTTATTTTGGTATTGTTTAAGGTTAGCCTTGCATCTAATCAAGTAAGGATTAGGTGTGGCGGTAGCATCCCTATTCAATTAAGTATGTAAAGCTTCCGCAATATTGTTAGTGAATTATTACGAAAGAAAAAAAAATTTAAGCAAAATTTGGTCTAAATTAGTATTGAAAAATGGGGGTGTTACAAATTGGTATCAGAGCAGTTCGAACCTTTGAGAGCCTAGGTTGTGATAGAGCCTAGGTTTGAACTCTAGAAATTAAGGATTTTGTGCAAAAAAAAAAAGTCTAAGAATATGACTAGTATCTACGATTGGATTTCGTGGCGAGGTTGTGAGTTTAATTTATTTAATTGATTATTTGATATTTTATGTGCAAGTTGTTATGTTGTGATCAGCTGTGGCTATTGTACCCCGAGGGTGTGCATTCTTCAGGTATGTGCTTAATTGCTTAGGATTTTGTTGATTTAAAGCATGGTATGAAATTTTTGATTATGTGTACCTTGTTGCCTCTATGTGTTTGCTTCAGGTAATAGTTCAAGTTACGGGGACGTAACTTTTATTTTAAGGAGCGTAGGTTATAACACCTCTTTTTTAGGCGTGGTAACCTAGAGTTGAAGAATTTGATTTTTGGACCATAGTTTTAAGATAGACTGCTTCGGGGACGAAGCTTTCTTTTAAGGAGGGTAGATTGTAATACCCGAGATTTTCTTCTCCCGATATTAACCCATTTGAACTCCCGAGGTCATTCCTATTCTTTCTTCTATGTTCACTTGAACTTTAAGCTATATTCATTTGTCCTGTGAGCTATGTTCATTTGGACCTACTATTATTCTTTTGAACCTTAAGCCTAAGTATTTCTAAAGTATAAATTAATTATACTATTTTTGAGCATACTCTAATAATGATTTTGTGTACAATATTTTGATACACATGAATATGCATGCGCACCAATATTACAAAAGTATATTTTAAGATTGGTAGCAAAATTTTATACCCTATATTTACATATATAAGTATATACGTGTATATATATATATATATATATATATATATATATAATTATATATATATGTTGATGTGTATGTGTACATAAGATATTATTAATCATGTATATTATATATTTATATTCATATATTTATTATGTACGTAGATATGTATGTATCTAAATATATTATGTAATTAAGAAAATTATATATATATATATATACAATTATAAGGTATTAAGTAGTATGTTACATATTATATAATATATTATTATTATTATTGTTATTATGAGCTCATTACACCACCAATGTGAAACCAACCCATCATTACCCCTTAATGGCTACTAATTGGCATAACCCCCAATCACCATTCACTCACCATTCACTCCCAAGATTAAAAGAGAAGTCATCTTCCTCCCTTCCCTTTCACCTCATTTTGCCGAAACACACAAGAGAAAAGAAAAAAAAAATTTCTTTCTAGCTCGCCTCCCTCGCCGGATCAGCCCTGGGCTCGCCGTCGCCCTCCGCCGATGGCCCGGCACTTGGAGTCGCCCCCAACTCCGTCGACGGCCCGGTAGTCGCTGCGGCCTCCGCCGATGGTCCAGCAGAAACCTCGACAACGGGGACTGGCAAGTTGCGCCCCTCCGGGACCGAGGAGAACGGGGTTGGACCGGGATCAGGCACTTCTTCCGGAAGAACGGCCAGAATGTTCGGCAAGTTGGCCTCGTCCATCGCCACCTCCAAGGCGGTCTTGACGTCATTTTGCATCGCCCTTCGCCCGCTGTTAAAGGCCCAAGTGCCGAACTCATACATCAGGTCTTCCCCGACCGGAGTTCGGGAGATAGCAGCAAGAACAGCTTCTCCGGTCTCTTGGCCTCGGCAGATATGACGGGCGAGCAGGACGGGATCGGTGAGGATCTTCTCTCCCAGATCTGCGCACTCCAAGATCCGTCGCCCGGTCTCCTCCGCCGTCTTGAGCTTGCCCTCGAGCTCCTTGATCCTCTGGTCCCGCTTGGCAAGGGCCTTCTTAAGGGGCGCCACCTCTCGACGGTGGATTTCGTCCCCGTCTTTGGCCCGGGCAAAGAGATCGGTGACGGAGTGGGCCATCTACAAGACTACAAGTTAGCAGTTGAGGTCGACAAAACAAACGCGGAATAAGTTAGGTTCGCACTTACCTGGATCAGGTCGCAGGCGATGCGTTCCCCGACCAACGCAGTCGACCACACGCTCGTCTTCTCCAGAGGCGGGGCTGCGGCGCAGATCCTGGACAGTAGAGCTGCAAGAGGCTCGTTCCCGTGCTTCATCAGCACGTCGATCACTGGAGTTGTGGACCCGGACCCATCGCGGCGAGTGCGCTTCGCCGGCGCGACCTCCTCGACTTCGGCCTCCTTCTCCTTCCCGTGCTTGGCAGCCCGAGTCTCGCCGTGGTCGCCGCTCAGGTTAGAGGGATGCGTGGTGGTTAAGGGTAGCCCGGCAGGGACCAGGGCCTCGGCGCTGAGGGCCTCGGCGCTAGGATCCGTCGGCCTCGCAGGCCCGACCTTCTTGGACCCCAGGCTGATTTTCTTCGCGGGGGGTGGTGGACGGGCTGAAACCGGGAAGCTCCTCATAGCGCCTGAAAAACAAAAACATAAAAGGTTAACTCCTAGTTACCGGGCCCCGATCTAAAGGTCTCCGACCTCAACAAACCTTGTGAACCGGTCTCCGGGAGCGGAGGCCTGACGGCTACCGTCACCGCCGCCCTCTGAGGCGTGTACTTCTGCGGTAGGTCGTATCTGGGGGGCTCCAAGTTCGCCTTCTGGTACTCCTCGGGAGATCGGAAGATCTCGTACTCGTACTCTTCGGCCGAGACCTTTACGGCCGCGTCATCGAGGGAACGGCTCTTCTTGGGCCGCTTGTGCTCTGTCGCAAAGACCGGCCATTCTCGGTCAACCGGGAGAGGCCAAGGATACTTGATCGACAGGACCCGATCCTTCCAGCCTCTGTTGTTCTCGGGCAGGTGTAGAATCTCGCAGAAATGCTCGCGAGACTGGATGCATAAGACGCTGCCCCCGTGTTTGGGTGATAGAGCTCGGACCGAAAACAGATAGCGAAAGAGATCAAGCGACGCGGGGAGGCCGTGACGAGCACATATCTGGGGGAAACACGCGAGGGTTCGGTGGGCGTTCGGGGCGATCTGCCCGGGAAGGACCCCGTAGTACCTTAGGAAGCCCAACAGGAAGGGGTGGAACGGGAAGGTCAGCGGGGCCTTGATAGAGTCCCAGTGCATCCCGAGCCAGTCCCCGGTCGTCCGGTCTATGATATTCCCCAGTGACCGTCGAGTGTCGAATCTAACGACGCCGGTCAACAGGGATGAGATCTCTTCGATCTCTCCGCGCGTCAAGAGGCTAGTGTGTCGCCGCAGGCCGCTATTGTCCAAGCGGATCCTGCTGGCGGCCTCTGGGGGATGGGAATCTGCCGGCAGACCGGCGAACCAGTCCCTACCGTGAACGGTAGGAACGGGTTTCCCTCGACCTGAGGGCCCCGCCTCTGTCGTAAGGGGTTCTGTAACGGGCCGGGAGTCCGCTTCGTCGTCCTCGGCCCTTGGGTTGTCACGAGCTCGAATAGAGCCTTCGGTTTCTCCGGAATAGGTCTCGATTGCGTTGATGTCGGAGTTGTAAGTCGAGACCGTGAACGATCCGATCTCGACCGAGCCGCCGTAACTGTGGTAGGACAGGTTTTGGCTATCCGATCCGCTCATGGCTGCACCTAGAAAGAACAGGGAGGCGTCTTACTAAGGTCAGCCCGGGACCCGAAACCGCCTAAAAACCACAAGACAAGATTTTACGCAAAGACAGATGAAGGGAATTACCTTCTGGAGATGAGTCGGAAACACGCCGCGTTCGATGGTTTTTTAGCTCGGGAAATCTTGATGGCTCGGGAAGCTCTCGTTTGAATTCCTTCGTGGAAAGGAGAAAGGGCGTAGAGACAGGGCTTTTATAGTAAACGGAGTGAGAAGGCCGACGCTTCAATTCCTGCCGCCTAGGCCTAGCTTAGGCCCAATTTCCGAGGACCACGCGAGCGCGACACGCAGGAGCTAGGGCTGATGCGTGCTGACGTCGCTCCTCAAACGGTCAAGCGGAGCAACCCGAGGCCGGTAAGACAGCCCGGACTTTTCCCTCCAGAGGTCGTAAAAGACCGGACTGGGGGGCTAGTTGATAGGGATAAATCCCGGTCTCCATTCTCATCCTCCCGGTCTCCATATGTACGTTCGCCATCCCGGTCTGTTCTGCCGGGTAGACCCGAGCCCGGGCTACAGAAAGGGACCTTCACAGGGTTTCGAACCTGAGACCTCACACCCGCACATGCGGTTCGCAAGCGCGTTGGAACGATAAATGGACCGGTGCATGTCCGCCACGCGTCCTACATGCCGGAAGACCGGAAGAGCCGTCGAGCATTGCTATAAAAGGAGCATTTAATGCAGGCTGGGGGACTTTTGGCTATTTCTACCTAACAGTAGCTAAAGAGACCGGGAACCTCTGACCCACTGTCACGTAGCTCGGTCTCCCTTTAGGGTATTGTACTTTGTACCCAACTCACGTATAATACAGTACACTTTCCGTATTTTGCTGTATCAAATATTGTTTTTCAATTTTTAAATATTTATTTAATTTAATTTAAATAATATTTATAATTTCAATACTTTTTTTTTGAAAATTTTAATTCCAATACCTAATCTTTTGTGTAATTAAATTTCTTAGTCAACATTGTTATTTGTGAGATGAAACTATTGGTAATTTAGGCGGCAAAAAATACTAACTGAACTCATATAACTATATATATGTGTCTATTTTGTATATATACCACACAATCTATAAGCCATGGATGGTTGGATAGAAGATTTTTTTTAGTTACAATGATCAAAATCAAAATCATTTTTTTTAGCGACAATGACCAAAATCAAAGCCATTTTTTTTTAGTTACAATGATCAAAATCAAAGCCAACGACATTATGAGGTATTTTAAGTTATTATTTGTATGAAATATATTTTATCATATATCCAAATTCATTTGTATTATCTATATTATATTCTATCAAACATTATTAATAAATTCTTATTTATTTCTATATATAGTTTATATACTGTCAAATATCATTACTAAAAGTCATTATTTGTTTCTCAGTTTATTATAATAAGGTAAAATCATACATACAAAAACATTGAGTTATAAAGAATATCATGAAAAATTATTAAACGTTAGATACTACAGAAAATAATTAAAAATTATTATACACAAAATTATTATACTATCACAATTTGAAATAATAATAAAAATAAATATTTTAAATATTTAATTACAATAGACAAAATTATTATACTATCACAATTAGAAATATAAATAAATAATAAATATTTTAAATAGTAAACATAATGTTTGACTAACTTTAATGAAGGTGGTGCAAATAACAAATTCTATTTACAACACCTATAAAGCTATCAAATGATGATGTAAATAGAATTTTGGGTAGTACAAATACAATTAGCTAAAAAAATAAAACAACAACAAAAGAAGATAAAGGAAAGGAAACATCCAAGTTAATTCCAGCAAAGGTCCTCCGACTATTGTGATTTTCCAAATTTGGTCATCATCTTTTAATTTGGACGAATTAAACCCTTGACTATCAAAATTGTTCCAACATTAGTCCTTCCGTGAACCTAGAGTTAGTTAGCCGTTTATACCAGGGGGTAAAAGAGTCTTTTCATATACTTAGTGTCTTCTTCCTCCAATTATTCCTGGCTGCATGATCGCGACTACCCTGAGCTACTTACCCCCATCTGCCCACAACATAGTCACTTCAATGTAGCAAGTCTTCTTCTACCAGAATGTAACAGATGGAACACAAGCCTCTTGAGTAACCTGTTCGTCCCTGGCGATGTTGAACGCATAATAAAAACTCTGAACCCAGAAGCAGAAGACTAGTGGTACTGGAGGTTCGATTTTCGTGGATGCTACTATGTTCGCAGTGGTTACAAACTCCTGACGAACACTCATCTTGTAACGAGCAATTTCAAATCATGGAACAAACTTTGGAAGTTGATGGTAGCAACCAAGTTCTGAAACTTGTTATTATGAAGGTGTGTTAAAGAGGTTC
This sequence comes from Ipomoea trifida, assembly GCA_003576665.1. Classification (NCBI taxonomy): domain Eukaryota; kingdom Viridiplantae; phylum Streptophyta; class Magnoliopsida; order Solanales; family Convolvulaceae; genus Ipomoea; species Ipomoea trifida. Next base: position 14,236,654 of record CP025655.1, on the reverse strand, counting down.
TTCATGTTCGCACAACCCTACATAAAAAACAAGTGGATGTCGTTGCTAAATGTCCTATATATGTGCAAGCACGAGGATGAGATGATATCCCATTTATTTCTAAAGTATAGTATGGTCTCACCAGTTTGGGCTACAACTGGTATACCCACCAGTTCAACAGACGATGAGTTCGCTATATAGCTGGAGTTTGCTTTCTATAGGCTTGACGAAACAAACCTGCGTAAATTGGCAATAATAAACCTTTCAATACAGTTGAGATCATTAGGTTGGTTCATGTTTCGTTGGAAGTATGGCAGAACGTGGTTGCTAGGAATATCAGTTCAAATTCCGGTAATACAGTAAAGACGAGGCCGGAAGGTTCCATGTCATCCTCAGTACTAAGATGTTTCGTTGATGCGGCTCTTTCCGTAGATCATGATCTGGTTGGTTTCGGCGCATTGATAATGAATAACGATGGCCATTATGTAGCTGCAAAGGCATGGATATTAAATTGTAGTCTTAACCCATATCATGTAGAGTTAATTGGCCATTAAAGAAGCTTTATCCTTGTTAAAGGAGGAGAACTGGAGCACTGTTATTATCTTCTCAGAAGAATATATAGTTAAACAAAATGACCAATTGCTTATTATCATGGTTAATAAAACATAAATTCTGAATGTACAGGGCACATAACTGCCTAAATGCCTGCTCCATTATTAATTTGTATTTACGAGGATCGCACGTACGCTTGGCTGGATGTCTATGAATATCGTTGCAGCTCTGGAGGGTCCAACTCTCTCCCAGATAATCTCAAGGATTTGCTGTATTAGTCTTGAATTTTCGACGAACCCGAAAAATCCAACGCCAATTTTGAGGAAAATGTTAACAAGATTTTTAAATTTACGGACTTGTGGGTTTGTAAACCGCAATATCTCAGGAATAATAACGATCAAATTAATGATTAGAAGAGCAGGAAAAAAAAGCAGCAGAAAGAATAGTGCAGAGAATTGGGAGAAAGCTTCAAACAATTGAAGAAATGAAGAATTGGTAAGAATATGAAAAGACTCTTTTTACCCCTGATATAAACGGCTAACTAACTCTAGGTTCACGGAAGGACTAATGTTGGAATAATTTTGATAGTGAAGGGTTTAATTCGTCCAACTTAAAAGACGAGAACTAAATTTGAAAACTCACAACAGTCTCATCCCCTTGGAGTTTCATTGATTTCCGTTTTCAGACCGTACAAAAAGAAGTGCGTGTGGCACACTCGCAGCGTTGGAGTGGCCAGGGCGTCATCACCGCATCAGGGCGATACGTCCGCCTGAGAAACTTTCCCGTATAAAGCCATCTAAAGCTACGCCGTCGACGCCGTTTCTCGCGAGAGATGGAGTCTCTATACGGAGAAAGAGGAGCCGGAGGGAAGCTCAAGAATCCACCTTCAAGGAAGCCGCCGGCTTCTCCGTACGCTCGGCCTCCTGCTACTCCGGCGACTCGGATTGGGAGCAATGGTTGGCTTTCTAAACTCGTCGATCCCGCCTACTAACTCATCTCGAGCAGCGCTACCAGGATTTTCCCCTCATTCTTTTCCAAGTCCCCCTCCGATGTTCCTCCTCTTCTTCCTATCGCTCAAAGCAACGGTATTTCATACATATAGATACATGCATACGGTGTTTACATAAATATATTATTACTGTACTCCGTAAATGACTTCGTAAATTGATTGATTGCTAGGGCTGCTTACTGCATATTACGGTAGAATTGATTGCTTGCTCTACATTATTTACTGTTTTGATTCCAAAACTTAACGATAAGTGGCACGGCACTTGGCATTATAAACGGTGTCTATATTTTATTTTTACATTATTAAAGATTTCTGAAAATATAGGTTTTACAATTGCTTTTTTTGGTTCTGTTAATGCTTATGATATTTATGATGTTAGAAACAGGGGTTTTAGTGAACTAGGATTTGAAAATTAGTGTCTTTTATTTTACTAGTTCGGACCTCAAGTTTGACAAAAAAGGCAGTTGCATATGTATCCTGTTAGATGTGGAAGGGAAGACTAAAGAACTGTACTTTATATTTCATATCTTCTGTACAAAGATCCCAGCTATTTATATACATAAGAAACCTGCTACTACCACATAATTCAAACAGGAAGAATGAAAGGTGGAGAGTAAATACCTAACTACTCCCTTATTTATCTAACACTCCCCCTCAAGTTGGAGCATAATTATTAAGCATGCCCAACTTGTTACAAATAAACTCAACCCTGACCTTACTAAGACCTTTAGTGAACAAGTCTGCCAATTGATCACTGCTTCGAACATGAACGGTCGAAAGTAACCCTTGTTGAACCTTGTCCCGCACGAAGTGACAATCTACCTCAATATGCTTAGTGCGCTCATGAAACACAGGATTATTTGAAATATGTATAGCCGTTTTATTGTCACACCACAAAGGAACCGGTTTAGTCACCTCTACACCAATCTCCCCAAGAACATTACACATCCATGTTACCTCACATGCGACATGAGCCATCGCACTATATTCAGACTCTGCACTAGAACGAGACACAACACTCTGCTTCTTACTCTTCCACGATACCAGATTGCCACCAAATAACACACAATATCCAGTCGTGGACCTCCTGTCACTTGGTGACCCAGCCCAATCAGCGTCAGAAAAAGCTTCAACCCTCACATGCCCATGACTGGCATATAAGATTCCTTTCCCAGGAGCACCTTTCAAATACTTTATAACCC
>CP025655.1:14198616-14229330 GCA_003576665.1 Ipomoea trifida | reverse complement strand
TCTTTTGCTAATGGTTCCTCGTATGTTTTCCAGGTTTGCCTTAAAGCCTATGCGTGAGCGCGATAGAGATACACCCGTACGAGGAGGCTTAGATAGTGGTTATGTTTTAGTCTTATGCTTTGGCCTGTATGCCATTTGAGATGTTGTACACTTTGGTTTAGTTATTGATGTCTTGAGATATATTTAAGGATTATCGTTTATACAGTTGAGCTCGTTTCTTATGTTTAGCCTGTGCATCTAGGCTGTGTTTATACCTAGATGTGGCATGACGCCCCTTAGATTTTAAATTCGCTCCCGCTGTGTTTGGTTTGTTGGTTGTGATAGGCAGCTGTTGTGCTAAGTTTTATCTATCTCAGCCTGTGTAAGGTTGGGGTGTCACATTTCTTCTTGAAAAACAAGTAGCTGATTACTGATTAGAATAGACATCTCCATATATGCATTCTTATGGAGTTAATGTGATAAAGATGGATTCCCCTTGATTTTTATTTTTTAGAAACCTTTTATTTTAGTTTTGTTTTGCCTGGTTACAATGCATTGTTTCTTGTCATTTTCAACCTCAGTAAGCTTTTTGGGGACAGGTGTAGAAGTTGCGGAGGTGATTCCAAATTCAAGGGATGAAGAGAATTGCACCCCTTGTGTAAGATAAATTTTCCTTGCTTATTCTTTAATTGACAAAATGAAGAACCTTAATAATTTATTAAGGGTGAACAAATGCCTTGAAGAGTTTTGACAATAGCAACAACTGAAATTTAAAAATGCACAAGGTAGATTTGGTAAATGGCATAATACAACTAAACTAGTTTCTTAGTTCACTAAAGATCATCTTTCATATTCAACCAATGGGTATGACTATGGGTATGGCACACTAACTTTCTATGTGGGTTTTGAAGAAGTTCCCTGTGAAAATATTTTAATTTTATGACTTGACTTTTAGACTTGTTCTTTTAAAATAGCTTATATATTAAAAAGGATTACAGAAAACGGAAAGTAAATATTATTTTAGGATTGATGAAGAAAGAACACAAGCTAGGTTGTTTTGACCAATTATAAGATTCAAATAATATCAATTAGGTGATAAGCATTTTGTTTGCTTAATATAATTAAAATGAAAATTTGCAGTGTCTTCCACTGAAAATGTTATATTTCATTTAGAAATAAAATGTGGAATTGGAAATGCTTGCAAGGATAACTGGAGTATTTTGGTAGTAATCTTCATTTTGGACACAAATCTGTTCTATTTTAGGTTATACCCATTTGTATGAATAACTAAATAGGAGGATCTTTTAGTTTTTAAGTAAATAATTTTGGAGGTTCTTTATTTGTCTTGACGAAGTACTCTTCCATTTGTCAAGATGAGACTAACAATGTAATTCGTGTAAGTCCAGTAGCTGCCAATACTTATCAAACCAAAAAAGGACACTGCCCAAATGGAACAATCTTTCTTTGTTTAGTTGAGTTGAGTTGTTTATAGTTGTTTACATTGGTCCTATAGTTCAATTTATTTACACATGAAATAAGGTCCAGTAGTTGTGTAATTGGAGTTACATTTATTCTTTGTGTATGTGTGTGTGAAGAGATGGGGCAGGGAGAGGCGGGGGGGGGGCTGCCCTGAGTTGTAGTTCAATTATTGCTTATGTTGCAATAATTTGTGAAATGTGAATGAAGAAAAATGAATGTTCTTTAGAAAAGAAGCTATTAATTCAATTTTGATGTATTTGATCATAAATTAGGAAATCCTTGAGGTCAAAACTTAAGATGTTTAATGAATAAAATGATAATCAAACAATTTTTTTTTCTTTTTAAATTTCTTAATTTCATTCTCCTTTCCTATTACCATGAATATTTTGCTCTGATGGTGTTTGGATTATTTGCTTCCATTACTACATATATTTGACAAGAACTGAAATGTTAAATAGTTCTGGTGTTCTTATAGTACTAAGAATCTCTTCAGAATATGTTGGGATTTATGTTATGCAGCATGTATCCAGATCTACTGAAGGAATCGGTGCCAGTGTACAGTTTGATACATTGAAGAAAATTACTGAATGTGAAAGGTTGGAGCAAGAGAAACCAGAGATTTCTGATGATGATTCTGTTGTTTCCAGAATTGAGCAATTGATGAAGGGGAAAGCATTTTCTAGGTAGCATTACTATTGCTGTTTATGATTTCTTTCGTGGGAGACTAGACATGGTATAAGCATCTATTGTTCTGTTTCAAATGCCTTTTTGGTTGAAGGTTTTATACTTGTACGCACCTAAAAGTTTCTAGATCCATCTGTAAAATGGGTAACACATTCAATAATCCCTCTCCAGCCTAAAGAACGAAAAGAATCTAAATCCGAGTGTAATGACTGGAACTGGGTTTATGGTGCTGCAATGTTTCTGGGTTTGTTACATTGGGGCTAGTGTGTGTTTTTAGAAATCACTATTATGGTATTGGCTGTGGTTAGGTAGGGCAAGGGCACAAGGCGATGGTTGAGGTCAAGTAGTTGTTTGACTTGTTTCCATTGATTTATCTTCTGTTGTTTCGCTTAGGAGGGTTACTGCAAACAATTTGGGTGCTTTATAGTGTGGGTTAAAGAGGGGTGATATGTGTTATGGAAATAGTCATTTTCAGAAAGTAAATAGAATTAAAATTTGAAACTATATGTTAGGAACATAAAAAATAGAAAATATGACTCTGGTGGAATGGGTCTCTAACTTGCCCATCCTTCTCCCCAGAACAAGGAAAAAATGAAACACATTAACTAGTAGTGTTAATGAGTTGCTTTTGGGTAAAAGGGGCCACTGGACCCATTCTATAGATTTATGTGCAGATGGACTTCTTTGTCCACTCTAATTCATTGAAGTCTGCTCATTGGACAACTCTAACTTCCTCATAGAGATTGTTGCTTTCTACCTTGAAATAAATATTTTCAGTTGTTTTTGAATGGATTATGTTAGTAAATGTGCATATGATAGCTAAACTGTGGCACAGTAGTAGAATAGGCCTTTCAAAAAACTACTCCCAGGTTAAATTGTTTTCTCCCATCTTCATTGTGAGTGTATGGTTTGATCTGAAATTTTGGTTCTGCTAATCTAAATATCTTCCTTGCTTTGCATGGGTGAAATATTAATGAATACTTTTTTCCTTTGTGTTCTTAGTTAAGCTTATTAAAATGTGTTTATTGTTGTGCAGGGACGAAATAATTCATTTGATTGAGATCTTGAATTCTAAAGTTGATGAACAAGAAAATAACCAAAAATGCATGACAGCTGAAAGAGACAATGAAAGGGTTCTTTTATTGCATGAAACACCAAGACAATTAAGTGAACGAAAACTGGAAAACATGACTAGAGCTCTGCCGGGACCTTCAACACCTATTTCTGAATCAAGTGTAAGTCACTTCAGTCAATGGCACACTGATTATTTAGCTAGGAAGCCTGAAAAGAGGCTGAAAGAGTGACTGTAAACTGAAATTTTTAATATTTTTATTATTGACATGAAAGCTGAAATAAATTTTCTATGTAGAAATTGTTGTGCAATCAATTTCTTTAAGATCTTATCAATGTGACTACATTATTGATGTTTTAGGATACTTATCCAACATTTCAGGTGCCAGAAGTTAGTGGTTCACCCATTGATATTGCAAGAGCTTATATGGGAAGCCAAATTTCAGATCAAACCCTTGGCCCTAATTTTGTTCTTATAAAGGATGAACCAGATCCTGTAAATGATATATGTGCATCAGAACCAGTTATTACTTCACCATCATCAAAGCCTTCCACTAGTTGGCCTGGGGCATTAGTGCCAGAGCAGCCAGGCAGATTTGGGTTCCATGAATTTTCTAGGACTCCATATTCTAGAACTTTATTATCAAAGTCTAGAACCAAGGTTTGTGCTTCAGATTATTATCTGAGATTCTGAAAAATTCTCTATATATATTTTTCTTGTGGAATTAAGGCTTTTCACTATTTTTCTTTCTATTATCAGTCACAAGCTGATAGCAGGTGCCTCGAATCTTCAGTAAAACCTTTTCCACAATCCCAAACCTCACAATATGGACAGGTACTTATATCCTAGATATCCATGACTAGTTTCATCACGTAATTTCTAACTCTGTCTATTACTCCTAGTTTTTCCTTTGAATTTTGTACTGTAAAAATTTCAGGTGAGGACAAAGAGTGATGTGTATGACTATGGCTATGGATCAGCAGGGCCTATTAGGAGAATACGTAATAGATTTAGTTCAGAATCTCACCACACGGGATCTATTTTCCTGAATTCATCTAAACCTACTCATTCGCCTATTGAAAAGCTAACTGCTTCTAAAATATTCTTGCCTTCTATTGGAAAGAACATGGAAATTGGAGAAAGTAGTGGGACATCAATGCCAGACATAAAAGGGGCATGCACCTCTGGACATGCTTTCCCAAGTGAGGCAACTACAAGAATGATAATAGATCACCTTAACAGGCACAAACGCACACCTAAAGAAAAGGCAGCTGAACTGAAGCTGGCCACTGAATGGAATAAATCACCTGGTGCTGAAGTTTCTGATGCAAGACCAAATGAGAGCGCATTGCCGCAACATTTAGGCAACTCTAAGTCGGTAAGAGGACAGAGTTGGCCAACCCAGAATCTCTCAAGGGAAGAGGTTCTGATAAAGACGATTATCAGGTGAAATCCGAGGAGAGAAGTATGAGAGTAGCTGAAGTTGCTAAAGATGCAAGTGCTCTAACCTCCATCAAAGCTGGTGATTTTGTCGTGAAGACTGATGCCAGTACAGAACCTTCGTTGGATTTTAAGAGTACCAATTCACAATTCAAAAGTTCCATTTCTAATTTTCATGACATGAGTTCTGATCAGGTATTATTGCTATACATAATTTCTCTTTGAGATTGTAGTCCATGCTAGTTTTTCTGACTATTTATGGTAATAGTAATAGTCTTAGTTGATAGTGAGGAAAATAGGTTAAATCAAGAAATAAGATTCAGTAGTATTGCCTAACATGAGGCTGATTCTTTTATTTATACAGGACTTTGTAGGCTCTAGCAGTGGGCAGAAAGCAACAAATCAAAATTTGTCTTTTCAGCATCAAAGTAATGGGCAGAATGTCTCTACTACATCCAGATCAATAGCAGCACACACCTCTGGAACAAAACGAACCCTGCCATTTATTTCTATAAGTAAACCTCACCCTAGATCTGCTGTTTCCTATGATAATAGTTTTGGATTCACTTTTCCAGTTCCTGCATCATCTGGTTCTGAACCACCAACACCCTCCATGGCATTATTCTCTCCTAGTGTTATACCACCTTCAATAGAACCATCTGCTGCTGCTCCTTCTTACAGTTTTGGTACTAAGATATCATCTTCCCAACACCTAGTTCTCTCTTTTCCATCTTCAGGCAGTGCTGTCCAGTCTGACGCTTCAGGAATTCAATTCAACTTTGGGGCAGATAGGAAGACCACAAGGTTATCTTTCGGTAAAGCTGTCTGTTAGCTTATTTGTTAGTGTATCTATAGGTATTTCCTAGCTTGCATCACTTCAGAACAATTGAACGAGGATACGATTTCTTCATGCTCTTTTTCTTGTTTTTTTCATTTTTCATTTTTTTTTTCCTGTGATAATATAAGGTACAGTGTGAGTCATGTGACATATTTATTATTATGTTTTATATAGTTCTAGTAATAGTGGTTGTTATTAGTCAAATGTTTAGTACCTATAGGTTAGGAGGGTTTATAGCTAACTCTCATATAGGTACTCCTACAATCTGTATTATGTTATTCATTGAATTCTACGTTCATCTGGTATCAGCTAGGTTAGGATCCTCTACTCTCTCTCCTACCTTCCCGAAACCGAACGTAAACTCATCCATAATGACTACGTTACCGACCGAGGGTGCGATCACCCCCTCCGTCGTCGTCACACCACCGCCACCTTCCCCATTGTCGCCGGCCAACCATCAAATCTCCATTAAACTCACCACCCGGAACTATATCTACTGGAGGACGCAGATAATGCCTTTTTTATGCAGTCAGGGACTGCTAGGCTATCTTGACGGGTCCTTGCCGTGTCCATCGGCTACCCTCTCGACTGGAACTGCTGCCGCGCCGGTAATGGTGCCCAATCCGGCATATCAGCCGTGGGTGCAACAGGATCAAGCCATCCTTTCCCTCATTGTCTCCTCGCTCACCAGTGAGGTGATGTACCTGGCGGTTGGGAAGGATACTTCGCGTTATGTGTGGGAGTCGATCACCTCCGCTCTAGCCTCTCAATCGCGCACACGATGTCTCAGCCTGCTGGGGCAGTTTCAAACCCTCCGGCAGGGGAACTCCACGCCGGCGGAATATCTGGGGCAAGCCCAGATGATCGTTGAAGCTCTCTCGCTCGCCGGGCGCCCTCTAACTGCCGATGAACAAATTCTATACGTGCTGAGGGGGTTGCGTCCAGAGTTCCGTGCTAAGGCGAGCACCTTAACTGCTGCAGCGACGCCATTGACGCTCCCGCAATTGGCGGATCACCTCCAGGCTCAGGAGTTCCTTCACGCTGACGATCTTGTTGCTACGGAGTCGGCAGCGTCGCAGGGCTCTCCGGCTGCCTTCTACGCAGGTCGCGGTAGAAACAATCCCAGCGGCGGCGGACGACACTCCGGCGGTCGTGGTGGCCGCAATTGGCGCGGCCGTGGCTCTGGCAATCCAAGTCGCGGTGGGAGAGGCAACACGCCGCGTTGCCAGATCTGTCGATCTCATGGCCATACTGCAGTCACCTGCTTTCGGCGCTATGATGATTGGCAGTCGAACCAGGCTCATGCTGCGTACACCGGCGAGTCGACGGCGTTCACGGTGGCTGATTCTTGGTATCCGGTCACCGGAGCGACATCCCATGCTACTCCCGACGCACATCTGCTGGAACAGTCCGAACCATACACCGGCGCAGATGTGTTAAAAGTGGGCAATGGTACAGGTTTGGACATATCCCGTGTGGGTTGCACGGTTATCCCATCCGAGTCGCACTCTTTAAAAATGTCTAACATACTCCATGTTCCGAGTCTGTCTCTTTCGTTATTATCTGTCTATAAATTTACTAACGATAATAACGTTTATTTTGAGTTTCACAAAAACTTCTTTTTGGTGAAGGATTGCATAACTCGAGCAGTTCTGCTTAAGGGATTTACTTCGGGCGGTCTATACAAATTATCATTACCCTAGCGTCACAGCGCCTTTCTTACCGCCCGAGCCTCGCCGGACGTGTGGCATCAGCGTCTAGGTCACCCTCATTTCCAGGTCTACAATACTCAACCCCCTTACTCTTTCTTCCGAGTCTTCGGGTGTCGTTGCTTTCCTTACCTCCGGCCCTATAATCGTCACAAAATCGAGTATCGGTCTGCCACTTGTGTTTTCTTAGGTTACCCAGTTTCCTACAGGGGTTACCGTTGCTTAGACCTTAACACTGGGAAAGTCTATATCTGTTGCCATGTTCGCTTTGACGAAACTTGTTTTCCTTTTCAGGCTAATTTGCAGGAGGTAACACCTACTGAACCTGCCTCTACACCGTGGGCCATAGCACCGCTTCACCCAAGTGTTAACTCGGTACCACTGGAGCCTGATCTATTCGTCACTCAGGCTAATTCCCAGTCCTCGTCTCGGACTCAATCTGACCCTCAGTTGTCGCAGTCTACGAGCACACGAGTTGCACCTACCCAAGTCCACGCCGGTGGTCATGCTATCAGGACACGTAAAAAGACTCGGGGCACAGGGGAACAGTTTTATGCTCTGCATACGACTACTGACCCGAATTGCTACACTCAAGCCGTCAAACACACACACTGGCGCGATGCAATGGATCAGGAATTCAATGCGTTACTGCACAATAACACGTGGAAACTAGTTCCTGCCACTCCGGTTATGAACATAATTGGTTGCAAGTGGGTTTACCGCACCAAACGCAAAGCTGATGGCACGATTGATAGGTATAAAGCGCGCCTTGTTGCTAAAGGGTTCAATCAGGTTGCGGGGGAGGATTTCTTTGACACCTTCAGTCCCGTGGTCAAACCTACCACAGTTCGGCTGGTATTTTCTCTTGTCGTTACTCATTCGTGGACTCTTCGTCAGTTGGATGTTCATAACGCCTTTTTGAATGGTAATCTTCCAGAAACTGTTTATATGAAGCAACCGCCAGGGTATGAGGACCCGTTACACCTAGATCATGTCTGTCATCTTCAGCGTTCTTTATATGGGTTGAAGCAAGCTCCGCGTGCGTGGTTTAAAAGGCTTCACGACTTTCTGTTATCCGTGGGTTTTTCGTCCTCCAAGACCGACGTCTCCTTGTTCTACTATACCTCCGGGACCTCTCGAGTCTATCTACTTGTTTATGTTGATGATATCATCATGATGGGTAATGACGCAACCTTGATTCACACACTCCTCGGCCGCCTATCTGCTGTGTTTAAGATCAGGGATCTAGGCACACCTAGATTCTTTCTCGGGATCGAAACCCTCGTGTTCGATAATGGCTTTCTATTATCTCAAAAACGGTATATGCATGATATTTTGGCTAGGGCTGGTATGACTGACTGCAAGGCTTTGGCAACTCCGGCTGCTGTCACTCAATCAGCCACTCCTTCACTTGAACCCTATGATAATCCTACGCAGTATCGTCGCATTGTGGGTGCTCTAAGTACTTGAAAATCACCCGGCCAGACTTATCGTTCTCAGTTAATCGTCTTTGCCAGTTTATGCATGCCCCCACCGCAGATCATTGGGGTCTCCTCAAGAGAGTTCTGCGTTATGTTAAAGGCACGTTAGACATGGGCTTACAGGTATCGCCGTCGTCACACTCTACCTTGCATGGCTATTCCGACTCTGACTGGGCTGGCTGCCCTATCGACAGAAAATCAACTAGCGGCTATGCTGTTTTTTATGGCACCAATCTTATTTCTTGGGTCTCCCGGAAACAGCGCACTGTTGCTCGTTCGTCTACCGAGGCTGAATACAAGGGCTTGGCGGATGTTGCTGCAGAAGTCACATGGGTGGTTTCCTTACTCCGCGAGCTGCGACTACACTCGGGGCAACCTGCTACGTTGTGGTGTGACAATCTAGGTGCAACCTACATGGCCGCCAATCCTGTCTTTCATGCTCGCACTAAACATGTTGAAGTTGACTATCACTTTGTTCGTGACAAGGTCGCCTCAGGAGAGCTAGCTGTTAGCTTTGTGTCTACACAAGATCAAATTGCCGACATCTTCACCAAACCACTGCCGGCTCTGCGGTTTCAGACTCTCCGTGCCAAGCTAAATGTTGTGTCCTCTCAACCTTGTACTTGAGGGGGAGTGTGAGTCATGTGACATATTTATTATTATGTTTTATATAGTTCTAGTAATAGTGGTTGTTATTAGTCAAATGTTTAGTACCTATAGGTTAGGAGGGTTTATAGCTAACTCTCATATAGGTACTCCTACAATCTGTATTCTGTTATTCATTGAATTCTACGTTCATCTACAGAGTACTTGATTGTGTTTCTCTTCTCACATTTTGAGGAATTCATGCCCTTCTCTCTTCTCTCTCTCTTTTAAATTTGTTTCTATATAAAAACCAAAATTAACTAATTAAGTATTTGTATTGTTAACTTTATCATTTATTTAAAAGAAAAAAAGCTTACAAATCAAGGGAAAAACCCTAATGCTGCCTCCCTTTTCTCTCTAAAACAAAAAGCTTTTCTCTGGGCTTCCACCGCCGGCCTCCGGCCGGAGCTCTAATGGAGCTTTGAGCCGGCGGTTTTGGTCACCTTCTACGTTTACTCTCGCTCTTCTTCCGCCCCGACCACCGTTGCAGCTCCGTCCGCCTCCGACCACCGCCACAGATCTTCTTCTTCCGTTTTCTTTCCCTTTGAATAAAATAATAGTAGGTAGGTATTGGGGTTTGTGTTGGTAGTCTTGAACTCCCAGCCCTACTTTGGCTTTACCACTTTTTATTTTCTCTATTATTGTGTTTTCCTCTCGTTACTTTCACGGGTTTTTTCCTCTCGTTACTTTCACGAGCTTTTCATTATCATTAGTTTGGTTTCGGCAAGTGTTGATCTTATCATGGGCGAGCAAAAAAGAATGATGATGAAGACCCAGATCTTTGATGAAGCTTTAAGCTCCTTGAAGGAACATAGCTTCCTAGTTATGAAACAGTCTGCGATTCAAGTTTTCTATAACATAGTTAGAAAAGTTGTTTATATGTCTGACTGTAAGGAATGGTTTACCATTTCATTGATCGTTGATGTAAACGTTTTATGTTATGAATTAATGAATTAGCTACGTTTACCTTCAAAAAAAAAAACTTTATCATTTATTTCGGAAACTGATGGATTACATTTGGAAGGAAAGAATTGAGAAGAAAATGAATTGTAATTTTGTAAAAAAGAATAAGGTGAAAATAAAGTAGAATTTAAAATTATTTATGTTTGGTGGAAAGATAGAATTATTGAGAATGATGAAGAAAAAAGTGATATAAAGATTAAAATGTGATTGTGTAATAATAATAATAATAATAATAATAATAATAATAATAATAATAATAATAATAATAATAATAATAATAATAATAATAATAATAATAATCTACTATACTAATAAGAGCTAAAGATAGTTATGCCTAAAATGGGTAGAAAAAATGACGGTCAAATTATTTAATCAAATGGATAGCTCAAATTGTTTAGATTTATATTTTCACTTGAGATTTCTTAATTTATTCTAAATGACGGTCAAATTATTTAATCAAATGGATAGCTCAAATTGTTTAGATTTATATTTTCACTTGAGATTTCTTAGTTTATCCTTAACAATATGATTATTCGTTAAATTTTCCGTTAAATATTCTCTTTTTCGTTAACTATTAACTTACCCATTAATTTCTTTAAGTAAGATCTTAGGTTCGAATCTTATCCCAATCAAAGTTGGCATAATTATTAAACATATACTACGAATATGTTAGAGTATATTATTCAAAAGTAAGTACCACACTCTATTACTCTTATTAAATTAAATAATAAATTAGAAGTTTTTTCAAAAAAAATAAAAAAATACTCCGTAGTAGTTACAACAAAAAAAAAAAAATACATATGCATTTATTTATTTTTTTTGGATTTTTCCCAAAGGTATCCCTCCAGCCGACAGTCGGAAGACTTAACTTTAGTCCCAACAGTCAGCACACTAAGTGGTAGGGGGGATCAAACCCCCAACCTCATACTTAAGGACGAGGTACTAAACCACCGCAAATTATGCCGTGGACCCAGGTCCACCTTGCAAGGTGGACCTGGGTCCAATACGACGCCGTTTCACTATTTTTTTCTTTTTTAAAAAAAATTACTAAACATATAGCCCTGAAATGCGTGAATGTGGAGGTTTCAAATTGTGAATATGGAGTATAGAATTTGTGAATGTAGAGTTATGAATGTGTGAATCTGTAGTAGAGTTAACAAAGTTCTAGAAGCCCTGAAATGTGTGAATGTGGAGGTTTCAAATTGTGAATATGGGGTATAGAATTTGTGAATGTAGAGTTACAAATGTGTGAATCTGTAGTAGAGTTAACAGAGTTCTAGCAACTTGTAGCCCTGTAATGTGTGAATGTGGAGTTCCTAAGTTGTGAACATGGAGTATAGGACATGTGAATATAGAGTTTGAATGTGTGAATGCATAACAGTTGTAATATAGTTACTAAACATATAGCCCTGTAATGTGTGAATGTAGAGTTTTCAAATTGTGAATATGGAGTATAGGGTCTGTGAATGTAGAGTTTGTGTTCTGTTGCGATGAGGAGGCCGTTAATATTTTTTATTTAAAAAAAACAATTGTGAAACGACGTCGTATTGGACCCAGGTCCACGGCATAACTACTACTGAACCACCATGCCAACCATGTTGGTAATTTATTTAATTTATAATTCAATGTCTACAATGCCTTTATTCAAAAACAAATATTGATTATAAAAAAATTTAAAAAGAGATATAATTTCATTAGTTATATTATCTATATTTTCTACCATGCAAAGATTCCCTACCTTCAAATTTATTAGTTAATTATATTGACTACATTGTTCATTGTTTTCTATTTACACTATCTTGTAATTAAATATCAAAGTTATACTAAAAAATAATGTTATATATTTATTTACCAATTATTATGTTAATAACATGAAAAAAAAAACAATTTGAAATCAATCATTTTAACTATTTAGGGATGATTTATTTATAAAGAAAACATTCAAATAACACAATAAATTGATTTAAAACTCATTATTAAAAATGTCAATGTAGGGAAATAGAATATTGTGACACACTTGATGCATTGAAAATATGCTGATACTACAACATTGTTGGAATCAATCTTTCAAATTTAGAAAAAGAAAAAATTTGAAAAATAACTACTATTGCAGCATTCATTAATCTTGTATGTAAAATACTTATTGTGCATTCTTTAAATATATTAGAACTAATATAAATTTATAATTCATTCATTTTCTACAATCAACCTGTTTGGTTTAAAGATAAAATCAACATCGATCTTGACAACAAAAATAATTGGTATATAGGATTGGACATTATCTCATTCGCGCAATGCGCGTGAAAAACTAGTAATAATAATAATAATAATAATAATAATAATAATAATAATAATAATAATAATAGTAATAATAATAATAATAATATTTAAGGACAAATATGTCATTTTCTCTTTTTCTTTTCCTTTGAATGACTAATTATATTGCAATTCATGTGGGGCTATGAATTACAATTTTATTGAACCATATAATGTATTTTATCCTTTTCATAGAATTACATTGACATTGAATTTTAATTCATGCGAACCAAATGTGGTTCTTGAAGTGCAATCGTTATACCCTGCATCACAGTGCACATAGCAATGTGCACCACGTACGTAAAACGACGTCGTTTCGGTGTTAGTAGACGCGGACTCAAATGACTCAGGAAATTCATTATCTATAATACACATAATCATTATCTATAGTACACAGAACGTTTGCCTAGAATACACAGAATGTTTGCCCAGAATACACAGAATATTGACACAAAATACATAGATGCTAGTGGACGCGAATGACTCCAGGTAATTCATTATCTATAATACACATAATCATTATATAGAATACACAGAAGGTTTGCCTAGAATACACAGAATATTTGCCCATAATACACAGAATATTGATGCCCATAATACACAGAACTCATCCTCCTAACATTCGAATGCACAAACACATCACAACTTGTGTTAATAACATGAATACACATAATATTTACACAAAATACACATAACTCATCTTCCTAAACATTCGAATGCACAAACACATCACAACATGTGTTACTAACATGAAATCACAACATGTGTTACTAATATGAATACACATAACGGTTGCCTATAATACACAGAACGGTTGCCTAGAATACACAGAATGATTGCCTGGAATACACAGAATATTAACATAAATACAGAGACCGGCCGAAACGGGAAACGTGATTTCCAAAAAAAAACGGACGATTAGTTTACAATGCTCAAAACGGCGTCGTTTAGGTACGTGGTGCACATTGCTATGTGCACCGTGGTGCACAGTATAATTTGCCCTTGATGTGCCACTCCCTCATAAAAAAAACAAAAAGCACTTTTATCTAATGATTGCTTTCATAATTTAAAATAAAAAAGAATCACTAAAGACAACACTGCAAGTCTGCAACGCATTAAAAGAGAGAATATTTTAAATAGGAATAAGGGTCAAATAGGCCACCGAACTACACACGAAACTGCAATTAGGCCATCGAACTCAAAAACAATGCAATTGGGTCCCTGAACTACACAAATTCATGCAAATTAACCCAAAATGACTTGTTGACTTGATCTTCCGGTTACCAACTTTAAAAATAATATTTTAAAATAATTTTAAATTAATTAATTAATTAAAATTAAAATTTTAAAAAATAGGAACAAGTTAATTGGGTCCTTTTTTTAAAAAATTTTAAATTTAATTTTAATTAATTAGTTAATTTAAAATTATTTTAAAATATTATTTTTAAAGTTGGTAACCGGAAGATCAAGTCAAACAAGTCACTTTGGGTTAATTTGCATGGATTTGCATAGTTTAGGGACCCAATTGCATTATTTTTGAGTTCAATGGCCTAATTGCAGTTTCTTGTGTAGTTCGATGGCCTATTTGACCCTTATTCCTTTTAAATATACTAGTGACTAGAAAAATTTATAATTGGGTCCTAGTCCTAATAAGGAATTGGATTATAGAGTAACCTAAAAAATTTTCAATAGTTTTGAAAAAGAGTTACGTTATAATTTTATGAGCTAATACCCAATATAGTGATCAATTATAGTTGCTTTACTTAATTTAGTTGTAAATGTTGTTTTGTACTCAATTTAATCATCGACTTTAATGGTTTTGTCTAATTTAATCTTTTGTAAAAAAAAACGTGTTAGCGAACGATTAGAAATAGGGCCCTACTGGTAATTTATTATCCTTCATCTCATTTGGGATGATCCCTTCTTCTTTCCTAATTAAGACGATCCACGCAGAAATGTAAATTTTCGTACGCAAATATTTATTTATTTAGGGTTGAAGTTTGTTTGGTACGAAAATTTGCATTTCTGCATGGATCTTAATAATTAAAGGAAGAAAGAATCATCTAAAATGGGATGAAGGATGTGAAATTATCATTAGAACACTATTTCTAACAGTCAACTAACAGAATTTTTAATAAAGGACTAAATTGTGTAAAACTATAAAAGTCGAGAACTAAATTGAGTAAAACTACTATAGTCGATGATTATATTGGGTATCAACTCATAATTTTATCAGTAATTATCTAATTATTTAATTTTATGCACGTACTAAAAACGTTAAGGTATGAGTTCCTTAAATTTGAGTTAATTGACCAGTTAAGATATATTCGATATATTATTGTTTCACACAAGAAGTGCAGGAAAAGACCAAACAAAAAAAAACTATGGATAGAGTTGGGCCGTTTAGGACAATCGCCCAGTTTAGTAACAAAAATGAAAAAAAAAAATATTTTACGATTAGAATAACTGTTCTTTAATATGTGAAAAATACGCAGTGGTTAAATTCAATTAATAATAATAATAATAATAATAATAATAATAATATAATAATAATAATAATAATAATCTTTTTTTTTGAAAAACAAAAACGGAACTATATTAAATAACTTGTGGAAAAAAAGAGCGAATACAATCAGGAGGGACAGTGTCCCAAACATGAGAGTCAGAGTGAGAGCCTGTGGCCCTAGCTAAGGAATGGGCTAACAAGTTCGCTGACCTCTTAATAAAGGAACAAAATAATTGATCGAAAGAAGTCATGATACTATAACATTGATTCACAATAAAGCCAGTATAGGAATGGTCTGCTCTTATGTGAGTTAAGGCTGAAACTGCATTTGAACAATCTGACTCCAATCTAACCTTTGTGATTCCTTGATTCTTTAACCAACAGAGGGCTTCTCTACAGGCCATGACCTCCGCCATATAGGGATCTAAAGTACCATGCAAAATTCCATTGGAGGCTGCCACAAATTCACGACTGCTGGTTAGAAGAATTGCTCCAAAGGCTACATTATCTGGAGAGGACCATGCAGCGTCAACGCGACAAACAAAAGGAATGCTACAGGCATGCGGTGATGACAAAGGGGGAACCGACTGAGAGGAAACCTTCTTCCCGTATTGGCGCCAGGCACAAAGATTCGCATCAGCCAATTTGCATATGGCCGTCGGGCTAGAGCTCAAGTTTTCCCAGATTTTCCGATTAGGCGCATGCCAGACAGCGTCCAGTTTGCAAGCATTCAGTTTGACTAATTCTTTTTCAGTCCTCTGCAACTGAGTTTGGAACCATGCACCAAAGGAACTGATCTCTTGAGTTGGGAGAAGGCTGGAAGGCCAGACACCAGCTATAGAACGACAGAAAAATAAAGCATGCAAGTAATAATAATAATAATAATAATAATAATAATAATAATAATAATAATAATAATCTACTATATTAAAAAGAGCTAAAAAAAAAAGTTAGGCATATAATGAGATGAAAAAATGATGGTCAAATTATTAAATTAAAACTTATTAACTTACTCATTGATTTCAATAAGAAAGGTCTTAGGTTCGAATCACATCCTAATCAAATTTGGCATAATTAAGTTTCTCACTTTATTTTACTCTTATTAAATTAAATAAATTAATAGCTACAACAAAAAATGATACATATGTATTTCTTTAATTTAAAATTATGTGTCTACAATGCCTTTATTTGAAAAAATTATTCATTATCAGTAAATTAAATAAAATAAGAGAAATAATTTCATTAGTTATATTATCTTTATTTTCTCTAATGCAAAGATTCTTTACATTCAAATTCATCAATTGATATTACTACATTGTCTATTATCCTCTTTTTACACTATCTTGTAATTAAATATCAAAGTTATAATACAAAATAAAGTTATATATTTATTTACCAAGTATTTTATTAATACCATGAAAAAAATAAAAAAAAATAATTTGAAGCGAATCCTATTAACTACTTGGGGGATTTGTTGACAATGAGAGTATTCAAATAACCCAACAAATTGAAGCGAGAAACTACCTCGTAATATCTTTGGACTACATCATATTTAAAATGTTCAAATTTTTACCACTTTATATAATTTTATTCCTTAAACTAGAGATTTCTTTATCCACAACAACTCATTCAACAATAATGGTTGAACCAAATGAACCCCGAGTAAAACACCTAAAAGAAAATGCATGATTTCCTACATCATAATCTCATTACATGGCATTGTCATCTATGCTACCAACAATAACCTAATTGCAAACATGGACGGAGTTACTATGGGGGCAGTTGGGCAGCTGCCCCCACTCCCCCTACCCCACCCCTTTACATACATACATACTTACTTACTTAGCATTAAATGTTATATAAAATCTATATTTATGCATAAAGTGTTAATAGTTTGAGTAACTTAATTGGTTGAATTCCAAATTTGATAATAAAAAGTGTATGGTTTTAGGTTCAAATCTCATTAACAATAATACAATATTTTTTCTTATCTTCACTTGTTTGGTTTATCTCTTTCATTCCTTCCCAATATAAATTAAATATTTGTTAGTCTAGTTTTATGAATCATTTAATTAACAAATTAAATGCTCTTTTAGTCTACTTTTAATGAATCATTTAATTAATGTAGTATACAAGTTTATATTATACTTCATTGTATTCAAGTTAATTTAGAAAAACTTAAAGTTGATCTAATTAAAAACTTAAAATTAAAAAATACTTATGAATATAGTGCTGTTCAAATTATTTTATCTAATTGATTATGTTTCATATTTTATCATAAATATTTTCACATTTTCACCACACAAGTATATTTTTGACTCAGACTTTGATCATTGTGTAATCTATCAATTTTTTTTTTATTGTATTTTAACCTTATTATCATAGCTGTTTGATATTTTGTAATTAACATTTCTATCATCATTTAAATTTCGCCCCTCCTCAAATAATTCTCTGGCACTGTCCCTGATTGCAAATAACACACTACCAACAAAAAGGAAGATGACAAATAGTGAAATGAAAACAATGACAATGTTACTCAAAAGAGAATTAAGAATACTTAGAAAAATCCAAAGCAAAAGTAGTATTTATTTAGATTATCGTTTTTAGACCAAGTATTTACACTATCGATTTTACAAAGTTGCAAACATTTATTTTAGTGACAATTATAATGAATTTTCTATATTATCTTGGATTCATATACGTTGAGTTACATATTTAAATAAACAAAATCGACATTAAATTACCAATTTATAAACTTCTCCTATATAATCTTGCATTGATATACTTTCAAGTATTTATTTAAATATACTTTCAAGTATTTATTTAAATATAAACATGGGACATTAATCTATACGCGCAATGCGCATGTAAAACTAGTAATAAAATAAATGTAGAAACAACATAAAAAACAACCACCTTATTACCTCAAATTTTAGTTTACATTTGTAATAACGCAAAGAAAATACTATTTACACACACTAGTATTTTCACCCAAGCGTTGCACGGAATGGATTTGTTATAATATTTTAAGAATATTTTGATCGATATACAATTGTATAAATTATAACATCGAATATTATATAGTGCAATTGAAGAATTGAGTTGGATCGATTATGTATTTTGATGTTATTATTGCTTGAATTTGAGTAAATAATTGCCCAATTAATAACTAACGTGTACATATACGCATTCAATGCTGAAACTTTAGAGATTTTGTATATCAGTGTTTATGATTTATATTAATTGGGCTAATTAGCTCGTTGTCTAGCAACTCAGTTAAAAAAATTATTTGTACGGAAGATATATTTTCTATGTAGATATATAGCAATTTTGTCATCTTTGTATAAAAATAAAAATTAATATCACTGGTTTGAATTACACATTATTGAAAACCTCTTTGTAGATGACATTGGTAATAGTAACAAAATTTTGTCCATCATCGTTTAGAGCTAAAACCTTTAGTTTATCTGGATGTGTGTCAGCGTTTAGCCCTTTCAATCTTATTTGTTTTTACCCTTTTTCTCTCACAAACCTTATGAACCTTTTCACTCCCAACTCGTCATTCACCACGCTCAAATCTATTTCATGACCCAATCACGTGAACGCTCGAACACTTGACACATCTCCACGTCCTTCCTTCGAGACCGACACTCGGGGATTTATTGACTTTCCGTTTTAACACACACACATCTTTTGACGATTCACCCCTACGTAAAACTGCAATCGATCAAAATAGTGCCATTGTCGGGAAAGGCAATAGGTTGTCAAATGTTTTTGTTTACTTTGATTGAATGATTGCTAGATTTGAGCATTGTTAATCCACACCACTTTATTTTGTTTCATTTTCTATTTTATTTGTTTTTGCTACTTACCCAATTGACTACTTCTAGTCAATTGTGGAATCTTTGCTTCATTGATAATCTTAACAGGTATTCGCGAGAGCAAAAGGAAATCAAGGCTTATTACCTTACATTCTAGAAATCAACAGAGTAACTAGGAAGAAGAACACCCAAAGGTCACAAATGGTTTCATCAAGCGCAACAACAAATCCACAAGGAAGAGGAGCAACTATGCCAAACCTGCCCCCAGTACCAGTTAATCCACAAGGACCGATTAACCATGAAGAACCAATTCTTGAAGAACCACAAGTTAACAGAGCAAACCCACAAGAACATATTCGTGAAGAAGAATACTATAGAATACCTCAGGAATCGCATAGATCAATTGCAGACTATATGACTCCGGATTTTAACATGCACAACTCGATCTATGTACCACAGATGGAAAACGTCAACTTCCATGTACATCTAACTATACTCACATTGGTCCAAAATAGCCAATACTCGGGATTACCATCCGAAGATCCCAATGCACACATAACAAGGTTTATAAGAGCATGTGGAATGTACAGACAAGAAGGCGTTAGTGAAGAAATAATTTGACTTAAGCTATTCCCATTTTCGGTTATAGGAGAGGCAGCACGTTGGTTGGAAAACCAAGACGAAAATCATTTCAGATCATGGCAGCAGCTACATCATGAATTCATGAACGTGTTTTTCCCCATCACTAAGACTATGAGGATCCGAAGGCAAATACAAGAATTCAAGCAAGGAAGGCTTGAAAGTTTGGGGGAGACTTGGAGACGATTTAAGGTTCTCAAAAGACAGTGCCCGCAAGATCTGATGCACCCATGGGACGTGATTACCTCATTCTATAGAGGGCTAACCGATGAAGGAAAGATGTTACTTGACTCATCCTCCAGCGGTGCCTTTATGTCCTTAGCTTTACTCGAAGCTGAAGAATAATTGAGAGAATATCTAAGAATACCTCTTGTTGGTATGACCGACGAGGAGAGCACGGAGGCATGTATGAGATTAATAGCCATGTGGCGAGTGAGGCGAAAATAGAGGCAATGAATCATGAGATCAAGAAGTTACAGGCTATGGTAGAAAAAATGGAAGGAAAACTCAAGCCTTGTATGGCTTTGGCACTTTACTGTAACATCTGTGGAAGACCACATGATACTAATATCTGCACTTCACCATCCGCATCCGAGCAAGTTGAGGCGGTGGATTATCAAAGGAACTCCAACTACAATGCCTATGGACAAAATCAAAGATCGAACAACAATTGGAAACAGGGCGGGGGGTGGAACAACAATGATGGATATCAAGCGCGAGGACAATACAATTATGGAAACAAGCCTGCTTATGGACAAAATGACAAGGGCAGATTGATGTATAATCAAAATCAAGGCAATAGAGGCCAAATGACCCAGTTCAGGCCGCAATACAACTCTCAACTTGACGTTACTCAACAGAGGAGGGATGATATCCGTGAAGTAGATGAAAGGCTTACCAGGACGATCATGGAATTAAAAAATGATCGGGCAAATCTTAATCAAGAGATTACTTAGGAAATCAGACAGGAGATTTCTAATCTCAGACAAGAATCCAAGGCTACACTCAAGACAATTGAGAATCAGATCTCACAAATGTTCAAAATTATGTCTGAGAGACACTACGGACAACTCCCTAGTAACACAGATAATAATCCAAAAGAGAGAGTCAATGCTATTGATGCCAAGGAAGAGAAGCACGAAAATTGTGACCCGATGGATGTTATTTGCGAAATATGCCAATGTACGAAAAAAGGCAAGGAATATGAGACTACCTCTTGTAGTCCCAATCTTGAATCAAAGACTGCGAGCGCTTCGTAAACAATTTCAATGAAGGAAAGCAATGAGAAAACCACTTTTGAGAACCGCCCCAAAGAAAAGGAGCTATCACGAGACGAAACCAAAATTTCAAAGGAAAAGGAAGCGGTAAGAGAAGGTACAATTAATTCTTTTATCCAGAAATTTTTCAATAACAAAGAATGTCGTGAGTTATTTGAAGAAGACAACTGTGATAATTTTACTTGTTTAAGCCAAGAGTCTTTGGCTTGTTTGACTGCGGGTCACCTAGAAAGAAGGGCGACCCGGGAGCTTTGGTGATTCCTTGTTCTATACAGAAAATGGATCCTCAAAATGCTCTAGCCGATCTCGGAGCTTCGATCAATGTCATGTCTTAAATCTTTTTGAAAAATTGAAGTTACCAAATTTGAAACCGACAAGGCTGACACTCCGTTTAGCCGACGGGACCACATGGTACCCGGAAGGCTTGGCAGAGGATGTGCTAGTAAGAATAGGAAAATTTCTTGTGCCTGTCGATTTTGTTGTTTGTAAGATGGGAGACACCGAGACCCATGGTTCTTTGATTCTTGGAAGACCATTCTTGGCAACTTGTCACGCCCGAATAGACGTAAGCTCGGGGGAAATAACCTTGAGATTTGATGGACAAGCCACGAATGATGATAAAGTAAGAACAGAGGGGAATGATGAAGAAGTGAGGGCGATGGTCAAAATGAGGACCAAATCAAAACAGGAGTGGAGAAATGACACGCTGACCTGGAAGAACACGTGGGTACCGAAATGCTTTCTGCCCACTACCAAGGAGTATGGCTGAAAAATGAACAAGGTATGATGCGTCTAGCCAAGGACGTAAACTGTGGCGCTGCTTGGGAGGTAACCCAAGGTCTAATAAATTGTCTTATGTTTTTTTTTTTATGATTTCTTTTCAATGTTTTGTTGAAATTCCATTTGGTACCATGTTTTGGAAGACTAACTTATAGGATTCGAGATTGAAAAATGCGTTGGAAAGGCCTAATCCGGACACAGGTGTCTACGCAAGGTAATCTCCAAACTTAAAGGTTTGAGCATAGTGATTTATTTTCATCTCCAAGAGGTTAAAAGCATCACTATCAAGGTAAATTCATCTCTTTTAACCATATTATTGAATATTCATGTGTTTGGAAGATGAGAATATTGAAATTCTATCCTACTTTATCTTGAATGTTTTTGAATGATTTGATTGTTTATATTGGTTTATAATGCTTCATAGAACTATCCTTTGATGTTTTCTTTCATTATTGATGGTTACATTGATGGATTAAGTTTCAAAATTGAGCTTCAAGTGTGAACACCATTGTTGAGCAAATGGGTTTATCTAATTTCTTGTCTAGATTATGAAATTGATGCTTGAATTGATGTGTAAACTTGTTATAAAACTATTATATGCCATCAATTTGATTTTACACATGCTACATTGTCAAATTTGAATTTCCATCTTTAAACCCTAATTTTAGAATTTGGGGAAGAAGATGAAGTTGACTTTTTGAAATTCTTGACTTTTTGAGTTGACTTCATGTTTGACTGTCAAATTGAATTATCTTATGATGAGATTATGCATGTGTGTGATAATGGAATGATGTTGTTCATATTTTCATGCTAGAATTTATCACAATATAGGGGAAACTATGGCAAAATTTTCAAAAATCCTTGCCCCTATGCGTTCGAAATCCATTGTCTTGACAATGAATTTTACATAAACTCATTGGTGATTTATTTGAATGATAGTTGCATAAAACCAATTACCATGAGCATTAATTTCTAAATTTTGTAGGATGGGAAGATCTAAAGAAATGGCAAAGAAATCTAAGCACGATCACGGCGAATCCAGTCGGTCGAGAGCACAGCCCCAACCCTTACGAAACCAACCACAAGCTCCTCAAGAGCGAGGCTCAAGATCTTTAAGGCACTTAACACTTCCTGAGCGTGCTCTTGTGGACGCTTACAAAAGCAAGTAATTGAGTGTGGGCCGATTCTTCGAGGATAATGTTTTAATAGAATTTGGTTGTCTGGACGAAGTAAATAGATTGATAAGGCATCCCCAACTACGCTGATTATTCGAATGGCGAGGCCCGACCTACTCACCGATCACTTATGAGTTTTTGGCCACGCTGGACATCAAGAAGGAAGCCAATGATGCGAGGGAGTCAATCTCATTCCGGTGTTTTGGCAATCACTACAACTTCTTGGTTAACACTCTGGGTATTGCTCTTGGATTTCACGACGCCGTGGACATATTTATGCCGTATTTTAGGGACTTCAAAGATGATTTTGATTCAGATGCAGTGGCTGTTCATTACTGGAAAAACATTACCAACAATGCAGCCTACAACTCCTCCAACTTGAAAGCAAAGCTCTTCACTAGAAACTCTCTGAAAGCCATCAGATTGGCTTTTGCAGTAAACCTCTCAGGAAGGACCACCAATAGGAATAAAGTTTACATGCAGGATCTTTTCTACATGTGGTGCATGGAGAACCGAGTTAGCATTACCATGGGTGTTCAAGCACGAAAATGGCTTCAAACCCAACTGAAGAAAAAGGTACAAACAGTCTTCATAGGACCTTTTGTTACTCGATTGTGCCAAGGTTTGGGCCTAGGAAACCTTCTTTTAGAGGAAAGAGAAGAGGGTCCCATGATTGCTTTCTCTGTGAGTGAGTTCTTTGCTATGTACCTCAAGTTGGGATGGTATGATGCCTCTGATTTGGAGGTTGATGATGAGACCGACGAGGAGGATGAAGAGAATGATGATGAGGGGAATGATAATGCCGTAGTGCAGGAGCATGACGAGCCTAGTGCACAACATGAGGGCTCTACTTCGATGGATTGGGAGGCATCTCAAGCTTTCCAAAGACAGATCCATGATGAACAAATGAATTATTTGCACGAGCAGCGAGCATGGCAGCAAGGACAGTTCACATCCGTATTTGCGCGCTAGGATAGGCAGGACGAGTAGTTCCTAGCACTCCAAGCCAACCAGAATGAAGAGCTTCTTCATATGAGAAGAGCAGTTGAGGAGAATGCTAAGATGATCCAGGAGCTTCAGGTTCAATTTGATAGACAATTCCATCCTCCATCCTTCGGTGATCAGTGATGCCATATTCATCCTCTCGATCCTGAATCTTGATTTGTGACAACGCAGTCTGAAAGACTTTGGTTACCATTTGGTTGATTGTTCCATCAAAACATTAGGTTCCCTACGCGTGGGGTTCCGCCTTTATTTACTTTACTTTACTCTTATTTCACTTTATGTTTATGTTTTATGCTTTTTATGTTTAAACTGCTTTACTTTTCACGCTTTAATAATTGCTAGTTTACTTGAATAATTTTTGCTTTATTTCATATTTAAATGTTTAATTATCTATGTTTATGTTTTCTTATTTTCTTGCTTTTATATTCTATCAAGAGTCATTGCCATTTTTGGTCCTACTGTTATTGGGGCATTGTCAATTTTAGTCCACTTCATTAATTTTTGCCACATTGCGGCCAATCTTATTTAGTCTTTGTCACTTTTAGTCCACCGTTAAAATTCTCGTCCAAATGGCCGTCCAAAACAGTGGTATTTTCGTCTTTTCATGCTTTGGTCATCTCCTTTACCCTTTGTAGTGGTTTTCCTTACACATTTTCATCCAATGGAGACCTAAATCTTTCTATGCGGCGTCTCCTATTTTTGACGACTGCAAAAGGTAAAGGAGAAAGGAGAAAGGGACGACTACAAATGTGTAAGGAAAACCACTACAAATGGTAAAGAAGATGACCAAAACATGAAAAAACGAAAATACCCCTATTTTGGACGACCATTTGACGAGAATTTTAACGGTGGACTAAAAGTGGCAATGATTAAATAAGACTAGCCATAATGTGGCAAAAATTAATGAAGTGGACTAAAATTGGCAATACTCTTGAGCTAGCAAAAGGCTTATTGGAGTAGGAAAAGCTCTTTGAGGTAACCATCCATGTCCATCAAAACTATTTTATTCCCTTATTCTATATATAATGATCTTGGTGTTGGAAATCCTGAAAATTATTGTTGAATAGCCTATTTCTTGGATGTTTCTTGTTGGATTTCATCTTGATCTTTGTCTTGTGTTGTATGATCAATGATGTTATGGATTTCCTTATTCTTGGACTCTATATTGGATGAAATGTGAGTGTCTTTGGTCTGATTTTGTATTCTGGAAATTGGATTTGTTCATGTCTGCTTTGCATTCTGGAATCTGGGATTGGGGTTGGCCTTGCGGAAGACCCGAACGGTATAATGTAACCCGCTAGGGCGATCCGCAAGGTGGCAACGGATGGCTTGGGCGGAGGAGAGTGGCCCGCTGAGGGGGTCCGGCTGCTCCTTGCGGAGGAGTTCGGCGGAGGACAGGGTTCCGTTGAGTTGTTCCGTTAGTTCACTGGGAAAATGTTTTCCAGAGAGCAGTTTCTGCTATTGTTGTCTGTTGTTGGTCCCTTGTTTCAGATCATTGTTGGATTGTTTTGTTGGGTATTTCACCATGTATTTGGAGTATTTATTCATGTCTTTCATTGAGTATTTGATGCCTTAGTTTGGAGTATTGATTCGTGCTTTTGGTTTCCACTTTTGGTGTCTTTGGTCTATTGATCTTTGGTTCATAATCTGGGAGTTGGTTGGTGTTCATATTTGAGATGAACCCACGTCTTGGTTGGTTGAGTTGGTGTTGGAGTATGGTTGTGGTCGTGGACCATTGTGTTACTATGGTGGACTATTGTGCTCTATTGGTTACTATTGGTTACTATTGGTTGTGGACTATGGTGTTACTATTGTGCTCCTATTGTGGTTACTATTGGGTTACTATTGGTTGTGCTACTATTGTGTTACTATTGGGTTCGCTACCCCTGTGATTTGGGTTGATTACCCCTGTGGTTACTATTGGTTACTATTGGACTTCGGTCCCTGTGAGTGGGACTCATCACCCCGTCTGACTCGTGACTATTGACTTCTGACTTGTGGTGTGACTTGGTTTGATGGTTGGCTCGGTTTGGTTGGGAGGTTGGTGTTGGGATGTCCTTCTTTGTTGGTTCTTATGAGTTCTTTGGATTGTTCGGTTGATATCTTGTCATTCTCTTGAGTTTGGATGTTCCCTTTTGGATTGCGTTCAGTTGGTATCTCATTTATGATTCGTTATGCTTTATGCTTTCGTTATTGGTTATTGGCTTTATTTGATTGAGTCTTGGTTTGCGATTCGTTCAGTTTATCCTTGTTGAGTATCGGTTTGAACTATTGAACAGTTCGTTGGTGTTTATATTCTATATGGGTGTGTAAACCTATTTACAAGCTTATGTATATCTATATCTCCTTGCGGGTGTGAATGGTGGTTGCTTAGCATTCTTTTGCTAATGGTTCTTTGCGTGTTTTCCAGGTACGGAGTAGTTACATCGCGAGCGCGCTAGAGCTTCCTTATGAGGACATTAGCCTTAGTTGGTTCTGATTAGACTTTGTTTTGATGGCCTGTGAGCCTTGAGATCTTATGATACTCTGTTTAGTACTTTGAGTATTTCTTTTGGATTTTATGGATTATGTTGAGGATCCGTTTTGAGAATTTATGATATGACAGTTTAGTTCGTTTCATGTTTAGCCTGTGCATCTAGGCTTTGTTAATACCTAGGTGTGGCATGACGCCCTTAAGTTTAAATTGCTTCCGCTATGTTTGGTTTGCTGGTTGAGATTGGCAGCTTTTATGTTGAGTTTTTAGCTATCTCAGCCTGTGCGAGGTTGGGGTGTCACATCGGCCTCCGTTATCGATGCTCTATACAAAAGAAATGGAGACACAATATACAAAAGGGTTTTGGGAGAACTATTCAATTATTATAAACTTGATAGAAGAGTCATTGCCATTTTTGGTCCTACTATTATTGGGGTATTGCCAATTTTAGTCCACTTCATTAATTTTTGCCACATTATGGCTAGTCTTATTTAATCATTGCCACTTTTAGTCCACCGTTAAAATTCTCGTCAAATGGTCGTCCAAATAGGGGTATTTTCGTTTTTTCATGTTTTGGTCATCTTCTTTACCATTTGTAGTGGTTTTCCTTACACATTTGTAGTCGTCCCTTTCTCCTTTCTCCTTTACCTTTTGCAGTCGTCAAAAATAGGAGACGCCGCATAGAAAGATTTAGGTCTCCATTGGATGAAAATGTGTAAGGAAAACCACTACAAAGGGTAAAGGAGATGACCAAAGCATGAAAAGACGAAAATACCACTGTTTTGGACGGCATTTGGACGAGAATTTTAACGGTGGACTAAAAGTGACAAAGACTAAATAAGATTGGCCGCAATGTGGCAAAAATTAATGAAGTGGACTAAAATTGACAATGCCCAATAACAGTAGGACCAAAAATGGCAATGACTCTTGATAGAATATAAAAGCAAGAAAATAAGAAAACATAAACATAGATAATTAAACATTTAAATATGAAATAAAGCAAAAATTATTCAAGTAAACTAGCAATTATTAAAGCGTGAAAAGTAAAGCAGTTTAAACATAAAAAGCATAAAACATAAACATAAAGTGAAATAAGAGTAAAGTAAAGTAAATAAAGGCAACCCACGCGTAGGGAACCTAATGTTTTGATGGGACAATCAACCACATGGTAACAAAGTCTTTCAGACTGCGTTGTCACAAATCAAGATTCAGGATCGAGAGGATGAATATGGCATCACTGATCACCGAAGGATGGAGGATGGAATTGTCTATCAAATTGAACCTGAAGCTCCTGGATCATCTTAGCATTCTCCTCAACTGCTCTTCTCATATGAAGAAGCTCTTCATTCTGGTTGGCTTGGAGTGCTAGGAACTACTCGTCCTGCCTATCCTAGCGCGCAAATACGGATGTGAACTGTCCTTGCTGCCATGCTCGCTGCTCGTGCAAATAATTCATTTGTTCATCATGGATCTGTCTTTGGAAAGCTTGAGATGCCTCCCAATCCATCGAAGTAGAGCCCTCATGTGTGCCACTAGGCTCGTCATGCTCCTGCGCTGCGGCATTATCATTCCCCTCATCATCTCTCTCTTCATCCTCCTCGTCGGTCTCATCATCAACTCCAATCAGAGGCATCATACCATCCAACTTGAGGTACATAGCAAAGAACTCACTCACAGAGAAAGCAATCATGGGACCCTCTTCTCTTTCCTCTAAAAGAAGGTTTCCTAGGCCCAACCTTGGCACAATCGAGTAACAAAAGGTCCTATGAGACTGTTTGTACCTTTTTCTTCAGTTGGGTTTTGAAGCCATTTTCGGCTTGAAACACCCATGGTAATGCTAACTCGGTTCTCCATGCACCACATGTAGAAAAGATCCTGCATGTAAACTTTATTCCTATTGGTGTCCTTCCTGAGAGGTTTACTGCAAAAAGCCAATCTGATGGCTTTCAGAGAGTTTCTAGTGAAGAGCTTTGCTTTCAAGTTGGAGGAGTTGTAGGCTGCATTGTTGGTAATGTTTTTCCAGTAATGAACAGCCACTGCATCTGAATCAAAATCATCTTTGAAGTCCCTAAAATACGGCATAAATATGTCCACGCGCGTCGTGAAATCCAAGAGCAATACCCAGAGTGTTAACCAAGAAGTTGTAGTGATTGCCAAAACACCGGAATGAGATTGACTCCCTCGCATCATTGGCTTCCTTCTTGATGTCCAGCGTGGCCAAAAACTCATAAGTGATCGGTGAGTAGGTCGGGCCTCGCCATTCGAATAATCAGCGTAGTTGGGATGCCTTATCAATCTATTTACTTCGTCCAGACAACCAAATTCTATTAAAACATTATCCTCGAAGAATCGGCCCACACTCATTACTTGCTTTTGTAAGCGTCCACAAGAGCACGCTCAGGAAGTGTTAAGTGCCTTAAAGATCTTGAGCCTCGCTCTTGAGGAGCTTGTGGTTGGTTTCGTAAGGGTTGGGCTGTGCTCTCGACCGACTGGATTCGCCGTGATCGTGCTTAGATTTCTTTGCCATTTCTTAGATCTTCCCATCCTACAAAATTTAGAAATTAATACTCATGGTAATTGGTTTTATGCAACTATCATTCAAATAAATCACCAATGAGTTTATGTAAAATTCATTGTCAAGACAATGGATTTCGAACGCATAGGGCAAGGATTTTTGAAAATTTTGCCATAGTTTCCCCTATATTGTGATAAATTCTAGCATGAAAATATGAACAACATCATTCCATTATCACACACATGCATAATCTCATCATAAGATAATTCAATTTGACAGTCAAACATGAAGTCAACTCAAAAAGTCAAGAATTTCAAAAGTCAACTTCATCTTCTTCCCCAAATTCTAAAATTAGGGTTTAAAGATGGAAATTCAAATTTGACAATGTAGCATGTGTAAAATCAAATTGATGGCATATAATAGTTTTATAACAAGTTTACACATCAATTCAAGCATCAATTTCATAATCTAGACAAGAAATTAGATAAACCCATTTGCTCAACAATGGTGTTCACACTTGAAGCTCAATTTGAAACTTAATCCATCAATGTAACCATCAATAATGAAGAAACATCAAAGGATAGTTCTATGAAGCATTATAAACCAATATAAACAATCAAATCATTCAAAAACATTCAAGATAAAGTAGATAGAATTTCAATATTCTCATCTTCCAAACACATGAATATTCAATAATATGGTTAAAAGAGATGAATTTACCTTGATAGTGATGCTTTTAACCTCTTGGAGATGAAAATAAATCACTATGCTCAAACCTTTAAGTTTGGAGATTACCTTGCGTAGACACCTGTGTCCCGATTAGGCCTTTCCAACGCTTTTCAATCTCGAATCCTATAAGTTAGTCTTCCAAAACATGGTACCAAATGGAATTTCAACAAAACATTGAAAAGAAATCATAAAAAAAAAACATAAGACAATTTATTAGACCTTGGGTTACCTCCCAAGCAGCGCCACAGTTTACGTCCTTGGCTAGACGCATCATACCTTGTTCATTTTTCAGCCATACTCCTTGGTAGTGGCAGAAAGCATTTCGGTACCCACGTGTTCTTCCAGGTCAGCGTGTCATTTCTCCACTCCTGTTTTGATTTGGTCCTCATTTTGACCATCGCCCTCACTTCTTCATCATTCCCCTCTGTTTTACTTTATCATCATTCGTGCTTGTCCATCAAATCTCAAGGTTATTTCCCCGAGCTTACGTCTATTCGGGCGTGACAAGTTGCCAAGAATGGTCTTCCAAGAATCAAAGAACCATGGGTCTCGGTGTC
Source organism: Ipomoea trifida (assembly GCA_003576665.1). Lineage (NCBI taxonomy): Eukaryota > Viridiplantae > Streptophyta > Magnoliopsida > Solanales > Convolvulaceae > Ipomoea > Ipomoea trifida. Next base: position 14,199,247 of record CP025655.1, on the reverse strand, counting down.
TCCCATCTTACAAACAACAAAATCGACAGGCACAAGAAATTTTCCTATTCTTACTAGCACATCCTCTGCCAAGCCTTCCGGTACCATGTGTCCCGTCGGCTAAACGGAGTGTCAGCCTGTCGGTTTCAATTTGGTAACTTCAATTTTTCAAAAAAGATTTAAGACATGACATTGATCGAAGCTCCGAGATCGGCTAGAGCATTTTGAGGATCCATTTTCTGTATAGAACAAGGAATCACCAAAGCTCCCGGTCGCCCTTCTTTCTAGGTGACCGCAGTCAAACAAGCCAAAGACTCTTGGCTTAAACAAGTAAAATTATCACAGTTGTCTTCTTCAAATAACTCACGACATTCTTTGTTATTGAAAATTTCTGGATAAAAGAATTAATTGTACCTTCTCTTACCGCTTCCTTTTCCTTTGAAATTTTGGTTTCGTCTCGTGATAGCTCCTTTTCTTTGGGGCGGTTCTCAAAAGTGGTTTTCTCATTGCTTTCCTTCATTGAAATTGTTTACGAAGCGCTCGCAGTCTTTGATTCAAGATTGGGACTACAAGAGGTAGTCTCATATTCCTTGCTTTTTTCGTACATTGGCATATTTCGCAAATAACATCCATCGGTCACAATTTTCGTGCT
>CP025655.1:14179271-14198591 GCA_003576665.1 Ipomoea trifida | reverse complement strand
GTATGCATTTTGTTTGAGCTTACCATGTTTTGTAAGATCATTAGAATACACCCTATATCCTAGAGCAATTTCCAAAGTGTGGAAAGGGATTTCTTATTTGACTAATCCATGGAATCCCTATTTGTTCCTTTACCCTAGTATGTATGGAAACATCGAGGACGATGTTTATTTTAAAGTCTGGAAAGGACGTACTTTGTGCTTTATATGCTTATATGCTTAGACTAGGAAAGTTGGAGCTCTTGGGAATGATAAACGGGGTGTATTTGCAAGGTGAAAAGAGAGTTATTATTTGTGTTATCTAGAGAGAATATTGACTAGATGCCAAAATTTTTTTTTTTACTCTTGAAATATCTTTGAGGAAGTTACTTTTCGCACCCATGAGAGTGTTTAGAGCCAAATAAGTTTATATCCTTGCCTGCTTGCATGATGTTCGTCTCTTATTTACGTAGGACCTTAGTCAAGGATCTCTCGAAGTGGGAGTGTGCACTTTTTAATTTGAGAAAGATAAAACTTAGCGAGGCCCGGAATTGAACTAACCTTGGTAGGACATGGGGCAAAAGGTGAGCCTATTGGTAAGCTTAAAGAGAGAAAAATCCCTTAATTCCAAAAAGAAAAAGGCATGAGGGGTTGCATGGAGAAAAGTTGAAAAGGCAAAAGGCCAATCACCGAGATTAAAAATTAAGGAAAGCCAATTCGCTGGGTTGCGTTCAACCATAGTGTTCGGTAAGCAAAAAGCTTTATCTGGATTCGGTTGTTCACATAAAAGGATCCTAGGAATTGAGAAAATAAGAGATGAGGTGAGCCGCTTCGCTAGGATTCGGGTACCCATTGCACTGTCTTCGAAAAAGCATGGAGCTCCATGTGAAGTCGGGTGGCTCGATAACGTTATCCTAGGAAGTGAGAAGAAAAGAGGGACCACACTAAGCCAAAAGCGGTGAGTGATCCATGCCCCTATCCTCACTTATTTTATCGTTGGGCTTTGGCGTCTAAGGTTGGAAAGGTTGATTAACTAGTGCACATCGTTTCCACTAGTGGGATCAGCTAGAGGCCCTGATTAAATGAAAGGTGAACCAAAACTTTGGAATTGCATGCTTGCGAATGGTGTGAGAAGTGTGATCCCTTGTTTTAATTGTTTATCTACGAAATGTTTTTACTTCCCGAAAATATTCCTTGAGTTGATGACATCTGACCAAAATCCTTTGTAGATAACACAAAAGATTTCTTCCATTTCAATAGTCTTAGACACCCACCATTTTGAATTGCCAAGAGCTTTTTTTTTTTTTTGTATGAGATGGCATCTCGGAAGCTTATGTGCTTAATAGTAGATTGTCTTGCTTGAGGGCAAGCAAGAAGTAAAGTGTGGTAACTTGATAAGCTCCCAAGATACCCATTATTTGAATACATATTAGGGTGCTTTGCAACGTTTTTAGTATCCTTACATGATAAATTGTGATCAAATATGCTTTAAATTCACTAACCGCACGCAAAGCTACTTTTAGCATAAATTGAGTCAAAATAGGAGTCCCGGGAGCCAATAGGAACGAAAACCGAGCTTAAGGAACGAACCAGGCAAGACTAGTGCCCCGAATGACCCAAGAAGACTTCTACATGCGTGGTGGTGCGCGTGGCCACGATCCAGTAGCCATCCACGCATGGCCACACGCGTGTGGAGGGGTGTGGAGACGACAATGCGCGAATTTTCCCTAGGGCTACTTTTCGGAGACTATTTAAACTCCCTTGACAGAGAGAGTCTTCTTCTTTCCCAATTTTTGGGATTCCCTTTAGATAATTTTCTAGGATCATTTTAGAGAGTTCTTCCATATTCTTAGAGTAGTTTAGATAATTCTCCTTGTAGCAAGAAAACAAGCTTGGATTGAAGGATCACTTCAACTCTAGGTGATTTCTATTACATTTCTAGTCTATTTTATTATTTTGTTCTTGGATTGAATTAGCTATTGTCTTGAATTTCTTATCATGAGTGGCTAGTTTAATCAAGGGATTTAGATTGTGTGAAGATATGTTGCTAGTGTGATGATCTTATATCTATTTTGGATCTAAATGCTTGGATTGTTGAGTTATCTATTCTTGTCTATTGATTGTTGTTTTGATGATATCTTGTTTGGATTTTGCCAATCTAGATGAGAGATTGAGCTCTTGACTCTTTCATGTCTTTGATTAGAGTTAGGATTGAAGCTTTGTAACAATCATAGATCCTATGGACTTCTTAAGAATAGTAGGAAAGTGTGTAGCTAAAGTGTTTGATAAAATGTCTCTTAAAACTTTGGATGCTTGAAGGCATTCCTAAGTCCAAGAAGACTTAGTACACAAAGGTGGAAGAGGACTAAGAACACGCACTCTTGACTAGCCAACATCTTTGTCTTGTTTATCCAATACCTTAGACACACTAGGATGCAACATAGATGAGCACTATCCAATCCCTATCTCTTTACATACATTTCAATCTTATTTGTTTTTACCCTTTTTCTCTCACAAACCTTATGAAACTTTTCACTCCCAACTCGTCATTCACCACGCTCAAATCTATTGCATGACCCAATCACGTGAACGCTCGAACACTTGACACACCTCCACGTCCTTCCTTCGAGACCGACACTCGGGGAGTCATTGACTTTCCGTTTTAACACACACACATCTTTTGACGCAAATATTGATTTCCATTCCTTTTTTCCTTCATAGTTATTTCCTAATATTTTCTTTGGTGGCTACTAGTGGGATTAATATACGCAAATATTGACTTTCATTCCTTTTTCCTTCCATCTATACGCAAATACAAATGCGATTATAACTTTATTTGCTTTTATAAATGAATGAATAAATGATTATTTCCTTATAAAATCAAGCAAAATTTCGTTGAAATTTTCCCATTTATTACGCAGAATTTGTTTCCATTATTCTCCCATTTATTACGTAGAATTTTTTTGAAATTTCCCATTTTCCCTTTTTAAGTACATATTAACTTAAATGGTTTGCTATTAGAGTTAATACCCATTGTAACACCCCGTAAATTCATTTCAAGCCTTTCGATCGCTAATTAATTCCAGTACCCAATTTAGTCCTCTAACTTGTAAAATCATACCTAATTTGGTTTTCCGTTACAATTGTCATCCATCCACCATTATAGAGAGGGGGAAAAACGTTATTTTATCTAATAGTACAGTCAAGGGACCAAAATGGGCATTGACTATTATTATTGTTATTGTTATTGTTATTGTTATTGTTATTGTTATTGTTATTATTATTATTATTATTATTATTATTATTATTATTATTATTATTATTATTATTATTATTATTATTATTATTATATATTTGATATTGGGAAGATGTCTCCTGCTACCATATTACTTCCTACAATATAAAATGTAAACTAATAAAGTTTGTTTGTCTATCCTTAAATGTGGTGTGCGTTAATTGGCTAAAAAAATTAATGAAATCTCAATTTCTTTTCTTTTAGTTAAATAAACATATATGATTAGAGTGCACTAATTATTATCCTCTTGAATCTAACCTTATAATTGTTATTTGCTCCCTAGAGTTGACATATAATTATTATCCTCTTGGATGAACTTAGATTGTTTGAAAAAAATCTTGAGAAAGTATGTAAGATTCACATTCTTGTCTTGATTATGGATATGGATGTACGTATAAAACTCGGTATATTTTCGGTTAACCGATCGAACCGACAAAATTTGGTAAACCGTTTTTAACCGAACTTTTTTGGTTCGGTTAATGGTTAAAGGTGTTAAAGGTTTTTTAAATTTTCGGTTAATGGTTATTCGGTTCGAAATTGTCGGTTTACCGTAATATATATATATATATATATATATATATATATATATATATATATATATATATATATATTTATTTATTTATTTATTTATTTATTTATTTATTTATTCAAATGCGGAGGGGAGCTCCCATGCGGTCGTGCGACCTAATCTGTGTCGTTCGATTTCATTAATCCAACTGGAATTCGCGTATGTGTAAGTGGGGGTATTATGGTAATTTTAGTATCTATATTACGTGAATTAAAGTGGTGCATTTTAGTACATAGTGTGGTGCATTTGAATACATGCTGTGGTGCGTTTTATTACGTATGTTGGTGCATTAATTGTGTTGTGGAATGGTGTGTTTTAATCTATCCGCTGGTGCATTTTCATACGTAGAATTGTGTGTAACTGTGTTGTGGAATGGTGTATTTTAATATGTGTTCTGGTGCATTTTAATACGTAGAATGATGTGTATTTTAACACGTGTTTCTAATAAGTGTGTTGTGGAATGATGTGTTTTAATCCATCCTTTGGTGCATTTTAATACGTTGCATGGTGTGTCTAGAGAGCGTGTTATTGCCAATACTATCTAGGAAGGCTCCTAACCTTGTGCCAAAATTTGAATGTTTTAAATATGCTTTGGAAGTTACACTTTGCACCAACTTGCACAATTGACCCAAAAATTGAAAATTTTATGTGTGCTTGCATGTTCTTCACCTTGTATTTTGTTTGGACCTCAGTCAGGGATCTCTCGAAGTGGGAGTGTTTACCCCTTGAGTTTTAGAAAGATAAAAATTGCAAAGCCCGGAAATTGAATTTTTCTTAGCAGGACATGGGGCAAAAGGTGAGCCTAAGTGAGCTTAGAGTGAAAACAATCCCTAATCCCAAGAATAGGCATGAGGGGTTGATATGGTGAAAAGAAAAAGGCAAAGGCCACTCCTAGAGATAAAAGCAGAGGTGAGCCATCTAGTCTGATACGGGGTAACCATTGCACCGTCTTCGAAAAAGCATGGAGATCCATGTGAAGTCGGTTATCCCGAAGAGATCCTGAAAGATGAGAAAAATAGAGAGGAGGTGAGCCGCTTCGCTAGGATTCAGGCACCTATTGCACTCTCTTCGAAAAAGCATGGGGCTCCATGTGAAGTCGGGTCGCCTAATGACGTTATCCTTGTTAGGAACATACTGTAATAGGTTTTGATGATACCAAATGTAATTCACAATCCCCTAAGTCTCGAAGGATAGGAAATACTTGTAAGTTCGACAAGTAAACTAAGAACGAAAATACAACCGGGTAATTGAGCTCAACTCGGAAAATATTTAAGCTTAAGGTAAACTTGTTTGAACATTTTAGAAATTTCGTGTTGTAAACTTATAGATAGATCAGAAGAAGGCACGAGACAACACTGGAGGAATAAGGGTCTGCGAGACATCAATTAAGTCTCGAGACATAAGCAGAGTTCGAGAGATGGAATCTCTCGAGAAATCAATCCAGTTCGAGACGTAGGATCGAGACATCAAGTAGTCGAGATATCAACATTGGTCTCGATGAACTGGTACTTCTCCAATGGGCTGAATGGCAGTCAACTTACATGGATAAAGTAATCTAAGTTTGGAGAAGAAGAATATCATGGAGATAAAATAGTAAGGAGGTGCCGAAAGGAATATTATGGAACATAGAACAACCGGAAGTGGATGCTGTTGGTCCCGGTGAAAGCGTTATGAGTCTAGAAGGGGGGGGGGGTTGAATAGACTCAAGGGAATTTTGAAAACCTTTTTAGAGTTAATCGCAGCGGAAAGATTTATATCAAGATTTTATCTTTTACTTTGCACTAGGGTTTTTCTTATCGAAAAGGTTAAGTATAAGAGATGTATGCAATGCAATGTGTAGAGTAAATAAAAAGGAGAGAGAGAGAGAGTTTTTATAGTGGTTCGGCTGTTAACAAAGCCTACTCCACTCTTCTTCACAACACGTGAAGGTTTGCACTATATTTCCCTTATAGTACAATCTCCGTTACAACAAGCTCCTTTGATCACTAAGCCCGGCAGCTTTGTTGTGGTAGGTTTTTCAACTTCTTCCAAGTTTACTCCGCCTCTTTCTACTTCACTTGTAGAGATGGTTGAATAAGTAGATAAATCTCCAACTTGGAATTCTTGAGCTTTCCTTCTTTAAGCTCACAAGAACTTCCAAATAAAACTGAATAATGCTTAGTAAGCTTGTGAATATCACACTGGAAATTTTTCGCTTGAACAACAATATTTCGCGCAATTCAACCTTGTCAAAGTGAGATGGGACAAGGGTATTTATAGGTGGAATTTCAGATCCGTTGGAGGGAGACCGAAATTCAAAACCTATTGTCCAGTGAGTATTATCCAATGGGTAATATATTCTCCTTTTTCAGAATTGTTAGTACTTTCTAGTCGTTTGTCCACTTTTAGAAGAGGACAAAGTACCTTTTGTCCCTCAAAAGGTGACAATCATTAAATGCTCCTTGGGATCGTTGCAAGGACCCAAAATGACATTCAGTTATACCCATCTTCAAGGCAATAGATAAGACAACTTAACAGAGAATGTCTTTGCCTTGGTTGAAAGAATGATTGACTTTATCATTCTTTCTTTAACTCCTCGAGTCAATCACTTCCTTGATTGCTCGGTTATGGTATCTTACCCCTTCCCGGTTTTGACCTAAGATCCATGTCTTCGTGTCTTTATATCTTCGAGTCTTCGAGAAAATTTCTCTGTTTACATACTCGGTAGGAACCGAATCCTTAGATAGCTTAAGGCTTCGTTTGCCTTATTGGACCAACATGAATAAGTAAAAACTATTCTAAGACACTTAAGAAAATTTGGTGGTCTCCTCGTATAGCTTGGTATCATCAAAATCAACTGCTCGGGGTTCCTAACAATTTCCCCCTTTTTGATGATGCCAACACCCCATACTCATTCCATTCGGTTTTCTTTTATCCTTAAGTGGATTTTTATTTAGTAAGCCCGAATAGTTGAGGTTTTACAATTAAAAACAAGGAGTAGCGACTAGATAACACGCACACACACTGAACCAAGAGAGAAGTCTTTTATTTATGGAGAAATTCATACAGCTTTGCAAAAACGAAAACTTAAAGCTGATAAAAACATTAAAAACATAAGGAAAAGTCTTCTTATTTTGAGCTCTCGCCAGTCTTCTTCTTCTTCTCTCTTTCTCAGATTTCATACTGTTGGAGTTGTATCATGTCATTGATTTCTTTTCTTGCCTTTACGGTATCGAGGCCTTGAATCTTGAAGGCATACTTTCGGTGCAAATTCAGCATCAGATAATTTTGAACTACTTCACCAAGATTTTCTCCCCTTATGACTCCCTAGTCCCACCAGGCAATCAGTTCGGCAGCATTCATTCCATCGGCAAAGCTTTGTTGTGTAGCACTTAGAATCTGATTTATGCCATGCATCTTGGCTTGCCCGTCGGCTGTTTTGGTTATCTTGTTTGCGTCCTCGAGTTCCTTCATGACTTTCTCGAATTTCTTTTGTCCTTCTTGCTGAATTCGAAAAATCTCTTTGTCTTTCTTCCTTTGCTCATAGACTCGCTCATTTTGATCTCGCAAGAAGTTGAGCCTATCCATGGGTTGCTTATTATTCCAGAAGGTTGGAATATTGCACTCTTCCCATTTCTTTCCAGATCCCTGCTCATAAGGGATATATTCAATAGGCTCACCATTTACTCTTCGGGTTGTTACTTTTGGCCCTTTGCTTTGTTTCTTTTGTTTCTTTGGACTCGGTTCACCGCCCGTAGGTTTGTTTTGAGTTCGTTTTGGAGACGGTGAGGGAAATGGGGTTTTCCTTAAGTTAAGAATCTCTCTTTTTTGTTGTGCAAGGTCATCAGCATCCCTTACAACAATCTCTTTTCCTTTCACCTCTTCCCCCTTGTTGGCATCATGAACCCCGGCGAGTACATCAACTTTGTCGCTCAAACGGTTTATGCATACTTGCAACTCATTCAGGGTCCATTCGAATTCACATACGAGAGATGCCGTGGCGTTTTGGTTACCATAGACGGTCTCGAGCTTTGAACAGTTTAAGTCAAGACGCTCCTTGATAAAAGCATGTTTCATAACCAAGTTACGCTGTATGGTAGTGAACTCAGATACCGAATCCTTCAGAGATCCGAGTGACATGAGATTTTCAGCAAAGACCCCATCAATCTTTTTCTCAAGGGCAGTTAAGCTTTCGTCTGTATTAGATTTTGAGGACTTCTTCTTCTGCCTTCGGATATCCTTCTTGATCTTGGTGATAGACTCATTTAGGGACTTGAAGTTTGCATCCTGAGTCTTCGTCAATCCCTGTATAGCATTTAGCAAGGAAATAAAAGCAGAGGAGGTATCGACAATTACCTCAGAAGAGTCCGAACTCTTAGAAGCATCAGCAGCTGGGCCATCACTGTCCTTAGAAGGTGTTTCCATATTTTCACCTTGAACTAAGGCAAGTTCAGTGCCTTCTGCAAGATTTACATCGTCGATTGGTGAGGCTAAGGCTTCGGGACTTGCACTTTTGGATGCTTCCAAATTTCCATCCGAAGTGTAGTCGGGAAGGACTTCTACCTCAACGTCGAAAAGATTAAGATCAGACACAATCATGTCTTCATCAATAACCTGCAGACCATCATGATTCGCACCTCGAGACGCTTCCATATTTTCATCTCGGGCTGAACTAGGACTCAGCAGAACTTGTGCTTCCATGGATTCGGTAGGAGCAGACCTCGGTTCCTTAGAAGGTGGCTGATTAGGCTCATCATTTTTGCAAGCAGTCTGAACTCCTATATTAGAAGGATGTATAGTCCGAGAAGGTGGAACTTGACCTCCAGAAGGGTCATTGTCATCATCATCATCATTGTTATCATCATTATTATCTCGGCATCCTTGATTTTGATTGGAATCCGAATCCTCAGCATCTTCTTCACTGTTTTGACGACTCGGGCCGACATCTGGTCGTAGATCTCGGATTTCAGTCTGTGCTCGAGAGATGTTATGGACTTTGGCAATCTGCATGTCTTCCAACATAAGGCGTTCCCGAGGAGTTCGGTAGCCAATATTTAATTCAACAGATTTGCCATACCGAGTGGTCTTGCCTCGGATTTTTTCCGCAAAAACTCTTTCGATTTCATCAGGCCTTGTTGCATCAAAAACAGATCTCGTCCCCATCCAATCTAAAGCCCATTCCTCTTCTTCGGCCATTTCACTTATAGTACTGGCTATAACGCGAAGACTTGACATTCGCCATTCTTGCCAGTTGTAAACTCGTGCAAGTTCCATTCTCAGTATCTCCTCGTGAGAATGCTCATTCATTGAGGCTTCGATAGGAGACAAAACAGCTTCAGTGTCTTCAAAGGTTAACTGTTGAGCAAGTGCTGTATCGATACTAATTTGTCTTGCAATGGGATCAGGATGAATAACGAGCTGTTGATTTGATTCAGTAACATTCGGCAAGGGTGCAACAATTGGTAGTTCTTCAATTCGGATGGTTGAAACACGTGGCCATTGTAAACAAAGATGACGGTTGACATAATCAAGAGCAATTATGAGTCGAGCCATCGAAGGGTCCATGTGCTCGGTGATTTGTCGTCGAACAACGGCAGACATCGGTCGGTAGGACTGGCTACTTGCGTCCATATCATCACCTTCTGATTCTTCTTCAATCATGGTTGATTCAGACCCTGAATCATTTCAATCTTTCGGAAGAGTGATTACCGGCTGTTGTACTTCTGGTGAAGGTGCAGGAAGATTTTCTGGTTTATCAACCAAGGGTTCGGGAGACGGTACCCTTTCGCACACAGACGGAGCAGATACGGATTCAACATGAACAGGCTTTGATATAGGCCGAGTGAGCGGCGTGTGATCTTCCTCATCACTATCTTCTCTAGAAAGATCAAGAGGATGTGGAAGGACTCGGTGACTGACTTCGAGTGGTACTTCCCTTGGTTCCTCTTCGGCTGGTAAAACAGCATCTGTATTCGTTTCAACATCCTTTTCAACTGCAACTTCATGATCAGTTCGTTGCTTCTTTTTCGGCCTTTTGAGCTGTTTGGCCTTCCTCTTCTTGGTTACTTCTCGGGATTCTTTAGCCTCTTCCTCAGGTGAGGATTCGGCTCCTTCAGCTGCGTCTTCGGAACTATTTTTCTTGTGTTTCTTCTTGGAATGCTTAGATTTGTGCTTCTTTGATTTCTTCTTTTCGGCAGCATCCTGATTTCCTGCCTTTCGCTTTTTGGACACCTTTCGAGGCTTATCCTCGGATGAGGGTTCATCATTTGGACTTGTTGGTTTAGAGGGCTCGGGTAGATCCTTCGGTTTATGTGTTGAGCCTTCTGAACCGTGACCCTTCGCCAAATCAGATTCCCCCTGTCCAACTGAGCTTTTGGACGATTTGGAGTGAGACTTCTTCTTTTGCTTTTTCAAAGCAGCTGCCAGTTCATCGGACTTTCTCTTGAGATAATTCGGTGGCCTTGAGGTCATATGAAAATGGTGTCGGTGTGACAACGTTTCTGCTCGTAACTTCACTTTCTTATCTTTCAAGATCGCACTTATCATGAAACCAAAACCAAGAACCTTAGTAATCCAACCTGTCGTAGGATTAACCCCGGTTTGGATGTTGTCAACTAGAAAGTCAAAAATGACATGTGACCAATCAACAGGATATTGCTCCAGCAATGCGCACAACATCCTCATCTTCTTGTCAGATATGTCATCTGTCCCAGATTGCCTGCTTTCAACAATTTTATTCAGAATGTCAATGACAAATTCATAGTCCATCTTCAGCATTTTCTTCTTTAGAACGGATGGGAAGGATGAGGGTTGATTGTGATTCCTCATTTTCTTCCACATTCTTTTCTTGCTGTATTCTTTTCCAGAGCAGTCTACGTGAAAACCTTCTCCACAGAGAGGGAGATTAAACACCCGCCTAATATCTTCTTGAGATATTACAACTTCAGTTCCATTCACCACGGAATGGATTTCATTAACATTATCGACAGAATGTATCTCCGCGTTAATGTAGAACTGCGTTACATCAATGGGATACCAGCTTTTGTGTTTGAAGGTGACAAATTGGAAAAGATTACTATCTTTGAGGCAGTGCACAACACGTTTCCCAAATTCCTCATCCAGAACTTTTTCAAGAAATCCTTTCACATCTAGCATTGAACCGGCTTTTACCATGCAACCGCCCGATTTTTGACCTTTGACGGTGGTGGAGAAGAACTTAAAGATTTCAACATCTTCACATGGTCTGGATATGACTGATGGAGGTTTGAACGATTCTGGAGTGGCTTGTGGCTTGTTTTGTGGGGTTGAGGGTTTTGGTAACGGGCCGTGAGAATTTTTAGCATGATCGGAGGAAGAACTTGAGCTTTCCGACGAGGAACTTGACTCAGAGGAAGACATAGCTGCAAGCTTTTTGGTGGTTTAGGAAGTGTATAGGGTTTTTGGAGGGTAACGATGATTTTGGAGTGTAAAAGGTAAAATATGAGGGTATGGTGAGGTTATATATGGTGAAGAGGAAGGAAACGGGTGAGTCGGATCGTTTGAGTAGACATGGGTCGAATTTATGTATAAGGGACAAAACCCTTAAATGCCCTTAAATGAAGGGGCAAAAATGGCTTAAAGCCGCATATAAACTTTGAACTGATAAGGCAGTTTCCCTCGTGATGATATGTCCATTTAATGAAGAGAGAGAAAACTACTCATTATGCCATCACGTCTTGATGGCCCGTCCTTTCAAGTCAGGCGTATCAGAGAGAGTGGAGCGTATATCTCGGCATGAACTTCAAATGGGATTCTGACACGTGCACATCCACGATCCCACGTTTACTAGAAACTTAGTCAACAAGATATAGGTTTAGCCCTTTTGAAAACGATCAGTGCTTCCGAACAGTTGATGGTTAAGGGTTCGACATCATTAATTCTTCGATCAGAATAAGAGTTCGGATGACATGTGTTGTTTTGGAGGTAGTCCTCGGTATGTTACCAACCTTCGGTAAAGATATAACCCTTTTGAAATACGAGAAAGACTACTCGGGCAAACAGAAATTTCATTCATTAAAAACAAAGATAACAAAGATAGACATCTCAATCATCCAACCAGAACACCCCATCCTGACCTACAAGGCATAGCATTCATCTCCTTGCTTTGCCTTTGCCCCTATTCTTGGTGTGTCTACTGTTCGCAGTAGACATGAGGCTTTGTCCTTGACTGCTCTCCGTTGTAGGAGGGCTGGGAGTTGGTAAAGCACTTGGGGCAGCATCAGGTACCCATGATGGAGCCATCGGTCCATATCCAGGCTCATTCTCCAGCACCGAAGACTTATCGGATATATCATCCGGTTCGAGCATGTCCAAGTAACGAAGGTAGTCTTCGTCATGAGCCGGGTTCTCAGGCAGATTTTGGCCTTGGGCCCTCTGGTACCATCCTTGTATATCGTTCCATGCATCATCTCCTGTGTTGTCTATGGAAGGAGATGGAGTTCGTCTTGGCACTCTATTTGGCTCTGGCCAGTAGGGTTCCTCGTTTGGAGGGGCTATTCCACCAGAGTAGAAGCCCGGGACAGACATTGTTGGTGGCTAAGGCACGATGTCTTCAGATTCGGAGTCTGAGAGTTCGAGAGGATGCTCAGAGGTATCTCCTTCGAGAGGTTCTCCCTTCTCTCCCCTTAGCTTATTGAGCTTGCTTGTCCCTTCCTTCAGCAATAACCGGAACAAGAACCTTTTCCTTATTGGCTTCTCCTCGGAACAGGCCTTTTTCCCTTTTCCTTTGTCCATACCTGCAAAACTAGAAAACAACACAAGGAATTAGGTGTTAGGATACCTCTTTCTTCCTCGGTTGTGATCTATTTATAGATGGAGTGCTGCATTGCGATTGGCTGAGATCCATTTGACGTGACCAATCAGAGCTGCAACTATCCAAAATTTTGCGCCTTTCAATTAAATGATTCCGTGAGTTTCTGACTTTGATGTGCATTGAATGCAGGGTGTCATAACTGATGAGTCCCTTCAGTTTTGGAGCAATTCAATATCATCACATTAACTCATTTCTATCATTCCGAGTTTATGGCGTAGAGCAGAAAATCTAGCTTCGGCAAGTGGCTTCGTGAGAATATCAGCTAGTTGATCTTCGGTATTAACATATTCCAGCTTAATATCCTTTCTCTCCACATGATCTCTGATAAAATGATATTTAATATCAATATGCTTTGTTCTTGAATGTAACACAGGATTTTGAGTTATTGCAATAGCGCTTGTGTTATCACACATAATGCTAACTTCTTTGGCAGTGACACCATAGTCTTTAAGTTGTTGCATCATCCATAGAATTTGTGCACAACAGCTACCAGCTGCTATGTATTCGGCTTCAGCAGTGCTCGTGGTGATGGAATTCTGCTTTTTGCTAAACCAAGACACCAATCTTCCCCCTAAGAATTGGCACGTTCCTGATGTACTCTTTCGGTCAATTTTGCAACCGGCAAAATCCGCGTCCGAATACCCAACTAAGTTGAAGACATCACCCTTCGGATACCAGAGACCTACACTTTGAGTTCCTTTTAGATATCTTAGTATCTTTTTGGCAGCGCTCAGATGACTCTCCTTCGGATTTGATTGAAACCGAGCACATACGCCTACAGCAAATGATATATCCGGGCGACTCGCAGTGAGATAGAGTAGAGATCCTATGATTCCTCTGTACTTTGTTTGATCAACTTCTTTTCCTTCATTGTCTATGTCCATTCGTAACGAAGTGTTCATGGGTATTTTAACCGAAGATTTCCCATCAACACCGAACTTCTTGATCAGATCCTTGGTATACTTCGCTTGATTGATAAAGATACCATTTTGTTCCTGTTTGACTTGAAGACCTAGGAAATAATTCAATTCTCCCATCATGCTCATCTCAAATTTTCCTTGCATGAGTTTTGAGAATTTTTCATACAGATCCGAGTCGGTACTTCCAAAAATAATATCATCAACATATATTTGTACCAGCAAAATGTGATCTCCATCTTTGATTCTGAAAAGGGTTTTATCAACAATCCCTTTTGTGAAACCGCAACTTATTAGAAAACATGATAAGGTATCGTACCAAGCTCTTGGAGCTTGTTTTAAACCATATAAAGCCTTCTTGAGCTTATATACTTTATCCATTCCAACATCAGAGATGAATCCTGGGGGCTGCTCAACATATACTTCTTCTTCTAAAAGTCCATTTAAAAATGCACTTTTCACATTCATTTGATAGACTTTAAAGTCTTTCCATGCAGCATATGCTAGAAAAATCCTTATAGCTTCGAGTCTGGCAACAGGAGCGAAGGTTTCATCAAAATCTATTCCTTCTTCTTGACAGTAGCCTTTAGCTACTAACCGAGCCTTGTTCCTAACAATGACTCCTTGTTCATTCATCTTATTTCTGAACACCCATTTAGTTCCAATAACGTTTTGATGAGTTGGTCGTGAAACCAGTTCCCACATGTCATTTCTTTCAAACTGATGTAGTTCATCTTGCATGGCAATGACCCAATCCCAGTCACTTAAAGCTTCTTCAACGGTCTTGGGTTCGATTTGGGATATAAAACACGCCATCATGCATTCCCGAATGGATGCGCGAGTTCTTACGCTATCATGCACATCACCAATGATTTGATCTTGAGGATGATTTCGCAGCCATTTTAGATCCGGTTGAAAAGTAGTTGGAGGTGCTCCTTCATCTATGGAGGATTCGGCTTGACTACTTCCTTCTTGTTGACACACCACTTCGTTTTCATCATTCTGTAACACTTCGGTTTGAGAGGAAGTATTTGGTTGAAGGTTCGGAAAAAGTGGATAGTCGTCTTCTTCTGATTCTGATCCTTCGGATTGATCATCACGAACTTTGTCTGTTATTTTCTCATCTGCTTGTTCCTCAGAAGTTACCATGTTTTCCTTTGATATTTCGTCGAAGACTACATGTATTGATTCCTCAATTACCATAGTTCGCTTGTTCAGTACTCGAAAGGCCTTAGTTTTCTCAGAATATCCCATGAATAATCCTTCGTCAGCGCGTTCATCAAAAGCTTTTATGCGATTTCCCATTATTGTGTATGAAACATTTACTTCCAAAAATATGAAAGTATTTTACCACTGGCTTTCTTCCTTTCCAGAGTTCATAAGGTGTAACGCCATGATCTTTATGAATAAGAGATCGGTTTTGTGTGTAGCATGCTGTGTTTATGGCTTCGGCCCAAAAACGCTTCGGTAGGCCTGAGTAAGCAATCATGGACCTTGCTGCTTCTTTAAGAGTTCTGTTGCGTCTTTCAGCTACGCCGTTTTGTTGAGGATTTCTTGCTGCTGAGAGTTGATGTAAAATACCATGTTGCCCACAGAAGTCTTGAATGACTTTGTTCACGAACTCAGTTCCTTGATCAGAACGTATTTTGACAATACTCAGTTCCTTTTCGGTTTGAAGTCTTCGGAGTAAGTCTGGGAGCACTTTTTCTGTTTCATTTTTCTTTCTTAGAAAGGATGTCCATGTGAATCTTGTGTATTCATCTACTACCACAAGAGTGTATTTTCTCCCACTTAGGCTGACCGGATCAACTGGTCCAAATAAGTCCATATGTAGTAGACTTAGTGGTCTTGCATTTGTGTTGAGAGATTTTGATTTAAACGAGGACTTGATCTGTTTTCCTTTTTGACATGCTTCACAAACTTTATTCTTGTCATAGATTACATTCGGTAATCCTTCGACCAGTTCCTTTCTTGCAAGCTTGTTGATGGCTTTGAAGTTGAGATGATTGAGCTTATGATGCCATTCCCAGCTTAGATCTTGCTTGCTTTTAGCGATCAAGCAAGTATTCAGTCTTGCTGTTTCCCATGTGACAACATACATGTTTTTCCTTCGTCTTGCTGTTAAGACAACTTCATGAGATAGATCAGAGATGACTTGACATGCATCTCGTGAGAAGGTGACTTTATATCCTTTGTCGCAAAACTGACTCGTGCTCAACAAATTAAACTTTAATCCTTCGACATAAGATACTTCTCGGATAGTTAATCCATTCTTCATAACATCTCCTGTTCCCATTGTTTGTCCGCTTGAGTTCCCACCAAAGACCACTTTAGGACCATTCTTTGCTTTGTAGTTGCTCAGTTCTGATTTGTCTCCGGTCATGTGTCTTGAGCAACCGCTATCTANGCCTTAGTTTGGAGTATTGATTCATGTCTTTGGTTCCCTCTTGTTGGTGTTCTTGGTCTATTCATCCTTTGATTCATGATCTGGGAGTTGGTTGGTGTTCATATTTGAGATGAACCCATGTCTTGGTTGGTTGTGTTGGTGTTGGAGTATGGTTGTGATGGTGGACTATTGTGTTACTATTGACTGTGGACTATTGGTTACTATTGACTTCTGACTTTGGACTTCGGTCCCTGTGATTGGGTTGATTACCCCTGTGATTGCGTTCGCTACCCCTGTGATTGGACTGTCGGTCCCTGTGATTGGACTTCGGTCCCTGTGATTGGACTTCGGTCCCTGTGATTGGGCTCATCACCCCTGTTTGACTCGTGACTATCTGACTTCTGACTTGTGACATATGGTTTGGCTTGGTTCGATGGTTGGTTTGGCTTTGGTTGGGAGGTTGGAGTTGGGAGATCATTCTTGGTGGGTTGTCGTGAGTCCTTGGTGTTCTTCAGTTGGTATTTTGTGGTTCTCGTTGAGTGGGATGTTTCCTTATGATTGTGTTCAGTTGGTATCTCGTTTATGGTTCGTTATTGCCTTATGCCTTGTTGTTGAGAATCGGCTTATTTGATTGAGTCTTGGTTTATGATCCGTTCAGTTTATCCTTGTTGAGTATCTGTTTTGAACTATTGAACAGTTCGTTGGTGTTTATATTCTATATGGGTGTGTAAACCTATTTACAAACTTATATATATCTATACTTCCTTGTGGGTGTGAGTGGTGGTTACTTAGCATTCTTTTGCTAATGGTTCTTCGTGTGTTTTCCAGGTTTGCCTTAAAGTCTATGCGTGAGCGCGATAGAGATACACCCGTACGAGGAGGCTTAGATAGTGGTTATGTTTTAGTCTTATGCTTTGGCCTGTGTGCCATTTGAGATGTTGTACACTTTGGTTTAGTTGTGGGATGTTCTGAGATACATTTGAGAATTCTTATCCATGCAGTTCGTTTTATGTTTAGCCTGTGCATCTAGGCTGTGATATACCTAGGTGTGGCATGACGCCCTTAGGTTTTAATTCGCTTCCGCTATGTTTGGTTTGTTGGTTGAGATTGGCAGCTTTTATGTTAAGTTTTTAGCTATCTCAGCCTGTGTGAGGTTGGGGTGTCACAGTTGGTATCAGAGCCTGTGTTGAGGTCTGAGTAGAGATCCTAGGGTTGAACTTTCGAGACTCTAGGACTTGACTAAGTAGGAATTAAGGTGTTTTAAGAATCCTAGGATGTGTGAATTCTAGGAATCGCGGTGAGGATACGCCTTATCTGTTTATATTGTTTGTGCTTTGCTAATCTTGTTGTTTGCAGCTTGCGGCTCGTCTTCTCGGGTAAGTCTTAATCGCTTTTGGTTAAGTTGCTTCGTTTTAGTTTTGCTTAAGTACCTGCTTAGAATAGGAATGAGTAGTTAGTTGGTACGAGACGTTGGATGGCACCGTGTGCACCTCGGCAATCAGGAGATGGGCGGCTCGTCAAAGAAGATTAGTCTATTCACGACTCGGAGTCAACGGCAGCGGCCTACGTTCTTCGGGAATGGCGTCTTCGCGCGTGAAGTATCGTTTGCAAGATCTTCGTTAACCTCAAGACTTGAAGAACACGTTCTGTGCAGCTGAAGTTCGACACAAGATGAAGGAAGCAATAGGAGCTTGAAGACTGAAGACTCGAAGACCCTCGGCCTTGAGGGAACGACAATAGCGGGTGCTGGCGCGTCAAGGAAGAGTTAAAGCACGCCATGTAGAAGCTTCTGGATCAGCAATGAAGAGTCTCGTGCAAGCTAATCTTAGTAACCATGAAGCCTAAGGAATTTTGATTCAATCCGACCTACCCCTGAAGCGGCTGCGAAGGAACGAGTTAGAAGTTGCAACCTTCAAAACGAAGAAGATTAAGTTAAGTAAAAGGGGCACTTGAACGCTTAAGATCCCCGAAGATAAGAAGAAATGCCATAAGCAAGTGGGGTGCGACTCCGTGAAGTGGACCTCGTGTAACTTACTCGGTGTACCTTCGAAAGTAATCCCCTTGTGCAAGAGCTTAAGGAAGTAACCTCGGTTTCTAAAGATCACACCTACCCATAAGCAAATCTCCTTTCAAAATCGGGCAATACCTTTCCAATTGAACCTATCTTTTCATAAAGCTCCCTCAGAATTCTTTCGTTCGGCACCAATCAGCCATCAGCAATTCATCACCTTCAGCCTCTTTTGGAGAGATAAGGTTATGCGAACCGTAGTCTGCATGGGGAGCTTATTCGAATCTCAGAGTCATGTTGCGTGGGTAGCAAGGCAAGACCTACCAATCAGTTAGAGTGTCGTAATCAAATCGTCAACCCAAAGAGACCGCTTAGAGTTGAGAGACTTCCTAGTCCTTTCAAAGCCGAATCCTTCACAGTTCTCCGCAAATCCTAAGTACCATACTCGTTAAGAAAACCCTTCTATCCGTTGTAATCTTCATTCCTATATCCTTGTAGAAACCAAACTCTCCTCGGTTCCTTGAAATCCCAATTACCTTTCCATTAGGAAATCCCTTCTCTTTATTCTAATCAGTATTCCTATCTATTCTTGAAAATTAGGTTCTCCCTGATTCTCGAAACTCTGAATGCCCTCTTGCTTGAAACACCCCCCTCTACCTATTCTAATCTCTTTCTCCTTTTCGCTCGACACTGAATTTCTCTTTTCCCTTGAGAAAGTGCATACCCTATTGCTAAAGAATCTTTTCTATCTTATTAGATCTCATTACCACCGATCCTTGAAACCGAATTCCTCTCATCCCGTTGGAAATTGTGTATCCTTTCGTTGAGACATCCTTCGGGTTATTTTAAACCTCGTTCCTATCTACTCTTGAGGTTGAATTCCTCCCTTCCCTTAAAAGAGTTGAATACCATCTCATTGACAAATCATCTCTGTCTTTCATAATATCGTTCTTAATTCCTCTCGAAACCTAATTTCTTTCACCTCTCGGAGTAAGATAAAAACCCTATCATTAAAGAATCCTTTCCATCTTTCTAGACCTCATTACTATCGACTCTTGGAACCAAATCTCTCTCATTCCCTTGGGGACTGCACACTCTTATATTAAGGAATCCCTTTCTATCCATTCTAAATCTCCTTCTCACCTTCGTTGGGAAATGAACTCCTCTCTTTTCTTTGGGAGATCGAATACTCTATCATAGAGAAAGCGTTTTCTGCCTTTCTAAGACCTTGTTCTTAACTTCTCTTGGAATCGGATTCTTCCCTTTCCTTGAGTAAGTTGAATATCCCACCGTTGAGAAACTCGTTCTGCGTTTTCAATCTCATTCTTATCTTCTTTCAA
>CP025655.1:14161608-14177879 GCA_003576665.1 Ipomoea trifida | reverse complement strand
CAGATAAGTGAGCCTGCATGCGCACCTTCCAGTCATCAAATTTGTCCAGGTTAAACATAAGAAAATGTCTATCATGTTCCATTTTAGACATGGTGCAAAGTTTCAAAATATTTGATAAAATTTTTAAAGAGGATCACCAGGCAGTATACACAGAGTGTTCACCGTTCAAGGTAACAGGCTATGATACCACTTGTTGGTCCCGGTGAAAGCGTTATGAGTCTAGAAGGGGGGGGGGGTTGAATAGACTCAAGGGAATTTTGAAAACCTTTTTAGAGTTAATCGCAGCGGAAAGATTTATATCAAGATTTTATCTTTTACTTTGCACTAGGGTTTTTCTTATCGAAAAGGTTAAGTATAGGAGATGTATGCAATGCAATGTGTAGAGTAAATAAAAAGGAGAGAGAGAGAGAGTTTTTATAGTGGTTCGGCTGTTAACAAAGCCTACTCCACTCTTTTTTCACAACACGTGAAGGTTTGCACTATATTTCCCTTATAGTACAATCTCCGTTACAACAAGCTCCTTTGATCACTAAGCCCGGCAGCTTTGTTGTGGTAGGTTTTTCAACTTCTTCCAAGTTTACTCCGCCTCTTTCTACTTCACTTGTAGAGATGGTTGAATAAGTAGATAAATCTCCAACTTGGAATTCTTGAGCTTTCCTTCTTTAAGCTCACAAGAACTTCCAAATAAAACTGAATAATGCTTAGTAAGCTTGTGAATATCACACTGGAAATTTTTCGCTTGAACAACAATATTTCGCACAATTCAACCTTGTCAAAGTGAGATGGGACAAGGGTATTTATAGGTGGAATTTCAGATCCGTTGGAGGGAGACCGAAATTCAAAACCTATTGTCCAGTGAGTATTATCCAATGGGTAATATATTCTCCTTTTTCAGAATTGTCAGTACTTCCTAGCCGTTTGTCCACTTTTAGAAGAGGACAGAGTACCTTTTGTCCCTCAAAAGGTGACAATCATTAAATGCTCCTTGGGATCGTTGCAAGGACCCAAAATGACATTCAGTTATACCCATCTTCAAGGCAATAGATAAGACAACTTAACAGAGAATGTCTTTGCCTTGGTTGAAAGAATGATTGACTTTATCATTCTTTCTTTAACTCCTCGAGTCAATCACTTCCTTGATTGCTCGGTTATGGTATCTTGGCCCTTCCCGGTTTTGACCTAAGATCCATGTCTTCGTGTCTTTATATCTTCGAGTCTTCGTGTCTTCGAGTCTTCGAGTCTTCATGTCTTCGAGTCTTCGAGTCTTCGAGAAAATTTCTCTGTTTACATACTCGGTAGGAACCGAATCCTTAGATAGCTTAAGGCTTCGTTTGCCTTATTGGACCAACATGAATAAGTATAAACTATTCTAAGACACTTAAGAAAATTTGGGGGTCTCCTCTTATAGCTTGGTATCATCAAAATCAACTGCTCGGGGTTCCTAACAGATGCCACGTCAGAACTCCACAACAAACGGATAGAAGGTGCACCAATCCAAGGTCGGTCTTATTCCCTAAAACGAGGATCAATGGGAATATAAAAAGAGTAACTTTTGCCAAAAGTAGTAAGTGGAGCATGGACTCAAGAAAGTGGATTATGGGATATTCACTACAAGACAAAAAACTCAAGTTACAAGACCACCACTCCATTAAACATGCTAAAAATATGCAAGTCCCATGATCAGCATGGGAGACAGATTTCAAACGGAATAATTTTCCCTCCAACGGAATTATTCCTCAACTCTCATATATAAGGACGTGAAGACACAAGTTAAAAGATGTTCGAGAATTCTAAGCTATCAAAAGAGGTGTCTGATTCAAACGTTCAAAGTGCAAGTGCTTAATCTGGAATATCATCCTTGATATTCACAACAACGAGAAAAACACATCTTAGTGTTTGAGAGAGTTACAAAGCTTAAACTACTACATATTTAGAAGGTGACCAAAGCTGCTCTACAAGGAAGTTTATCCAATGAAAGCTTTTGGTCAGATTGGAGATTGTTACACTCAACCTGTGACAACCGGAACAACCTTGCTTTGGAGAAGGCAAGAAGAGGCGGAGTAACCTGAGAACTGTCTTGTGAAGATCCTGAGACTTGAGGCGGGCTTTGTAACACCCCGAAAATTCCTACTACTCTTTTGAATATTATAAGGGGTTATTTCTTATTAAATAATTATTTAAATAACTATAAGTATAGTTATTTCCTATGGGCTTGGAATTATATACTCTTATATATATATATATTATAATATGTGATCTTGTTATTATGGGCTATAAATGAACCATCATATATAAACTATTATTTTAGAACCTAAATGCTACAAGCCCATAAGTTATGGATATTTATTTTATAGACTATGACTAGTCTTAAATTCAACTATATGAGCCCAAGTGTTCTTTTGACCCAACTTCTAAATTGATCCAAATATCCCAATATAGCCATAGCCCATTTTAGAAACTTACCCTAATTGGAAGCTACCAAACAAGGCAACCAATGATCAGCAGTCATCTACGCTCCTTCATCTCTGTCACGTTAATTCTAAACACCTCTCGTCTCTCTCTCGTCATCATCATCCCTTCTCCAAGCTTCAACCCAAGAGCAACAATGCAAGCCAAGTTCCGCCTTCTTTCCGCTTGGTGGCAGAAAATGCAAGGCAGAAGATCTCGGCAATCTCAAGCAGAGCATCGAGATGTGCTTCCTCGGACTCTGGATCTCTCGCGGCAACAACAATAGAAGGCTCTGGCCAGCGACTCCCAACTCCGGCGAGCAGAGAGCACTCCCCACGGCAGCCCCTTCGGCGGCGAATCCCCGGAGTGGCGACGGTGTGCCCTCCTTTCCCCTGCTCGCGGCGTCGTTGCTCTTCTCCAGCGACAGAGGCAACAGCTTCTCACCCTTCCCCGGCGGTGCATGGTGTGAGGCAGCGGCACGGCTCGGCGGAACACCCCTTTTCCGTTCGGCCAGCGGCAGCAGCAACGGTGAAGCTTGGCGGCTCTCTCCTTTCCGCACGGCAATGGCGGAAGCAGATGGCGGTGGTGACGGCTCCGTATCTCTCTTCCGTTCCAGTAAGGTGGCGGGGAGCGTGTGCGAATGACTTTGGTTCGGCAAGAGTGCATCACAACAGAAGCAGGATGGTGCAGTGGTAGGGTTCCGGTTGGGTTGAGCTAGAGGGCTCGGGTTCGAATCTGAAGCTAAGCGTTATGTCTTAAGGTAATATTATGTTTATTAATAAGCTTTTAGTTTAGTGTAGTTATAATATTATATCCTAGCTCAAGTCAGATTAGCGATATTGATCATATCATAGTAGCTCATGGATTATAGGATTATTATAGGATCATAGGCCGATTAGGAATATTAGTATTGTTATTAATAATTAGTAACGGTATTAGAGTTATATTAATTCTTCAGGTTCGTGGTTATGAACCGAGCTTAGAGTTCGTGTTGCTTTGGACTATTACGCTTTTGGGATTAAGTACGCTTCGAAGGTAACCATCCATGTCCATCAAACTATTTTATTCACTCCTATTCTATATGATGTTATTTGGTGGATTGGAAATCCTGAATATCCTTGGTTATTAGCCTATTATTGATTGTGTTGTGGATTCATGGACTCGTGTCCTAATCCTTTGTCTATTTGATGTATATGATCATTGTTGGTTTGGATTTCCATATTATTTGGCCTCTGTTATATGAATGTTGGTGTATTGTGATATGATCTTTGTATTCTGGAGTATCTCTTTGTATTCTGAGCTGAGTCTGATTCGGTATGTGGGAAATGCTCTTGCGGGGTTCTCTAGCGTGACAATGTAAGCGCTAGGGTTTTCCGTGAGAGTAAGGTGGTAGTGAGTGGTGAGTGATCCGTTGTTTGTTTCCTCCTTTGTTCTGAAGTTTGTTGGAGTATTCTATTGAATATGTCACCTTGATTCTGAGTATTCATTTATACCTCTTAGTCCACTTGTTTGAGTCTATTATTTGATTGGTGGATTCCTTGATTATATTATTTGGAAGTTGGTTGGTGTTCATATCTGAGATGAACACTCTGAGTGATGGTTTGGGGCTGAGTTGAGTATGAGTATGTGGTAGTGGATCTTTGAGTATCCCTTGTGGGTTGTTGGTATCATTGGAGTTGTTGGGTGGACTATCTGTGCTATTGTTTGTATTTGGGTTGATTACCCCTGTGATTGGGTTCATTACCCCCGTGATTGGGTTGATTACACCCCTGTGATTGGACTTAGGTCCCTGTGATTGGGCTATTGCCCCTGTGATTGGGTTCGCTACCCCTGTGATTGGGTTCATTACCCCTGTGATTGGGCGATTCGCCCCTGTGATTGGACTTCGGTCCCTGTGATTGACTACGGTCCTGTGATTGGGTTCATCACCCCTGTGATGCATCACCCCTGTGCACTTGGTTTATGATTGGGATTGGGTTCGATATGTTGCTTGGTGGTTAGTGTTGAGATTTCCTTTCGATTCTTTGATTATGAGTCCTCGTTCATTCTGTTGATATCTCATTGTTCTCAATTATGATTGATTGTTCCTTATGATTGTGTTCAGTTGGTACCTTGGTTATGGTTCGTTGTTGTCTTATGCTTTCCTTGTTAATCATTGGCTTTGGTTGGATGAGTCTTGGTTTATGATTCGTTCAGTTTATCCTTGTTGAGTATCCGATTTGAACTATTGAACAGTTTGTTGGTGTTTATATTCTATATGGGTGCGTAAACCTATTTACAACCTACTGTATATCTATACTTCCTTGCGGGTGTGAATGGTGGTTACTTAGCAGTCTTTTGCTAATGGTTTCTTGTGTGTTTTTCCAGGTTTGCCTTAAAGCCTTGCGTGAGCGCGATAGAGATACACCCGTATGAGGAGGCTTAGTTAGTGGTTATGTTTGTAGATTTATGCTTTGGCCTGTGAGCCATTTGAGACCTTATATACCCTAGACTAGTACTTTGAATATTGTCAAACATGCTTTAAGGATTATCGTTTATACAGTTCCGTGTTTTATGGTTAGCCTGTGCATCTATGGTTACCCTAGATGTGGCATGACGCCCCTTAGGTTTTATATACGCTTCCGCTATGTTTGGTTTGTTGGTTGAGATCGGCAGCTTTTATGTTAAGTTTTTAGCTATCTCAGCTCGTGTAAGGTTGGGGTGTCACAGGCTTGGTGATCAAAGCTCAAGTGCTCGAGAGGTGGAGTAACAAGAAGCGGGCGAAAAACCTGAGGCTTGAGGCGGGCTCGTGATCAAAGCTCAAGCGCTCGACATTGTACTAAAAAGGGAAGTTTTAGTGCAATTCTTCTAGAGAGTTTCTAGAAGAAGAGTGGACGTAGGCGGGTTGGCCGAACCACTTAAAAATCTCTCTCGCATTTACTTTCTGCTTTTATCTCTCGCTATCTAACTCTCGAACTGCACTGCATACAACCACACCTCTCGAATTAACTCAAACTCGTGCTAGTTAAAAGGGGATAACTTTTCCGCTGCGCATAAAACTTTGTCTTCATCTTGTGAGGTATCGGACCTAAACATCCTAAGTCCAATACACACGAGAGGTCGAAAAAGATTTGCAAAATCTTATACAAGTCTATTCACCCCCCCTCTAGACTTGTACCCCATCCCCTTGGGACCAACAATTGATATCAGAGCAAGTTCTCTGATCGATATAAACCTTTGTTTATATTGCCTAGAGATCCTTCTTTGAAAAATCTTTTAAAAAGTTTTCAAAGCACGAGATAATTTTTCAATATGGACAGCATGTTGTCGAGACATCTTCTTTTTTATCTTAGCAGGTTCGATGACTGGAAAACACGCATGCTTGCGTATTTATCAGCCCTCCATGATGAGATGGCCGAGGTTATATCAACTGGACCAGTGAAAATCCTGATGGTCAACACCGTCGCAGAGCAAACAAAAGACACACCAAAGTACATCCCAAAACCTAGGGAAGAATGGACGAGTGATGATAGGAAGAGAAACAACCTTGACAACATTGCCAAGGATATCCTCTTCAGGGCAATAGATGAAACCATCTTCCCTCGAGTAAGAATATGCACCACAGCAAAAGAGGTATGGGATACTTTGATGTTAATTGGTGAAGGTGACGAACATGAAAAGGAGAACAAGCTCACTGTGGCAATGAAGAAGTTCGAGGACTTCAAGATGAAGCCAGGAGAGAGCATCGACAGCATGGAATCTCGGTTCATGAAGTTGTCAACCGAGATCAGTGATCTCAAGAAGGAGATCCCACAAAAAGAGCTAAACCTGAAGGTCTTACGAGGCCTTACCAAGGAGTGGGAGATGAAGGTGATCACAATGCGCGATCACAGGGATTTGAAGAACACCACAACCGACCAACTATTCAGAGATCTCAAAGCCTTCGAATTTGAGATGTTTTCGAGAGATGAGGACGTGGTGGACAGACGGAATGTGGCACTGGTTGCTGATCAACCATCCACCTCCTCAAGGTCAGACCCTAATCTCACAAATCTTTTATCTGACGAACAATTTGCTCTTTTTATGAGAAAATTCAGGAAGTTCATGAAGAAGACACCGGAGAGCAATACAAGTTCACCTTCCTCCTCAAGAAGGAAAAATGAAAGATATCCATTCAGAAGAGCGGAGGAAGAAAACCAAGGTCTATGCTACATAGAGTTAGGAACTCACAGATGGAGGAAGGCAGACACTACCCATCTGATGAGGATTGGTCACAAGAATATGAACCATGGAACAAACCCCAGTTTCAACGATACCACGTGACCAAACAGGCTATGAAGGGCATGTTGCGTAAGTTCGAGGTCAGGCTTCAACCAAAACTGATCTATGCACCTAAGAGGCCCAGAGTCTTTGCTAGCATTCCTTATGATTATCAATCGTATAACGGCTACATTGCACCTTGGCCTGGAGTAATGGGCCCAAGGTATAAATGGATGCCTAAACTCACTAACCAACTAGGACCCAAAGTTTGGGTACCTAAATCTGCTTGACTTGCATGCAGGACACCAGGGACGTATGGTTCATTGACAGTGGATGTTCGAGACATATGACGGGAAATCTTACACTCCTAGAGAATATCCATCCTATCGAAGGTCCCTTGGTGACATTTGGAGACAACGAGAAGAAAGGACGCACGAAAGTTGTTGGTGAGATTCATAAGAATGAATTGGTAATCAAGGAGGTATCTTACGTTGAAGGACTCAAGTTCAATCTCCTTAGCACGAGTCAATTCTGTGACAAGGGCTACAAAGTTATCTTCACCAAAAGCAAGTGCCAAATCATACAAGAGGAATCTCTCGAAGTCGTCCTGGAAGCAGCAAGGAAAGGAAACATGTACATAGTGGATTGGAAATCTGCCAAACCATCCCTATGTATGCTATCAAGGAGCAAAGAGGACCTATGTTGGGATTGGCATAGTAAGCTCAGCCACCTGAACTTCAAAACCATCAACAAGCTTACGAAGAGGAACCTTGTGGAAGGACTGCCCAAAGTCACGTTTCGAAAGGACAAGATTTGTGAGGCATGTCAACGTTGCAAACAGATCAAATCCTCTTTCAAAAACAAAGCCGAGACATCATCCACTAGACCATTAAATCTCCTTCATATGGACTTATTTGGCCCGGTGGATCCACCCAGCATGAGAGGAAGGAAGTACACTCTTGTAGTAGTAGATGACTACACAAGATTCACCTGGACCGTGTTCTTAACCAAGAAAAGCGAGACAAAAGTTGCCCTACCAAACCTTTTGAAGCAAGTTCAAGTTGAAAAGGATGTCTCGATACTAAAGATTCGGTCAGATCAAGGTGGAGAATTTGTTAACCAAGTGATCGAGAGCTACTGCAACGAGAACGGGATTAATCATCAGTTGTCAACTGCTCGAACACCTCAACAGAACGGGGTTGCTGAAAGGAGGAATAGAACTCTCAAGGAAGCAGCAAGGACCATGCTCTCGTAAGCCAACATATCACAAGGATTTTGGGCAGAAGCAGTCAACACAGCGTGCTATACCCAAAATCGGTCCTTGATCGTGAAAGGAGTTGGAAAGACTCCATATGAGTTGTGGAATGGGAGGAAACCGAATGTAAGCTACTTCCACACATTCGGGTGCAAATGTTATGTTCACAACAATGGGAAGACTCAGCTAAGAGCTTTTGATGAAAAGGCAAATGATGGAGTATTTCTGGGATACTCATCGACAAGTAAGGCATTCAGAGTCTTCAACAAGCGGAGATTGGTGGTTGAAGAATCCATACATGTCTCTTTTGATGATAGAGCATCGATAGATCAACCATCAAAGTCAATAGAAGCAGCTGAAAGTTCTGAGGAAGTTCAGCCGGAAACAATCGAGAGATTAGACTTATCTCTCGATGGGAAGCATCCGAAAGATCGAGACATAGCAGAACTCCAGTCAGAATCAGATGATGAAGAGACTACAAAGAAGAACACTCCTGACTCAGTTGATCCAATCCAGATCACAGATGATCAACCCACATCCCAACCAACAATCGAGGAATCAACTGAGGAACCACAACCCGATCTAAGATGGCTGAGAAGTCACCCTGCTGATCAAGTGATTGGAGATGTACGTGACAAAGTTCGAACCAGATCAGCATACAGAGAAATCATGCTTGCTTGCTTTCTATCTCAAATAGAGCCTAAGGTCATTGATGAGGCTCTAAGTGATCCAGATTGGGTGCAAGCCATGCAAGAGGAACTTCTTCAGTTTGAGAGGAACGACGTTTGAGAACTAGTTCCGAGACCTCATCATCAGAATGTTATTGGCACAAAGTGGGTTTTCAGAAACAAGATGAATGAGGATGGAGTTATTGTTAGGAACAAGGCCAGACTTGTTGCTAAAGGATATTGCCAGGAGGAAGGAATAGATTTTGTTGAAACCTTCGCTCCGGTGGCATGTCTCGAAGCCATTCGCATCTTTCTCGCATATGCCGCCTTCAAAGACTTCAAAGTGTATCAAATGGATGTCAAGAGTGCTTTTCTGAACGGACTTCTTGAAGAAGAGGTGTACGTTGAACAACCTCTGGGTTTCTTGAAGGACGTGGGAGCTGACAAAGTATACAAGTTGAAGAAGGCACTTTACGGATTGAAACAAGCTCCTAGAGCTTGGTATGACACTTTATCCTCTTTTCTACTTCAGTGTGGGTTCACCAAAGGCCTAGTGGACAAAACACTGTTTAGAATTAAGGATGAGGATCATATTTTATTGGTGCAAATCTATGTGGATGATATCATCTTTGGGAGCACCAATCCAGACTTGTGCGAGAAGTTCTCCAGTTTGATGAAAGGGAAGTTCGAAATGAACATGATGGGAGAACTCAACTACTTCCTTGGACTACAAGTGAGACAATTTAAGGAAGGCATCTTCATCAACCAGGAGAAATACACCAAGGATCTGCTCAGTGAGGGTCGAGAGGTCGATCAGACTACGTATCGAGGTATCATCGGATCTCTTCTTTATTTAACTGCTAGTAGACCAGATATATCCTTTGCAGTAGGTGTATGTGCTAGATTTCAGGCAAGTCCTAAGGAGAGTCACTTAAATGCATCTAAAAAGATTCTTAGATATCTCAAGGGTACGCAAAGTGTTGGACTTTGGTATTCGAGAGGTGGATCTTTCGAACTTATGGGATATTCAGATGCGGACTTTGCCGGTTGTAAAATTGATCGTAAGAGCACATCTGGGACATGTCAGTTTCTAGGAGGAAGACTTGTCTCATGGTTTAGCAAGAAACAGCATTCGATAGCTACAAGTACCGCTGAGGCAGAATATGTAGCAGCTGGAAGTTGTTGTGCTCAGATTTTATGGATGAAGCAACAATTACTGGATTATGGTGTTGAATGTAAAGAGGTTAAGATTATGTGTGACAACACTAGTGCCATAGCTATTACTCAAAATCCAGTGTTACATTCAAGGACAAAACACATTGACATAAAGTATCACTTCATCCGAGACCATGTTGAGAAAAATGATATAACTTTGGAATATGTTGCAACGGAGGAGCAACTAGCAGATATTTTCACACAAGCGTTATGTGAAAATAGATTCTCTCAACTAAGGTTAGTATTGGGAATGATAGAGTTGGGTTGAATGGTCAAATCTTATCTTCTTGTATTTAGTGTCATGAACTCGTTCGCATGTGAGGAGCGATTTCATCAACTTTATGGCAGCTTTGAAGTTACACAGCATTGAATGGTCATTCATATAGCATCCCGCGACTCAACAGTGCTAAGTTTTCGGCTATAAATAGAGGGGTTTTCTCGGCAATTTATGTCATCGACTTCTTCATGGAGAAGAAGAAAGGAAAAGACGATGTACCATTCTGGTATAGAGGAAGAAAATCAGCAGCCAAGTCCAAAGACTTTCAAGGAGAAAACTCTCCAGAATCAACGAAGGGTGAACAGATTGCGGAGTTTCCTGATAATCCAAGTAAGCATCCTATTCCCATCCAAGGTGAATGGATCCCCAAATGCGTGGAGGTCCACAATGATGGGATACTGGAATCAGGAGAAGAGTCTCATATAAGTGGGACTCTTACAACTGCACATTCTAGAAAAGGATCTCCCTCGACCAAATGGAGAACCAAGGGAAAGGGAGATCGAGCATGTGAGGAGTGCAGCAGCGGAGAGGTAGAGAAGAACAAGAAGGAGTAGCCACCTCTAGTTCTGTTACTAGAATAAATAGGATTTTAGATGGCTAGTTCCTGCTCTAACGTTAGATTCCTATATGGTTTTCCAAGGCCAAACAAAAGTTTCTAAGGAATCTAATAGTATATTGATTCATATGTAATGTATTTGGAAATCACTAAATGAACTTAAGGAAATGTTCCAAGTGATATCTTCTGGATGAATCAATCTTGTTCTTTTCGCAATCTGTGTTCGAAAGGTAGTTCGAGAGATACTCATTCAGTTTGCCTATGTATGTTATGTCTCGAAGAAGGAGAGTTCGAGAGATCACTTCGAAAGATAACAAACTGACTCTCTAAGTATCTCTAAATGGAGGAATAAGGAGGGTTAGGGATCAATCACTCAGGGGGAAGATCCTAAACCATTTGAATGCGTTGGTATTGGATACCAGATCAAGACGGAGGAATAAGAAGGTTTAGGGATCAATCACTCAAGGGGAAGATCCTTAAACTAGTCCCGACGAGTGTTCACCTTCGAGAGGTGAAACTAATGTGCTTAACGGATATATGTGGAACGGCTAATTTGGGAATTAATATTAGCCACGTGGTCTTCGGTTACTGACGGTTCTTCAAGTTCAAGGGCACTATCTTGGTTAGTGGGAGCATGTTCATAAAAGTTATCTTATCTTGTAACCCCACCTTTAAACCATCCCATACTTTCCCCAAAATACCCTTATCATATGTTATACTCCTGACCGTTATAAGGGGTATTTCTGACCTTTCACTCTTTTAAATGAACCAGGATCACTTGTCGGGTCAAACTCTCAACCCTACCCACATATCCGACCCAAATCCAAAAGATATAAAAGCAAAATCCATCATCCTTACCCAGACTCAAGCTCAAACCGAATACCCAAAATCCCCAAATTCCAAATACTGTACACATTCCCTCCAAAACCTCACGTTTTCATCAATGGTGTCCGAATCATCAACATCAACCTCATCTTCCGACACTTACCAGAGGGAGTTGGCCCATATTCGAACTCTCATCAAGCAAGTCAAGGCGGGAAGCATCCTTGACCGAGAAGGATTCGTCAATCACTCGACGAACCCGAAAATGGCAGAGAAGGTCCTGAAGAAGTTCGAACGGGCAGGGCTCATGAAGTATATGACGCATGACTACCGAACCATCCACGACCTCGACTTCACCGAATGGTTCGCGAATGCTAAGGTCACAAAGGGCAAGATTGAGAGCCGGTTCAACGAAATTGATATCACAACATCCGTTGGTGACCTAAGGGCTGCATTTGACTTTGCTGCGTCAGAGGAGGCAGTCAAGCATCTCTCGGATTACAATCTGAACAAGCAGGCGTTTTGGGACGAAATCCGATTGGAGACGGCACCGTCCAGCGCAACCTTTGCCCTCCGCAAGTTCCATTTGAAGGAGAGGTTTGCACTAGCTGCTGACCTCATCCTGAAGTTCATCCTCCACAAGGTGTCTAGAACCGATGAAATGAATCTGGACATCCTCAAAATCCTCCATGCCATCTGGAACAACGTTCAAATGGACTGGGCGCACATCATCTTCAACTTCCTAAAACTACAAGTGTAAGGCTCAGTTTCAAACACCAACCAGTCGATCAGTAAAAAGGTTGGTTTCGGCTTTGTTGTTCAGTATTTACTAAGTTTAAAGGGTTTGCAGTTGAGGGAAGGGAGAGAGATTCATCGAAATACCTATATGGGTAGGACGAAATCTCAGGCTCCAAAGTCTAAGGGTGTGAAGATTGCACCCTCTCCCTCAAAGCCTAAGGGAAAAGGCAAAAGGAAAACCCAATCTGAGGAAGAGGATTCTGATGATACACCACTGGGTGTACTGATTAAGAGGGTTGTTTTGCCAAAAAGGGCTAAGAAAGCCAATTCAAATGTTGTCACCAAGACTCGAGAGGTGACACCCTTTGTGATTCCAGTACCATTCGAGGACAGGGCTCAAGCCCAGGGGGAACCTCAGGCTACAATGGCCTTTGAGGTTGAGAGAGTACCCCCTACCAGGTCCATAACGGGTGAAATTGTTGTTGATCTGAATATTGGTGGTGCTGGTGATGCTGATGAATTTGCGGATATGTCTCGAGAGGAGACTCGAGAGTTTGAAGGCACTGGGATCAGTGATCCAGTGTAGAGATAGCAGTTCCAGCAGTTGAAGTCCAAGACAACACAGTGGTAACTACTGCTGATGATCAGGGCACTGTGGTCAGGGACCCAGTGTAAAGTGCTCATAATGTGGAGTTGACACCCACTGAATCTGCTCAAGTTGAAGGATCGGTAGCTAGAGCCATAGCAGATGTCGGGTTGGGTCATGATCTCTCGGAGCACAATCGAGAGATCGATGTGCAGACAGTGGAAGCTGCATCATAGACAGAAATCCTATATGATGAGTCTCATGATCTGAATGACGAAGTCACCTCTCAGTTGGATCAACGTGTTGAAGACGTGACTAGTTTGGATGATTTCTCCAGGGTACTCCGATGGATCAACTGGATAACAGGCCCCTTTGATCAACTGATTGCACTAGCAGCAGTTATGGAGGCTGAGGAGATCTTTGCTTTGAACTGGTTAAACCTTACCGAGATCCCAGCCAATGAACTTTGAGACCTAGCCCATGAAATGCATGTGACCAAGAAGAATCTTGGCCGATCTAACAAAGGCAAGGGCATAGCTGCTGATGAACAAGAAGACGAGCCTGAAGAGGATCCTGAATCAGAGGCACAATATCAAGAAGATATCAGGCTCGCCACTGCTCTATCCTTGGGACATAATATAGAGGATACGAGAGGTCCAGGGGAGACCTCAGGGGTTGCAAGAGATGATCCTGAAAATCCAATTGCAACGGCAGCAATCCCTTTGTTCCAAGTAAGTGACTCTGCTCTGGACGAACATGCAGCAGCTTCGAGAGGTGAATCCGAGACCTCTGAAGCACTTGAGGCAGAACCCAACTCAGTTTTACTTCTGCCAGCTCCTAAGTCCACACCCTCGGTTGACACCGACGAAGCACAGACAGTTCGAGAGGGTGAAATTTCGTTGCGCACACTACCGGGCTTTTTATTTGACATGGAGCTGCCATCACCATTCCTGCTACCAGATGACACTGCATCGACCTTTGCAGCCAGGATGTTTGATAGGCAAAGGTGGAGTGCACCAGCTGCTCCTGAAACCATCGTGATTCCTGATTCACCTGAGCAGACTGAGGTGCAGCCGGATGAGCAACAAGAGCATACAGTTTCATCTCCTACTGGTTCGAGAGGTGACGAGGACGAAGATGTGATCATCCATGGTGAAAACCGGGAAGCACCTGTCGATGCACAGCCTCCCTCCTCAAATCCACTCCCTCCGGCAGAAGATGAAATTCCCAGCTCTAGTTCGAGAGGTAACACTGAGGAGGATCATCAATTGGATGGAAACCGGGAAGCATCCAATACAGAAGTTCCTTCCTTAGCTGATCCAATCCCACCAGTAACTGAAGCTGAGGTTCCAGGTTTGAGAGGTGATGAGCGAGAAGTGATTCATCCCTCAGGTGGAAATCGGGAAGCGCATGATATGGAGCTACCTTCAAGCTCTAATCCCAGTGTTCCTACTGATCCTCAGACACACAATCGAGAGGTGGACTCACAGTTGCAAGTCATGGGTGGAAATCTGGAAGCACCCAAGTCCCCTCTAACTAAAGGTACTTCTCAACCTTCTCTTCCTACTTCTGACTATGATCGACAGGCCGAAGAAGTGTTCGTTGGCGAGGTGCGCCAATTCATGGCCGATCAATCTCAGAAGATGGCTCAGGTTGAGCGCATACTCACTGTTGTTCGCAACGCATCAATGCCTGCTACTGGTACAAGTGAATCCCAAGCCAGTCATGCAGAACTTCTCGAACAAGTAGTGTGGGCTGAAGATGCAGCAAGACGAGCCGCAAATGAGGCTGCGGAAGCTCGAGCAGAAGCTGCAGGAGCAAAGGCTGAAGTGGCAGAACTAAGAGCTGAACTTCGAGCCTTCCAGAACTCCAGTGAACTACGACAGGATGTAACCAAAGCACTACTCGATGACCTGTCGAACCAAGTACCTGCCCAGCTTCAAACTCTTTTTGAAGGTATGTCCACTCTCCTTTCCCGGATGGATGATGCCAACAAGGGGAAAATTCAAGGAAATCAAGGGTCAAGAGGGACATCCACAAGCAAGAAAAGGGCAGCCAGTGAACCCCTAACAGCTGAACCTCCTCCGAAAGTTCCAAAAACAATGAGCAGGGCAATGGAGGAAGCCAAAAGGATGGAGGATCTAAGGGTTCAGCGCACACTGGAAATGGAGAAGAGAAGAGAAGAGGATAGAGAAAGGAAAAGGAAAAGGCTAGAACAACAAACGGCCAAGGAGAAGAAAGATGAGCAATTCATGAGGGGATACAGAATGGGAATCAAGGAAGACTCTACAGAATTTCTAAATGGAATCATCGTAGGTCTTCTCAACAAAACTGACTTATCCTCTCACAGTGGCCTCACTGCCAGGGAATGCATTGAATGGTGGAGAGATGGGGTAATCGAAGGGAGTTTCATAGGTGAAGCCTTCATCAACTACCTTCTTCTTGATGTATCAGATGAGTACCTACATTTGGTAACATCTAAAGACCCCATCAAGACGCGAGCAGCTATCAACGAGAAGAGGAAAGCTGACAAGCAGTAAGCTCTCGATGTCTACATGCATTCTTGATTATGTTGTTCTTTTATTCCTTTCAAACTTTTCTGCTAAGTCATGTATATATAAAACATTCCCTTAATCTCAATATATATATACCTTTCGCTGGGGGTGTTGCGTGAGTTTGTTCTTCATGCTTTAGCAGATTAGTTTCTTTGTCAAACTTACCGTATGCGCTGAAAATAAATCAATGTTTATTTTTCTTAAAAATCAGCCATATAAGTAAGTATAGTGATGGCATCATCAAAAAGGGGGAAATTGTTAGGAACATACTATAATAGGTTTTGATGATACCAAATGTAATTCACAATCCCCTAAGTCTCGAAGGATACGAAATACTTGTAAGTTCGACAAGTAAACTAAGAGCGAAAATACAACCGGGTAATTGAGCTCAACTCGGAAAATATTTAAGCTTAAGGTAAACTTGTTTGAACATTTTAGAAATTTCGTGTTGTAAACTTATAGATAGATCAGAAGAAGGCACGAGACAACACTGGAGGAATAAGGGTCTGCGAGACATCAATTAAGTCTCGAGACATAAGCAGAGTTCGAGAGATGGAATCTCTCGAGACATCAATCCAGTTCGAGACGTAGGATCGAGACATCAAGTAGTCGAGATATCAACATTGGTCTCGATGAACTGGTACTTCTCCAATAGGCTGAATGGCAGTCAACTTACATGGATAAAGTAATCTAAGTTTGGAGAAGAAGAATATCATGGAGATAAAATAGTAAGGAGGTGTTGAAAGGAATATTATGGAACATAGAACAACCGGAAGTGGATGCTACGTCAGAACTCCACAACAAACGGATAGAAGGTGCACCAATCCAAGGTCGGTTTTATTCCCTAAAACGAGGATCAATGGGAATATAAAAAGAATAACTTTTGCCAAAAGTAGTAAGTGGAGCATGGAC
>CP025655.1:14133694-14160092 GCA_003576665.1 Ipomoea trifida | reverse complement strand
TACCTAGATGTGGCATGACGCCCTTAAGTTTTAAATCGCTTCCGCTATGTTTGGTTTGTCGGTTGAGATTGGCAGCTTTTATGCTAAGTTTTAGCTATCTCAGCCTGTGTGAGGTTGGGGTGTCACATACTGCCCGTCTATTTCTTTAAGATTGTCGGCTCATCATCCTCTTCCTTTGGTGTTAGGCAAATTAAAAGTAAATTTATGCCTCCGAAATATTTATCCTGCATTTGTTAGCTCGAGCGGATGCATAGAAATAAACTTAAAGCAATTAAAAGAAACAAAATAATAGCCGTAAATAAAATTTTGCTTAAAAGTTGGGATTTTTGGCACGGCCAGACCTGGGAGACTTAGGAAAATTGGATGAAAAGAAAAATAATACACGAAAATCTATCAGGATCTATCTATGCGGACTCACACGCATGGTGGTCCACGTGGATCAGCACTGCAAAAGTTCCACGCCTGTAGGGATGGCAATTCTACCCGCACCCAACGGGTTACCCGCATCCCCGCCCCAATGGGTAATAAAATACCCGCATAATTTGGGTAATGGGTGCGGGTATGGGGGAAAAGTTTTAAACCCGCGCGGGTATGGGGGCGGGTGTGGGGGGAGGTATCCCTGCCCCGCCCCCGCCCCCGCCCCCGCATATATATATATATGTATATGTATATACATATACATGTATATGTATATACATATACATGTATATGTATATACATATACATGTATGTACATGTATATACATATACATGTATATGTACATATACATATACATCTATACATATACATATACATGTATATGTATACGTATACATGTATATGTATATATATGTATATGTATATATATATATATATATATAATTTTGTGTTATTAGTATTTAGCTCAAAGTATTATGTTATTTATTTAATTCTTCAATTATTTTTTAAAATTTAAAAATAGTTTAAACGTATAAATTTTATTAAAAATTTATTATTAGTATTGTTGTTGTTATTACTATTAGTATATTACTATATTTTTTTTATTAGTTACTTATTTATCACTTTAGCAGACTACTAGTAGCTTTCTCTCTAATTAATGGGAGTCCACCGTATGATGGTAATATAGTAATTATTTATCAAGTGTCATATTAATGACTAATGTTACATAATGGGTATTCCCCGCACCCGCAAAATCCCCACGGGGGCGGGTATGGGAGGGAATTTCAAAACCCGCGCGGGTGCGGGTGCGGGTATGGGGAGTGGGGAGTGGGGGTGGGATTGCGGGGCGGCGGGCGGGGATATATCCCGCCCCCGCCCCGCCCCATTGCCATCCCTACACGCCTGCCACCACGCATGTGAGCAGGCGTGGTCAGCAGTGTTGATCACCTTCTTCGTCTCCTGGCTTTTGCCTTCCACGTTTGATCTGGTTTAGCTCATTTGTCATGGCTTAGCACCAAAATCACCTGCAATGTTAGCTCAAGCAAGGCTATTTTAAAAAGAAAATTGCTAATAAACAAAGGAAAATAAAAAGTAAACAAGAAATAAAATTCTAATCTAAGATAACGTTGGGACTGCCTCCCAAGTGCGTCATGGTTTAACGTCTCCTGGCCAGACGTTGTGTGCTCTATCCTTCGAAGCACACAGATTTTGGGACCTTACCAAGCGTCCCATGAACTTTAGATTCAAGGTATGCTCGAAGATGGGAAATATCCTTGAATTTGGAAACTAAGGAGAGGAAAATAAAATTCAACGATAAGTAAGCTCGGGGTATTATTTCAAGGTGCTCAAAGATAATATACCCCTCTTCTTCTTTCTCCTTATAGGTTCCTACTCCTGCAACTTTTTCCTTAAAGATTCCCCAATATACACACTCTCCATCGTCTATCGTATCTAGAGCAATTTCTCCCGACACAACTTCTACCGGATTGTTAAGGGTCACAACTCTCTTTCCTTGATCCTGCTTCTCTTCTACGATTTCTAAGAAATTCTCATTTTCCCATACAGGATCATCATACACATAAAACTCGCTCTCACAAGAATAAAAAGATTGGATATCATCCTCACTCCCCAAATCATCATCACAAAATTGCAAGGAATCACACTCCCATGAGCAAAAAGAATTTTTATCACATTCATCAAAATTATCATGAATTGTAAAGGAGTCATCCTCACAAACATTATAAGAATTTTCAATAAGAGTTTGAGGGAAAGTCTTACCTTGTGTGGGTTCTTCGTCTTCCCACACAATTTCAATTTGATCCTCGTCCTCACTCTCAATTTCTTCCCATTGTGGTATGTTCAACTCGAAAGTCGAAACTTCTTGAAGTACCGGGTCATCAAGTTCTTCTTGTTCTTCTACACTCACCTCTTCATCGTCAATTGTCTTGTCCATCATGTCACTCTCCTGTTGGTCGGTTTCCATTGTCGGGTGATCCATTGGTAGCATTCTCTTCATAAGCTCTTCCGACATTGATAACATTTTAGCCTCGATTTCGTCTAGCGGAAGTCCTTCCTCGCGAAGAGTAACAAGATTCTTTTTCATTTCGCTTCTGATTTCATTTCTTAATTTGATAGTATCCTCCTTGGC
Source organism: Ipomoea trifida (assembly GCA_003576665.1). NCBI lineage: Eukaryota > Viridiplantae > Streptophyta > Magnoliopsida > Solanales > Convolvulaceae > Ipomoea > Ipomoea trifida. Next base: position 14,157,525 of record CP025655.1, on the reverse strand, counting down.
CATTTGGATGAACAATTCTAATTTGTCTTTCAAGATTTGGATTTCATCATTGACTGGTGGAAGGTACTCACAATGTTGTCTCTCACAGGGCATTGGTTGAGTGAAATTTTGCACAAAAGGTGGTGTTTTGTAAAGGTATGTTTCATCTTGTTGTGGTGGGGGTGAATAACTAGGATTAGTGTAAGAATGAGAATACCAATTCTTATCAAGGTTATGATTTGATGGAGGGTCATAGTGGAATGGAGGTTTAACGGTTGAAGGGATTATGGCCTTTAATGATGGTTCACTGTTTGGATCTATCTCCTTCATGACTTGAATAAGTTGGTTGTTAATCCTCTCAGCTATAGAACTCAATGATTCCTCTCCATTTTGGTATGTAGGTTTCTCAATTCTTTCATGGTTAAGCATAGATGAGGAAGCATATGAATATGATGGTTGGTTGTGATCAAAGTAAGTGTTCGGGTGTGAATATGGTGGTGGTGTGTACAAATAAGGACTTTGATAATAATATGGGTAAGGTTCATAGGGTTGGGGTGGAATATTTGTTGTATATGGTCTTCCATGGTATGGGTAACCATGGGAATACAGATAAGCACTCATTGGTAAGCTTCAAATGATTTGACAAAGAAAATTTCCTGCACAAAGCTTAACCAACAACAAATATTTCGGAACTAGAAGTAGTTGCAAGTGAGTAGCAAGATATTCAAAGATAATATGCTCACTTCTTCAATCAAATAATCAAAAATAAGAAAATAAAACAAATAAAAAGAAAACAATTCAAGAACTCTTAACAATCTACTTCAAAAATGTCAACAAAATTCAAAACCGTTTGCCATCCCCGGCAACGGCGCCATTATGATGTTGTGGATTTAGTGGTGAGGGTACGTGAAGGTGGAAGGTGTTAAAACGAGGAAGATTCCCCGAGTGTCGTGTCTCTCAAGGATGGCAAATGGGAATCGAATTTATGTTGGCATTTAGGAGGTTGAAAGGTAAGAGTTGCAAGAATCGTAAGGAGAGGTTTTGTTTATGGGTTTGTGAAGGGTTTGAAAGGAAAGATTGGGATAGAAAATACAAAAGGTAAAAGAAGGGGGTGCATGCCTATGCTAAGCCAAAGGATTGATTATCGTAGGTAGCTTGGAAATGGGTTTCGGGATTGATTTAGGGAGTCATGGTATTGGTACCGAGTGGCGTCACACTCAGACTCTCAATCCTCATTCGGTTGAGGCATTTTGTCAAACACTTAGTCTACCACTCCTCTCGGATCTCGTCCTTTCGGACTAAGAGCGGAGATATGGGTGAGTTGGGCTCGTGAGAGGCCGCTATCGCGCACACTCACACTTCCACACGGTTCACTAACTATTCCGGCCGAAATAGAAGTAAAGCTTGAACAACATCATCCATACAAATATCAATCATACTCCCACAATTCACAAGATCATAAGATAAAATCTAAGCATCAATCAAGTGGTTAACAAGGGCACACACACCCAAACTACTCTACTCTAACATAGAAAGCATTAAATCAACAAAAGAAACAAAGCAATAAAGTAAAAGATCAAACTTTATAATAAAGAAGAATGTTACCTAAAAAAAGCTTTGAATCTACATCATCATCTTCATCTACACTAACCTAATCTAACCTAAGGAGGAGTATTTGTCTTCCTCCCCAAAGGGGAAGAAATTGGAAAAGAAAACTAGATCTAAAGTTATTGGGTGCATCCTCCTCCTCCAAAGGTCTGAAATAATGAGCCTTATATAGGGGGAACAAAATAGAGGCAAGATAGACAATTTCCGCGCAGCAGAATTTTAGGGTGACACAGGGCTCTCGACGCGTCGAGCCCTCAAGGATTTTCCGAGAAAATGCTACAGCACACTCTCGACGCGTCGAGCCTTGATGCTTCGACGACTATCGCCACGCGTGGTAGAGGGCGTGAGGAGCTTCTGGAATGATTCCACGTCCACCCACACGCGTGTGAGGCTACATGGGAGGCTCCTGCTTCATGGTTTCTTCATTTTCTACTCAGTTTTGCCCTTAAGTCCTCCCTTTGGCTGTAGAATACCTTAAAAACATCTTCCACACTCTCGTTAGAAGTTTTGGTCACATCTGAGTCTAAACACATGATATTCTTATGAAATGGGTAATAAACTCTACAATTCTAACCCGTATATGACCCTTAAAATAGGCTATTCTTGGTGCTTATCAGTGTGTAAACCTATTTACAAACTTACTATATATGTATGTTCTCACGTGTGTGAGTGGTGGTTGCTTAGTAGTCTTTTGCTAATGGTTTCTTACATGTTTTCCAGGTATGGAGTAAGTCTAAGCGAGAGCGTGTTAGAGCTTTAACGTTATGAGGCCTGCTTAGACTAATTTATGTTTGTTTAGACTTGGTTTTTGGGCCTGTGTGCCTATGTTGGGATTATGTACCTTTGACTAGTATTCCTGTTATGTTTATGAGTTTAGGATTTTATATTATGTTTTCTTAGATAGCTTGTGCGTCTAGGCTGTATTTTACCTAGATGTGTCATGATACCCCTTAAGTTATAAATCGATTTCGCTATGTTGTGTTTGGTAGTTGAGATAGGCAGTTGTTATGTTTAAAGCTTAGCTATCTCAGCTTGTGAAAAGTTGGGGTGTCACAGTCGCTTTCTTCAAGCAACATCCTGCTCATCAAGTGGCGTCGCCTCCGCATCCACGGCATCGCCTTCTTCAAGCAGCGTCCTGCTCTACAATTGGTGTCGCCTCCTGCTCATCAAGTCGCGTCGCCTCCGCATCCACGGCGTTGACTCCTCCAGCGGCGCCAGCTCGTCAAGTGGCGCCGCATCCTCAATGGCGTCGTCTCCTCATCCACAGCGTCGCCATCGTCAAGCAGCGCCTTCTCATCAAGTGGTGTCGCCTCCTCAAGTGCGTCCGCCTCCTCATCCACGGCGTCGCCTTCTTCAAGCAGCGTCCTGCTTGTCAAGTGGCGCCGCATCCTCAATGCTGTCGTCTCCTCATCCACGGCGTCGCTTTCTTCAAGCAGCGTCCTGCTCATCAAGTGGCGTTGCCTCCGCATCCACGGCGTCGCCTTCTTCAAGCAGCGTCCTGAAGCGTCCTGCTTGTCAAGTGGCGCCGCATCCGTAATGGCGTCGTCTCCTCATCCACGGCGTCGCCTTCTTCAAGCAGCGTCCTGCTTGTCAATTGGCGCCGCATCCTCAATGGTGTTGTCTCCTCATCCACAGCGTCGCCTTCTTCAAGCAGCGTCCTGCACATCAAGTGGTGTCGCCTTCGCATGCATGGCGTCGCCTTCTTCAAGTAGTGTCCTGCTTCTCTAGTGGCGTCGCATCCTCAATGGCGTCGCCTCCGCATCCACGGCGTCGCCTTCTTCAAGCAGCGTCCTGCTCAACAATTGGCGTCGTCTCCTCATCCACGGCGTCGCTTTCTTCAAGCAGCGTCCTGCTCAATAATTGGCATCGCCTCCTGCTCATCAAGTCGCGTCGCATCCTCAGTGGCGTCGTCTCCGCATCCACGGCGTTGCCTCCTCCAGCGGCGCCTGCTCGTCAAGTGGCGCCGCATCCTTAATGGCGTCGTCTCTTCATCCACGGCGTCGCCTTCTTCAAGCAGCATCCTGCTCATCAAGTGGCGTCGCCTCCGCATCCATGGCGTCGCCTTCTTCAATTAGTGTCCTGGTTGTCAAGTGGCGCTGCATCCTCAATGGCTTCGTCTCCTCATCTACGGCGTCGCCTTCTTCAAGTAGCGTCCTGCTCATCAAGTGGCGTCGCCTCCGCATCCACGGCGTCGCCTTCTTCAAGCAGCGTCCTGAAGCGTCCTGCTTGTCAAGTGGCGCCGCATCCGTAATGGCGTCGTCTCCTCATCCACGGCGTCGCCTTCTTCAAGCAGCGTCCTGCACATCAAGTGGCGTCGCCTTCGCATGCATGGCGTCGCCTTCTTCAAGTAGTGTCCTGCTTCTCTAGTGGCGTCGCATCCTCAATGGCGTCGTCTCCTCATCCACGGCGTCGCTTTCTTCAAGCAGCGTCCTGCTCATCAAGTGGCGTCGCCTCCGCATCCACGGCGTCGCCTTCTTCAACCAGCGTCCTACTCAACAATTGGCGTCGTCTCCTCATTCATGGCGTCACCTTCTTCAAGTAGCGTCCTGCTCAACAATTGGTGTCTCCTCCTGCTCATCAAGTCGCGTCGCATTCTCAATGGCGTCATCTCCGCATCCACGGCGTTGCCTCTTCCAGCGGCGCCGCATCCTCAATGGCGTCGTCTCCTCATCCACGGCGTCGCCATCTTCAAGTGGCGTCGCCTTCTTCAAGTAGTGTCATGCTTGTCAAGTGGCGCCGCATCCTCAATGGCGTCGTCTCCTCATCCACAGCGTCGCCTTCTTCAAGCAGCGTCCTGCTTGTCAAGTGGCGCCACATCTGCAATGGCGTCGTCTCCTCATCCACGGCGTCGCCTTCTTCAAGCAGCGTCCTGCTCATCAAGTGGCGTCGTCCCCGCATCTACGGCGTCGCCTTCTCCTCACGTGCGTCCGCCTCCTCAAATATGAATATTAATTAATTGGTTAAAAAATTAATAAAGCCTAATTGGAAACAAAATTTATATGAAAATTAACTAATATCTAATGAATTGGGAAAAGAATTTTGTTGGAATTTTCTATTTTTCCTTTTTAAGTACATATTGACTTTAAATTGTGGTACCACTTCATTATATATTCATATTAGTATATATTGACTAATATATTACATAATTTTATATGGAAAATTTCAACGAAATTCTAATATATTAGTTACTTCCCATATAAAATTTTAGTCAATATATACTATTAATTTTGTAATCCAAATGAGATTCTAATATATTACTTACCGTTCATACAACTTGTTGTAATAGTCATTTGTGATACCAATTTATTAGATATTAGTTAATTTGTGTTCAAATCTTTTCTTTTTTCCGTCATAAATAATTAATCTATAATTGTAATAATAAAATTATCATTTCTTTTTTCTGTCATAAATAATTAATCTATAATTGTAATAATAAAATTATCAATTAAATTTTCAGTTAAATATGAATATATTCATTTCCTTTTTCATTCATATAAAGAATTCATATTGATTTCCATTCATAGAAAAAATCTTAAACTATTTAATGCCCAAAGACATAAATGAATCATAGAAAAAAAAAAATCTTTTTTTTAGATAAGAGAAGAGGGAGGTGATCCCAAAGAAGAAGAAACTAAAGAAAAACTATCTCCGAACAGCAGAGATCTTCCGGAGAGTGCCAGCCCCTATCATATCGTCATGTAAAAATTTTCGTAGGTCATGGAAAAAAAAATCTTTAATGCTCAAAGACATAAATGTATAATTTAACAGGAAAATATTTTATTAATTATTTCAATCCGGTTTCTCAACCTTAACAGCTCTTAAGAGATCCATCATCCTTTCCATCACATTGATTGTTAGGCTCCAAATTTCCAATAGGACTTCCAGGCACCTCTTCTCTCTATAATCTCATAAGTACGCACCACTCTAACCTTAATTTCATTCCTTTGTTTCTAGGAAAAATTTCACGTCCAACAATATCAATTGAAGTTGAAGCCATGCGTACTTGGTGTAAATATGAGTCTACAAATGTAGAATTTCGTTGGAAGTTTACAGCTATACGTTTAGCATAATGAAGTGTTTAAATAGGAAAAAGAATACATCTTTAAGCAAAATTAGTTTTCGAATAAATAGGAAAAAAAATTCATCTTTACGCAAATAAATTAAGGAAATCCATCTTTATGCAAATAAATTAGAAATGGAATCTTCAAAATTACTATTATGCAAAATCAGTATTGTGGGTGTATAGAATTCAAAATACTATTATTGGTGTAAAATCAGTATTCAAATTATTATTAAATTATTATTTTCTTATAAAATTACGCAGAATTTTCAAGAAATTTTCTCATTTATTATGCAAAATTTGTTTCCATTATTTTTACAATTATAATGGTTTAATTATTTTCATAATTTGGTAATCATTTTTCATTTTGAGTATATATGACTTTAATTTGTTGTAACAATTCATTAGATATTAGTTAATTTCTATATAAAATTTTGTTACCAATTAAGCTTTATTAATTTTTTTATCAATTAATTAATATGCATATTAGTTTGGACAGGAAAATTGAAGAGGATTTTACTTGTATTAATAGTATAGATTTGTATTTATATTTATTAATTATTTATCAAATACTAAATAAAAGTACGGATTAATAATTTAAATCATGAAAATGTGCACAACTTAAATTTCTGTTAAATTTTTATGTGTTTCTAGTATTTTCTTAATACAAAATATATTATTCTTTTACTCCGTATTTGTTTACAAACTTCTTTTTGGCAGTTGTATAATGGACCACGGTCCACAATGCATTGTGGACCGTAGTCCCTGATACTACAGTTCATCTTAAAAGATACTGCCTTACATTTGTTTTTATATTATCGAATGAAACTGTAGTTATATCGAAATGTAACTGTAGTTGTGTTGAAATGTAACTGCAGTGTATGTATATGAACTGATACTGAATAACAGTTTCACATTTATTGTGTTTTATATTATCGAATGGAACTGTAGTTATATCGAAATGTAACTGTAGTTGTGTTGAAATGGATACTGAATAATAGTTTCACATTTGTGTTTTTATATTATCGAATGAAACTGTAGTTATATCGAAATGTAACTGCAGTTGTGTTGAAATGTAACTACAGTTGTGTTGAAATGTAACTGCAGTGTATATGAACTGAAAGTGAATGACGCGAAACGGATGTCGTTTCATCTGTCTGTTTTCATTATTCAAAACGACGTCGTTTTGATGCGCGGTCCACAATGGATCGTAGACCGCGGTCCACGATATAATTTGCGTCTTTTGGGACGGTATGTTTGTACTATCTGAACTTGCAATATAAGGCTAAATCTCTAACATTTTTTTAAAAATAATTAACAGGTAGAAAGTATTATTGCTTAAGAATAATATAAAAATTTTAAAAGTATGATTTTTAATTTTCTACTTATTTTTTGGTTTCCTGGCTCCACTATATTACATCTTAGACTCCATGAACTCACCTTTAGACCATAACTTATTAAGAGGTAAATCCAATTAATCTAGTTTTGAGAGTCAACATCAAACTTATACAAACCTCTAATATTCATGATAATCATTATTCCATGGACCATGGTTCACACATTTGTGTGAATCATAAATAAAAAGTATATTTTTAATATATTAAAAGTACATTATTTATATACATAAAATATATTATTTGAAAGTACGTAATTTTTTTTATATATATTATTAAATAATGTGCATACAATATACAAATAATGTATTTTTAATATATTAAAAATGTACATTGCATTTACGTTTCACACAATAATTTACATATTCGTGACAGAAATCGAATACTCGCGTTGTAGAAGTAGATTTTAATTGAGACTTCTTACACTTATGTTTGTATCTTAAAAATAAGTGAAGAGATGTTGTAATAAAATTTAGAAGATTATTTACGTGTTAGCTAATTGAGAATAATTTTCAGAATTCAGATGTTCATAGGACTAAGAAAATAGATAACGACCCAAAAAGAAAAAAAAAAAAACACCTAGAGCTTTGAAGAGTGAAGACAAAATTAAGTTACACGATGATATGCTTTTACCGTTTTAAAAAAAAAAGAAAGTAAAAAAAGGTCAGGAAGGTAACCCCATCTAATTTATTACTTTCACAATTAAAAAATAGTACTCAAAAAAAAAAAAAAAAAACACGGAGTGAGTAATAAAGAAATATAAATAAGTTGGTTGGCTGGTTCGTTCATTTAGTTTCTTTGCATAGCAAGAACGTTGAGAGCTTTCTCAAGTTTGGGTTAGGTGGGAAAGCATGGCCACATCTGGGGAGAAGAATGAAGTTGCTTCCTTGGAGCTCCCTGCTCCTCCTGGCTGGAAAAAAACGGTAGCCTTCTTTCGTTCTTTTTGGTTTTTTTTTTTTTTCCTTTCGTATGAGCTGGATTTTTGGGGGTTAATTTTACTGAATTTTGAATTAAGATGAGTCTTCTCTTCTCTGAGCTTGAATTTCTTGTGTAGGATAAAATGGGATTTGGGTATTGTTTAATTTGGAGTAATTGATAATTCCTAGCTTGAATTCTTGCTTTTCTTTAAGTTCCTATTATTTGGAATTTTGCAAGCTTGTTTTTTTTTTTTTTTTAGTTTTGATTCTGTGCTGTTGGTATGAATTGAGCTTTGGCCATGCTTAATTGTGTGTAACTGTGTGATTTTGGAGCTGAAATTTTGGGTCTGTTTAGGGGGTTCAAATTTTAGCAAATAGGGTTTGTGAAGGGGATGGGCAGAGTTATCTAGTTGTTTTAAATGGAGATTGGGGCTTTAATTGTTCTCTGCAAGGGTTGGATGTTAGCTGGTAGATATTAAATTTAGAAAGTTAGTACTTCACAAAATGGGTGTTTAATTTCACTACAGGGCTCCCTAATAGAAGTTTACATTTCTCCCTGCAGTTTTCAAATTTCTGTCATTTTTTACTTTACCAATCTTCTTCTTCTTCTTCTTCTTCTTCTTCTTCTTCTTCTGTTTTTTTTTAAACTCCATAATGTTTTTTTTTTGTTCTTATTCTTTGCTTTTTATTTTTTATTTTTTTTAGATTTGATTTATTATTATTATTATTATTATTATTATTATTATTATTATTATTTATTGGGGTCTGTTCTATTATTTTCTTTTTTATATGTAAGCACTTGCAATTATAAGTGAATTGGGATTTGCCTTTGCTTAGGTGTGGGCAATTGCACTTTTCTGCTGTTAATTTACAGGAAAGAGCGGTAGTTTGAAAGCCAGGCCATATTCTTATGTGTTATTTTACTTATTTACACTTCGGTTAGTTGGTGATTTGTTTTTGTTTTTCAAAACCATTTTGTTTTCATACATTGGGGGGGTTTAATTTTTTTTTATAACTGTGGAGCTTAAATCCTTAAAGAATTGTTTTTCCACAATTATAACCTAAGTATTGGCTGGGCCTCTATTTGAAGATTTTCTACTATGTTTTGCCTGATTGTGAGTTTATCATGTTGCTTGCTTGTTGATTTTTCTACGGCCCTATCCTTTTGCCAGTTCAATTATTTGTTGCAGTTAGGTCAGGGAACTACTTTCCAATGTCTTTAGTCATGACTTAGTGCATATGATTGGCATTTTGCAGACCTGCCTTTTCTGGAATTTGACTGATCTGTATTTTGAGTATTTTTGGTTTTGGCTGCTTGCTCAGTAACTGTAGCTGCAGTATTGATTTCAGTCTGAGTTTTCTGCCTTAGGTTGTGATATCTTAGAAGCTGCCTACTTTGGTACAGTTCAAAGAACCAACTACTGTCTTTTGGCCTATCTAACCTGGGAAAAATAGGCCCAGAAAGAGTTACAAGAAATTTGGTTGATCTTTTCATGATTTGTTGCATGTAATGGAAAAAGAGACATTCTTGGACATGTCAAGTCTGATAAAAGTTTCAAACTTTGTAGCCAGATATGTTGAAGTCTAATGCCTACTGTGTATAATCAATTGCTTATTTCAGTGGATGGTAAGGAGTGAATAATGGTGTTGAAAAATTGTGAATATATATATGACAAAATTATACTATGACCTTGTGGTGTGCCATTTAAGAGGCAAAGTGCTATGGTTATTTCTGGAACTATAGATGATTTGTAGTGCAAGTGACCAGAGAACTAAGAAAAGTGGACTGAATATTTAGGCTACTAAGGTCACTTTTTCTTCAGAGAAGTGAGGACAAAGAGGAGTCGAGGAGAGCACAACAATCACAAAGGTCATGTTAGATTTGAAAGATTGAGCATTTCCTTTGACCTAGAACCAATAAAGCTTGCTCCAAATCCCAATCGATGCTAAAATAAGATATCCTTCTCTGTCTGCTACACATCCTTAAGTCCTTAACTAGGATAACTATCATTGCCCTGAAGATGAGTGCCCATTTGTGCAAGTATAGCTTATAAGAGTTTATGTGCTAAGAAACAATGAGGTTTAAGCCCCAATGGGTGACAAAGAGCCACCACCAGCCTGTAAAGTAAAGCTCTTTGTGTTGAGCTACAGTCAAGATATAAGATGGATTGATAACTTGGTTACTAGGTTGATGATAACTTAACACAAAGATTACAATAACCCTAAGGGGTCTCTTGATTTTCCAATAGGAGTTAATTATGCAACTAAGACTCTTCAATTAAGCCCATGACTTTTGATTTTCTAGCATTTGATTAGTTACAAAGTCTGCACTACCTCCTTAATTTTTTGACAGTGAGGTGTGATAGAAATGGTTGCCTTAGGTCAGAAAACATATTGATATCTCTGTTTGGTGTCTTTGCAACCCTATCTTACTCTGTGTGAGGAAATGTGAGAGAGTGAGTGCAAAGTAGTGAAAAGGGTGTTTATAAAAACTGGATTGAGGTGTTGTAATGCTTCTTTATTATGCTATTATATAGGGGTGATGAATTTAAGTTAAAAAGAGTGTTGTGATTGGAACTATGGGGATGAGATAAATGACCCCACTGGGCTGTCTTATTGGCTGTTTGAAGGCAATATAGTTGACCAAACTATGGTGCCAGAGATGGAAGCCACTCCATATCAGAGCCAAGTTTTGATCCTGAGACCTGTGGGTTATGGGCCCACCAGGCTTCCGCTGCACCACTCTGATTCTTTGCTTAAATGAGATGTGATAGAAATTGCTGCCATAGGTAAAAAATATAATGATATCTTTGCAACCCTATCTTACTGTGTGTGAGGAAATGTGAGAGAGTGACTGCAAAGTAGTGGAAAGGGAAGAGTGTTGTGATTGGAACTATGGAGAAGAGATAAATAACCCCACTGGGCTGTCGCCAGATGTTTGCTTGTGTATGTCAAAAAGCATAATAAAACAAGCACTCCATATCAGAGCCAGGTTTCGATCCTGGGACCTGTGGGTTATGGGCCCACCATGCTTCCACTGCGCCACTCTAATTGTTTGTTTAAATTAGTTGGTATTTTTTTTTGTTACCTTTGCTTGGATATATAATGTTCTTTTCTTTTTTTTCCTTATTTTACCTTTCTTTTCTTCTTTTCCCTTTCTGAGTGACAAGGAATCATGCCAATTATCAAGATCCATGGACTAAACAATATAAAGTTGAGCCTCAAAAACTTTGTGCATCATCCCAAGGACATTTTTACCAAAACACACAAGAAAGAGGAAGTGCCCTCTCAGTTATGTGCATATAGAAATTTTGTTCATCTAAAAGCTTTTAAATGTGTGTTAAATATTTTTCCAACAATCACATTCATTTCAAAAGATCTATAGGATCATTTATTATCCTAACACGTCTATAACAGTATTGTTTGCCTTTTACTTTTACCATTCTTTGTCATCCATGTGTTTTTCTTAGGACAACCGTTGATGTCATTGACAAATGCTATGGACTAAAAACATATAAATTTTATTATCTTCTCCAAGCAGCCAAATCCACAAGATAAGAGAAAATGTTCTCTTAGGCTTGTACAGGGGCTATTTTTCTACTCAAAAATGTTTCATCTGTATGAAGTACTTTTCTTGACTAACATGTTTACTATGAAAAGCACTACTTGATCATCTTTTCAGAATCCCTGTAAAACTCTAAAACCTATACAAATCGATTTTGATTCTTTATTTATGCCAAGTTGAAAACTAAGCTTTTGATGCCATAGTGCCAACATATTGTTTTAAGGTGAACTTTTTGTTCTATTTTATTTCTTTTGGTGCAATTGAGGGGGCGAAGGCCGACAGTCCATTTGCACAAGTGTTTCCGTCCTCTTCAAGTCTGTCCTCTTCAAGTCTTCAACAATGACTTTAATCTCATCTGGTGGATAATCAAGCATGGTGAGTGGAGTTCTCACCTGCTGTCCAAAATTGGTCAGTGCATCTGCTGTTTTGTTGACATCCCGATAGATACGGACAGCCTTCCACTCCTAAGGTCTGTCAATGATATATTAATAGTATGCAAATTTTGTCAAACTAGTGCCTCTATTATTGTTAGGATGCCTATGCCTTTACTAGCTTCAGTGTCATTAAATTTTGTCATCAAACTAGTGCCTCTATGGATTACTGATATGAATTGATTCTAAACTCTTGCTTTTTGGCAAGAAATTGCTTCTTTTCGTAGGTTCATGTGTAGTAGCACAAGAAAGAGAACTAGATGGGCATTACTTGCCATATTGTTTTGATAATTGGCAATGCATGCCAAATTATACTTTCCAATTTAGTGTTGTCCCAGCTGGAGAGGTCTTAATAATTAATATGTTGATGCATTATATTTGTGATGGGTTTTTATATCAGCATGTGAACCCATAAGCAAAAACAGTGGGGTCTCCATGATGGAAGTGTCTCACCTTTTATTCATGTCCCTAGTTTCAGAATTGGAAAAAAGCATTCAAGACCTTTGCAATGAAGTTCATCGGTCTGCTAACTACTTTTAGGTATTGGGCCTTGAAGACAAGCTAATGCACTTTTTAGCCAGAGATCTCACATACATATCATAATATTTCAACAATTTACTGTGCATTCCACATTTCCATGTCATTGATTATAACTTTTATCTGCAACAGTATATAGCCCTTACTTCTCCTCCAGTTTTTTTTCCTTATTAGTTAGTGGCCACAACTTTCAAGCCAAATTTAGGTTAAGTCTGGATGTAAAGCATGTCTTACTTTTTATCAACAATTTGGTAAATTTTTATTAGGCTTTCTAAATTATGATGCTAAACTAAAGATTCTACAAAAGTCAGATACATGTTTCTGATATGAGCACATTGATCATGGATAGTTTATTGGTTTCGAGTTTAAACTGTGTATTTGTTTAATACAATTTCGAAGTTGAGTTTAAACTGTTTATTTGTACAGTTGGACGACCGTTTGATTGATTTTTCCTAGTTATTGATGTATCTGGAAATTTGCTTAATGCTACATTTACTGCCTGCATAAGAAAATACTGTTTGTCCTGCTAATTCGATTTTTCTTCTATATATATGATGTATCGTTTTCGCTTTAGCTTCTCTTTTGCCCAATCCGAGATTGATCTTTCCGTCTCTTTGCAGTTTATCCCCAAAGCAGGAGGGAGTGCAAAGAAAAATGAGATCATATTTACTTCTCCAACTGGGGAAGAGTTCACTAGCAAAAAGCAGTTGGAGCAGTATCTGAAATCCAACGCTGGTGGCCCTCCGATATCCGAGTTTGACTGGGGAACTGGTGAAACCCCTAGGAGATCAGCAAGGATCAGTGAGAAGGCGAAGACTGCTCCACCCCCTCCTGAAAGCGAGCCTCCTAAAAAACGAGGCAGAAAATCGTCAACTCCAAAGAAAGATGCCCAAGAGAAAGAAGGAAAACCCGAGGATTCTGCAGCTGTGGATCCTGACAATGATGCCAAGGAGAAGGAAGATGAGACTGAGGAATCCAAGAACGATGGCACGAAGGAGAATGAAGATGAAACCCGAATTGCTGATGATGGAAAAGCAGAAGAAGATGCTCCTTCTGAACAGGAACAGCAGACCAATGCCGGGGAAGATGTCAAAATGGTAGAGAATGCTGAAGATGAGGAGAAGAATGCTGGAGCTGATGGTTCCGATGTAATGCAGAAGGATGATGAAGGTAAGCAGGCAACAGCAGAGAAGCAGGACGATGCGGGAGGGGAGAAGGACGACAAAGAGGGTAGCACTGATGATGCAAAGCCAAATGAAGCAGGAGCCGAGAAACATGAACAGAAGGATTGTACGATAGAAGAGCAGAAAGATTCAGTTAACAACGAGGTGAACAAAGTAGAGGGGGAAGTGGAAGTGACAGTGAATGGCGGGAAAGCTGAGGAGCCAAGCTCTTGAGTCGCGAGAAGAGATGGAGTTAATAATTGAGTTGCTTCTCGATCTAATCCGGTTTTAACACCTCGATCAGTCTTGTGGCTTATTTTGACAATTGTTAATGATAGATACTCTGACTGTTGATGGGACATCCATATGTTGTAAAATTGTAGAGTAGGTCTCCTGTGTTACGTTGCTGTGAAAGGATTTGTAGCATGCAGAGTCCACAGAGAGTCTTTACTATAACACCTCTTAGCCCAGACTTATGTTGCTCTAAGGACAGCTTTAGGTTGCAAATAACTTTTGTTGCATGTTCATGTTCATGTTGTTGTTAACACAACTCATTCTGCTGTAATACTGTAATAAGCAATGTCGAGTCCTTCATGCTTCCTATATCATATGTCGCTCTCTCCTACCTTTTTTCATTATTCATGGCTACACCACCAACCTTGAAACTTACACTGCAAATATGTTTACATTTTTCACCGACTTCATTGAGTTCATTCATTGTGAAGCTTGTGAGATAATGTTTTTTTTTCAGTGAATCAAACAGTAAATGTAGTGGAACAAATTCATGGGTAATTTGCCAGTTTGACTAACTCAGTTGGTTTGATTGATTAACTTAAAATTTTGTTTCAGCTACAATCAGAGATGAAGACCCCTTGTGTACTAAGAGGGTAACTCTGCGACTTGAGATTAATAGGGACTGACAGAATAACTCGGCGGTTTAGGATTAGTGTAGTTTAATCAAGGATATCTAATGTATCACAAATAATAATTTTTGCCTCTTTTGCAATGGACATCTAGTGCTCTCTTGACCTTGTGAATATATGTGACTATAAATGTTATGGTACAACCCAAATAACAATTAGAAGCATTTTGTTCAAACATAGGAATCGAAATGATAATTGGAAATTTGGAATCAAATATTTGATAATGGTAACGAGTTTATGTAAGAGTAGTCTTTTGTTTGATAGTAAATATGAATTGGAATCAGAATACATGCAATACATAACAATTAAATATGTAAAACTGGATAAATTTTAGAAACTCAACGAAGAAGTTAAATTTTAAATCTAAAAAGAATGTTAAACCCTAAGCAGGAAAAACTACTGAAAAAGTAAACCCCTAAATCAAATAAAACAAAAATTTCAGTCATAAAATTTAAATTCCAAACCCTAAGTGCAATGCACATTCGCATCTTTGCAAGTGCAATCTTTTAATACTAAATGTGCAAACTTGGAAAATTTTGAGAAGTGCAAATTTTTTTTTTTGAATGAAGAAGTGCAAATTTTAGTGTTCAAATTTTAGTCTTCAAATTTGCATAGTAAAGTTGGTGATAATTACGAAAATGTCATCGCATATTTAAAAAAAAATGATCTGATCCATCCAACTTTTTGTGATATAAGACTAAGATTGGTTCTTAGTTTTCTCCTAAGAACTTATTCTCATACGATCCAATACATACATACATACATATATAGGATAATAATCATATGAGAACCACCATTCCCATGAATTCATGAGAACCAATCTGGTGCATTAAAAAAATTAGATATATGAATGAGATTAGTTGGACGGTTCAAAATTCTTGTGTGCATATGAGGCATGTGTTGTGTGCATATCATATGTTGCACATAACATATGCTTAATATGCACACACGAAAGTTAAATCACCCAATTGCACACAAGTGCACAACGCATGCTCCATATGCATATGCGAATTTTGGACCCCCAATTGATCTCATTCATAAATATGTTTTTTTTAATACACTAAATTGGTTCTCATGGACTCATGGGAGAGTGGTTCTCATATATATATATATATATATATATATATATATATATATATATATATATATATATATATATGATGGGGATATTGGGTACGGGTTGTGATTTATTTGGCTCACGTTATTGGCCCGGGGTGAGGGTGGTGTGAGTACCAGAGGAAGTCGTCGGCGGGGTCGCGCGACAAGCTCGCCGGCCGCCGAGGCGTGGCCAGCGCACCTGCTGCGCGGCCAAGCTGTGGCCTGGCGCCCCCTCGCGTCGCGGAGTGCGATGGGGTGAGGGGGTGGTGCGGTGTGTTACTACACGGTGCATGTGTGTTACCGTAGGGTGCGGTGGTGCGGTGTGTTACTGTAGGGTGCGTGTGTGTTACTGCAAGGTGCGGTGGTGCGGTGTGTTACTGCATAGTGCGTGTGTATTACTGTAAGGTGTGTGGTGCGGTGTGTGTGGTGTTACTACAGTATGTGTGATGGCGGTGTAGGGGGTGGAGGTGTGGACCACGTGGCGAAAGGTGAAGGGTCAAGGCTGTGGAACGTACATGTGGACGGCATGGATGGGGGAGGGACTACTATAAATACGGCTCCTGGTTTCTCATCAGGACACATCTGAACACTACAAGCACTACGATCTAGTGGTCCTTGGTTCTTACTTTCGACCCATTTGTCTAGGTTCGATTCTTGCCTCCGACATAATTTGTCATTGTTTGGGCCTCAGTCTTGGATCATCTCCTGTTGGGCTTAGCCCCCGTTTTGTATCACTGTACCCGGTCCCAATAAAACCATCATTGGCACCGTCTGTGGGTATGCTACGAAAAGTACGCGTTCCTAGTTTCTACCCGTTTTACCATCCCCCTTTGCGCAATCAAACCCGAGGTATGCCGAAATGGCTGAGTCCCAAGCGAACTTTCCCCAGGCCCGCAGTAACACCTTTGCTAGCAAGGAGAAAGACACCGAGGGAGCCTCAGTACAAGGTGCTGGAAGCCGCAACTAGTGCCGGAATGAGATAACTCGTCATGAGTAGAAGTCGAACCTTTAGCCTCCATCAAGGAGCACCAGTGCCAGAAGTTTGTGTGAAAAAACATCTTCACCAGTGCCCAACCGTCCAGGTTTGGAACGCTCACCATCTGAAAATATTTTTTCCAATAAATAGGATATGATAAAGGAGAAAAAGCTCCGAGGAGGTAATTTTACTCGTAATCGGTCTGCATTAGTGTATGGTCTTTAGTTAGTTTCAATAAATTATTTATGTCGATGAAATATGTGCTCCTATGTGTTATGCATGTTTAGGCATGTGGGTTTGCATTGCTCTGGAGGCAACCCACATGCGCGTACTGGACCTGCAAAGGTAGGGTAGGCGGTCCATGCGCTGGTTACTTATGCATGTGGGCTTGTGTTGCTTGGAGGCAACCCACATGCGCGTACTAGACCTACAAGGCAGGGTAGGCGATCCATGCATTGGTTACTTAGGCGAGCGGGGCGTGTGGGTTTGCGTTGCTTGGAGGCAACCCACCTGCGCGTACTGGACCTGCAAGGCAAGGTAGGCGGTCCATACTCTGGTTACTTAGGCGAGCGGGGCGTGTGGGTTTGCGTTGCTTGGAGGCAACCCACATGCGCACACTGGAGACCATAAGGCATGTGGTGTGCAACAGGGGCACGTGGTAATGGCGTGAGCGTGACAATGGCAGTGATGAAATTTGGCAGCGGCATACGATGGTAGTGGGGTGTGTTGTGCGGTGGAGTCACGAAGTGGGTGGTAGTGTATTCTTCGGGGAGGGTAGTGTGATGTGGTGGGGTGAGAAAAGATTGTTTAAATAAAGTGAGAAGCTCCTAAATTTAGGGCATTATTAATCCTAAATTTTAGGGGATTGGGAAGACTAGTTCTATTTCCTTTAGGACTCTGGATAAGGGATTAGTATTATTCTACTTCTTTTAGGAATCATGATGCCTAAAAGAAGTGGGGGACTTGTGATGGGGATATTGGGTACGGGCTTTGATTTATTGGGATCACGTTATTGGGCCAGGGTGAGGGTGGTGTGAGTACTGGAGGAAGCCGCCGTTGGCCGGTCGCCGGCGGGGTCGCGCGACAAGCTCGCCGACCGCCGAGGTGTGGCCAGCGCACCTGCTGCGCGGCCACACACGCTGCGGCCTGGTGCCCCCTCGCGTCGCGGAGTGCGACGGGGTGAGGGGGTGGTGCGATGTGTTACTGCACGGTGCGTGTGTATTACCGCAGGGTGCGGTGGTGCGGTGTGTTACTGTAGGGTCGCGTGTGTGTTACCGCAGGGTGCGGTGGTGCGGTGTGTTACTGCAAGGTGCGTATGTGACAAACTTAATTTCTAGGCATTTTTAGAGTAATTTTAGTAAGTGTTTTGCATAAATAAATTAAGTTTAGTGTTGATCTTATTATAAATATTATATTTATTTATAAGTTACTAGTTTAGATTGGTTTTAATAAGTATTAGGCTAATGTTGCATTTTTATTAATATAAATAAAGATTTAATTTTAACTTTAGGATTAAAGTTATTTGCTAGCTTTATACATTTAGTTTTTAATTAAGTGTTTTAATAATTAGGTTTAATTAAGTTGGGTCATTAGGTTATAATAATTGCCTTTACTTTAAACTTTAGTTTATTTTAATTGATTTTGTTTGGATGGACTTGCGCAGCACAACAAACAAAAGAGAAAAAAAAAGGAAAATTAATTTGTTTTTCCCTTGGTTCATTATATTGGAACGGAAAAAGAAAAGCGGAAAAAAAGAAGAGGGGTTTTAATTGGTTATTTTGCGTACGACAGAACACGGACGGAGACAGAGGACACGGACTAGTAATAAAAAAAAAAAAAAAAGAAACCTTGGGAGCAGCTACGATCGTCGGGCGGGAATTCCAGCGAGGACGAGGAGGAATCCGAGACTCCATCGCAGGAGTTCTCCGGGCATAGATCGCCACTCTCATCTCTTTAGGCTTGAATCACTTTCTCCCGTCTCTGTTTTATTCTTGTTCCTTGTTAGATTAAATTTTCAGATTAATATGTTCTTTTGATATGCTAAATTTCTTGAGTAGCTTATGCAATTAATTATGATTATTGGCTAGAACTTTGAATTAGGGATTTGGACTAGCCTTAGATTAGATTAATTGAGTATTCTTCATGTGCTGATTCTTCTAATTTCGATTGAATAATTGAATTTTGATTATATTTATCTTATGTATTTTAGTTGTGAACTGTGTGATTGGCATTTGCATATTTCTATTATTAAGGTTTATAAGAAGAACTGACAGGTGAATTATGAACCTAGACCTCGTAAGATAAACACAATTGACCGAAACTAGACATAGGTTTAGGTATTTGTGGTGAGTTTTGGTTGTTGCTTAATGGGTTCAATTAATGTTGGTGAAATATCGACGGATGATCATAGTTAATTGAATACAACCTAGTAGTTCGACGGAGTATTAGGATATAAATGGAGCAATCGTTGCTATAATCAAACGAATCAGTGCTTAGTATGATTAGTTAATTATCTAATAGGTGAACCCAAATCCCTAGTCTTTTATCAATTGGAAATTTCCTTTGCTTTAAATTCACAAATATTTATTTTAATACATGAATTTCTTTTATATGCGTTTTTCCTATCTACAAGATTAGTTATTAAGAATAGCAGTTAAGTGTGGTTGCACCTGATTGGACTTTACCTTTTGAACTTATGTGTGATGCGAGTGATTTTGCTTTAGGTGCTGTTTTAGGACAAAGAAGAAATAAAAAGTTGCATGTGATTTGTTATGCAAGTAAAGTATTAAATGATGCTGAAAATAATTATGCAACTACTGGAAAAGTATTTTTAGCCATTGTTTTTGCTATTGACAAATTTCGCTCTTATCTTGTTGGATCAAAGATAATTGTCTACACAGATCATTCAACCATTAAGTATTTGTTTCTTAAAAAAGATGCTAAACCTAGATTAATCCGTTGGGTTTTGTTATTGCAAGAATTTGACTTAGAAATTAGAGATAAGAAAGGAACTGAAAACTTGGTGGCTGACCACTTGTCAAGGTTAGAGCATATGAAAAAATCTGATGTTCAGGTGTCCATAAATGATGAGTTCCCTGATGAGAGACTATGGTCCATTAAAGATAATGTTGTACCTTGGTTTGCTGATTTTTTTAACTTCTTGGTTGCTAACATTGTTCCACATGATTTTAATACTTACCAGAGAAAGAAGTTCTTTTCAGAAATCAAGCACTATTTTTTGGGAGGAACCGCTGCTCTTTAGGAGATGTGCTGATGGGATTGTTAGGCGATGCGTACCTGAAGAGGAGATGGTCCAAATACTTCATCATTGTCACTCTTCTCCATATGGTGGACATCACGGAGGTAACAAAACTGCTGCCAAAGTCTTACAAAGTGGTTTTTATTGGCTAACTTTGTTCAAGGATGCACAGAGCTACGTCATGGCATGCGATAGATGCCAACACACAGGTACAATTGGGAGGAGACATGAAATGCCTCAACATGGAATCTTTGAGGTAGAACTTTTTGATGTTTGGGGTTTAGATTTTATGGGACCTTTTCCACCTTCTCATGGTAAGTCTTATATATTGGTAGCTGTTGATTACGTCTCAAAATGGGTAGAGGCAATTGCATTGCCTAATAACACCGCTAGTAGTGTAGTTAAATTCGTTAAATATCTTTTTTCACACTATGGTGTTCCTAGAGTTTTTATATGTGACAATGGAGTGCATTTTAAGAACTCTCAATTTAAAGCTTTGTTGTTTAAATACGATTGTCATCTCAAGCACGGGACCACATACCATCCTCAATCAAGTGGTCAAGTAGAGGTTTCTAACCGTGAACTTAAAAGAATCTTGGAAAAAAACAGTAACTTCATCTAAGAGGGATTGGTCTGTGAAATTACTTGATGCATTATAGGCATATAGAACAGCTTATAAGACACCCTTAGGGATGTCACCTTATAGGCTAGTTTATGGTAAATCATGTCATCTTCTTGTTGAATTAGAACATCGTTCTTATTGGGCAGTTAAAACTTTGAATTTTGATTATGAAAGCTGCAGGTAAGAGACGATTACTACAGCTGAATGAGTTAGATGAGATACGTCGTGAATCCTATGAGAATGCACGCATTTATAAGGAACGGACCAAGGCTTGGCATGATAAAAGAATCTTGAGAAGAGAGTTTCAAGTTGGGCAAAAAGTTTTATTATTTAACTCACGGTTTAAACTTTTTCCATGGAAATTGAAGTCTAGATGGTCAGGTCCTTTTGTGATTACTAAAGTTTGTCCCTATGGGGCCATAGAGATTGAAGGAGATGAGAAGAGACCGTTCATAATCAATGGACAACGACTCAAGCATTACAAAGAAGGGGAAACTGTGGCTTGTCTTGACACGATCACTCTCAACTCCATTTGACAACTAACAGGGGAGTTTCCTATTTACTGCATTTTCTCATACCTGTTTTCTAATTAACATTGAGGACAATGTTGAGTTTGAGTGTGGGGAAGGGAAAGTTTAGGAGATGTTTTCTGTTCTGCAGCAAAATATTCAAAAAAAAAATTCTTGCATTTTTCTGCATTTTATGCAATTTTCTCTATTTTCTGCAATTTTCTGCGATAAGTTTCTGCACTTTTTTGCATTTTTTTGCAACATTTTCAGCACTTTTCTGCAATTTCAGCATATTTTTAGCAGCATTTCATTCATTTTTCTGCAATTTTTCAGCAAAATAAAGTTAGAAATGCCATCTAATGACTATATATGTTGATTGGGAGATAAGTTCTAGTGTCTTGGGGATGCATAATATCAATGAATGTGTTTGGCTATATGCATGCTTGCATAGAGTTGGTAGTCAAATTCTGTCACACCGTGAGCTTTTGAGCCTAGAGGTTGCCCACTGCAACTTATTTTCATTTTTGAGTGTTTATTTGCCCTCTTTAATTGTGTTACTTCTAGAACTTGCTTCATACCATTGCAGAGCTACATGTTATGTGATGACACGAGAATGATGAAGGCATTAGGATTTAGCCTTATAGCCTTAAAAATGACCACATCCTTATACATGTTATTTTTTTTCCCTAGTGAACCATTTTGAGCTTTAAAATTAATAAGACATTTTTCTTCGTTAGCCAATCCCAAAGAACCTCAGCTCATAAAAACAAGCCTCTTAACCCGTCCTTGGGTCAGTGGATGTCATTATTTCATTTATATGTGCAAGATGATCAAAAGTGATGAAGTATTGGTGAGGTTGGAGTTGAAATGTGATTGTATAGCTGCTTTGCTTTAGGTGAGGAATTGTTTGTGATCAATGGAGGTGAAAAAAAAAAGAAAAAAAAACAAAATGAAATCTGTTATGACTTTGTGGGTTGTAAACCTTTTGTTGGCCTAAAACTTTTATGCTCGTTTTATTCTAAAAGTGATTTATGAGCAATGCATGATAGAAAGTTGATGATATTGGGAATGTGAGGACGATTGAAAATTTTGGGATGATTTGTTTATCTTTCCCTATGAATACACAAAAAAAAAAAATGGGAAGAGTACCATTGAGGGTTGTGTGGCAATGAGTAGCTATTTATTCGGTTTTATCAAAAAAAAAATAGAAAAAAGAAAAAAAAAATAGAAAAACAATGAAAAAAAGATGAAAGTTTTGAGATGTTTGGTGAATTTATAAGTGAAAGTAAAAAGGGAGAATGCAAAAGTGATGACTTGTTTTGGTGAGAAAGTGTTTTATTGGTAGAATACAAGTTCTTGCTCTTGATATGGTGGAGTTGTGGCTCTACTGATTCCTTGGACTTTATTTGCTATCCCTTATACCCTTTCTTTCTTAAACCACATACCTTTGGCCCCGTTACAACCAAGAAATAAAGACCTTTTGACTCGTGTTTGATGGCATATGAAGCAGACCAGGCGGTCGGAAGAGAGGGAAACACACTAGAGTATGAGTATCCCAGATGTAATCATCTCAATTCTTCAGGATCGGACCCTAAAAGCGGAAGAGCACCGGAGACGGTCGTACAGTAATATGATGAGCTGCTTGGCTCTTTAGCAGTCGATCGGGAGGAAGACCCGGTCAGACGGTCGGGAAGACGGACCCAGCCAGACGGTCGGGAAGAAGGATCCGGCTAACAGAGTGTAGGAGGCGGTCACTTTTTGTTCTTCGATTCACGGACGCGCAGTGATGTGTTCCCGATCTTCAGGCGATGCCGCCAACATACCGGAAAATTACAAGGATTTGTAAAGATTCGTAAATAAAACAAGTGTCTCTTTTTTCTCTTAAATTTCGACGTGCCTGTGACACCCTAACCTCACACGAGCTGAGACAGCTAAAACTTAACAGAAAAGCTGCCAATCTCAACCAACAAACCAAACATAGCGGAAGCGAATTAAAACTTAAGGGCGTCATGCCACATCTAGGTATAATCACAGCCTAGATGCACAGGCTAAACACAAGAATAAACTAAGCTGTCATATCATAGAAACTGAAATAATAATCCTCAAAGACAATCCATAGTCATAAGTACTCAAATCTCTAACAAAAGTATCATAATGTCTCAACGGCACACAGGCCCAATAAAACCAAGTCTAAACAATCATAATCTAGGACTATCATCCTCATATAGAGAAAGCTCTAGCGCGCTCACGAATGACTACTCCATACCTGGAAAACACACAAAGAACCATTAGCAAAAGAATGCTAAGCAACCACCATTCACACCCGCAAGGAAGTATAGATATACATAAGTTGTAAATAGGTTTACACACCCCTATAGAATATAAACACCAACAAACTGCTCAACAGTTGAAAGCCGATACTCAACAACAATAAGCTGAATGAATCAATAACCAAGACTCAATTCACAAAGCCAAAATCCAAAAACAAGAGCATAGCACAAGAACGAACCAATCACCGAGATACCTACTGAGTACTCATCCCAAGGAACCAACCAAACTCAACGAGATCAATAGAGTAACAACCGAACAACATAGAGGACTCACGAATCAACCAAAGAAGAAACCCAACTCCAAACCTCCAAATTCCCAAAACCAGCCACCAAACCAAACCAATCTCATAATCACAAATCAAGAGTCAAACCCGGAAAACCGGTACGCAGGGGTAAAACCACCAATCACAGGGACCGAAGTCCAATCACAGGACGAAGTCCAATCACAGGGGTAATGAAC
>CP025655.1:14046450-14103344 GCA_003576665.1 Ipomoea trifida | reverse complement strand
ATACAATCATAACTATGGGCTTATAATATAACCCTTAAGAAATATAATCTATGCGGGCTTGATAATATCATTTATGAAGAGAATATATATATATACAACTACAGAAATATTGGGCCATAGCCTATTATTGGTAATCATATCAATAACTATATATATATATATACAAGAGTATGTAATCTCAGGCCCATAGGAAAATAATTATACATATAATTATTTAAATAGTTATTTAATAAGAAAATAACCCCCTTATAATATTCAAAAGAGTAGTAGGAATTTTCGGGGTGTTACACTAAGTCTCATATCGATCTCCGGATCCTTATGAGTCTGGCAGTCCGTCTGGCTTTGAGTGAGTTAGGTTGAGATAACCTAAGTCTCATATCGATCTCCGGATCCTTATGAGTCTGGCAGTCCGTCTGCCTTTGAGTGAGTTAGGTTGAGATAACCTAAGTCTCATATCGATCTCCGGATCCTTATGAGTCTGGCAGTCCATCTGCCTTTGAGTGAGTTAGGTTGAGATAACCTAAGTCTCATATCGGTCTCCGGATCCTTATGAGTCTGGCAGTCCGTCTGCCTTTGAGTGAGTTAGGTTGAGATAACCTAAGTCCCATATCACTCCCCGGGTCCTTATGAGCCTGGCAGTTCGTTTGCCTTCAAGTGAGTTGGGCCGAGATAGCCTAAGTCCCATATCGAAGTTAGGCAAACTTGCCTTTAAAAGGTTGAGAAAACCTGTAAACGAGTCCTCGACTGAGGGACTCGGAGTTTCAAAGTTAGGCAAATTTGCCTTTAAAAGGTTGAGAAAACCTGTAAACGAGTCCTCGACTGAGGGACTCGGAGTTTCAAAGTTAAGTAAATTTGCCTTTAAAAGGTTGAGAAAACCTGTTAACGAGTCCTCGACTGAGGGACTCGGAGTTTCAAAGTTAGGCGAATTTGCCTTTAAAAGGTTGCGAAAACCTGTAAACGAGTCCTCGACTGAGGGACTCGGAGTTTCAAAGTTAGGTAAATTTGCCTTTAAAAGGTTGAGAAAACCTGTAAACGAGTCCTCGACTGAGGGACTCGGAGTTTCAAAGTTAGGCGAATTTGCCTTTAAAAGGTTGAGAAAACCTGTAAACGAGTCCTCGACTGAGGGACTCGGAGTTTCAGAGTTAGGCGAATTTGCCTTTAAAAGCAAATTACAAAAACGCAGCGGATATTTTTTAAACTCTTGAGTTGCCACCAGCTGTCTCCCCCTCCGTTGGACCAGTAGGGGGAGGGTCGTTGGTGCCACTCGGGAGTCGCGAGCGGTGTACTAAGCCTCCTTCAGCCGACTCTTCTTCCTCCGTTACGTTGAGCATTGAAGTCACGGGATTACGATCCATCCCTGCCAGATCAGACAAGTTGGCAGCAGAATTCAGATATGGAGAGTCCATCGGAATCTGCCCACCACTTGAGTTCTCCGGAGTAACCCTGTCGGTGTCTCTGGCCCCCTGTTGACGTGCGGGGGTAGCAGGGATGCGGGAAGAAAGCTCGGACAGTTGCGCCGGAAGGCCCCATTTCACCGGATTGAAGGTCAGATCCCTTGCTAGAAGGACTGGGTAGATGTCCCGTTGCATTTCCAAGGCCCCCATGTGGTAGTCCTCCTCTCCCAGGTCCGTCAGATAGGCTCGACCATCGTCCGAGTTTAGCCACTCCATAGCCAGCAGTCTCCTCAGCCTTAGACGCGCGTTAGCCAGCACGTCGTCCTCAAAAGCACTAGAAGACTTGTACGCAACCACAGCCTCAGCGCTCTTCTTCCTCTCGGCTTCATGCTCCGACTCCAGCTGACCCACGCGCAAAGCCGAGTCGTCCAACTCTTTCTCCCTCTTGAGAAGGTTGGCCCTTAGAGTTGGTACCGACTCTGCGTCCGCCAGCAGAGGGCTCATCCTTTTTCGCATTTCCGACTGAACGGCCAGAGCCTGTCAAAGAGAAAGAGAAAAAGGATTGAGAAAAAAGGACAAGTACAAAAAGTCGCTTGATCGATGATATAAATTTGGACATCACTTACCCGGTATAGATAACGGGAGACCCCTTCGAACACCTTCTCGGAAGAGTGGCCTTCATAGTACGCCGCATCCTTGGGAAAGATGACTTTGTCCAGCCAGTCATGAACTGGGAAGGCACCTTGAGCAATGCCGTCATCGGCGTCGGCCTCGAAACCCACGGCCACCCTCTTTGCTGAGGGGGCTGGTAGAGAAGAGTCGGCAGAACGTTAGGAGCCAGACAGAGTGGCTGGAGCCGGGGGTGGCAGCGCTCGGCGAGGTTGGCGGACCCGGGAAGGCTCTCCAGTGCGAGTGGGGGAGTCATGAAGCACGATCGGGTTGGAGGCGGTCGCGCGATTCCTGGAGCGCTCTTTTAAAGCAGCATGGCGACTAGACATGTCGGATGATGGAGAGGGTGTGTGAGAGTCGTTGGAGGGGGAGTGTGCGCCTTCTGCCTCGCCTTCCTCCTCTGCTTCTTGCTCCTCCTCAGGATCTGCAAAACAGTGTATTAAAAGGTGAGCTATGAAGAATAAAGGTTCCAAATGGAATGACACATCACCTGGAAGGGCTGCCCCGGCAGGAAGAAGTCCGGCCTCATTGAGAGCCTTCAAGCTTGACCATTCGCTGACTTGGAGTTCGCCCAAGTCTTTCAAAACTTTCAGATTGTCGGACGTTTGTTGGTCGAGTGGAGGCTTTTTAAGGCATTTAAAGAAGGTGGAGTTCCAAGTTAAGGGAAAGTCGAACGCTGGGTGAGAAGAGGATGGACGGACGAACAGGAAAAGATTTTTCCAACCTTTTAGAGAGTCGACTAGCCCGTCGAAAATTTTACAGCCGCTTCGCTTTGAAATTTGGACGTAGCCAGGAGAATTAGACCCGACCCTATTGACCAGGTAGAGTTGTTGGAATAGATTGATCGTCGGATCAATCTCCATACTCTGGCAGATAGTTTGGAAGTAAACAAGGAGGCGGTGAGAGTTCGGAACGAGTTGGCCAGGAGAGAGAGCGAAAAATCGAAAAAAAGAGGGAAGCAAATGGACTCATGGGGACTCGGAACCCATGGCGAATAGATTGGAGATGTATTCCGACATACCCGTCGGGAGGAGGCTCGGACACATGAAGCTCACGAGGAGCGTAAATCTCAGCCGCTGGGCCCAACAGTTCTTGGGCCTCCCGCAATTCGCGGGCTGAGATTTTAGAATGGAGGCCCACGGGCAGACCAATGTCCTCCAAATGGCCCGAAGGCCTTTGAAGCTCAATAGAAGAGGTCGCAATGGCCTGAAGGGGTTCTGGGTTTAGAGCAGAAGGGGAGAGGATGCCCTGCGCACTCAATGAAGTTGAGGCGTTAGGGTTTTCCGTGACCCCTGTGCGGCGAGAAGAAGAAGACATAGTAGAAAGCAAAGCGGAAAGTCGAGAGCCTACCTGTTAGAACGGAAAGGTAAAGAAAGAAGGTACGAAAGAAGGAGTGAGAATGGAGGTTTAACTCGCCGGTGGCCGGAGGTTGATCGGAACTCTGAGCGCCAAAATATCGCCGGAAATGGGCAAAATGCTTTTTATTTGAGGGGGAAAAGGAGAACAGTAAAAGGTAAAAAATGAAAGGGGCGGTGAATGTGGTTAATTTATAAGGAAAAGAGGAGCAAGGAGATAAGGACACGTGGAGGGTGAGATTTAATGAGGTGACGATTGAAGCGACATGAAACGTACGCGGGAAGGAAGCCGTTACCTCTTTTTTTGAGAAACATAATCAGCGCGAAGTTCGAACGGCGGCGACGCTTCAGATATTCCAAACAGGGCTCATAATGAGGCTTCGAAGACGGAGTCGGCACTCGGTCAACCGTGCCTCCCTGAAAAGGGAGTGTAAGAAAAGAAGTCATAAGGAAGGTTCGTGGGTTTGATCGGAGTCCTGAAAATGGAGTCGGCACTCGGTCAACCGTGCCTCCCTGAAAAGGGAGTGTAAGAAAAGAAGTCATAAGGAAGGTTCGTGGGTTTGATCGGAGTCCTGAAAATGGAGTCGGCACTCGGTCAACCGTGCCTCCCTGAAAAGGGAGTGTAAGAAAAGAAGTCATAAGGAAGGTTCTTGGGTTTGATCGGAGTCTTGAAAATGGAGTCGACACTCAGTCAACCGTGCCTCCCTGAAAAGGGAGTGTAAGAAAAGAAGCCATAAGGAAGGACCTTTTGGTCTGAGCGGAGTCTTAAGAAGTCATAGGTCATGAGCAAGTTAAAAACAGAAGGAAACATACACGCCACTAAGATATACTTTTATTTATTAGTTTATAAGGAAGCCCAGCCGAGAATACAAAAATAGCCCTATAGGGCTTAAGAGCATCGACTACGGTTAAGGGTACGTAACGGAAGTCAAACTGAGGCAGCGGGAGAGTCGGTGGAAACCATAGAAGGCGTCTGAGAAGGAGGAGACGGGCGATCAGTCTCGGAAGCAGGGAAGGTTGCGTCCGGAGTTGCGGGAGAAGCCGGAGGAATGTCTCCCAAAGAGTCGTCAGCCAGGAACTCCGCCAGAAACTCCGCGTAGTCGGAATCATAATCCGGGTTCAGGGGAGATCCTATCTTTCCCTCAGGGAGTGGTGGGGGTGTCGCCTCCTTCTCCTCATCTGAAGGGATGGGGAGAGGGTCTTCAGAGGTATCCCCCACTTCATGGCCACCGTGGGCCAGTTTTCTCTGGCGGAGCATCTCTTGGCGAGCCTGCTCGATCAGGCGAAGAGAGCGCCGTGAGGGAGGACCAGCGTCACCCTTCTTCTTCGTCATAGGTGCTGTAAACAAATATGCTTCTTATAAAGATGGCTGGTATTTATAGTAGAGAAAGTCATCTTAGAGGAAAAGAGAGCCAAAAGGATAGAGATCAAAAAAGGAGAGGATGTCAGAATAAGGAAGGTCTAGAAGGGAGTATCAGCGGAATATCTCTTGGAAGTCGAATAAAATCCGGGATCTTGATTGATTTGACAGACAAAGAAGGTGTAGCAGAGATTCGGATCTATTTATGTCAGGAGATGTACTTTCCTAGGTTACGGTCCTTTAACCAAGGAAAGTGAGGGACTAGATGATGGCATATGAAGCAGACCAGGCGGTCGGAAGAGAGGGAAACACACTAGAGTATGAGTATCCCGGATGTAATCATCTCAATTCTTCAGGATCGGACCCTAAAAGCGGAAGAGCACCGGAGACGGTCGTACCGTAATATGATGAGCTGCTTGGCTCTTTAGCAGTCGATCGGGAGGAAGACCCGGTCAGACGGTCAGGAAGACGGACCCAGTCAGACGGTCGGGAAGAAGGATCCGGCTAACAGAGTGTAGGAGGCGGTCGGGTAAAAGATCAAGAGGATCCAATGGCCGTTATCAGAAACAGTCATCATCATGAGGCCTTTAAATGACTTTTATGAGCTATTATTGCATTAATTGTATCAATAAATATGTAACCGATCAGGCGATGAGTATATATAGCCTGACAGAGTTTGAAGGAGGGCACGTCGAAATTTAAGAGAAAAAAGAGACACTTGTTTTATTTACGAATCTTTACAAATCCTTGTAATTTTCCGGTAGTGTTGGCCCGCCGGCCGATCGCCTGAAGATCGGGAAACCATCAGTGTTTTTCATATAATTTTGGTAGTGGAGTTTTGGTGGACAAGCAAGCTTATGGCAAGTGCATTCTCAATAGAGGATGGTGCGTACCCTTCTTACATAGTTACATAGTTACGTATATATGAGGGATTGAGTGAACAACCGTGAGGACTACTATTCTTTATTGCCTTGTGTGCCTATGACTTTGAACTCTCATGAAGTATTATGTGTTCACCAATTCCCTGGAATTGAATGCCTAGTTGACATGGTTATGGTTGGTAGTTTTATTCATTGCATAAGTTTGCTTGGGGACAAGCAACCCTTGAGTGTGGGGAAGTTTGATAAACTTAATTTCTAGGCATTTTTAGAGTAATTTTAGTAAGTGTTTTGCATAAATAAATTAAGTTTAGTGTTGATCTTATTATAAATATTATATTTATTTATAAGTTACTAGTTTAGATTGGTTTTAATAAGTATTAGGTTAATGTTGCATTTTTATTAATATAAATAAAGATTTAATTTTAACTTTAGGATTAAAGTTATTTGCTAGCTTTATACATTTAGTTTTTAATTAAGTGTTTTAATAATTAGGTTTAATTAAGTTGGGTCATTAGGTTATAATAATTGCCTTTACTTTAAACTTTAGTTTATTTTAATTGATTTTGTTTGGATGGACTTGCGCAGCACAACAAACAAAAGAGAAAAAAAAAAGGAAAATTAATTTGTTTTTCCCTTGGTTCATTATATTGGAACGGAAAAAGAAAAGCGGAAAAAAAGAAGAGGGGTTTTAATTGGTTCTTTTGCGTACGACAGAACACGGACGGAGACAAAGGACACGGACTGGTAATAAAAAAAAAAACCTTGGGAGCAGCTACGATCGTCGGGCGGGAATTCCAGCGAGGACAAGGAAGAATCCGAGACTCCATCGTAGGAGTTCGCCGGGCATAGATCGCCACTCTCATCTCTTTAGGCTTGAATCACTTTCTCCCGTCTCTGTTTTATTCTTGTTCCTTGTTAGATTAAATTTTCAGATTAATATGTTCTTTTGATATGCTAAATTTCTTGAGTAGCTTAAGCAATTAATTATGATTATTGGCTAGAACTTTGAATTAGGGATTTGGACTAGCCTTAGATTAGATTAATTGAGTATTCTTCATGTGCTGATTCTTCTAATTTCGATTGAATAATTGAATTTTGATTAAATTTATCTTATGTATTTTAGTTGTGAACTGTGTGATTGGCATTTGCATATTTCTATTATTAAGGTTTATAAGAAGAACTGACAGGTGAATTATGAACCTATACCTCGTAAGATAAACACAATTGACCTAAACTAGACATAGCTTTAGGTATTTGTGGTGAGTTTTGGTTGTTGCTTAATGGGTTCAATTAATGTTGGTGAAATATCGACGGATGATCACAGTTAATTGAATACAACCTAGTAGCTCGACGGAGTATTAGGATATAAATGGAGCAATCGTTGCTATAATCAAACGAATCAGTGCTTAGGATGATTAGTTAATTATCTAATAGGTGAACCCAAATCCCTAGTCTTTTATCAATTAGAAATTTCCTTTGCTTTAAATTCACAAATATTTATTTTAATACATGAATTTCTTTTATTTGCGTTTTTCCTATCTACAAGATTAGTTATTAAGAATAGTAGTTAAGTGTGTTCTTCGTGGGATTGACCTTGGAATACTCCAGGAATTTATACTGTGATTGACTCTATGCGCTTGCAGAAAATATCAATCAGTATGTGTTACTGCAGGACGTGTGGTGCGGTGCGTGTGTGGTGTTACTATAGTATGTGTGATGGCGGTGCAAGGGGTGGAGGTGTGGACCACGTGGCGAAAGGTGAAGGGGCAAGGCTGTGGAACGTACACGTGAATGGCATGGATGGGGAGGGACTACTATAAATACAACTCCTGGTTTCTCATCAGAACACATCTAAACACTACAAGCACTACGATCTAGTGGTCCTTGGTTCTTACTTTCGACCCATTTGTCTGGGTTTGATTCTTGCCTCAGGCATAATTTGTCATTATTTGGGCCTCAGTCTTGGATCCTCTCCTATTGGGCTTAGCCCCCGTTTTGTATCTCTGTACCCGATTGAATGATCTTTTATTTATTTTTTTATTTTTTTAAATTTCATTGTTCAAAAGTAGAAGATGAAAAGAATATTGAGTTTTATAATTACTAAATGATTTGAATATAATAAGATAAAAAAATCTATACTATTAATAAAAAACAAAATCTTTCATTTTAACTTCTCTCTCAGAATACTCTTATACTATTAAAGTTTGCGTAATATTGTAAATTATGGTAATACAATTCCTATTCATACAACAATTGTACATTAAAATATGGCAATACAATATATTCCTTTCTACTTTTCTATTCGTAATACAATTTTAGGTTAAAATTACTAATCGTAATTATACAGTACATATACTTCCCTGCAACGTAATATTATAAAATATGGTAATACAATTCATATTCATACTACAATTCTACATTAAAATTACATGAGACGTCGTCATAATCGTGATCAACAATATACTTGTAGTCAGTACATATACTTCTCTAAAAATTGTAAACAACAATATTATTCTATATAATCTGCAAATCATGAACAATAACATTAGTCTCCTAATCGTGATCAATGTGGTTTATTTTTGTCTCTGATTCCGACCTTTCCCTCAAGACGAGAAAAAGTTATATAAGGCTCTGGCTGTTGCGTTGTTATTTGTCCAGGGAATATCAACGTTCCACGGTCAACCAACAGACACTGGCGTGCTTTCTCCATGACTCCCGGGCTAATGTTATTAACTATAGGTCTACGATTTGTAGTTCACATTGGAGCTTTTGATTTTGTTTACTTGGATGTTTCGTTGGTTTTGTTCTTAGTATTCTTTGTTTTGTGTATAAAACTATAAATGCAAAATTGTGTTTTAAGTTTTATAAGTTATGATATGATTATTTAAGTTCTTAGTATTGATTTTGTTTTCCTAGAATGCTTACTGAAGTGATTTTGTTTATTACACAATTATAGTTAAATATATGATTTTGTAGTATACAGTTAATTTACTATAAGTCATTTAATCATCCTGTTATGGATAAAATAGAATTATGTTATGCAATTTTATTTTTGTGTTATTAATAGAAGCTTAAGTGACTATTTATGTGTTATTAGTAGAAGCTTAAGATGATTGTAGAAAGATTTCAACTAAGGATAAAACACAATTGCCCAGCAAACCAAATTAAAGAAACTAAACTCGAAACGTCCCATTTTACTATAACCATTTAGGCCACTGACCACATAAATTGGGCCATGACATTTGTTCTTGGGTTCTTTAATCAAATTTGAACTACTCATTTAGTTAACTACTCCCTCTGTCCAATTTTATCTATCTTACTTACTATTCATTGGTCAAACCAATTCTTTATTCTTTGTTTATTTTCTTTAGTATTTTTTTTATTTATTTTTAAATTTACTTTTTTGTGTTTAATAGTACTTTTTGTGTAGTTTTTAAATTATAAATTTGTATACTAATACTAAACTTAATATTATGATTTATGAAAAATTGAATTAAAAATAACTTCAGTCAAGCCTCGTTAACCGAACCAGATACATAAAATGGGATGGAAGGAGTATTAATTAACTATGAGCTTTCAATCATTTTTTTCACAATTCAGACAAACAACATAGTGATGAAACTCACATAAGCAACAATTCTAGGT
This sequence comes from Ipomoea trifida, assembly GCA_003576665.1. Taxonomy (NCBI): domain Eukaryota; kingdom Viridiplantae; phylum Streptophyta; class Magnoliopsida; order Solanales; family Convolvulaceae; genus Ipomoea; species Ipomoea trifida. Next base: position 14,094,040 of record CP025655.1, on the reverse strand, counting down.
AGGCAAGAAGAAACAAATAAAGACCACATATGAAGGTTAGAGCCAAAAATAAATCTCATTATATACTGTTTCACTCATTATTTTCTTTTTATCTATATACTTTAGAACTCCAGACTTGGTTTTCTCATACTGAGAAATTCAGTTTTGAATTTTTCAGTTTGAGAAACCAAACTAGGGTTTCTCAAATTGAGAAACACATACATGGATTCAATTATCTGATAACCCGTGCATCTGTTCTCAAATTGGGCAAAACGACAGAAAAATTAAAAGGTATAAATGCTTTCGTATTCCGAAGACTAGACCAAATTTGGACTTGAGTTTTCTCATATTGAGAAATCCATTTTTGAATTTTTTTAGTTTGAGAAACTAGACTAGGGTTTAAGGATACTTATAATATGAGTACCTTATTGTTTTCGCATTTTTCGTTTAGGGATGCATGTTATAAATATGGATTATTAGATGATGACAAGTAGTATATTGATGGCATTATTGACTCAAGTTACTGAACATCCGCGTAAGCTTTGCAAAGGTTGTTTGCTACGTTGCTCACTTCAAGTTCAATAAATAGACAAAGAGGTGGTGTGGAATGCAGTTTATTGGGAATTTATTGCCGAGAATCACAGTTTCAGCGTCAGTGTCTCATGCAAAATCCATGTATGTCGAGCTCAAATCTATTGATTTGAATTTGTTAGTTGCTTATCATTATTTCTAAATAAACTAATTTGTTGATTTCTTTGTTGTTTTTTTTTTTTTTGCCTATTAAGAGTTGGTGTTATCGGATTCAGATAAGAAACCGTTCGCTCTGGTGGAGTTAGAGAAGTTCCTATCTTTGTGGAGGAAGAGCCTAAGGGACTTTTCAAAAATGCCAATTCCCGACAAAACTAGCATAAGTTTGATGGAAAACATGTTGATAGCTTAAAAGTTCACTACAAGAGAAATTGTGATTTGCGGCGGAATGTCGTCACAAATCATGTTTTGCGACATAATTTTACATTTTTGTGATGGAATTCATTCCGCAATGTCAAGGCTTGTCGTATTTCATTTCGTGACGGATAATCCGTCGCGAGCGGTGGCGACGGAAAATGGTGACGAAATTTTTCATCGCAAAATAGGTGACGGAAATCATTCCATCGCGATTTTTGAAACATAAATGTTTGTTTCTGTCGCCATGTGTGGAAAAGTATTCTGTCGCAAAGCTCATCTTCTGTTGCATATTTCTGTCGTGAAATATAACAATAGAAATAATTATTGTCGCGATTCCATCGCTAACCTTTCCGTTGTAAATTTTATATTCAATCATAAAATTCCATTGTTAAAAACGAAGAAACAAATTGTCGTCATTAGTCCATCGCTAACTTTTCCATTGCAAATTTCGTCTTCTGTTACAAAATTTTGTCGTAAGAGAACAACGGAACAAATTTCCGTAGTGATTCCATCGCTAGATTTTTTTTGCAAGGATTACGTGGGAATATTTCCACTTTGAGCCAAATATCGCAATGGAATTTATTATCGTCACCGATTCTTTCGCACAGAACACGTTCTATCGCGAAAATTGTTGCGAATCGACAACAGATTACGTTCTGTCACGATTCATGATTTTTCTTGTAGTGGGGCGTATGACAAGGAATGGTTTAAGATAGAGCATGAAAAGTTGCTAACACAATTGACATACGAGCAAAAAAATGTCTACGACTTTGTTACGAATGATATTGATTCCAATAGAGGTGGATTGTTCTTTGTATATGGTTACAGAGGAACAGGCAAGACGTTCGTATGGAGAACATTATCATCAAAGATAAGGAGCCGAAGTGATATTGTTCTGAATGTTGCTTCGAGTGGAATAGCATCTTTGCTCTTGCCGGGTGGTAGGATGACGCATTCCAGATTTGCTATACCACTCTCTTTGAACGAAGATTCCACATGTAATATATCGCAAGGTAGTGACCTTGCTGAGCTTATAATAAGGAATAAATTGATTATATGGGACGAGGCACCGATAATGCACAAACACTGTTTTGAAGCTTTGGACAAAACCATGAGGGATCTATTAAGGTTTGCCATAGTGCTGAAAAGACATTTGGTGGAAAGACAGTAGTTTTGGGCAGTGGTTTTAGACATATTCTTCCCGTTATTCCAAAAGTAACGGGACCAGTAGTTGTCAGAACCACTATTAATTCTTTCTACCTCTAGACGAATTACAAGGTATTGAGGCTCACAAAGAAGTTGAGACTACAGAGCTTAGCTTCAAAGGAAGATAGACAAACGGTTGATTGGTTTTCAAAATGGATCGCAGACATTAGAGATGGAACTGCAGGGGTTGTGTACAATGGTTTGTCTGAGATCGATATTTCAGCACAGTTTTTGTTGAAGTGTGGACTCGATCCCGTAGTAACTATAGTGGAAAGCGCATTCCAAAGTGTGAGATATGTCATGCTTGATGAGTCGCACCCAGAAAGCCGAGCGATCCTCTCTCCGCCTTTAGATGTCGTTGATCAAATTAATCAGTAGATGTGCAACATGAACTCATAAGAAGGAAGGGCATATTTAAGTTATCACTATTTCTATAATAAGGCATAATCAGACGATGAAAATCTATAAGAAGTACAAACTCCTGAATTCTTAAATAGTTTGAGATTGTCCAGACTCCCTAATCATTGATTGACATTAAAGGTTAGTGAATATGTTATGTTATTGCGGAACATAGACCACTCTCTTGGTCTTTTTGCAACAATATGCGTCTCATCATCACAAGATTGGTAGATCACATTGTTGAAGTAATAATAATTAATGGGAAACATAAATGAACCAAAGTTCTTATCCCCTGAATATCTCTCACTCTTTCTGATACGCGATTGTGCTTCAAGTTCCAATGTAAACAGTTCCCATTGATGCTCGCATATGCCATGACTATCAACAAAAGCCAGGGCAAAACACTAACTCATGTTGGGTTATTGCTAAAAAATAAGTGCTTAATCACAGTCAATTGTACGTGGCTTTTTCTAGAGTCACCCGTGCTGATGGCCTGAAGGTGTTAGCTCTAGACGAGGATGGACAAGATTTTGTTATTACTACTAATGTGGTCTACAATGAGGTTTTCAATATTGTATAATTCGAACCAGTGATATTATATTTTTTTTCAAAGAGCACATTTGCCCAAGTTATACAAATTCTAAACACTGATATATAAAATCCCAAAAGTTTTAGCACCGGATGCTTACATCTAAACATTAGCTATAAATTCAACAATTATTTGGTCTAATTCAAGCAAGGATAACATCACAAAATATAATCAATCCAAACCATCTTTTCAATTGTACTATAATATTTGATGTTATAATTTATATTGTTGGTTTTGTGACTAATGGGATAGTCAACGGCTTGGCCAACACTACGGGATATAATACTATAGTATATAAGAAAATATGAAAACATACGAGAAAGACAATATATTTTGTAGTGAATATAGTATTGAGTGTTTGAATACTGAATTCTAGATTGAATTCTCCATGAATTACAATGAAGGTTAGGGCCCTTTATATAATTGTAAGACCTGGCCTTTCAGAAATATAATATTCTCGAAGGGACATTTGACCTTTACTATTTCTAATGTCATTTGACCTTTACTTTTTCCAAGGGACATTTGACCTTTCGGGGATATAATTATACGTCAATAAAACAATAATTCCAGGGTTGATCTAGACTGAGCTGTAATTCTAATTGGGTTGGGTACATGAACTGGGTTGCCATATATTTTGGGCATTTTATCTTTATGGGCCGTAGTACGCCTTTGAGTTATTGGCTCGTCCGACCCGGCAGCATTCATGAGTCCATATCCATCATCTAGTCCCTCACTTTCTTGTGGCTCATGAAGTGACAACACAAGAAAGTAGACAAATATCCGCTATGTATATGCTTTGAACACCTTTTTAATAGTCTGTGATGAGCAAAACAAGTGATGGTTTACGTTGGTTGTCTCATTAAAAACCTTAGACTAAGCAAAACAAGTGGGAAAAACCTTAACTAAGGGAAAAAGAGTACAACCATGATCATGCATATTGATTATTGATAAAACTTCTTCAAGTGATGGGCGTTCCAAGTCTTGTCCACCTGCTGGCCTTCCATGGTTTTCAGTCGATATGTCCCTGGGAACACGACTTCCGAGATCTTATAGGGTCCTTCCCACTTGACAGCCAGCTTTGCCCCTTCCGTGGGCCGACTGGCCTTTCTATCCCTTAGAACTAAGCCACCCACCTGAAAATGCTTGAGCTTTGCTCGTTTGTCTTGGTACCGTTGACTGTCTGCTGGTACTCAATCATTCGGGCATATGCAGCATCCCTTCTTTCCTCTAGGAAGTTCTTTTCAATATGCAGGCTCTCTTCATTACCTTCCTCATTGTAAAGTAGAATTCTACGAGTGGGTACCTGAATCTCAGTAGGCACCTTAGCTTCAAATTCAAATGCCAAGGCGAACGGTGCTTCTGCAATTGCGCGATGAGGAGTCGTTCGATAAGTCCAAAGGAATTTATCTAGTTACTCGACCCATGTTCCACCCAATTCTTCCAGCCTCTTTCTCAGTCCGTCAAGGATGGTGCAATTTAAGTTCTCTATCTGCCCATTTGACTGAGGGTAGGCAACAGAAGCCTTGATGTGTCGAAGGTCGTATTGAATACAAAAGGCATCGAATGTCCGATTGTCAAATTACCTCCCATTATCTGTAACCAGCTGCTCAGGTAGCCCAAATCTACAAACAATATTCTTCCAGATGAACCGACGGCATTGGTACTCCGTGATGGTAGCTAAGGGCTCAGCTTCCGCCCACTTAGTGAAATAATCAACTGTCGCGATGCAGAACCTATGCCGACCAGGTGCTTACGGTAATGGCCTGAGAAGATCCACTCCCCACTTAGCAAAGGGGATGGCGATTGTGACCGGTGTAAAAAAGGGAGCAGGCCGGGTGTCTTTCTTCGCAAAAGACTAGCAGATCGGGCATTTCATGACTTCTTCTATGCAGCGTTTCACCATAGTCAGACAATAATACCCCTAGATGACCAACATTCAGGTGAGGGTATTGGCACATTAATGGGCTGCGCAGGTTCCTTTATGAGCCTCCTCCATAACGACCTTGGCCTCATTAGCGAGTAGACAACGTAACAAGGGCTCGCCAAAAAAGAACATTTATATAGTTATCCATCAACTACTTCGTAAAGCGGAGCTCTTCTCCGCACTTGGTCAGCCTCAGTGTTATCATCATGTAGTTCGCACTTATCCTTGTACCTTATTATATCTGCTATCCAAAACCATCCAGGCTTTGTGACCGGGTCGGGATACTAACCAGGCATCTCAGCAATAGGGCAGACTAGTAAAGCCTCAGTACTCTGCATTTCTACGATCTCAGTTCGACAAGCCAGGGAAAGGTAATCGGGTAGACCACCTATTGCTAATTTTGAGAGGATGTCGGCCTCCAAATTCTTAGCCCGGGGTACATGGACTATCTCAAAGCCGCTAATTTTCCCAATAGTCCCTCAGTCACATCTTTGTACATCCTTAACCTTTATTCTCTAGTCTCGCACTCATTCATCAATTGTCTGACCACTAAGCAGGAATCAGTCTTGACTCGTACCTGAGTAGCCTTTAGTGTTTGCACGAGGCGTAGGCCGCCAATGACTGCCTCGTACTCGGCTTCATTGTTCGAGGTGCGGAATTGGTATTGCAGGGCATAATACAAGTGGAAGCTTTCTGTGGTGGTGATCATGACTCCGCCTCCACAGTGGTTCGCACTAGCGGCCCCATTTGTATGAACTTCCCACCATTCAGCGCTTCCAATGTCATCGACTACGTGGGGTTCATCTGCCTGTGCAGAGCATTCCACTATGAAGTCAGCTAAAACTTGAGCCTTGATGGATGGCCTAGGCAAATACTCCAAACCGTACTGAGTGACTTCGACCGCCCACTTGACTAATCGTCCTGACGAAGTGGGGCTCCGCAGGATACTTGCCAACGGCCAGTCGGTCAGGACTCTAACATGATGGACTTGAATATAGGGAACCAGTTTTCTTACGGTAACAACCAACGCGTACACCACCTTCTCGAGGGGCAAGTATCTGATTTCTGCGTCCTTTAATGTCCGGCCCATGTAATAAACCGGGAACTGAGCCTTCTCTTTTCACACACTAAAACAGATCCGACTGCTCTTTGCGAGGCGGCTAAGTATAGAAATAGTGCTTCCCCATTCTTAGGCTTAGACAACAAAGGTGGGGTCAAGAGGTACCTCTTCAGATCTTCAAAGGCAATTTGGCACTGCTCTGACCACTGCAAACCTTCCCGCTTCTTCATAACTTCAAAGAATGGTAAAGCCCGATTGGCAGATTTGGAGAGGAACCGACTAAGGGCCGCTAAACGGCCAGTCAATCGTTGCATCTCTTTGAGGTTCTTGGGCGACTTGCATGTCTAGAATTGATTTTAACTTCTCAGGATTGGGCTAAATCCCACGCTTGGTCACCATATAACCCAAGAACTTCCCTCCCCAAACTGCGAAGGCACATTTCTTAGGGTTTAGCCACAAGTTGTACTTCTTCATGATGCCGAAGCAGTTGGCCAAATCTTTCACATGCTCTTCTTGTTGGTCCCGATAGGGTGGGAAAAGTCTAGACGGAGGGGGGGGGGGTGAATAGACTTTTCAACAATTCAAAATTATTATAACACTTTGTCAAAGAGAATCCAAGTGAATAAATTCAACTTGAATTGCACAGCGGAAATAATAGTACGGTAAAGTGCTATAAACAAAGTTACGTAAAAATGAAGAGCTTCTCAACATGCAACACGTTAGAAACCTCTGGAATAGCTCAAATAACAAGTATGTAAAGTTTGGCTCGCATGCGGACTTTGGAACTATGAAACCCAGATGAAATAGTATAAGTAGTGAATAGTTGGGTTCGTAGTATAATAACAAATAAGCTTGAGCATGCAGGATGAGGTTGAGCTTGAAAAATAACTTTGCATACAAATGTAGTGTCACGTGAATCAAACTGCTCTAGTAATAAATAATGTGACAAAATATGCAATGCATGTGATGATCAGATAAGTATGCACGCAAATAAATAAGTAGTAAAGTAAATGGACACAGGGATTTATAGTGGTTCGGATGTGATGTAATCCTCCTACTCCACTTTCTCCTTCACTCCAAGGAGAGATTCCACTATCTTCAATCACCCAGATACAATAGTGAATCAGTGCCCTTCTAGCACTTGTGCTACTCAGAGTGTCTTTGCACATAGCTACACTCAATCCCGAACGTCTTGCACAAAGCTACGTTCACGAGCGTCTTGCACCCAGCTATACTCCTCAACCAAGTGTTTTACACCCAGCTACACTTAGTCTTCCCGAGTGTCCTGCACAAAGCTACACTCCTCCGAGTATCTCGCACAAAGCTATACTCCTCCTCAACCAAGTGTTTTGCACACAGCTACACTTAGTTCCTCCGAGCGTTTTGCACAAAGCTACACTCTTGCACTTCTTCTAAAGAAATAAAAGTATTTCTTTCTAAGACTTGATTTTCTCTTGTGTTTAGCTCAATACTTAGCACTTACTTAATTTGATATCACTTGTTGTTTTCTCAGTGATATTTTCGTTCCTTATTGTGTCCACCGCACACTTATCTGCTAGTCATCAAGTCTTCATGGGTTTATATAGCTAAATTAGCTATTTGCCCGTTTTTAATATTCAGAGCATTAAATGCCTTCAGGTGGTCTTTGTCAACTTTGATGGCTCTGTCAGATGAATTTGAATATTTGCTTCTGATAATCCTCCAACGTTCTTCTTCAATCACTGACATATCTTTGCCTTGTAACTTGTAGTCACCTTTCTTTGACTTGTAAATCTTCTGATAGTGTGAACACTTGACTTTGTTCATAATCCATAAGTCAGGTTGCTCTGAAATATATCTGCTCGGTGACTCTTGCTTGAGCATAATTAATGCCACCGAAAAGTACATTGACTTTTCTCAAATTTGTTTTTAGCTCCAAGTAGCAAGAATATTTGAATTCACCTTTAGGAGTCATCCCCATGCCATATTTAGGAAAAATAATATTTCCCTTTTTAGAAGTGTTGTAGGCAGTTGGACTCCTTTGGAAATAAATAGGTTATCCTATTTATTTGTTGATCACGCCATACTTAGCCTCCACAAATAAAATGGTTCCTTCCCCCTTTGGATGGTACGTGAGTCATCCTCTTCTTGAATTAATGTGGTTGACCTTTTTGCATGGAAACTTTATTTAGCTTTGAGAGCAAGTCATCCTCATCCTCAATTTTACCTTTCAAAAGGTAAGTCATCCTCACCCTTCAAAGTATACACAGGTCAGCCCCTTCCCTTCAAGAGTATAGAAGGTCATCCTCTTCAATATTAAGAGTCAAGTCATCCTCAACACCAAATCCCTTTAAAGTTGCTAGTCATCCTCATCTCTAATTTTAGAGAGCAAGGTCATCCTTCCCCTTTTTAATTAGGTAAGTCATCCTCATCACCATTTAATATTGCAAGTCATCCTCTTCTTTGACTTTTCCACACGGTCATCATTCTCAAGGTTGGCCACGCCATTTTGCTCCAAGAGGTCATCCTCATCTCCAAAAATAATTCCTTGCATGAGTTAGCCTCTAAAAATATTTGTGGGAGAACCCATTTATGGTTGACTTCAATTTTTACTTTTAATTACAACACCCTCATCTTGAATTAAATTAATTCTTCCAAAGAATTAATTCTTGCAATTCGAACCATGCAGTCACGTTCCAGGATGTCCACGAGACTTGATCAATCTTCTAAATTTCTTCTCAATTTGTAAAGTGGAAGCGAACGTCTTACAAGTATAACATAAAATTTATACTCTTGTAATTTTCACTTAATCGACTAGGCTTGTACTTCGGCATAATCCTACACTAGACTCAAAATAAAATTGGCGGTCTAATGTTACATTTTTTGTTCATCAAAACAATTACAATCGTCTACGTATGCAGCCATTGATTTACCAATCGACCTCTTGAACAGCCTAGCCACCATGCGCGTATAAGTAGCAACCGAGTTCTTCAGGCCGAAAGGCATTACTTGTTAACAATAGACTCCATCCGGGATAATGAATCCGGTTTTCTCCTAATTCTCCTCGTGCATGAAAATCTGATGATATCCACAGAAGGCGTCCATGAAACTTAACAGGGCAGCCAGCCGTCTCATCAACCAGTTGATCGATGCGCGGAAAAGAGAACGGGTCCTTGGGACAAGCTTTATTTAAATCTGTGTAGTCCACACACATTTGCCATGTCGGTGGCATAGGCACCGACACCACGTTAGCCAGCCAATTGGGGTATTTCACTTCTCGAATATGACCGGTAGCTAACAGCATATCTACCTCTTTTTAACGAAATCTCGGCGATCATCTGACAAGTACCGCTTCTTTTGAGCAACAGGTTTTAATCCAGGGTTGATAGTCAAACGATGTGTAATGATAGCTCGATCGACTCCCGGCATATCCTTAGGTCCCCACGCAAATATTTCTCTAAAGTCCCTCATCACTTGGATTATTCCCTTCTTGATGGGCTTAGTCAGTCCTACCCCGATCCTCACCTTTTGTTTGGGCGGATTTAAGTCGAGAACGACCTCTTCTAACTCAACTGCTGGCTCCAAGCGCTCGGTCATTTTCTCCCCCGCTTGATGGGCTATGGTGTTTATCCGCATGTCCTTCTCTCCTACCCGCCGACAGGCTTGTAAGTAACAACTCCTAGCCATCTTTTGATCACATCGCACTACGCCGACGCCAGTCGGTGTGTGAAATTTCATGCATAGATGCTGAACGGAGATTAGAGCACCTAAATCTTCCAAGCTTGGCCGACCAAGGATCGTATTGTGGCCACACTCCAAGCCGGCCACTATGAATTCCAAATCTATCTTTCGTACATGGGGCCAAGCTCCTAGCTCAACTATCAACGAGGTGGAGCCTTTGGGATCGATCGAATCACCAGTGAATCCAGCTAGCGGGGTCTTCACATGACGTAATCGCTTCATGGGTAGTCCCAACTTTGTGTAAGTGGCTAAATACATGATGTTCACGCTGCTACTAGTATCGACCAGGACTCTTCGGACTACTTTTCCCTGGACATCCATCGATATGACTAAAGCATCTCGGTGCGGAGTCGGACCTCGGGGCAAGTCGTCATTTGTAAAAGTGATGGGCTCTCGGCAAGCTCTCTTCCGGTCAGATTCCTAGGTAGCTACTGCCCCCACGTATAACTGCCTAGCCCAAACTTTTTGAGCGCCTGTCGTATCTCCCCCCTCTGAGCTGCCTACAATCATGTTGATTATTAGATTACCCCTCCAATCTCTTTACTTTCGTCCTTGACCGCGGACTATTTGCCTTTGTTTGATGCTTCGTTATCTGGTCGAGAAGCATTATTATGAAACAATGGCCGGCCCTGGTGTTGCCACTAATTGGCTGGTTAACCACGATGAATGAGTTTCTCGAGTTCAGCTTTCAAGACCTAATAGTCCTCTGTCGAGTGCAGGTTATTTTGGTGGTACCGGTAATATGGGACTGCATTTGGATCCAAGACTCGGGGTCTATCTCCCGACCGTACCGGTGGCGGGGGTGGTAGTTGTTCTCGTACTTCCTGAATAGGTTGTGTTGGAGGGCGATAACCACTTGGCCCTAACCTGTCGTGCACTCATCGAGTGGTTAGATGGCCGGTCACGGCTTCCTCCGGCCGGCTTCTTTTGGGGTCATCCGGCCGAGGGTGCTTTAACGTTGAACCTGACTGCCCTTTTTTCTGTTTCACCGCCTCCTCGATGTCAGCGAGCTGATTAGCTCTTTGGATGGCTCGAGCATAAGTTCGGGGATTCTCATCGCCCATTTTGCCATACTACCCATTCTGATGCAAGGATTCTATGAAAAATGCCAGTTCTGTTTCATCATCCCATCCTTCCTCTACCGCTTGGACCTCTTTCTGCCATCTAGCCATATAACTTCATAAGCTCTCTCTCTCTCTCTCATCTTGGAGTACCCAAGCCAGATCAGAAAACTACTTCTTATTAGGCTTCATGCTGCGCGTATAGTGTGTCAAAAACTTTTCTGCCAATTCTTCAAAGTAGCTAATTAACTGTGATGGCAATTTTGAGAATTACCTCTGGCCTGACCAGTCAACGTAGGGAAGAATGCCCGGCAGACCAACGGGTCGGTGGCACCGATCACTTACATATTGGCTTGATAACTAATCACATGATCCTGTGGGTCTCCAGAACCGTCATATGTTGAGTGTTCGGGTACCTTGAAATCCGAAGGCGCCTTATAATTCTTTATCTCTACTGTGAAAGGAGAGGTAGTCATGCAAGGTTTAGCAGTCAGTCTTTCTCACTCCTCTACCTTACATCGCAAGTTTTTGAGTTCCCACGCCAAGTCCACAATGCCAGGCTGAGTGCGCACTCTCCTAGCTGGTGTTTCCCCACTGCTCTCTAAATCATCGGTCCCAACTTCTCGGTTGGTCAGGCGCCTGCATAAATCGTCCTGCTTGAGTTCTGCTCGGGTAGGTGAGCGACATATGGCTCGACCGCCCGGGCAATCCCCAACTGACCGAGCGGGATCTATAGGATCACGACGAGAAAGGTTCAGTTGCGCAGACCGATCCTGATTGGGTGCATGGCCCTCTAAGTGCCTAGTATGGCCATTGATCTGTGAGGCTGCGTGTTTGTCTTGCCTAGCGGGGACGGATGGATTAGGGGCGTTTTGTCCAGTTAGCAGGGGTAGGACAACTGCTTGTCTACATGCCATTATCACCTGTGCGATGACATCTGCTATTCCAGGAGCTGCCTGAAGATTCGGCACTACGATTGGCACCTTCGCTGATGGAGCCTCCTACTGCCCATTATTTGTCACTGACCAGTCAACGGAGTTTTTTCAGCCAATCTAGGCGCGCAGATCGATCGATGCCTCGGTGGGTGACTCAATTGATTACGCAAATCTCCAACAGGGCCGCGGTCAGCCTCCAAATGGTTGTCAGTGACAGTAATACCATTAGCATTTCTGATGGCGTTCCTGGTGGTGCTAGTGAGATGATTGTAACGGGTTTTTTGCCATATGATCAGTTTAGAGACGGGACTTTTTGTAACGATCCCCACGGACGGTGCCAATGTTGGTTTTGTGACTAATGGGCTAGTCAACGGCTTGGCCAACACTACCGGATATAATACTACAGTATATAAGAAATATGAAAATATACGGGAAAGATTGAGTGTTTGAATACTGAATTCTAGATTGAATTCTCCATGAATTACAATGAAGGTTAGGGTCCTTTATATAGTTGTAAGACCTGACCTTTCAAAAATATAATATTCTCAAAGGGACATTTGACCTTTACTATTCCTAAGGTCATTTGACCCTTATTTTTCCAAGGGACATTTGACATTTTAGGGATATAATTATATATCAATAAAACAAGGGGTTGATCTGGACTAAGCTATAATTTTGATTGGGCTAAGTACATGAACTGGGCCGCCATATATTTTGGGCATTTTATATTTATGAGCTGTAGTACCATATCCATCATATATAATTATACTAGTTTTATGCGCGCATTGCGCGAATGGGTTAATGCCTAATGTTTATATTTAAATAAATATTTGAAAGTATATCAATGCAAGATTATATAGGAGAAGTTTATACATAGGTAATTGAATGTCGAATTTTTTTATTTAATTATCTAACTCAAAGTATATGAATCCAAGATAATATAGAAAATCCATTATAATTATTACTAAAATAAATGTTTGCAACCTTGTAAAATTGATAGTCTAAATATTTGGTCTAAAAATGATAGTCTAAATAAATACTACTTTTAATTTGAATTTTTCTAAGTGTTCTTAATTCTCTTTTGAGTAACATTGTCATGTCTTCATCTTTACTACTCCCTCCGTCCCATTTTATGTGTCGGGTTCGGTTAACGAGGCTTGACTGAAGTAATTTTTAATTCAATTTTTCATAATATTAAATTTAGTATTAATATAAAAAATTTATATATTTAGAAACTACATTAAAAGTACTATTAAAAACAAAAAATTAAATTTAAAAATAAGTAAAAAAATAATAAAGAAAATAAACAAAGAAGAAAGAGTTGGTTTGACCAATAAATAGTAAGTAAGACAGATAAAATGGGACAGAGGGAGTATTTGTTCTCTTCCTTTTTGTTGGTAGTGTGTTATTTGCAATTCGGTTATTGTTAGTAGCATAGATGACAACGTCATGCAATGAGATTATGATATTGGAGTTATGGACTTTCCTTTAGGTGTTCTGCTTGGGGTTCATTTGATTTAACCATTATTGTTGAATGAGTTATTGTGGATAAAGAAATCCCTAGTCTAAGAAAAAAGATTAAATAAATTAATAAAAGTTTGAAATTTTAAAATATTATGTATTCCAAAGATATTAAAAGGTAGTTTATCGCTTCAATTTGCTGGGTAATGGGTTATTTGATGAGTATTTTCATTGTCAACAAATCCCCCAAGTAGTTAATATGATTGGTTTTAACTTTCAAACTATTCTTTTTTATTTTTTTTTATGGTATTAAAGAAATACATATGTATCATTTTTTGGTGTAACTACTAATCTATTTAATTCAATAAGAGTAAAATAGAGTGATTCCGCTTCAATTTGTTGGGTTATTATTTGAGTACTTTCTTTGTCAACCAATCCCCAAGTAGTTAATATAATTAGTTTCAAATTATTTTAAATTTTTTTTCATAGTATTAATAAAATACTTGGTAAATAAATATATAACATTATTTTGTACTATAACTTTGATATTTAATTACAAGATATTGTAAAAATAAGAAAAATGGGCAATGTAATGAATATCAATTGATAAATTTGAATGTAAAGAGTCCTTGCATGAGAGAAAATAAAGACAATATAATTAATGAAATTATTTCTCTTATTTAATTTAATTTTTTGATAATGAATAATTTTTTCAAATAAAGGTATTGTAGACACATAATTCTAAATTAAAGAAATACATATGTATCATTTTTTGTTGTAGCTACTAATTTATTTAATTTAATAAGAGTAAAATAGAGTGAGAAACTTAATTATGTCAAATTTGATTGAGATGAGGTTCGAACATAAGACCTTTCTTATAGAAATTAATGGGTAAGTTAAAAGTTAACGGAATATTAATAGAGAAGAGAATATTTAACGGAAAACTTAATGGATAATCATAAAAGTATGGTTAAATTAGGTAATCTCTATTAATAATATTAATCTGAATTATCTTAACCATCTATTTGATTAAATAATTCATCCGAACCATCTATTTGATTAAATAATTTGACCACCATTTTTTATACCCATTTTAGGCCTAACTCTCTTTGGCTCTTATTAGTATAGTAGATATCAATCCAAATATTCTTAAGATATTATAGCAAAACAATTCAATGCATCACACGGGTGAGAATATTAGTTGATAATTAGTGTCAAATCAAATAATTAAATACAAAGTCTCAATCCAAATGTCACCTTTAGTAATTGTTGAAAGGAGAGAGCCAAGAGCCCCCTCCATTGTCTTTGCTTATACTTAGAGCCATATGGGTTGCGATCATTATGTGGTCAACTTCTCCTTGCGCACCTGTGCGATATGCATCCCGCATTAGAGTAAACCTTGCCACATAACAATTGCTATGTGTACCCTGATTAAACAATTAAGACTGCTCCAAAACAATTCATATACCATGACCCATAGTTTATCTTGTGAGGTGGACCATTGACCTAATATATATTTTTAATATACTAAATGTATATTTCAATTTTTAAAAGTTTATTATTTGAATACTAAAAATTCATTATTTGGTACCAAATAATAAATCTTCGCCAAAGACCTTGTGGTTTAGTGGCACTCGATTGCACCCTCACATGAGAGGGGTGGTTCGAGCTTCAGTGGAGGCGCTATTGGGCTCTATTTGGTTGAGAGAGTAGTTATGAACAGATATTATATTATAACAAAACACAGAGATACTATATTGTAATAGAGTCAACAGTACTCAAAAAAAAAAAAAAAAATCTTCAACGCTAATCATCATTGCATGGACCACGGTAAAAAAGCATATAAAATATATTATTTTAACACGTAAAGTACATTATTCTAATTCATAAAATACATTATCTTACCCCTGAAATTTCATTATTCTAACACATTAAAGTACATTATTCTAAAACATAAAGTACATTATTCTAAATCAAAAAATACATTATTTTACCCTAGAATGTTCATTATTTTAACACATGCGTGGAGTAAAAATTTTATTTTTAAACATCAAAATAACATCATTTTGGATCGTGATTTATACAACTGTGTGGACTATGGTCCACAATAATTTGCCATTTGAGCACATATCCAATATCGAATGAGCCGCAAATTTTACTGTGGATCGCGGTCCACAATGCATGGTAGTCCATGCATTAAAACGACATCGTTTTGATTAATTAAAAGAAACGGCTCCGTTCCGCGCCGTTAACTCTGTGTGTATAACATATTCAGTTTCATTTTATATACACTGCAGTTTTCTTTCAACATAACTACAGTTTGTTTTCGATATAACTACAGTTTCATTCGACATTATATACCCAAATATGTGAAACTGTTATTAAGTTTCATTTCAACACAACTACAGTTTTTTTTATAATACACTGCAGTTTCCTTTCAACACAACTACAGTATCGTTTCGATATAATTACAGTTTCATTGGACAATATACCCTTAAATATGTGAAACTGTTATTCAGTTTCAGTTTATATACACTGCAGTTTCCTTTCAACACAACTACAGTTTCATTTTGTTATAACTACAGTTTCATTTGATACTATAAAAACAAATGTGAGGCAGTATCATTTGAGATCAATTATAATTTTATTTACAAAACTCCATTAAGAATTGACGATATTCATTTCTTTACTTAAACGGTGTCATTTTTTGGACCATGGTCCACAATATAACAATTGCGAATGAGCTTGTTGGGCTATTGACTCAGGAGTCAGGACCTAGCCCATTAGAAGGTTCGGACCATAAACAATCCGGAAAAGTCTAATTTTTTTGGGTGAAATCAGGAAAAGTCTAATTACCAACGTCTAGACACGTTCCCATATGCCGGGGACTAGTCAACGGCTCTTTGCTCAATAGTCAAAGGGGTTGGTGGGTTTCGCAACCGTACAAGGCTTCACGCGCATGCGGCGGTCAAAAATTCTCGAAATCTCAATCACAGCCAATCAGGGCCCGCCAACCCCTTTCACATTAACCCTTTAAACGCTTTCAGATTGGTAAGCACACCACGCCTGACCCTCTCAACCTAAAAAAACCCCCCACATGTCTTCCATCACACGGTCCTGGGTAATTCAATTATTGATTTTTTTTTTTTTAATTTACAGTATTCCAATTCAAGATTTTCTAACAGTACACCTAGAAATGGCTCGTCCTCTACACTATAAATACAAACTTCAGTTCATGCCACCAGCATCATCTTCACCACACCTCTTCTTTATCACTTGAAATAAAGAATCAAGAATAGAACACATATATATATAGAGAGAGATAGAGAGAAATCCATATTTTTGAAAAACACAATTTGGTGGCAAAAATGGCAAACAAGTTGAGCATGGCTTTGGTTATAGCAATGGTTGCAGCTGCTACCATGTTGCATGGATCATCTGCACAAACCACCCATGTTGTGGGTGATACCACCGGCTGGACTATCCCCGCCAACGGCGCCGCCTCCACTTACTCCACCTGGGCTAGCCGGAACACCTTCACCGTCGGCGATATTCTCGGTAAGCAACAACACAACAAACCCATTTTCTTCTACATACCTAGCTAGAGCTCTCAGTTGCTTTTGACGACTAAATTTCTCTTGTTTCGCATGCAGTTTTTAGATTCACCACAGGAGCCCATGACGTGACCGAAGTGTCGAGGGCTGGTTTTGATGGATGCAATGCCACAAACCCAATTTCTCAGAACACTAATGGCCCTGCAAATATCACCCTCAGAACTGCTGGCCAGCACTACTACATCTGCTCCATTCCAAGCCACTGTGGGATTGGCCAAAAGTTGGCTATAAATGTCTCCGCCGCCGCTTCAACCGCTCCCGCTCCTCAACCATCCGCCGCGTCTCCAGCACCAGTGCCTTCCCAGGCTCCAGCATCAACCCCAGCCGCCACTCCTTCACCCTCCCCCTCCCCCTCCGGTGGCGCAGCAGCCCAAACCTATACCGTCGGGGATAGTTTGGGCTGGACTGTCCCCACCACCGCCGGTTCAAACCCTTACCAAACTTGGGTTAGAAACAAGGATTTCAAAGTCGGTGACACTTTAGGTAATTAAACATTATATATTATGCAAATATATATGTGCATTTACTTAATTATTTAACTTTTAGCTATATATATATTTATTAATCTCCATTTTATGCAACAGTGTTCAACTTCCCAACTGGAGCCCACAATGTTGCTGAGGTAAGCAAGTCAGCTTTTGACTCGTGCAGTGGCTCCTCCCCCATCAGCACCGAAAGCACCGGCCCCGCCAGGATCGCTCTCGCCACCCCCGGCCAGCATTTCTATATTTGCACCTTCCCTGGCCACTGCTCCGGCGGCATGAAGCTCGCCGTTAACGTCACCGGCACTGCCTCCCCGCCATCCTCTGGCCCCGCACCCACCACTCCACCATCTTCCTCCACCGATACACCACCATCCGTCCCTTCCGCAGATTCTCCGCCGCCGCCTAGCACCGCCGCACCTTCTATTGCTATTGCGGCCTTGCCACTCACTTTTTTGTCGGTTGCCTTAGCTTTCTTGTATTAGATTAGACCATCCATTTCTAAGTTTTTGCCATTTACAACTTTTTGTGAGATTCATTATTTTACATGATTATATATATATTTTCCCACTATATACAGATTTGATTTGTATTAATAAAGATTTCTTTTTCATATACTCCGTATTATTATATTTTTTCGGCCCTGAATTGTTTAAATTTTGTCTCCAGAGTACATAATTAAGCAAATAATTATCCTTATTGAGGCCAAAGGCCTTGTGGTCAAGCGGCACGAAGTGATTCTTCCAAGTGGGAGGTCATGAGTTCGAGCCTCAGTGCGGTTGAGAAAGTATATGGACAAATACTCATGTAACAGCCCTCGACTTTGAAATTTTTAACCAATTTGGTCCTCCGTTTATTTTACCGTTAAACATCCGTTAGATCAGGATCAAATTGGTAACTTTGTTATAGTCAAGGGACCAAATTGGTAATTTTTCAATAGTCAAGGGACCATTTCAGTGAAAAATTAGTTACCAATTTGGTCCCTTGACTATTGAAAAATTACCAATTTAGTCCCTTGACTATAACAAAGTTACTAATTTGATCCTGATCTAACAGATGTTTAACGGTAAAATAAACGGAGGACCAAATTGGTTAAAAATTTCAAAGTCGAGGGACTAAATTGGGCACGAAAAATTGTCGAGGACCAAATTAGTAATTTCGCAATAGTCGAGGGACCATTTCGGTAATAAACTCTAATAATAATTATCCTTATTGGGTTTCATGTGTAAAATACTCTAATAAAGATTTAACCATAAATTTTAATTGGAAGTGATTTGAAAATAATGAATCTTTATTTACGAAAACATATATGAAGCTTACTTCCCACTCAAATCTTGATCACAGACTGTTATTGGACTTGGGTATTAAAATAATATTAGTAAATATTTAAATATTATAATCTAATTTCACTATAAATTATAATTATTTTTTGTAATCCCCTTCCAGAAAAGATTGTTTAGCAAATGAGTGCAAGAATGGACTAGGGAAAACGTGTTGCATTTTGCTTTTTCATTTTTTTCTTTTTTTTTTAAATTAGTATAGACAAAAAAGATATGAGTAACATTACATCTATTCTCACTTTCAACTCCATTTTATATTCTTTGCAGGCAGGGGGTGTTATATATGCTCTAATTGATTTTAAAATAAAATGGACTACTATTTTTTTTTTTTTTTTGCATTCACTTTTCTTTACCAAATAAAATTTGTATATACGTGAAGGGAGATATATTCATATATTCTATAGAATACATTTATCATTTTTTGGAAGATATATGTAAATTTAGAATTTTTAGTTTAGCAGTTGACTAATATATATTATTCTAATTAAGCGGGCCCTTATAAAAATAAAAATAAAAATAAAATCAAAGTAAGAATATAGTTGGATTTCCTACACCTAAAAGAAAAGGATGTCAAATACGACCAGTTGACTGGCAAATGAAGTGAATTATAGAGCTGTATATTCACTGTTACATTTATATCCTTTTAGATTGCATGGTGATCCCGCAAATTATATCGTGGACCGCGGTCCCAAAACGACGTCGTTTTGATTAATGAAACAGACGGATGAATTCGCGTCACTCACTTTCTTTTCATATATACTGCACTTTCTTTTCATATATACTGCACTTTCTTTTCAACACAACTGCAGTTACCTTTCAACACAACTGCAGTTACTTTTTGATATAACTACAGTTTTATATTATCGAAAGACACTATAGTTATATCAAAAAGTAACTGCAGTTGTGTTGAAAAGAAAGTGCAGTATATATGAAAAGAAAGTGAGTGGCGCGAATTCATCCGTCTGTTTCATTAATAAAAACGACGTCGTTTTGGGGACCGCGGTCCACAATGCTTTGTGGACCGCGGTCCACGATATAAGAACTGTGGTGATCCTCCAATCCGCCACCCTGCCTTGTTCGAACTAGTGTGACTAACTTTCAATTTAATTTATTAAAACGAAAAAATTTGTAACTAAATTAATAATATGTTTGATATTTACTTATGTAATTATGTTTAAGGATTTTAAATATGTTACTAGACTTAAATAATATTTCGGAGCGGTTGATTTGTTAAATATTATTTTAAGTTTAAAAGACATTTTTATTAAATGATATTTAATATTTAGGAAAAAAAAGAGGTGAGAAAATTTTATGAATTAACTTTACATAAAATTTTGAGGAGAGAGAATAATCTTCAGGATTATCTTTAGACTTTATTAGGAGAAGTTAAAACTTCTGAGAAGTTGTTCGGAGAAGTTAATCTCGAAAGTTAACTTCTCGGTGGTTTGTGAAAAGTAATTAACTTTTCAGCTTTGCGGAAGCTTGCAATTCTAGTACTTCTTGTGGTATGATTACTTCTCGTGGAACTTCTCTACTCAGCACAGGGGCAAATTTACCACGGGGGCAGCTGTCCCCCTGGCAAAAATTATGCAACCCCAAATTTGCAAAACGACATCGTTTTGGAATTATATATATATATATATATATATATATTCTTTTTCCATTGCTTTTTCAACCTTACGCTCCCGACTTCTACCTCCTTCCTCAGCTCCTCTACACTCCAGCTAGCATCTCCATCACTCCATCAGAACTCTTCATCGATGATTTGCATATTCAAAGCACATTACTCCATGCCTTCACCGACCATCGTCATCCGTGTCGTCCGATCTCCTTCATGACTTGGTCCGTTCACAATTCGTCCACATACCACAAATTTACAACTTCATGTTTGAACCAATCTTCATTATTCTTCAACTTTATTCTCTTAATTTGTTTGCCCTAATGGCTAATTCCATAAATGATAATTGATGAATCCCTAATTCCCTAAATTTTCAATCTTCAACATATTTTTTGAATCCCTAATAATTGATAAATTCCTAATTAGCCTAATGGCGGATATTATGTAAGACTATAAGCTATAACTTTGTGTTAGTTGATGACTTGATGTGTGTGATACACTGATACAAATATAGTAGTACGAAATTAGGATTCCAAATTATTGTCTGTATTCGGATACATTTATCATTTCATATTGTAGCCAAATTAGGATTCAAAACTTATGGTAGTTGATGTGTGTGACCTCCTGATCTACAAAAAAGTTTTTGATTAAAACCATTTTGGTGTTAAAAAAAAATATAAAAAAAAAAAAGCCTGTTGTGAGCCACTTAATGCAATTTGGTGAAATATATAATTAAGAAAAGACAGACACTTGGGCCTGTTTACTAACAGAAAGTTGTTTTTTTCTGTTTTCTAATTTTTCAGTTTTCATTCTATGTTTTCTATTCTCTATTTTCTGTTTAGAAAACTTCTCTACTTACACTTATTTCTTCAAATTTATTTTTTTAGATTAACGTTATAAAATTAACATAAGTTTAATTTCGAGTGATTTTTAGACCTTATATTTAGAATATTTTAAAATATATTTGGTTTAAATAGAATAAATATAATTTTCACTTTTAAGTCCAATATATGTAAAAAAATTTACATTTGATATCCGAACCAAATTTGTTTTTGTATATAACATAACTAATAGCCTATTAAGTTTACATAAAATTTAGTTTGGATAGTATTAATATTTTTTGAGCTAATATTTAAAATATTTTTGGATATATTCATTTGAACGACATGTATATAATATATAATTTTTATTTGGAATTATAATATAATAATATATGTGAAATTTTGATATCTGATATCTATTGTATCCGATATAACATAATTAAAAATATCTAAATCAATAATCAATTAAGTTCAATCAAAATATAAAACGTAGTATAGATTTCAACTTTTAATTTTGATCATGTGAATGATGTATAATTTTAAGCATAAGCAAATAAGTTATGTTTAAATAAGTAATGCAAGTAGAAAAGATAGAAGATGATGATACTTAAAAGAAGATGATATTGAATGTAATCATAGTAATGAATAAATATATGTAAGTAGATAATGGTGAGAATGTGGTTATAGTGACATATAGTCTAATAGATGATAGATGATTATGTTTTCCATTTAGAAAACAGTTTTTTATAGTGTTAGAAAACTGAGAAATTGTTTCCTGTTTTCAAAATGGAAAACTGTGCTAGTAAACATGTTTTTTGTTTTCTAATTTTCCAAAATTTCATAAAACTGGAGAAAACTTCCTGTTAGTAAACAGGCCCTTGAAGTTTAATGGCTTATGATTTTCTTTGAACAATCTGCAGCTAGCATTTTGATCAAAATTAGGATGCATATTTATTCTTTCCATCTATAGTTGTAGTTACTTTATCATCTAGTGTTTCTAAACAATGTTTCTTTACCTTTGTCATTTACACAAACCATCCTAGATGTTTGCATTGGTTAATATCTTATGTTAAGTTGCTAACTGATTTTTCCATATGTAGTTAAAGTTGCTAACTGATTTTTCATGTCAAATAAGTTATGTGTATCATCCAATGGAAGTTGGCATTCTTAACCACCATGTAAATTCTCCTGAGAGGTGAGAGTTGGATTTATACATACATGCATATATCACACACACACACACACACACATACATACTTTTATATATATATATATATATATATATATATATATATATATATATATATATATATATATACACACACACACACACACATATATTGGTTCAAATGCGGCCGTGCTCTCCCGTGCGGTCACACACCACTTAATGTTAAGAAACACACCACAATGTTAAGAAACACACCACAGTGCATATTTGTGTGGTGTGTTTCTTAACATTGAGTGTTGTATTTCGTAACATTGAGTGGTGTGAACCGCACGGCCGCACGGGAAGGCACAACCACACTTGAACATGACCCTATATATATATATATATATATATATATATATATATATATATATATATATATATATATATATATATATATATATGTATATATATATATATATATATATATATATGTATGTATATGTATATGTATATGTATATATATATATGTATATGTATATGTATATATATATATATATGTGTGTGTGTGTGTGTGTGTGTGTGTGTGTGTATATACACACACATATATATCCATTTTTGGAGGGACACAGAATCTCAGGAAGTCTTGGGTTTTAGAATTCATAAGTTTTAGCATCCGAGTTTTTCCTTAATGGCAACCCAAAAGGAAAGACTTCTGTCTGACTCTAGTGTGTAATACCACTGCAGCATTTTTGCGTAGTATAAGTGGGCGTGTATTACTGCATGATAAAGCAGCTAAAGTGTACTTTACTCCTCAAAGATAGGTAGCACTACAGCTTAGGTGAAAATTCAAACCAGGTTCAACAGTTTAGTCGGTCTTACCCGCTTTGCGCCTGAACAAATAATAGAAAAGAGACAACAGCCAATGCCAAATCACAAGTAGTAAACTCTTCTTCTCGGGTTTGGGCTCAGGGCTTTTTCCAAATAATCCTTTGTAGAGTTCCTTTTGTTTTTGATAGACAGCCTTGTCATGTTCAGCAAGTAAATGCAATTCCTGTGCAATGGCTTTGTCTTGAGGGGCAAACTTGCATGCTTTAAGGAAGTCTTCACGAGCTGCGTCTGTCTGCCCAAGTTCTGCTCTACCCTTTCCTCTTCTGAACAATGCTCTATCATTGTTTTCATCCTCAACCAACACCTAACAGTTAACAGTCCAAATCAATCTATGTTTCTTTTGCAGTTGAGCAAATATTTAAAACTTACAATGCTACATTGTGCTATGGCTTCATCATAGCGTTTAAGCTTCAACAAGCATGTTGCCATGTTAAGATGGCAAGGATTCTTTACAGCTAAAGCCATGTCATGGTATTTACCAAACAACTGGAACATGAAGTCGTCTCCCATATATGCTATGGCCTACAACAACCAATGGATAATTGCAAAATTATTAACATCAATTTTATAGTAATAAAGTATAATTGAAAAAAGTTCCAGTTCAATCACCATTTCATACTGTTGCATTGCCTCCTCAAGTTTTTCTTCCTTGAATAAATCATTTCCATTCATCTTTCTCCTATCAGCAGCACCAATTCGCTCTTCTACTGTCATGTCACTTCACGCTTTGCCCTACACAAGTTTAAATGAACTGAATAACATTGCCAGTACCACAGAAAAGTACCCTTTTATACCATCAGAGTCTGCAAGAACTCACTTCTTTGGTTTCATCAAAACCAATTAATTCAACTTCATACATAACATTGGCCATAGGTGCAACATTTGGAAATGAGAAGCTTCCATCTTTTCCATAGGCTAGTTCCCATCCAACATGTAGTAATGCACGTCCACCAGATCTCATACCAGAAATGCCAATAGCAAGCCCAATCATTTCCTTTTTCTCTAGGAAATGTTAGGAGACATTTCAGTTTATCTCCGCAATAAAGAATGAACTTCAAGAAATTTATGTATCAACAAACAGTAGCAGCAGCACTAGACACATGCAAGACACTTCCACAAAGTGATCAGCCACTAGAATTGGAACAAAAAGTGACTAGTCGCTACTGAAGCTGTGAAAATGCAAAATGGAATTCATATAAAAACTTATCCATATATAGTGAAGTAGTGAACAATAAAAGATACAGGGATGGTGAGAAGAGGGCAACTTGATTCTCTGAAGCTCTGAATACAGAAAGAATGAAATAAAAAAAATACTTCTGACAAATGAT
Organism: Ipomoea trifida; assembly: GCA_003576665.1. Classification (NCBI taxonomy): domain Eukaryota; kingdom Viridiplantae; phylum Streptophyta; class Magnoliopsida; order Solanales; family Convolvulaceae; genus Ipomoea; species Ipomoea trifida. The sequence continues at coordinate 14,069,520 of CP025655.1, read as the reverse complement.
TTCGATTAGTAAACTAAGGCACTAAGCACCACTTTTTCCAATTACCAACTCAAGGGGTTGTTGTTCATGCCATGTGTCTTCAAACTTGTGCTGGGTGCTTTCTGTCCATGCCCTATAATGCACTACCAGTACTATCAATGTCAGTCTGATGCATTTGCAATGGCAAGGCAAGAAAAACTCAAACAAAGGTGAGTTGTATTGAATTTTGAAAATTTGGAAAGCATGTGCAAATATGAACACAACGGAAAGAGCAATAATATAAGGGAAAAAAAAATTAATAAAAGTGTTACTGATTTATTCTTGCATCTTAAATTTGTAGTTGAATATCATGTAGCCAACCATTCTGGTGATCTAGTAGATTTTTTAACACACTGAAAGAACATCAATTAAAAATGGCAAGATAAATTTCTTCCCAGAAATACAAGAATCCTTAGTAATTACTGTAACAAAATTGAATGGTTAGAGAAATGCATTTAGTTGAATTAAAATCATCTATCCATTTCATCAAAGTCACACTATTTTTTAGACTTTCAGCATAGGGGAACTATATAACTGCAGAGTGTTTATGTCATTAACATTGGAAGTTCAATCTCAAAGAAGTTAATGCAACAATTTTAATTTTTAAGTGCATTATATCTCAACTAAATGTCTCATCTTGAACTTACAAAAGCATGTTGCATATTTTGATGGCTTCTGACCATGGCCCTCTTTAATAATTTGCTTTGTTACTTTCTCATGGAGAACTTCCATTGCTGAATCAAGTTTTGGTGGACCATAATCTTGAGGGAGCTCTCCATGAACAACTGAAGTTCCTTCAGTGATGATTTCATCAACAGCATTTTGATCTGCATTTTATGAACATATTATATCATGAACGGTTGTGCAGTAGCATTATGTTCTAGGAACACTTGTCTATCTGATACCCCTACATGAATCCTCTTTACTTTTAATTACCACATTGTGAACCAAGCACACTAAATTTTATATTACATTTAAGAACAGAGGGATGAATCCTAGAAAAGTTACAATGGCTCATATTAATTGCTAGACTGCAAAAATCTAAGTTGTTATTACTGCAAAGTTGACAAATATTACTTATAGTTTCCAAAAAGAGTTAATACCCAAAATTGTCCTCGACTATAGTGGTTTTTCTCAATTTTGTCCTAAACGACTTTGGTCTCATAAAGTGGTCCCAGACTTTAGTGTTATCACCCAAATTTATCCTCCGTTACTGAAGCTGTCAATCCGGTGTTAAATTCAGGGGTAATTTAGACAATTCATGTTTAAGCTCCCATTTAAGATCAAACCTACACCGTCCGCCCGAGTTCTCGCACTCCCGGCACAATTCACCGTCCACCTTCCACTTCACATCAAACCCCTCCTCCATAATTTCCTTCAGACCTAAAAACTCGCTTCCATCTTCTCCGGCCACCACCGTCGAATTCCGAATCGGGATAACCACACTAGCATCGCACATCCCTGCGCCACCGGACCTCCAATCTGAAATAACCATTCCCCAAATTAAACTCACGAGACAATCGAACGAACTGGCGACATAGACTCCAGTCTAGGCAAAGGTCGAACACTTGGTGGGCAACTGAACTTGTACGTGAAGTTCACATACCGAGTGGCAAAATCAAAAAGCGTGGAGTCCAAAGTCGCATTAAACAACTGCCCTGAAACCATACCAGAGGATTCCGCCGAGGTGGTTTCCCAGATTCCTCGCGGTCAACTGTTTCAGATTCCGAAGACGAAGAGGCTTTGGATAAAGTCGCCGGAATTTCAATCCACCCTGCAATTCCAGATTTGAAAGCCCTTCCACTCTCTCCCCTTTCGCGCTCAAGGTCGTCGACAAGTATCACTCCTTCGCCGTCGATGTCGACCGCCGTTCCTATTGGGAAATCTCCGTCCTCTCCCGCTTCTGCCTCCACGATCCACTCCACCCCTTCTTCCCCTCTCTCCTCGGCTCCTTCGTCTCGTCGGTGACCTCAACGTCCTCCGCCACCGTCAGAACGATAGGGTATTTTCCCCCTCCGTCATCCGTTTATACCTCGCCCTTGAGCATCTTCACGGGCTGGGCATTGTTTATCGTGATTTAAAGCCAGAAAATGTTGTGAGTGAAGAGTTGAATATGAATTGAAAAAATTATCCCTGTACTTAATCCACGTTTGACAGCTTCAGTAATGGAGGATAAATTTGGGTGAGAACACTAAAGTCTGGGACCACTTTATGAGACCAAAGTCGTTTAGGACAAAATTGAGAAAAACCACTATAGTCGAGGACAATTTTGGGTATTAACTCTTTCCAAAAAGAACAACAAATCATATTGTCTTTCTAGTAGTCTACAATGTTGTTTTGAGAAGAAATGTTGTTTGCATGAGTATTGACCTTCAACTACTGTGTGAAACACTCATTTTCTATGCAAAAATTCACACACACACACATCTATATAGGGGCAGATTCACATGAGAACCACTCCTCCTGTAACTATAAAAAGTGAAGATTGGTCACAGCCGCCCATTAGGGATCATTAACAGTTGAGGGTTTTAAAACCAAACATGTTAATTTTATAATTATTGCAAACTTTCAAGTTAGCAATACTTATAAAATTAACCTCTCCTTTTTTTTCCCCTTATCTTTCAGGGACCCTCAACTATTAATCTATCTATTTTTTAGCTGGGAGCCTTTTCTCAATAAAAAGCATTGAACATATTATGTATCAGAAAACAAGAGTTACCAATCAGCGAGGTCTGTTGTTGCTTCTGTTCCTCCTCTACAACAACCATTATTTAATTGTGGCCACCAATTAATAACAAGTAGAAAATAATCCTCAATTCAACATAAACCCTAGGTGAATGATTCAATCCCTTTATGCAATAATTACAAATTGAACATCAAGATTAGCAATAGATCCCTAATCTAAACCCATAAACGAACTACTCACTCATGATTAAAGCGAACAAAACAAAGCAGGAATTAAATATTGAAATCATAGCAGCGAATCTAAAGAATAAAAGAGAAAACTTTACTAACAATCTTGAAGAGTAATTCCAATCCAAAACACGATTCCAAGCTTGCGAACGAATTGAAGTATGTAAAACTGCGCTATTCTATGCTATGGAAAACTCTAAAGAGAAGGAAAATTGAATTGAACTAAACTAGGGCTCGGAATACCCAAAAATACAGTAAAACGCGACTTTAAATACTAGACAGCAGCAAGGTTACGGGCACCTTCACGGCCGGGATCGGGGCCATGAGGTGCAGTGGCCGGCTGCTGTCCGTGATGGGGGTCACGGCCGCCCTCACGGCCGTGACGCTGGCCGTGAGGCGGCCTCTTGGTCTGCCTTCTGATTCCTTTCGTGCTCCGTTGCTCCTTTCCGACCTTAGGTAGGTTCCTATGCTCCGAAAACTCGTCCAAGATGACTGAAAATCCTTCCTTTGCTCCTCGTTCGTGAATAAGCTAAGATTAATCAAATGTAACACACAAATGAGTCTCAAATTCATCAAGATAAAGGAAATAAGCAACAAAGCTAACTAAATTATGGGACAAAATAATAGTATAAAATCATATGTATCAAATACAGAGTATGTGTTAGTACTAAACATGTAATCATTCAAATATTTTTTTTTTAAATAATCATTCAAATGGCTTCTAGAGTTCCAGCTTCTTATTAAGAAAATAAGAAATGCAAAATGGTGAAATAACACTATTTTCCTCATCTTCAATAATCATTCAAATATTCCCCATCTTCCTGTTAAGAAATGCAAAATGGTGAAATAACACAAGTTTAAAAATTTAGAGAGTAACTATGTAACATGTGGGCATGTGGCTCAGATTGCTAAGTTTTCATATCAAGATAGAATTGGGGGCAAATTATTACTTGAGTTTTGTTCCAAAACTCAAAACTCAAAGCAACATACCAACCCAAAATCATTTGATTCAGACAAAGGTGGAAGCATCATCATAGCAAATGAAAAGAACTAAAAAAATAAAAAGTAAATGAGTAAGGGTTGGTAGGGATGAACCAGCACTCTTAACTCTAGTTGTCCCAGTTGCCAACTCTGCAAAAAGAAAAAAAAGTATTTACTTAAAAATAGAAAGTAATTCAAAATGAAGGAATTTAAAACACAAAATAAATAAAAGAAATGACTATACCTTTTTCAAGTCTTCCACACTGTATATATGTATGCATTTTAAGCACAAATCACAAAATCAGAATATAGTTTCATCATTTTTGTGATCAATCCTTTATATGGCCATATTTTATCACAATAACAACTTATAAGCTTTCACATTGTATATATACATGCATTTTAAGCACAAATCATAAAATCAGAATATAGTTTCATCATTTTTGTGATCAACCCTTCATATGACCATATTTTATGTTACTGCCACTAGCATATTTTCATATAAAGCTCAAACAGATTGACAGTAGCATATTTTCATCATTTTTGTGCTCAAGAAATCATATAAGCTTAGAAGCATTTATATAAAGCTCATACAAAGATACAGTAGCATACTTCCACCATTTTTGTGCTCAATCAATCATATAAAGCTCATACAGAATGACAGTAGCATATTTTCACCATTTTTGTGCTCAAGAAATCATATAAAGGTTAGAAGCATTCATATAAAGATCATACAGAGGAACAATAGCATACTTCCACCATTTTTGTACTCAAACAATCATATAAAGCTCATACAGAGGGACAGTAGCATACTTTCACCATTTTTGTGCTCAAGAAATCATATAAAGCTTAGAAGCATTCATATAAAGATCATACAAAGGGACATTAGCATACTTCCACCATTTTTGTGCTCAAGAAATTATAAAAAGCTTAGAAGCATTCATATAAAGCTCAGACATAGGGACAGACCGGACAATAGCATACTTCCACCATTTTTGTGCTCAAGAAATCATATAAAACTCAAAAGCATTCACATCAAGCTTACAAACACAGAGTGACAATATCACAGTATATCAAATAGCAACTCTGAACTCTCATCTTTAAGCACAGAAAATCAGAATACAACTTCATAATCAGAATATATTTCATACAGCTTTCACCATATATTCATAAATTATAACATACCAAAATAGAATGAATAAATCACAAAGATAGAAGTAATAAAACTAGGGTTTGAATGTTACATCGTTTCTCCCAAATATTCTCCAGAGAACAAGGGCTTCAAGCCTTCAACAATCAACACTCACGAGTCACGATAGTCACCAGTTCACCACCGTCGAGTCGTCGACCAAGCTAGGGCTTCCACCGTCCACCGCCTCACCAGTTCATTGCCGTTGATTCGTGACCAAGCTAGGGCTTCCAACGACCACCGCCTTACCAGTTCACCACCGTCGAGTCGTCGACCAAGCTAGGGCTTCCATCGCCCACCGGTAAGTTTGGTCTCGTTGAGACTTGAGACTAAAAGTTTGAGATAATCAGAGGAGTCGAGGACTCACGAGAGACTAGTGAAGATAGGAGAGTGAGGACTGAGGAAGTAGGGAAGAGAATCAAGAGAGAACGAAGAGGACTTTGAAGAGAGAATGAAGAGAAGTCGAGAAGAGAGAAGAGAGAATCAGCGAAATGGTGAGATGTGAGTGAGTGGAGTGACTGCACTGGCTACATATGTGTATATATATATAAACTTCACTAAACAACGTCGTATGGAATGCATCAAAACCCTAACCCTATTGTATTTCGGATATTCGGGCGGGTCGGGTTGCCAAATCCCTAACCCTACCCAAAAATATATAGGCCGAGAAATACACAAAGCGGGTCGGATGCCACACTTCGAATCCGGGCCGGGTCAACTTTCCTCCTTTCGGTCTTCGGGTCGGGTGGGTCGGTCGGGTATTTCAGATCCTGCACACCCCTAATTTCTATCCCGTTCTCGGAAAAAAGTTTCGAACCTCTCATCGAGAGCGGGTTGAATTTCTCTAGTTTCGCTTCGGTACTTCTTTTACTAATTTAAGGCAATTTGGCAGGCCGCATATAGGGTGTACCGCCGAGAAGGATCCATATTAAATTTAAAATAAAAAACAAATACTCTCATCTCTCTTTTTTTTTTTTTTTGGAGAAATCTCTCTTTTAAAAAAAATAAATTATTTATGTTTTAACTCTTTCTATTTTGTTTTCTTTTAGAAATTTCTAAATTTAAATTTTGTATCTAATAGTTATTTTAATGTAATTTTTTAAATATATAAATTTTATTTACTAATAATAAACTTAATAGTGTATGAAAATTTGAATTAAAAAAAAAATTTATTCTACAACCGTTAATCCAATTTAGACACATAAAATTCAATGGATAGAGTAGTCAATAAGCTTTTTTTTTTTTTTTTTTGAAATACTCATGATTCTTTAGAAGATAGTATATGTTTTATACTTTCTCAAATTTTTTTTTGCTCAAAGAATCTAAACTCCCACCACCACGGTTTGAACCTATTACTATCCATTTGTAATGGTAGTTAAGCGTTTGAATCATCTACCTTATAAAAAATTCAATTAAATAATATATATATATATATATATATATATATAATACTCTAAAAGAAATGCATAGTAATTAAATGGATAAAGGATGATTCTCGTACTTAAAAGTCATTACCAATATACTTCATGCAAACCCTTTATCAAAACAACCTTTTTAAAGCTTTAATTCTTGTGTTTGCGCCCAATGTTGCAAAACTTTGCTCTTGACTCAAAATTCTTAAACCTATCTGTATCATACCAAATTCTCTTCCCTATTAGTGGTAGATTCATTAAAGGGTAAATCACCTATTTGGTCCCTCAATTGTTTGCAAACAGTCAATGTAGTCCCTTTATTCTGTATTCATCAATTTGGTCCCTGAAATTAATTATTTTTAGTCACATAACTCCATCTGGCTGTTTTTCGGTGAGAACTCCAATTAAGCATGGGTAATTTGGTCATTTCATGTCTTCAACCCTCCATCCCTCTTTTGGGCGACTAACAGCGGCGGCGGCGGCAGCTTCGGCGTAATCTTGGCATTCAAAATCAAGCTTCTTCGGGTCCCCAAAACGGTGACGTATTTCCGAGCAGAAAGGTATTTGAGTCTAACCCAGAACTTCAACGACGGCGGAGACTCCGAAAAGCTTCTCTCAACTGTAAACCACGAATTCCCCGCATTAGGACTGAAAAATAGGATTGCTTCGAGATGAGTTGGATCGAATCATTACTCCGGTGGGGAAACTTCGGCAACGGCACACAACTCGAAGCATTACTAAACCAAACTCCCACCGACGACGTAAGTTTTCCTCAAGAGGAAATCGGATTACCTTCAAAACCCCATCCCAAAAGAGCTATTGGATTCTCAATGGAAGAAAATACTAGAATTGGGCAACACAGGGCTAGCGGTGAATCCATACGGCAGAAGAATGGCGGAAATCCCGTCGACCCAAACCCCGTTCCCTCACCGCGCCAGAGTTCTGTTCAAGATCCAGTACGCCGTGAGTTGGAAAGATGAAGGGCAGGCGGCGGACTGGGAGCACATATCGAGATAGAGAGCTCCATAGCTTCTTGGCGCCTTTCGTTTCGAGTAATCCGAACCACTGACCACGGGCTCCATAGCTACGAGGAAGGGAAGGTTTTTGGAGACAAGTATTTCATGGGAAATTATGAGAGGTTGGTGAAAGTGAAAAGCATGGTTGATCTCGATAATTTCTTTAGGAAAAACAAAGCATTCTTACTTTGAGTCAGAGTAGGAACCGGAATCAAACTGGAAGTGAATCGTGTGAACCTAGTCTTCGTCAAAATATCCACCGGCGTCTATAACTGTTATTGTTTTCCGTTGTATCTCTCTAAACGTTAATCATTGTTAATCACTTAATCTCTAAAGGTAATTTGGTCAACCTTGTTATAGGAAGAGGGAGGGAGGGCTGAAGACACGAAATGACCAAATTATCCATGCTTAATCGGAGTTTTCACCAGAAAACGACCGGATGGAGTTACGTGACAAAAAATAATTAATTTCGGGGACCAAATTGATGAATACGTAGTAAAGGGACTACATTAACAGTTTGCAAATAAATGAGGGACCAATCGGTGATTTACTCTTTATTAAGTGAAACCTTCTAAAGCTTATCCATTGGAATAATAGGCATTGAATCCGGTCTCATGAGCCTAGCAACCAAACTTGGAGATTGCATTTCACGCTTCTTTTCAAAATAAAAACTACAGTAGCCCTTGTGATTATACTTTTAATAAGGTTAGGAAAGCCTCATTTTTGGTAGCAGCAATATGGGGATATATCTTGTGCACACCAACATTTGGTCTTGTTTGTTGAGCCATTGAGTTATATGATTTACATCCTCCCACACATGCTTTGTCGAGTTGGGATATGAAGCTCTTAGAGTTGGGGATTTTACCTTTTGGGAGAAGGAAAGCCACATTGTTCTCATTAACAATTTATTCCGCTCACACCAAAACAACCAAAGCTAAGACTACGACATCACAACCCAACTATTACCTTCAAGCTTACTGAAAAGGATCACACAGCAAAAACATCATAAAACAATTTCTATCTATTGTTTTTTTTATTCAAAAGAATATCAAAGAGATATTACCTTTGCACCATGCCTAACCCTTCAATGAATTGGTAAAATAATCATTCGGCCTCTAGTCTGTCCATGTTAAATAAAGAGTTGGTAAAAACAATTTGTAATGGAGAATGCAATTAAAACACTTAGAATAAAGTTCTATAATGGATACTCAATCTAATTGGCACCTAGGCTCAAAAGGGACAATTAAATTATAGAACAGAGTATAGTCACTATAGGGGTCTTGAACTCTCAAGGACTTCTCATTAAAATTGTGATGCCTACATGTGCAAGGTTAGCATTTGTTTTGAATTATTCTTATGTGGCGGTTGACATATGTGGAGTATGCGGCCAATGCGGGATACTCATGAAAAAGAACCACCTAGCTAAGTGAGGGAGAAGTGGGGCTACTTCAAAGGAAAGTCATTTTGACTCAATTGTTTAGAAATTCTTGTAAAACTAAACAAGGTATTTCGTGGCCAAAATGGAAAAACTCATGAGAGCTAAATAAATGTTGGAAATTTCAATTCCTATGTAAGATATATTATCGATTGCACAAATAGCAAGAAAATTCAAAGGTTTCGCATCTACTAGACAACTAGTAAAGTGAGCATCTACAATACATATAATACAATATACAATATACAAATCTAATAAGAGCCAATGATGTTAGGTCTTTAAAGGGGACTAAAAAAATGTATGTGTAATTTATTGAAATGAATGGTTCATATTTTTTTTATGATTTTCCTTCTTTACCCTCTATTATATTATTTTCTTCCCTTAAGTAACCCTGCATTATGTTAGTATAAACTTTAGTAACAGAATATTCCGTTAAGTATTTATTATTCTTAACTTACTCATCTATATATATATATATATATATATATATATATATATATATATATATATATATATATATATAATATATATATATATATAATATATATATAATATATATAATATATAATATATAATATATAATAATAATAATAACAGAAGTGCATAACTAAATTTTCCCCCCAAACTTAGGAGCATTTTTGTAATATCAAACTTTTGGGAAAATTGAATCTTTATCATTAGAAATCGGATGGTTTCTTCAGTTGCCGGCAAAATGGAATTAGGCGACTAAAATGGCGAGATTTTAGGGAATAAAGTTGTAATTGGTTTACCTTACCATTTTCTCTCGGAAATTTAAGAAGACTAAAATAGAGTGATTTTAGGGGATGGATATGAATAAAGAAAGTTGTAATTGGTTTGCAAGAAAATTTATATACTGTACGCCAACTTTTCTCCCTTAACTCTTCTTCTCAATTTTCGCTTTAATCTAAGCTATGACTCTATATATATCACCCCAATCTCCTTTCTTATCTCACAGTCATATGTTTTATATCCATCGGCGGGGATGATGAGCTACATGGAGGTTATCTTTCCGGTGCGATCAAATACATCGGTGGTAAGTTGTCTATGTACTCCATTTCTTACCAACCAAACACGTTCCTCACTGTATCTCTCCAAATCTGGTGATCACACCAGATTTACACACCTTCCCCCCTCACTCTCCATGTGCATCCTAAGTGTTGCAAAGCTATTAGTGTCGGTTTCTCTCTCTCTCTCCCTGCCTGCCTTACATGGTAGTTCCATTTTAATGGATTGATACAGTGATACATCTGATCTGTTAGGTGCACTCTCTTCCACTTATTATGTTTCTAGAATGTCTGCTAGCTACTTGATAGTATGTATATAGATAGTTAAATGAACAAATTTAATTAAGAAATCTGGTCGATACAATACCTGCAATATTGATACTTTAGGGTGGACGGGTTCTCTGCAATTCACTTATAATTTATGGGAACGGAACAGGAAATGAAGTTGGTTACGTCATTGAAATGTCATTCTGTTACCCTCAACCTGGCTCAGTCAATATTGCTCAAATGGAGAAGCTAACTATTATATCAAATTATAGCAATTCCAAATGCATACCGGGGTCATTGGTTACTATTACATTTTAGTTGCTGAGCCATTACCAAAATCAAACTCCATCTTTCATTCTCTCGATGTGGTAAGTTCCTACATACATATAGTAAATATATGAAAACAAAAAGGGTTTTAGAATTGTCTAAAAGCATATTACAATGTGATGGGTTTTTGGAATATTTAGTTCTGTTTTGATTGGAAAGGTTGGTTTTGCAGGCAGATCTGGTGTAGGTTTTCAAGCTAGGAATTGAAGCAATGATCTGATGTGCTCCTCAACTTCTGTTACCCATGCAAAGCAGATATGATATGATATGATGCTGGTGTGTGTTGTGGACTGCTTAATTAATTAATGGTTCTAAATACTATAATGTAATAGGATTAATTTTATTAAAAAAAAAATAATTAATGGTTCTCAAGAATAAGTGATCATTTTGCAATTTAGTATGCATTGCATCACATATTTGGGAACTTTAGCTTGCATTGTAATCAAGCCAGTCTATTAAAAATAGAGGGCCCCCTATCTAATAGTTAATTTGTACCTTCACTATTTTTATTTTGAGATGCAATCTAATTAAATATAATAAAGTAAAATTACAATATAAATATAATAATAGAGTAAAATTATAATATACGGAGTAATTTAGTTTGCATATTTCTTAAATATTTAGTGGCACCAGGTTATACTCCTATATGGGAGGTTGTGGGTTCGAGTCTTAGTGAACAGATACTACATTGTAACAGAGATTCTTTTTTAAACATTTAGATTTCACTATAGAGAGACAAAAACATAAGGGAAGAGAGATTTTTTTAAACATTTAGATTTCACTATAATGATACAAAGTAAGAAACATAATCCAAAAAGACATATGAAATATAAAAATAGAAGTCTAGAAAAAATATTTTTAATCCAAAAATACTTTATTTTTCACGCTATTAAAAAATTAAAAATATATTTATTTAATAATAATAATAATAATAATAATAATAATAATAATAATAATAATAATAATAATCCAAAACTCTTAATATAAGTTCCTAATTAAAATTTTCTATTAAATTCGTTTATAAACGGTATTTACAAATATAGAATTAGGAAAAATATAATATATACCATAATTATTCATATTACATGGATATCATAATTAGCATAATATTAATTAATAACAATATATACTCTTTAATTACCATATAGCAATCATAATAAAAATGTATCATTTTTATTGAAATTAATGATAAATTTTCTTATCATATAGGAAATTAAACATACACATATTATGGTAGGTAATTAAAGGAAATTAAATATACACATATCACGTTTATAATTAAAGGACAACTAAACATACAGATATTACGTCCATATTACCAACATGTATTGAACAGTTTAATCTTACTACGATAATTAAACCTAGATATTCCATTCATTTGATTATAATATATTTTTCTTACTTAAAATAAAATTAATTAGTCATGTTCTTCCTTATATATATTTTTAGACTTTTCCTAATATAATTTTTAAGTAATCAATTTCAACACTAATATACAAATTTTATAATTTCAAATATTAGAATTGCTTATAATTTAATCATTAATATTATTATTTAATTAAAAAAGTTTATTAGTGCATCGCACGGGTAATTTACTAGTTGATTCATATAAGGAAGGTCTATGTATGGAGCAGCCTTAAATCTCCAGGCCAGCTGTCCCACCCAATAGAGGTGCCTACAATCCAGCGAGGGGTTAGCCATTGTGTTCGACGGTGGAGACCGTGGGTTACACCCAAAAAAAATATAAGAAAAGTCTATAGGTTTGAACCTCATCCCAATCAGAGTTGGCATAATTGTTAAGCATATACTATGAATATGTTAGAATGCATTAAAAAATTAGTCTGGCTAAATACATAGCATTCAAAGTTGAGCATCAAATATTGTGAATAAGGAACCTTGTTGTTGTATTTTTTTTGTTTTAAAAAAAAAAAGCAAATTTATGTTCATTTTTTTTTTTGTTTTGTTTAATTAATCTTCTTTTGATTATTTAGAACAAGACTCAATATTTCAATTATGCTTTTGCATTAATGAGAATGATTTAGGTCATTATGGTATTACTTTACAAATATTGTACTATTATTATTTTTATTTATCATACAAAATTGTTCTTACATCATTGTCAGGCCTGCGCGATCTAATTACAAACTTGTTGATCAGAAATACAACTACACATGGACTTTAAACGATATGACCATTGTCCAAAGAATTGACAATGTTGGCATCTCATTGGCTCCAATTGAATAAGTTTACACATCACTCTCATAATTTTATCAATGCATGAAAACTTCTAAAAATAATTGTAAGTTAATTGTTACTTTTATCATTATAACAATATCTATTGTAACCATATATTTCGAATTATTTATTATCATTCTCTATTGACAGCAATTGTAGCAATTGTCATTGACAAACTCCAAAAACAATTTGTCTCAACAACGAATGAAAATATAAAAAAAAAAATAAAAAAAATAAAAAAAAAAAAACTCAATGACTTCATTGTTGTCGACGAAAAGTAATTACCACACTCTATTACTCTTATTAAATTAAATAATTTAGTAGCTACAACAAAATATAATATATATGCATTTCTTTAATTTAGAATTAGACGTCTACAATGGCTTTATTAAAAAAAAAATTATTCATTATAAAAAAACTAAAAGAAAGATATAATTTCATTAGTTATATTATCTTTATTTTCTACAATGCAAACTGCAAAGATTCCATACTTTCAAATTTATTAATTAATTATATTCACTACATTGTCAATTGTCTTCCTTTTACGCTATCTTGTAATTAAATATAAAAATTATAATACAAAATATGTTATAGATTTTTTTACCAAGTATTTTATTAATACCATGGAAATAATAAAAAGGGTAAATCATATTTCTTTATTAAGATTATTTAAAAATGTATTTCTTTTTACTACCTTATCTAATTTTATTCATTTCTCTATCTACAAGAACTCATTCAACAATAATGGTTGAACCAAAAATACCTCAAGCAGAACACCTAAAAGACTGATATGCTTTTATGTTGATAATAATATGTAAATGGTTATATCTTACGTAGTTACATTTAAAATTCATTATTAAAAATGCTAATGTAAGACAATAGAATATCGTGACAAAGTTGACGAGTCAAAAAGATGTCGAGATTGTGATTTGATGGCATCATTGTTATCATTCTAAACGGAAGGTCACATGTCCGAGTTCCATCCCAAACAAGGATGTAGGCATAACTATGTTGAACAATACTACGGATAAATTAGCTTATAGTTATCAAAAGAAAAGGAAAAAAAAAAAAAAAAAAAAAAAAAAGGAGTTAAGTTCTTAACTTAACGGGGTGTTTGGTTGGAAGGAAAGAATTAGGAAGGAAAGGAATTGCAATTCGGTGAGAAAAGAATAAGGTAGGAATAATGTAGGAATTCAAATTATATTGTTTGGTATGGATGGATAGAATTATTGGGAATGAGAAGGAAAAATGTGGTATAAAGACTAAAATGTTCTTGTGTAATAATAAAAAACAAGGAAAAGTGTCAAATAGACCACTGAACTTCTTGTTTTTGTGCAATTGGGTCATTGAACTCAAAAAGTGTTCAATTGAACATCAAACAAGCAAAATTGGTGCAATTGAAACATTTTTTAAAAATTTTCCGCCCATTATATTACTTACATGCATGTATTAAGAGTTGCATATTTCTCTACCATACTAGTTGGGAGTCAATATTGAAATGTTTTTAACTCAAATTGAGTTTTAAAATTTTTTAAAAATGTTCTAATTGCACATATTTTACTTGTTTGATGGTTGAATTGCACAAAAACAATAAGTTCAGTGACCTAAGTACAAAGAGTCAACAATTGCCTCTACTGAGGCTCGAACCCACTCCCATCATCCATGTGGAAGTGTTAATCGGGACACCGAGTGTCATTAGACCAAGGATACTTTTGCCATTTCTTCTATTTTTCCCTTTCTCACAAGCATTAAATTGCAATTCGGTGAAATTGCAATTCGGTGAAATTGCAATTCCCTCCGACCAAACAATGTAATTGATGCCTTTATTGAATTACAATTTAATTACAACTCAATTACGTTCAACCAAATGCCTTGTAAATGTTGTATCACTTCACGCTCTCTTTGAGAAACCGGAGTAGTGAAAAAAAGACTACTTGATAAAACACTACTCAATGAACATCAACTTCTCAAGGAGTCCCAAATTGACTCCACAATCTCATGGTACTTAAGCGCATCTCAAGGAGTCTCACATTGACTCCACAATCTAATGGTATTGAGTTAATACCCAATATAGTCCTCGACTATAGTGGTTTTATTCAATTTAATCCTAAATGACTTTTTGTGTTTAATTTAGTCCTCGATTTTGATGGTTTTACACAATTTAGTCCTCTTGTTAAAAATTCTGTTAGTCGACGGTTAGAAATAGGGTCATAATGGTAATTTCTCATCATTCATCCCATTTTGGATGACTCCTTATTAAGATCAACGCAAAAATACAAATTTACATACCAAATCAACTTCAACCCTAAATAAATAAATACAAAGTAAATAAATATTTGGGTATAAAGATTTACATTTCTACGTGGATCTTAATAAGGGGAAGAAGCAAATGGGACGAAGGATGAGAAATTACCATTAGGACCCTATTTCTAAGCGTCAACTAACATAATTTTTAACAAAGGACTAAATTGGGTAAAACCATCAAAGTCGAGGACTAAATTGAGCACAAAAAGTCATTTAGGACTAAATTGAGTAAAACCACTATAGTCGAGGACTATATTAGGTATTAACTCTAATGGTATTTAAGCTGAAGTTTCACTCATAAGTTAACTTCTGTGATAGAATTATAGTTTTAGCTTGAACGCCATACCATAATGTTCATATATTACCATCAACATATAGCCATAAATCAAATAATCACAGTTATACACATGCCGACCTACCAAAATATTACGTAGTATTTCCTGTCATATTTTGCTTTAAAAAAAA
This sequence comes from Ipomoea trifida, assembly GCA_003576665.1. Lineage (NCBI taxonomy): Eukaryota > Viridiplantae > Streptophyta > Magnoliopsida > Solanales > Convolvulaceae > Ipomoea > Ipomoea trifida. Next base: position 14,053,933 of record CP025655.1, on the reverse strand, counting down.
AAAGAAAAAAAAAAAAAAGAAGAATCGCAAATAATAAGGTAATGAACATGACGGGTTTAACTGCTGATGTAAAATATACTATTACACCTCAAAGGATTTAACTAAAAGAAATCAACAATAAACACAAAACCATGTTCCAAAACATGCATAAATCAAAACAAAATTTGGTTCACAAGTTTGTATCTAATAAGTAATACATCAATAATGCTGTAAGAATAAAGTTTTTAATCGCTGATGCCTGCCAAATTACCTACTGCCCCCAAAAATCCCCGGACCCTCTGCTCCCTCCCTGGTATCCCAGCACTCTTTTCTTCTACTGAATAAAGCAAAATAAAGGTTTAAAAGCTTCAAAAGCATGAAGGGAATTTGATCTTGAAACCAAGTAATCCTTTCAGTCCTCATCAGAATAGTTGAACTTAATTGAATGGGATTGTAGATCAATTTGCCCTCCCCTGTAAGAACCCCTCTTCTTCTTGGTCTTTTCATGCCGGAAGCCCCTGCAGCAACCAAAGTTAGCAAAAACTTGGAAATCTATTACAAAGAGGACAAATACACAAAATTAGTCAGGCTTGCTGCATCACATTTACTCCCTGCAATATCTTCAGTGTCATAGCCTCAATTTCACAATAGCTCTCTACATTGATGATTCAAGATGCCCTTGAAGAATCAAGAAGAACCGGAGACTCCTATTTATTATAAAGTTTTAGATTCCTTTCTTTTGTCCTAACACACTTAGAATGGATAGGCCATTTATTCAATCATTCACACTTTGGTTTCTTAACCCAACAAATATGTCCCAGGCTTAAAAGCTTGTTAAGCCACCAGTGAAAATGTAAATACAGTTGTGTACATTTTCTTCCCAAACCCAACATGTAAGAAGAGTTATACACAACAGGTGACCCTTTTCCAGAATTCCAGCTATTAGGCAGTACTCTCATATAGTTCAGAATGAAAGAAAATATGACAACACAATTTTCCCTTATTTCATAGACATGTAACACTGATTTGACATACCTTCCTCTGACCTGTCCCAAGACTTCCTGTGCTTTGGCACCATAGCCAGAATCTGCACCACCCTGCAAATGAATCATAAATACTCAATTATTAACGCTACTGTTCACATTATCTATATAATAGATATATGGAATCAAACTACATATTCAGACCTTTGCCCAATAAGAATTATCCCGAAGCCTGTCGTCAACAAATTCCACTTCATCCACTTTAACCCTTTGGAAAGCATTTACGGTTCTAGGCTGCAGTAAACAAATAGCATGTTTCTTAGGAAAAGTTCATCTTTGAGGTCAGCAAATCCCAAAAGAGAGACAAACATGAAAACAAACCCATGTATGAATAAAATAAAAACCAAAGAAAGCTGTGCCAATACAGTTGCCATTTCAACTTCTATGGCAAATGAAAACTGATATAAGATTTGATACTGTGCCTTACTAGAATTCTTGCCACAACTAATATGTATCGGAACTAGGTAACCATCGGCTTATTTTTTGAAAACTGGAACAACTGATGACATTAAAGAAATTTAAGGACATACACATTGAGTGTGCTACCACATGACTAATGAGTAAAGTTAATTGTGAAAACTATAGTGAAGTTGGCCAATTCATAATAACCAATGAATAAAACATAAGCATGCTGTGGCCGATTATACATCACTATTAATGCATAGCATCTATACATTGATAATGCTTTAAAAGTTCAAATATTTTTTATTAACTTAACCAGTTCTTTCCAAAAAAAACTTAACCAGTTATTTATTTACATAAATGCAAGTCATTTGGTATTAACCAATCAGCTTTTGTTGATGCCAAGCTTGCACCAAAATATAATTGTTGAAAATCCCAAGGCCATAAATGGAAGAAGCATACCTCAGATGAATCATTGCGTTGTTTCTGCCTGGACTTCTCCAGTGCAGAGTTCTCCAATCCATTATTTGCTTCTTCCACAGCTTCAGTCTTTCTTCGCTTAGATTTTTCAATATCTTCTCCTTCAACTTGCTGGTTTGCATTTTCATCAGAAGCCATTCTTTTTCTTTTCTTAGAGTCCTTAAAATGAGTATCTCCATTTTCTATAGTGTCAAAACTTCCATGATTATTTTTTATCACTGGCTTTTCTTCAACAGAGTTCTGTGCAAAAGAATCAGTATCCTGTTTGCTAGACTTGCTTTTTTTCTTTTTTTCCTTTTTAGCATTGCCCTCATCAACATTTTTACTATTATTACTTTGACATGCCAAACATTCTGAGGTCTCTTGTTTTCCTCCAGACACCTGAGCTAATTGGTTTTCATTGCCTTCATATGATTCAGATGTTAATGCACTTTTCTTCTTCCTTTTCTTGTCTTTCACCTTCTCAGTGCTCTCAGCCTGTAAGTCACATACTGAACCAAGAACAGCCTCTTTCGTCACCTCTGATTCTAGATCAACAGGGTTGAAAGAAGCAGATACCTTTTCACCTTTCTTACTTTTAGATTTGACATTTGATTCATTGAGCTTTTGATCTGTTAAGATCTCATCCGCCTTTGGAGCAGGTTTGGCATGCCGATCAACAATTTCAGTCATGCACACTACGGTGTTCTCCTTATCCTTGTTACTCTTCTTCTTCTTTTTCATAGTAATAGTATCTCCAGAACCAGTCTGGTTATTGACTTCCTTACCCTCATGTCCTCCATCTTCATGTTGCTCTGCACATACACTTCAATGTAAGAGCAAAGAGATCCACATCCACCAATAAAATTACACCATATTGCAATTCAAAAAATTAAATTCAGATTGGGAGATTATAAATTAAAAAAAAAAAAAAAAAGGTAGAGAAATATTAGAGAGAAGGAGAGAATTCAATTTGTACAGCTTACCTTGTTCTTTCTGACCTTTGAAATTTGATTTGGCATCATTCCTGCATATCATAAAAGACCACAACAAGCATGAGAGTAGGAACTGAAATTTAAAAAAAAAAAATCAATTAATCATCTGAAGTAGAGTGTAACAAACCATTAAGAAAGAACCATTAGTAATAAAACACGTGATTGTGTGACCATCTGGTGATACAGAGTGTCTTGAAAGTGGCAACTGAATTGTCATGAGTGACCATACAGATATTTGCAGGGGGGGGTACATGTTTCTGACAAGGGGGCTGTGGCATATTATCAGTTGGAGCTTCAGTTCAGATTAATGTATGACTGAGAACTAAAAAATCATGGAAACAGGGTCCTAACAAATCTTTGTACTATGGACTCTACTTCAATTCTCATATAGGTATTATTATAGAATAATACAAAAATGTAACGAACTTCATTATTGGAAATGGGGACAGTAAAATTAAGAGGAAATGATTTATGATCAACATTGGATTCCAACTCTAGAGTGCCAGGGATTGCACTATACTGTATCACCTGTATGTAACAAATCAGAGGAACTTCCTTTATCAAGCAGCATTAATTATGTAGCTGAACTTATTCCAAAATCATCATTAATCCTTATTCCTATGATATATAATGTACTAGCCATTTTTATTCTTGCTTTTCTAACTTTATAATCTTGAAAAGCAACATTTTATAGGACCTTGAAATTCTATGAAATTGAGTCCCCTTCAATTTGCATTACCACTACAAGCATTATCCTCCAAGCATGCTAATTTAACATTTTAACAAACCATGCATAACTTACAACTATAGAAGGAAAGTTGTGGGTAGTTTCATCAGTCAAAAGTTAGTTCAGAAGTGTTATTGTAGTTGATTATGCCACTTAGATGAAGATTGAAATGTCATCACTAAATTCAATCACACTTCCCAACTTACCAAGTGTCTAGATATTTGCAATACATATTCTCCAAATCAAATGAACTAGACTTCCAACTATCACCCTGCACAAGCAATAGGATCTATGAATGTAAGCATGGATAAACCAATAGAAGGTCTAAAATTAATCTCACAAAGAACACTGTGTCCTATAGACAATACTAGTGAACCAAGTACAAGAACAAAAACACCTTATTTTTTAATGAGTATGGTAAAGCCATATTTATCAGAAAGTATAAGAATGGCATAGTAAGGGTACACCAAAAGAGAAATGCCTACCTTGTACTTGCTCTTGGTAACATTTGATTTAGGTTATTTCACATAACCTCAAGAATGTGAATATTGTAATATCACAATATCTGTTTGGTAGCATTGATGGGAATCACATCCCCTCCACTGTAGGGAATGTGAGACTGCCAAATATTTTTTAAAATTCATTTTTGGTAACATTGATGGGAATCAAATCCCCTCCACACTCTTAGATTATGTGAGATTCCCGGGAATGTTACATTACCTCAAAACATCCCTTTGAACCAAACATCCAAACACCCAATGCCCAAAATAAAGTATAATAATATACGGAGTAGATATTTTTCTATAACCCAGAAAAATGATGTTATTGCTAAATTAACATCCATTCAATCACAGGATTTTCATTTCAATATTTTGCACATATACAAATGCTTACCAAAAAATCAAAGAAAATCAAGAGAAGAAAACCTTAATCTGAGCTTCCTTAAGAAAGCGCTTGAGGGTTTTGGAGAAGCCGTTGCGGTGGAGATACTGGAGGACAGAGTGGAGAAGGAGAGACTTGCGTTCATCAGTGAGTTGGTTTGCCATTGATGAGCTCTGCTGCTTTTGCTGCAATGCAAGAAGGACCTGCCGAGGTTTCAAGGCAAACAAACCTAAATCTGAGTAGGGTATAGGGTTTATCTTTACACTCTCAGGCATACACCACTTTTCGCAGCGAGCAACAAGTCCTAAAACAGTGTACAACACATGAAAATTGCATCACTGAATTTCCAATTTTAGTTAAATCACATCAAGAGAATGGGCATTAGACAGCTCAAACATTATACTAAATTTTGGTGGTCATATATTATGGCAAGAGAGAATGTGGATTGCCTAGCTATGTCGGGCAACGGGGCGGGGACCCGAAATAGATCCCAGACCCCACCCCATTCCCCATCGGGGATTTTTTGGGGATGGGGAATCCCCATCATAAGGCAGTAAGGCTAAGGCAGTAATCATGGGGGTGTATGAAGAATGAACTATGAAGCAAAACAAATATCAAATTTAATATATGAAGAATGAACTATGAAGCACAACCAATTTCAAATTTAAAATATGAAGAATGAACTATGAAGCACAACAAATTTCAAATTTAATGACAAATTTCAACAAGCACCAGTAAGGCTAAGGCAGTAATCAGCACAAATTTATCCAACAGGAGTTGCAAATCTTAGAAATTACCTGCCTGAGAAACTTATAAACTGCCTGAGAATGGAGGAAATCTTGGGATGGCGCGGCGAGCTAGGGATGGCCGGACGGGGACGACTCACCAGAGTCGTAGAGCGGAAGAGGCAGAGTGACTGGGATGGCCGGACGGCGACGGCGTGAATGTTGTGCTCAGGCTCTGTGCGAAGTGCGAACTGCGAATGTGCAAATGGGCAAAGGGCGGCACCGTCTAATAACAGCTCTCCATCAGGTTTTAGGAATTAGGGTTTAGGGTTTGGCTTACATTTGAACCGGGCCGGTTTGAATTCAACCTACACAAATCTTATGGACTAGAATGCCCAGCATATTCTGTTACCTTAAAGTTGACTATAGGAACTGTTAAATTATAAATTCATTTTCATTCACTCATTTTCCTTCATTATTTCCCCTATTTCTTCGGCTTTTCCTTTCCTTATTTCCACAATCTTCCGTTTTTTTATTTTATTTACACCAATACAAGAGAGAAGAAGTAAGATCCTTCACTTGGATATGCAATTTCCCTATTTCCCCAACCTAATTCTTCGTTTTTCCTTCCCCACGATGTTACGAATCTTCCACCTATCTTCCTCCCCAGATTCCTCCCATCATTCATCTGCTGCTTCATATGAGGATTTACACGCTCAACAGCTGGAAGAAGAGCTGCAATCAACAGCATTCAATGAATATGAACATGAATTGCGCTCAATATTTAAGCCAAGGTAAATTCCTTAATATTTTTGTTAATTTTATATATTGAATCTCTTTAATTTTCCAATCGTTGTTACGGGAAGGAGGGTTTAACGCTAAAGCATTCGTTATTCCAAAGTTTACAGCCAGAAATTGGATTAATTTAGGATAAAACATATATGGATTAATTTAGGATTTTATTCAGTAGTGTATATACCAAATCCTATTAGTGGCCAGGAAATTATTCTGTGATCAGATTTTATTCAGTAGTGTTTAAGAGATATGAATTATATTCTCAAAAAAAAAAAAACATATATGAACAATGGCTAAATTAATGGCTAAAGTTTCTTGATTTATCTCTTTTTTCTTTATTTAATTTTGGAATATTGCTTGATGTTAGGGGGTATTTTGCTATTTAAGCACTACCGTAGAGGCAGACACTCACCACTGAATAACTGTCTCTTCAAGTCCACCTTCAGGTTCTTACTTCTTCTCTCTTTTTATTTCCGTTGTCAAAGAATAATTGCTTCATGTTCTGCTATTTGAGAATGTTTTTCTTTTAGTTTTTCATCCAACTGAATGTGTTGATTCATATGTTTGCTAGAGAGGAGACAAATGACTACTAATTTGGTGGTATTTGGTGTATATTTGTGTTATACATCATTGATAGAAACAAACTATTCTCCATTTATATTTGTGTATATTTGTTTGGGATATATATGCTTTCTATTATTGATTTTTGGTGATTTGAGGTGATATCCACCTTCTGCAATGAACACACCTGCCTCCTCCAAACAACCATGCAAAATGGATGCAAAATGGGAATACTGATTGTTCTTATTTTCATGCCCGGCCTTTTTTTATCCACCAAAATTCTCAAGTTTTAAATCTCCACTTCAATTCATAAATTTATTCTTATTTTCACATCTATAATTTATAGAATCCTGTACATAAGTATATTGTTTCAGTTTGGGTGGTTGGTGGTATTTTGGTGTGAATTTGTGAAGGAAGAAGTGAGGGGACGTGTGACACCCCAACCTCACACAGGCTGAGATAGCTAAAAGCTTAACATAAAAGCTGCCAATCTCAACCAACAAACCAAATATAGCGGAAGCGAATTTAAAACCTAAGGGCGTCATGCCACATCTAGGTATAATCACTGTGACACCCCAACCTTACACGAGCTGAGATAGCTAAAAACTTAACATAAAAGCTGCCGATCTCAACCAACAAACCAAACATAGCGGAAGCGTATATAAAACCTAAGGGGCGTCATGCCACATCTAGGAAAGATAACACAACCTAGATGCACAGGCTAACCATAAAACACGGAACTGTATAAACGATAATCCTTAAAGCATGTTTGACAATATTCAAAGTGCTAGTCTAGGGTATATAAGGTCTCAAATGGCTCACAGGCCAAAGCATAAATCTACAAACATAACCACTAACTAAGCCTCCTCATACGGGTGTATCTCTATCGCGCTCACGCAAGGCTTTAAGGCAAAC
>CP025655.1:13960594-13996942 GCA_003576665.1 Ipomoea trifida | reverse complement strand
TATCTTTTGAATTTGTAGGGACATAAAGCATGCATGCGTTTATTTACGGTTTTGGTTTTGGTTGTGTGATGTAAAGATAAAATGGATGATATAAGGAAAAAAAAATCTATATGGTGCAAATTCAATGATGTTACCGGTTAGTTTGGGTCACGATGAGGTAGCCTCGATCTCCTTTGCTCAAACTGTACCAGGTCATGAGTTTTAAACAACGATTGCTAATTGTTATTGGGTATATGATATTATAAGATTTTAATATGGTTTATTTTTAGGAGTTCCCCATTTGAAAGAGGGTGATGTTCGGCCGCAAGGACGGAGACCAAGACGGGTGGCGCCGCTAAATCCTAGGATGGGTCCTTGGTTGATTCTCTTGAAGAAGATTGTTCAGTCTCATAATTTGCTTCCTGAGTTTGAGATATGCAGAAGAAGTGTGTTGAGAAAGTTTTTGGGGTGTTTTGACCATCTCCAACCCAAAACACCAAATTCTGCACCAAATTTTACACCAAAATGAATATTCCCATCATATTCTTACACCAAATTTTATTCATCTCCAACCCATTTACACCAAATTTTATTTCATCCACAATCCATTTACACCAAATTATATTCATGCACTAAAATAATTTGTATTTTATAATTTAAAACTTTAATTTTGCTTAATTTAATTATTTTAATAAAAAATATAATTCTGATGTAAATAATAATACTTTAAAATGGATTTTAAGTTTTTATGTATTTTAATTTTTAATTATTTTATAGGTGATAATGATCTTATTTTAAACGTCTCAATGAGATCTTTAAATCTTTATAATTTACTTTTAATAATATAAAATTTTAAAAGGAAACAATTAGCAAAAAGAATTTAAAAAGTTTCACACCAAAATGGTGTAAATGAATAGTGTATCACTATATTTGGTGACACACTATTCATTTACACCATTTTGGTGTAAAATTTGGTGTCTTCTTTGGAGTAATATTGCACCAAATTTTTACACCAAAATGGTGTTTGGTGACTTCCTTGGGTTAGTGTGGTTTTTTTTCATCATATTTTTTTCATCAGATTTCTATGTTTTTTTTATTTATTTATTAAAATGCATCTTATTATTTATATACACAAAAACTGTTGTCCATTGCCACATTATTCTTGGTGGCATTCTTTTAATCAATTTATGTTAACTTTTTTAATCTTGTAGGCGGAGAAGTCTATTTTTAGTAATGATGTTAGTTATTGTTATCTTTTATTATTATCAATTGTAGATGTAGAAAATTGTAGCTCTACTATTTCTTATGAAGAGATAGTTAAATTGGCAGATTATGATACTATTTCTTATGAAGAGATAGTTAAATTGGCAGATTATGAAGAGATAATTTTATATTAAATATGTATTTTTTAGTGTGTAGTTGATATTTTTTAAAGAGAAGTATTGTGTACTGCTTTACTTTATAAGTAAAACTAAATTTAATAATTTTCTCTACTTTTTAATAATTTCCTCCCTCACAACCTATTAGTTAATAATAATAATAATAATAATAATAATAATAATAATAATAATAATAATAATAAATTTTAGCAAGTTTTTGATTCCGATTATAATTCTAATGCTATGATTAAACCAATTAAGTTTCCAAAATATTTTGGTTGCCATAAATCAATATTGATTATTGATTCCAATTATTACTACTCCCTCAGTCCCGTTTTCGTTGTCCGATTTCCTTTTTGCACGAAATTTAAGGGAGCAAAGTAAAAGTTGTTTTGTCTTCCAATTTTGCCCCTCCTTTTTTCTCTCGCCAGCCACTCAAAAAGAACCCACTAGAACACACTGTACACTTTTTTTTATGAAAGAACACACTGTACACTTTCTTCTCTCTTTCTCTGGTTTTAGTTTTCTCTTGTTTTAGAACCCACTGTACACTTTCTTCTCTCTCTCTGGTTTTAGTTTTCTATTGTTTTAGAACCCACTAAAAGTTGTTTATATTTCTCTGATCTTAGTTTTTTCTCCAAATAAGAATTTTAAAATTCTTTCTTCCATGAAAATTTTGAGATCAACATCTCCATACTCATATGAATCCTTTATATAATTTGAGACCTTTATATGTTTGCAACTCTGATTTTTTTTTTCCCCCAAAAAAAACAACACATGAGAATGGAGTTTTGAGGAAATTGGAGCATGGTCAGCGCCGTTGATTTCTGCCATAACCGCAGCGTTTATCACCGAGATCTCAAGCAGGGAAAGCTACTCCTCAACGAACACAGTGGGACGTCGACGACTGTCCTCCTTGTCAGAACGACTCCGAAACGACTGTTTGGTCCATAGGGACTCCGGCGAACGTGGCGCCGGAGGGGTTGAGACGGAAAGGGTACGACACTGGCCAGTAGTATGGGATAAATTGAAAAAACAGGAGAATAAATTGGGGTATTGTGTATAAATTCACAGGGGTAATTTGGGAAAAAGAGAATAATAATGATGCCCAATTTTGGAAAGTTGACAGTATTTTGGGACAGACTAAAATGGAAAGTAAGACAGGTAAAATGGGACGGAGGGAGTAATATTTATCATTAATTGCAGAATACTATATGAAATTTACTTGGAGTATTCAGATACTCAATCAATTGATTTACAGAGCCTTCTAACTGTTAGATCTAATTACTAGACCAGATTAGAAGGCTATGTGAACAAATATCTGAACTAGTGAATGAAGCAAGATCAGAAAGATAAGTATGAGCAGATAGGAACAACAAAAATAATAATGCAGTAAAGACACTTAGACTTGGTCACCCAGTTCGGAATTGACATTCCTACATCTGGGGGGGCATCACTCTGAACGCCCAACTCTTCATTGATCAAACTGAAATGTCAACAATTTACAGTAATGAAACACACGACAACACTAGAAACCATCAATCACCAATCTAGCGTTCAGCCTTGAAGAGTTGCGTATCACTTAGATCTCCCGATCTTCTTGAGCTGAGGCTCCCCCTCAACTTTAGCCAAACTGACATTCAGAGTGATTGCATGCCCGGTTCATCACAGTGAAACTCATCTTGAATCAAAGGTAGGCTTTGTCAAGATATCGATTTAACATCATCATCTAAGAGAGGCTCATCTCCATTTGATTCTTGAATTACTTCAATCAGATCATCTCTCTTTTACTTCTGAGAAATCTATCCCTTATATATGATGATGAAGACAGTTATATTTCATAACTGAATTCGTTGGTCTTCTTGTCATAAACTGCTCAGCCAGTCGTCTTCTAATTCTTCTGATCCTTCTGCTGAACTACATAAGATGAAATACAAAAGACAACCAAGCATTATTCTGAACTATCTGCTGATCTAAAAGAATTGACCTAGAAACTTTGTTACAATAAAAAGAGAGGAGTAAAAGAAATTTTCTTCTATTGTAATTTTATTAACAATCTCCCCCTTTGTAACAAGTTTCTTGGCAATACATTACAATCTTCCTAAATCATCAGAGATAGTCAAAAACACTTGATCTTATAAAACAAACGATACATGACAACTAGCAAAACAAAGTTCAAGGATGATCATATCATCTAACTGTAGCATACCAATGTTCAAAGATGATCATATCATCTAACAAGAAATACAATAGTAGAAACTAACAAGAGACCCTATTACAAAAGATAGTGATTATCATCATATAGCAGAAGAGGGTCATCAATGAGAACGCCATCAACCTTGATCAGTAATCAAAAGGAGTAAAAAAAAGATATGCCCAAGTAACTGGTAACCGATGATGTAACTGGTAACCGATGATTAGAAGGTTGTTCCTACTCCCCCTATTGCCAAGAACTTGTGAATCTGTAGCCACAAGATTCTATAGCAGGACCAAGTAGGAAAATACAACCCAAGTTTTTAGAAGCTTTTGGAGGACTCGTCGTCCTGACTGTCAGCAATAGATTCTGCATCAGAGGATTCAGATCCAGTTGAAGGTTCAACTTCAGGTGTAGATGGCTCAGCATCAGGTGCTGTATCAGTTGCAGTGGAAGGAGCAGCAGTTGGATCAGCAATATTGACAGACATTTCCTGGTCTCTTAGCCTAAGCTGTTCTTGTAACTCCATCTCAACTGTTCTTTTCTCAACAAGAATTTGGATGATTGTGTTTAGATCTTGGATGCTTTTATCCAGGTGTTTTGCTGTGAGTTTGCTGGTGTAAGGTACATCAAGGTTTAGAGCTGGGGCTGAGCTGCTCGCATGTTCTGGAAAAATGTCAAGGACGTGACTCCCTTGTTTCAGTCTGGCATCAATTGTTCTGACTAGGGGTGCCTCCATGGGTTCATTTGGTTGAGGTTTGAAGCCTTGTGTGCGGAGGACGCCATAGATTGTACAAGGGAAGGGAAGTTTTACCTTTTTCTCCTTAGATTCTGGTTTCCGGAAGGATGCAATGTGTTTGAAGATGATGTCTCCCAAATCAACAGGAATGCCCCGACCAATTCTATAGATTAAAGATGCCATATTGAAGTTCAGACTACCTCGATGTTCATTCGACAACCAATTTGTCATGGCAATTTTATGCAGGACAGCATACTTGGTGGTGAGATATTTTGCTGGTAGCTTATTTGTTTCACCCGGCCAGTAGCTATAGGTTCCTCCAGTGATAACCTTCGTGATGCCATTTGCTCCCAGAATCGGATCTTCAATGTCGCTTGAATCTATCCCAAGATACATATTGATGGATCGTGTGTCAAAAGCATATTCTTTTCCTCTTAGCCAAATGCGTCCATAGACTTGAGATCCTGTATCGTTGATGGTTGTGAGGAGATTGGCATAAAACTCTTTGATTGCAATGGGAGGATAGCTAGTCTGGGTTGTGACTGACTTGATCAGATTCAGCTTTTCAAAAATGGGCATAAGTTGACATTGAGACCTGAATTTCTCTACATCAAGATATCTTTCACTTAGGATTTTTCCTGTTGTTGGTTGATTCCCATCTTGCAGCATACTCATCTGAAACAAATTGAGGTATGATTGCTGTAAGAGGTGCTACTGCTGAGACATCAGGTTGTTCTTCTGGTTTCTGGGAATCAGAGACAATTTTCTTTTTCTTCTTACTAGTGGTAGTTTCCACTGTATCAGATGGTTCTGCCATTGGTTGTTTCCTTTTTGATTTTCTTGCTGGTGAGGGAGTTTCCTTTTGTGACTGAGCTGTGGATGACCTGGTTTTTCGTCTGGTGATAGGAGCAGGGAAGACTTGTATTTTGGCAACAGGATTTTTATCCACCTGATCTTCTTGAACCTTTCTCTTTCCTTTTGCTTTTGCTTGGTTTTTCTTTACTTGAGCCAAGGGTACATCATCTTCTTCATCAACTTGTTCTGTAGCTGTTTCAGCTTATTCAGCAACTGGTTCAGGTTGTTCTGCAACTGGTAGGGCTGGTGGATTTTCTGTTTCAAACTCAAAATCTAGTGGAGAATCATCAAAGGGAATTGTGGGGGTTATTTCTGGATTTTGTTCAGTCTGTGGTTCAATCATAGTTTCATCAGTGTGGGAGTTTTGTGACTGTGTTGGGAGTGGTTTTTCTGGAATAGGCAGAGGTTTGTGTTGATCAATATTTTCTGTTTGTGGAATTTGAGGTGATGGAAGGAGCAGAGGTTTATCCTGTGTAGGTTCGATGTTTTGTGGGACATTTAGTGGAAGAAGCAATCTGTTTATGAGAGAGGATGTTCTCCTATGGCCATCTAAGATATTGAAAAGATCAATTTTAGTGAAGAGAGATGCAGGAGGTTCAAGTTGATGAGGCCCATATACTACAGTAGATTCAGAAGTGTTTTTCTCAGATATGGGCAAGGTTTTCTCAATGACAGGTGATTTTTCAGGATCATCATCTAATGGTTCTTGTTTGACAGACACTACAGGTAAGGGTTTTTCAACATTAACATTTTCTGGATTAGCATCATCCTCAGTATCTGATAGAACAATTATATCCTGAAAATATTTAAGGCAGAGACTATGCTGTTCATATGTAAACATAAATGAAAGAAGGAAGAAAATAATAGGAGTGTATGAAAATAAACCTCAGGGGCTTTTGTCGTAGTTGATTCTCCTTTTTCAACAGCAATCGGTTTGAGAAACCCTTTCAGATAATCCAGTTGCTCTGCTCTAGAATACCACGACCAGATTGGTTCGCCTCCAGGAGGTTTCATCTTGTTGTTGATTATCATCACCATTTCTCGTGATGCTTGATGTTGAACTTCGGAGGGATATCTGTTTGTGAGTCTGGAGAAATCGAAATATTGAGTCTCATCTTGATCCATTTGGATTCTGTTTGTGTTCTTGAATTTTTTTTGAGAGAGGATTTTGAAGGGTTTGCAGATGAGAGAGATTGTTTTGATCAATACTGCAGCTAGTTTTCAAGGATGGAAGAGACTTCCCAAAAGTGACCGGCTTTTTCGGGTCACGTGATGAGGCATGGGTTGAGTGGGAGTCGTGATGATAGGACGGTTGTCCTTTCCGTAATTAAAGCTCTAGCAGTTATGGTCAGACGAGTACACTATCCTTCAGATATTATATGCTTTTTCAAAAATGAAACATTAGTAGAGTATAGGCAGAAAGCAGAAAATGGCAAAAAATACCTTTTTATGAAAAAGATGCGAGGAGAAATACCCAAAAATAAAACTGAGCCTTTAAAAAAAAAACTGATCATCTTACTGTACTAGCTCTGTGGTCCATTACACATTCCAAGTTCGGATTTGAGAGTGTTGAATCTGGTCAGATCCAATGCCTTAGTGAATATATCTCCAAGTTGTTTGTCTGTTGGAATATAGTGCATTCTTATATCTCCACTTTCTATAAGTTCCCTGATGAAATGATGTCTGATGTCTATATGTTTGGTACGGGAATGCTGTACGGGATTTTTAGCTATGTTGATGGCACTGGTATTGTCACAATGAAGGTCAGCACTATTGATCTTTAAACCATAGTCGTTCAGCATCTGTTTCATCCATAGAAGTTGAGTACAGCAGCTCCCAGCAGCTATATATTCTGCCTCTACCGTGGATAATGAGATTGAATTCTGTTTTTTACTGAACCAAGAGACGAGATTTTTACCAAAGAAGAAGCAACCTCCTGATGTACTTTTTCTGTCTTCCAAGTTTCCTGCCCAATCTGCATCACTATAGCCAAGTAGTTCAGTTCTTGAGTCACGAGAGTACCACAGACCATGATTCACAGTTCCTTTGACATATTTGATTATTCTTTTAACAGCATTTAGGTGAGCTTCTTTTGGATTTGCTTGGAAACGAGCGCATAGACCCACACTGAACATGATATCTGGTCTGCTTGTTGTCAGATAAAGCAGACTACCAATCATACTTCGATAAAGTTTGCCTTCAACTGGCTTTGAATCAGAGTCTTTTGTCAATTTCAAAGTTGTTGAAAGAGGCGTTTTGGCTTCTTTTGCAGTGTCAAGACCAAATCTTTTGATCAAGTTGAGTGCGTATTTAGTTTGAGAGAGAAATAGACCAGTTTCCATTTGTTTCACTTGAAAACCCAAGAAGCATGTTAGTTCCCCTATCATGCTCATTTCAAATTCCTTTTCCATAACTTGGATGAAGTCCTTGACGTTTGCTGAAGATGTAGATCCAAAGATAATATCATCTACATAGACTTGAGCTACAGTTATGTGGTTTGTGGTCTTTTTAACGAACAGTGTTTTGTCAGCCCCACCACGAGTGTACCCATTTTTATGAGATATTGCGTGAGTCGTTCGTACCAAGCTCTTGGCGCCTGCTTCAGACCATAAAGGGCCTTTTTCAGCTTATAGACATAGTCTGGATATTGAGAATTTTCAAATCCTTTTGGTTGAGCCACGAATATTTCCTCATGAAGTAGTCCATTTAAGAAGGCCGTCTTTACATCCATCTGGTTCAGCTGAAAGTTCAGAATACAGGAGACAGCCAGAAGTAGTCTTACCGATTCAAGTCTGGCAACGGGTGCAAATGTTTCTTCATAATCAATCCCTTCTACCTGAGAGTATCCTTGAGCCACTAATCTGGCTTTGTTTCTGGCCACATTTCCCTGTTCATCGGTTTTGTTTCGAAAAATCCATTTTGTGCCTACAACATTTGCATTTGAAGGGCAAGGTACAAGATCCCATACCTCATTTCTTTCAAATTGTGCAAGTTCATCCTGCATGGCCCTTATCCAATCTTCATCCTGGAGTGCTTCTTTGTAATTCTTGGGTTCAATTTTTGATGTATAGCATGCATAACCTGATAACTCTGCCAGACTGCTTCTCAACATGCCTCTGGTTCGAATGCCAGCAGTGGGTGTTCCCAATATGTTTTCAGCAGGATGATTCTTTTGGATATGTGTGGGGACATGTTTTGATGGGTGAAGGCTGGTATCTGTTTTCAACTGATGTTCAGTGGATGATCTTGAGTCCTCAGATTCTGATTTTGCTTCAGTTTTGGTGATTTCTTGTGTACTGTCAGCTTTCTTTTGACTTTGTTCAGTATCTGGATCAGTAATATCTTCATCAGAGTCTTCAGATCCTGACTCAGTTTTCTTGGCTTCTTTTCCATTAGCTGAACTAGCTTGCTTCGATTCTTGATCAGTAAATGGTAGATAGTTTTCAACTGAATATGGTTGATCATCAACAATTACATTAACTGACTCTTGAACTGTCTTAGTATGCTTGTTATAGACCCTGTATGCTCGACTGTTTGGTGAATATCCTAAGAATATGCCTTCATCACTTTTTGGTTCGAATTTTCGAACCTTTTCTCGGTCATTCAGAATGTAACACTTGCTGCCAAAAGTGCGAAAGTACTTAAGATTTGGTTTCCTTCCTCTCTAGAGCTCATATGGTGTTTGTGACATTCCCGGTTTGAGATACACTCTGTTGATTATATGGCAAGCAGTGTGAACTGCTTCTGCCCAGAAATATTGAGGAAGAATTTTGCTATTTATCATAACTCGAGCCATTTCTTGGATGGTTCTGTTTTTCCGCTCAACTACTCCATTCTATTGGGGAGTTTTTGGGGCTGAGAATTCATGGTTTATCCCATTTTTGGAGCAGAAGGTTGTGAAGTGTTGATTTTCGAACTCCCTGCCATGATCTGATCTGATCCTTACGATTTTTCCAATATGTAAACTCTTTTCTGTTTGCAGTCGTAGACACAATTTTTCAAAAGCTTCAAAAGTTTCTGACTTGTTTCTGAGAAACATAACCCAGCAGTACCGTGAATAATCATCAACACAAACAAGAATATATCTTTTACCTCCCAGGGTTTCAACCTGTGTTGGACCTATTAGGTCCATATGCAGAAGATCTAAGCATGAAGAGGTTCCTATGTAATTGAAGTGTTTGTGTGGAGATCGAGTTTGTTTTCCTAGCTGACATGGGCCACACACACCAGTTTCCTTTATCTTGAATTTTGGTACCCCTCTTACACATTCATGGTGTATGAGTTGATTCATATCTTGATAATTCATGTGCCCAAGTCTTTGATGCCAGAGTTCTGTTTTGTCTGTTGCAGTATTGAGACACAAAAGGTTAGAAGACAAGGTATAGCAATTATCTAAAGATCTTATACCTTCCAAAATGACTTTGTTTAAATTGTCTTTGACGATGCATCGATCTTTAGTGAAGCTCACATTCAGCTTTTGATCACATAATTGGCTGATACTGATCAGATTAGCCTTTAAACCTTGAACAAGCAGTACTTTGGATAATGGAGGTAGACCAGTTACGTTCAGAGTCCCAATACCCATGATGTCACCTTTAATCCCATCACCAAAAGTTACTTGTCCAGTATATGGATTTACATCTTTAAGAAATTCTTCAGTACCAGTCATATGCCTCGAGCACCCGCTGTCAAAATACCATTTTCCCTGTTCTTTGCCATGTAATATGGAATAACAGACCAAATCAGACTTTCTTACCCAGATTTGACGACTGACAGGAGTGATCCATTTTTTCTGAAACTTTTCAGTTCTCTGATCACTGTAAAACCTGTAACATTCAGGTCTTGTGTGGCCTTTCTTGGATCAGTAGTGGCAAATTGGACTATATTTCCTCAGAGTCTTCTGTGAAGTTTCACCATTATTCCAAGTACCAGTACCTGCAGGGACAAACTTAGTAGTGAGAAGGTTATGAGAGTTATGAATGTACCCCAATCCGTTTCGTATGTTTGGTGATCTTCCAGAGTCAAGGATTTGATTCAAGGTTGACGTAGTATTCATCATTTGAATTTGCTTCTTGAAGGCCTCCAGTTCTGCTAAAAGTTTCATGACTTTTGAGTTGGATTCGGATAGTTCAGCAGTTTTGTCAGCAATTTGTTTCTTAAGAGATTCGACATTCTTTTCAAGAAACTCATTCTTTGAGTTTGTTGTTGTGTGTGTCTTCAGTAGAATATCCCATTTCTTGTAAAGTTTGATGTAGGATTGTTCAAGTTCTTCATAAGGTATTTTGTCCACATCTTCATGATCTGAATCACTACCTGAGTTTAGATTTGGTTCAGTGACTATCGCAGCAAAAGCTACAAAATTTCCAGATATCTCCTCATCTTCATCTTGAATTTCCTCTGTGCATTCCTCGTCACTCCAGGTCGTGACCTTCATAGACTTCTTTCTTTTGAGATATGTGGCACATTCAACTTGGATATGTCCGAATCCCTCACACTCGCGACATTGAATTCCCTTTTTGTTCCGAGCATCTCCTTGCTGCCATTGATTCTGTCGAGATGAATTCTGATTTTGTCCGTATTGATTGTTTTGACTGATGTTTTTCTGTTGATTCGGATTTGATGTTCTTCCAGTGGTTCGTGATGGATTTGTCGAGGTTGAGGCAGCGTTATTGAATCTGGTTTGCTGATTCTTGCCTCCTCTATTTCTTTGATTTATCTGTTTGAGAATTTTGGTAAAGTTTCTTGTGATCATTGCCACTGATTCATCATCGAAATCATCACATTCTTCTTCAGATTCACATTCTTCTGCAATAAACGCAACATTTTTGCCCTTTTTGAGATGTTGTCTTGTGACAGAATATCCATCTCATACGTTCTTAGATTGCTCATGAGTTCAGCTACCGATTTTGTTTCCCAGCCTACGCTTTCTTGAATTGCAGTCACCTTCATTCTAAATCGCACGGGAAGAGATCGCAGAATCTTTCTGACGAGTTTATCCGAGGAAAACGGTTCGCCCAGAACAGCTGCTTTATTCTTCAATTCCTGAACCCTGGCATTAAATTCGACGATAGTTTCTTCATCTTTCATCCGTAATTCTTCAAACCTGGTTAGGACCTGCTGCATCTTGGTTTGTTTTACAGAAGCATCTCCTTCATAAAGTTTTTCAAGAATTTCCCAGGCGTCTTTGGCTGAGCTACATCCAGCGATTAATCCGAATTGTCCCTCATCAAGTGAACCGGTAATTGTGTTTAATGCCTTATTGTTATTTTCGCTACTGCTGATGTCCTCGGGATTCCATTGATCGACTGGAGTGAGAGTTTCAGATTTATCCTCATGAGTGGTTTTGGGATGTGTC
The DNA here is from genome assembly GCA_003576665.1 of Ipomoea trifida. Lineage (NCBI taxonomy): Eukaryota > Viridiplantae > Streptophyta > Magnoliopsida > Solanales > Convolvulaceae > Ipomoea > Ipomoea trifida. The sequence goes on along the minus strand of CP025655.1, from coordinate 13,985,441 downwards.
CAGCCATGAGTAACTGCCTTCCATACATTCACTCCTTGGGCTTGAAGATAGATCCGAGTTCTTGCCTTCCAATAGGCATAATTTGTGCCAATCAATTGAGGTGGTCTAGCCTGTCCTTCCATAGCTATTTCAGACAATGACAAACTCAAAGCAGATAGATCAGAAAATACAGAAAGAGAGAAAGAGAGGAGATCAACAGAGTTCCAGAAGATCGTACTCAAGGGAAAGACCTTGAGACTTGCTCTGATACCAAATGAAATTTACTTGGAGTATTCAGATACTCAATCAATTGATTTACAGAGCCTTCTAACTGTTAGATCTAATTACTAGACCAGATTAGAAGGCTATGTGAACAAATATCTGAACTAGTGAATGAAGCAAGATCAGAAAGATAAGTACGAGCAGATAGGAACAAAAAAAATAATAATGCAGTAAAGACACTTAGACTTGGTCACCCAGTTCGGAATTGCCATTCCTACATCTGGGGGGCATCACTCGGAACGCCCAACTCTTCATTGATCAAACTGAAATGTCAACAATTTACAGTAATGAAACACACGGCAATACTAGAAACCATCAATCACCAATCTAGCGTTCAGCCTTGAAGAGTTGCGTATCACTTAGATCTCCCGATCTTCTTGAGCTGAGGCTCCCCCTCAACTTTAGCCAAACTGATATTCAGAGTGATTGCATGCCCGGTTCATCATAGTGAAACTCATCTTGAATCAAAGGTAGACTTTGTCAAGATATCGATTTAACATCATCATCTAAGAGAGGCTCATCTCCATTTGATTCTTGAATTACTTCAATCAGATCATCTCTCTTTTACTTCTGAGAAATCTATCCCTTATATATGATGATGAAGACAGTTATATTTCATAACTGAATTCGTTGGTCTTCTTGTCATAAACTGCTCAGCCAGTCGTCTTCTAATTCTTCTGATCCTTCTGCTGAACTACATAAGATGAAATACAAAAGACAACCAAGCATTATTCTGAACTATCTGCTGATCTAAAAGAATTGACCTAGAAACTTTGTTACAATAAAAAGAGAGGAGTAAAAGAAATTTTCTTCTATTGTAATTTTATTAACACTATAGATTTAGTTGAAGTCTTCCAATGTACAATTATTAGTTAAAAATGGTGATTACTATACTTCAATAAATAAAATAATAGTACTCCTTATTAAATTTTGTAACCTCGATTTAAATTCTATTTTGTTAAGATTATAATAATAATAAGAATATAATACTGTAATAATAATAATAATCCAAACTTAATATAATTTTCCTAATATATTTATATAATAATAATAGTAATAATAATAATAATAATAATAATAATAATAATAATAATAATAATCCAAAACTCTTAATATGAGTTCCTAATTAAATTTTTCTATTAAATACATTTATAACGGTAATTATAAATATAGAGTTAGGAAAAATTAGGAGGATTGATACCACCTAATCCATTTCCTAATATAATTTCTTATCATATTTAAATTAATTGATACTTTTCTTAATATATCGTACCTTAAAGACTTTCAACCTTTGTTATAATCCTAATCAATATATTAATTTGTGATTTTATGGTAATTTCCTATCATATTTAAATTAATCGGTACCTTTCCTAATATATCGTACCTTAAAGGCTTACAACCTTTGTTATAATACTGATCAAAATATATTAATATGCTATTTTATAGTAATTTATATGGGTAATTATCATATACTATTTACCATCTAAATGACCCATGGTAATTGTCAATCGTATTTAACATCTTAATTTATTATGGTAATTGAATATAGAGATTCTATTCTTACAACGATTTTATATTTTTTTTTACATCAAATAATATCAATTGCCCATGCACTTCCTTTGATCACTTTTGAATAAAATCTTAAAAATTATGACAATTAAGTAATATTTTCCGCAATATAAATTTTATCTAATCTGTTAAAGAAATTGATAATACATATATTAAGTCCATAATTAAAGGAGATTACAAAAAAATATGATAGTTATTCCAATTCGCATATTATTATGCTAATTCACAGATTATTACACATATAAAATTATGCTAATTGTTACTTTTGAATAAAATCTTAACAATTATGTTAATTAATAAATTAATTCACACATTATATTTTTATTAAACTGTTTTTTATACTTGTGTAATATAGATTTTATCTAATCAATCAAGGAAATTAAATATGCACATACTAGGAACATAATTAAAGAAAAAAATAAACATACACATATTACATCTATAATAAAACAAAATTAAACATACACATATTATTTTATTAATAATAATATATACTCCTTAATTAATATAATTGTTCAGATTACATGGATGTCATAATTAGTATAATAGTAATTAAGAATAATATATACTCATTAATTACCATTAGTAATCATAACAAAATGACCTCATTCTTATTAGAATTGATGATAAATTTTCCTGCCTATATAGGAAATTAAACATACACATATTGCGGTGGATAATTAAAAGAAATTAAACATATTATACACATATTGTGACACCCCAACCTCACATAGGCTGAGATAGCTAAAGACTAACATAACAGCTGCCCATCTCAACCAACATTCATAACATAGCGGAAGCGAATTAAAACTTAAGGGCGTCATGCCACATCTAGGTATAATCACAGCCTAGATGCACAGGCTAAACACAAGAATGAACTAAACTGTCATCTCATAAAAACTGAAATAATAATCCTCAAAAGTATAAATCCATAAAACATCCAAACATACCCAACGAACTAATCAAGAGTATATCATACTATCTCAAGGCACACAGGCCCAAAACTAAAGTCTAAACAAGGCAAGCTAAGTCTACGCATCCTCAGAAAAGGAAACTCTAGCGCGCTCACGTAGACTACTCCATACCTGGAAAACACACAAAGAACCATTAGCAAAAGAATGCTAAGCAACCACCATTCACACCCGCAAGGGAGTATAGATATACATAAGCTTGTAAATAGGTTTACACACCCATATAGAATATAAACGCCAACGAACTGTGCAATAGTTCAAAACAGATACTCGACAACGATAAGCTGAACGAATCACAAACCAAAACTCATTCAATAAAGCCAAAGTTCAACGAGAGAAGCATAAGACAACAACGAATCATAACTAAGAGACCAACGGACCATAATTGTAAGGAATAGACAAGCATAACCGAAAGCAACGAGATATCAATCGAATAAACAAAGACTCATACTCAAAGAACCGAAAGAAACCCAATACCGACCACGAACCTCGCACCCAGCATCATACCGAACCCCAAACCCAAACAAAACCAAGTGCATAGGGGTAAAACCCAATCACGGGGACCGAAGTCCAATCACAGGGGTGAATCGACCCAATCACGGGGGTAATGAACCCAATCACGGGGTAATGAGCCCAATCACAGGGACCGTAGTCCAATCACAGGGACCTAAGTCCAATCACAGGGGTCGTCGACCCAATCACAGGGGTAATGAGCCCAATCACGGGGTAATGAACCCGAAAACAAACAATAATAGCATAACTAGTCCACCCAACAAACTTCCATGATACCAACAACCCATATCATGTACTCATACTCCAATATCATCCCAAAACAACCAAACAAAGTGTTCATCTCAGCCATGAACACAAACAAACTCCCAGGTAAGAGATTATCAAGAATCAATAGACCAAGGGCACAAAAGAGAAACTAAAGACATGAATGAATCTCCAAAACAAGGTAACAAATATCCAACAAAAGGCATGGATAAATACTCAAAAGACATGGCAAAATACCCAACAAAACAATTCAACGATAATTAGAAACAAAGGAGGACAACAGACAACAACAACAACAAACAGATCACTGGAATCGAATCTCACAGTGTTCTTGCGGAACACAGCAACGGTCCTCTGACCTCCGCCGCACCCCTCCGCGAGGAGGAGGCGGTCCACACCAGCGGAACACCACCAACCGGTCACATCCTCCGCCTTGGCCTTGCGGAACTCCTCGGCGGGTTACATTGTGCCGCCGAGGACCTCCGCAAGGTCAACTACAACTCCCAGTCCAGAAAGAAAAGCAGACACGAGAAAACCATAATTCCAGAGAGTATATTCAGACCCAATACAACAACATTTCATCCAATTTAGAGACCAAAAACATGGAAATCCAAACCATCAATGATCATACAACACTAATCCAAAGATCAAGATGAAATCCAACAAGTAGTTTCAACAAAAGAGGCTAATCACAAGGAATTTTCAGGATTTCCAATCACCAAGAACATTATATAGAATAGGAGTGAATAAAATAGTTTTGATGGACATGGATGGTTACCTTGAATAGCTTTTTCCAACTCCAAGAAGCCCTAAGCAAGATCACAATGTCCCACCTTCACCTTGATCATCTTTTCCCAAAGAACCCCAAAAGAACTTTGTAAGAATATGCTAAAAAGACTATCAAAGACACAAAATGCAAGATGGATTCTAGGATAGATGAACTTACCCACTCCTAAGCAATCATAAAAAGGTAATCTTTACTTGAAAGCTTGTAGGAAAAATGGAGATCAAATTTGGAAGGAAAGAGGAAGGAAATGGCGTGAAGATGAAGTGTGTAGGGGAGGAAGAGGAGTGAAAGCTTTTAGGTTATTTGATCATCAAAATATATACTAAGAATACATACAATATTTAGGGTGTAAGACTTTAATAGGAATTGGGCTTAAGTTTATAATATAATGGCTACAAGAATTAATTGTATATATTCAAGACTAACAAAGTGGGCTAATAAATCTTCCCTTATAATTAATAATGGAATTGGAATAAGAAAGCCCATAGGAATGTCTTAGAAACTTTATATATACATTATATAATATAAGATCAATAAATTGGGCTTGTAAGAATATTTAATTACAATATTGTAAGGGTCCAAATTGAATAAAAATCCCTTACAAGAATAATTCAATTAATTGGGCTCTTGAATAGAATAATTAAATTAAGCTCATGAATATATACATATAGGTATATATATATTAAATGGAAAGGATTAGCCCAAGTAGGAATTAACTAAATTGCCCAAGGAATTAATTAGCGAACCGAAAGGCTTGAACGAAATTACGGGGTGTTACACATATTACGTCCATAGTTAAAAGGATATTAAACATACACATATTACGCCCATATTACCAACCTGTATTTAATACTTCAATCTTATTATAGTAATTAAACATACGAATCTTCATTTGATTATAGTATATTTTTGTTACTTTAAATAATTCAATTAAACATGCTATTCCTTCTATTTTTTTTAGACTTTTCCTATTATAATTTTTAAGTAATCAATTTCAACACTAATATACAAATCTTATAATTTCAAATAAATGTACAATTTCAAATATTAGAATTGTTTATAATTTCATCATTAATTTTATTATTTAAATATATAATTAAAAAATTTATCTGTGCATCGCACGGATAATTTACTAGTTACTATAATTAAATTAGTGTGTGTGGACAATGAAACTAAAAAATAAAACGCTTTCAATAATGTATATTGTCAAATGAAATTGTAATAAAATTAAAATGATACTTTAGTATTACTATAATGAAATTAGTGTGTGGAGAATGAAACTAAAAAACAGAACATTGTCAAATGAAACTTAAGTTAATTAGAATGATACTTCATGGTTCACACTGTTATATGCACCACGATCTACAATAAAATTTGCCCAATTATCATTCCTGAGCTAAGGAGATTCAACAAGCAGTAGTTATGCCGTGGACCCAGGTCCACCTTGCAAGGTGGACCTAATTCCAATATGACGTCGTTTCATAATTTTTTTTTATTAAAAAATAAAAATAAATAAATTAACGGCAACTCCTCATCACAGCAGAACACAAACTCTACATTCACAATTTAAAACTCCACATTCACACATTACATGGCTATATGTTTAGTAACTATATTACCACCGTTATGCATTCACACATTCAAAACTCTATATTCACATGTCCTATACTCCATATTCACAACTTGGGAACTCCACATTCACACATTACAGGGCTACAAGTTGCTAGAACTCTGTTAACTCTACTATAGATTCACACATTCATAACTCGACATTCACAAATTCTATACTCCATATTCACAATTTGAACCCTCCACATTCACACATTTCAGGGTTGCTAGAACTCTGTTAACTCTACTACAAATTCACACATTCATAACTCTACATTCACAAATTCTATACTCTATATTCACAATTTGAAACCTCCGCATTCACGCATTTCAGGGCTATATGTTTAGTAATTTTTTTTTTAAAAAATAATATATAGTGAAACGACGTCGTTTTGGATCTAGGTCCACCTTGAAAGGTGGACCTGGGTCCACGGCATAATTTGCCTTCAACCAGCTTTCAACTTACAAATTCAAAATAATTGGGCTTTAAGAGTGGATTGAGAATTATGATTTTTTTTTCTTTCTAAATTAGAGGTCCAATGGAGTACCGAAAACCATTTACCGGCGATTTGGTTGGAAAGAAAGAATAATGAAGAAAAAATTGTAATTTCGTGATAAAGAAATAACATGAGAATAAAGTTGGAGTTCAAATTCCATTTTAAGCATAATCGCACATAAGACAGGCCACTCAACTCTGTCATACGCCTTGCTGATATCCAACTTAATTGCCGCGAAACCTTCCTTTCCTTGGGTGTCCCCTTAAGATGATGCAGTGTTTCAAATGCCAGCATGGCATTGTCTGTGATTAATCTTTTTGGGACGAATGCACACTGATTCTCAGAAATAATGTTGCTCAACAGGGGTTTCAAATGATTGGCCAGAACCTTAGATATTATTTTATAGATTACATTGCACAAAGCAATGGGCCTCAAGTCCCCCATGCCTTCCGGATTACTTATTTTTGGGATAAGAACAATATGTGTATGATTTATTCCAGTAGGCAATCTCCCTGTGTTTATGACAGAATTACAAAGATGAGTGACTTCATTTCCCAGAATGTCCCAGTAGGCTTGAAAGAAGCCCGGATTCAAACTATCGGGCCCCGACGATTTGCCCGGTTGCATACTAAAAACCGCATTTTTTACTTCATCATATGAAACTCTACACAACAGATTTTCATTTTGTGATGGAGTGACCTTGAGATTAATACAATCTGTAACCTTTTTCATCTCTTCAGGGCAACTTGAAAAGAGATTTTGAAAATATGCCAACATTAATTCATTCAACTCTGACCCTTTCTGTTTCCAAACCTCCCTTTCATCCTTAAGTTTCTCTATCTTATTTGTCCTTCTCCTTTCTTTCACTATGTTGTGGAAAAATTTCGTGTTTGCATCTCCCTCCTTATACCATGATATTTTGACCCTCTGTTTTTAGTAATCACTTTGTTGTTTCAGGGTGATTAGGAAATTTCTTTGAGCTTCCTCAAATGGCAGTAAACTTTGTTGATCGTGTCTTCCTCTTAGAGTATCCATCTGCCTCCTGTATCTCTCAAGTTTAGCATTAAAATCTTTGACTAATCCCTTACCCCATTTCCATATAGCCTTGCTTCATTTGTCAAGCCGAGTCAGCACTTCATCCCCTCTAGATTGCTCCCAAGTGAACTAAATCCACTAAAACCTGAACAGTGGAAGGATTGCCTATTCCACGGCAGTTCCACGATAAAATGCTCATTGCTCAGCGGGTTGTTATGCCGTGGACTCAGGTCCACCTTGCAAGGTGGACCTAGGTCTACATTCACATACACTATACTCTACATTCACACTTTGCAAACTCCACATTCACACATTACAGGATTATATGTTTAGTAACTATATTACCACTATTATGCATTCACACATTCAAAACTCTATATTCACAGGTCCTATACTTCATATTCACAACTTGAGAACTCTAAATTCACACATTACATGGTTACAAGTTGCTAGAACTTCTTAACTCTATTACAGATTCACACATGCATAACTCTACATTCACGATTTCTATACTCCATATTCACGGTTTGAAACCTCCACATTCACACATTTCTGGGCAACTCTACATTCACACAATCATAAATCTACATTCACGATTTCTATACTCTACATTCACACTTTAAAACCTCTACATTCACACATTTTTGGACAACTCTATATTCATCAATATGTTTACTAATTTTTTTTTTTAAAAAAAGACATAAAAACGACGTAGTTTTGGACCCAGGTGGACCTGGGTCCACAACATAATTTGCCTTGCTCAGTTGTCGTTCCTTCAAAAATTATTCAGGGAGGAAGTTCCGAACAAAACTGTTGGGCGTCGGCAAGGTTGGCCGAGTTCAGCCCCTGCTCGATTCAAGACGTGGTGCTGTGGCTTACCATGGAGGGATGTGGTTAAATGGTTAATGTCCACCTACCTATCACCAATTGGTTTTAAGTAGGATATTGCAACCAGATAGCCAAAGAACTCGCTGGTTAAGCGTGCTTGACTTCCAGCAGTCACGGGATGGGTGACCCCCTGGGAAGTAAGCATAGTGCAACGCTGAGATAGGTTGATGCAGGTGCTGGGAGGGGGATTGTTGGGCGTCGGCAAAGTTGGCCGAGTTCAGCCCTTGCTCGATTCGAGACGTGGCGCTGTGGCTTACCATGGAGGGACCCCCTGAGAAGTAAGAACTTTGTGGTTAAGCGTGCTTGACTTCCGGCAGTCACGGGATGGGTGACCCCCTGAGACACGCTTGACTTCCGACCCCCTGAGAAGTAAGAACCCCCTGAGAAGTAAGAACTTTGTGGTTAAGCGTGCTTGACTTCCGGCAGTCACGGGATGGGTGACCCCCTGAGACACGCTTGACTTCCGACCCCCTGAGAAGTAAGCATAGTGCAGCGCTGAGATCCATCAAAAACAAAACAAGTTGCCACACTTTGAAGGCTTGTCAACTAGGACAAGAGGAAGAAGCTCATCAACAGAGAGATTAGAGGGAAACATAACTGCTTCATTCTTAAATCAGATCTGAACGAGTAGAAGACCAGTGGGCGGCGGAACAAAGCTGGATTGTTCAATACGGCGGAGAGCGGCGAAAGGGGGACCGTATTATTCCTTTTTCGGCGGTTAGTTTTGGGGTCCACAAAGATTTCTAAAAATTCCCTTTAATTCTAAAAAGTTCAATCCTGGCCGACTTGATCCATTTGCTACAATATTGAAAAAAAAATAACATGCTGGCTATGGGGTTCGAACCCATGCGCACTTATGTGCAGAAGATCTTAAGTCTTCCCCCTTAACCTCTCGGGCAAACCAGCTAGTGTTAATTTGTTTTGTTGTTAAATAATACAGTTCAAAAAGTTGTTTCCTCCAACAAAATGGGCAGCAGAGTTCAATGCTGCAATAACAGTTCCTTTCTTCTACTGGTTAGTTGGACCTTCCGAGGTATGCCAGCAGCTCTCTGCTCTATCAATGGCTGCCTTTAAAAAAAAACAAATCCAAAAACTAAGCATTTTGTATAATCCTTTACAATTAATGCATCTGATCGACAAGTAGGTTGTGGAAGTGTTGGTGAATGGAGTGAAACAAAAGAGTGGAGTTCTTATAAAGAAATGCTGGTATATATAGTATTATTCAACAAGACTCGTTGAATAAGGATTTGACTCTAATTTCAACCTCTTGATGATTACACTTCTTTTTACTTTTAGTATGGAAATTGTAATTTAATCAGATTTGATCCACTATTAAATGTGTTACTTTTAATTCGATTGTGATAATTAAAAGTGACACCTTTTTAATAGTAATAATCAAATCAGATCGATATCAGTTTTAAATTCGAGAATTAATTAATTGACATGCATTTCCCATCTCAAGGTACTTGGAGAATAGTAGGTGTGTAGGAATGTGTGTTAACATGTGCAAAATACCAACTCAAGACTTCTTCACCAACAAATTTGGACTTCCATTAACTATGAATCCAAGTATGTTCCATTCCCTCTTTTCATTTTTTGTAAATTGTAACATTACATGTACAATCACTACGTAACAAGCACTAAATAATCATCCACCATGGCCATCCCACGCCCAATAACGATGCAGATTTTGAAGATATGAGTTGTGAGATGGTGTTTGGCCAACCACCACCGCCGTATGAACAAGATCCGGTGGCAAAACAACCTTGTTTTGCTGACATATGTGAGTTTAATTAAGGGAAAATTGTATTTTTTTTTCTCCAATTATACCGTGAACTGTGGTATAAACTTAGTCCCTAGTTATATGTGTGATCGTTTTTAATTCTTAAGTTATGTATAATTGAATATGCAATTTTTCCTTTAATCAATTAGCATGTTTAATTTCCTCTCCAGGGACTCAATCATATTTATGGTCACTTGTTTTCTAACAAGCAAGCTTTGATTGTAGGTTCCATGGCGAAACTCAGTTCCAGTGTTTGCCATAAGCTACAAGCTTAGCAATATGTTGTTATGCTTGCGACTCTAATCTGCTCCAGGAAGCTATATATACAGTTTACAGTGTAAAGTTTAAAATATACTATTATATTAGATCTGAAATAGGATTGTGTATGCAAAAAATATTTTTAAAAGAGAGAGAGTGAGAGAAGAAAGATTGTGTATGCAAAATTTTAATCATGATAAAAATGTTGCTCTCACTAGCTTGTTATAATTAGTCCCTTAAACAAAAGTAATTTGTCTACTATATCATGTCATTTAAAAAAAAATTCTAGTTAAGATTTTAATAAAAATTCAATTGGCGGTTACCGGATTGGTTAGTGGATTATATTAGCCTTTTTACTAGCGGATTGTTTTAGCAGTTCACGGAGAGATGTTTGATAAAGCTAGCTATTTATTATTAATGGTTAACATATCAAAAGATATATATATATACACATGAGCATATTTTATAAAATAATAATTTTGTCTAGATTAGATTAAAAAAAACTCGAGATATAACTATCAATTTTCAATAAAGGAACTAATTGAATATAATTAGGTCAAATTACTTAAGTTTGGCAGAAAATATATATATCATACAATTGATATATAGAATGTACAAAAATATATAGGACAAATTAATATTTTTGCCAAAGCTCTTTAATTTACAAAGCAAGTGAATTGCTAAGCATTTTTGATGATGAAGCGCAAGTCCAACAATATGCACAAAAATAACCGTTGTTATACCATGATCCGCATAGTACTGTGTGGAGCATAGTGTCAAATAAAACTGCAGTAAAATTACAATGATACTTTAGTGTTGTTATAATGAAACTAATGTGTAGAAAATGAAACTAAAAAACATAACTCATTTAACGTATATTGTCAAATGAAATTGTAGTATAATACTATAATTAAAATGATACTTTAGTGTTGTTATATGAAACTAGTGTATGAAAAATGAAACTAAAATTCAAAGTTCATACAATTCGGTTTGGCTTGTCCGAACTGAGCCGAACCGAACCATACATATACCAAAAAATTGAACGGTTCGGGATTCTTGTAAATCGAACCGAACCGAATACCTTTAGATTTTATATTATTATTATTATATTATTATTATTATTATTATTATTATTATTATTATTATTATTATTATTATTATTATTATTATTATTATAATAATAATAATAATAATAATAATAATAGCAACAACAACAACAATAATAACAAACAACAATAACAATAATAATAAAGAAGTAAATTTAAGTCCCTTAATGCATGCTCCGTTCCTATTCTCACTGGTATCTCTCTTATGTGATAGTATGTTCTGAAAATTAGGAAAGTTGAAAATTGGGGATCTTAAATCGAACCGAAAATCGAATCGAATTAAATCTGAACCGTACCGTTTCAAATCGAACCGAACTCTAATGTTAAATCGAATGGTTTAATTTTTTTTAAAACCAAAAAATCGAAACGACCCGAAACGCACACCCCTAAATAATACTTCAGCATTACTATAATTAAATTAGTATGTGCGGAAAATAAAACTAAAAAATAGAACTCATTCAATAATGTATATTGTCAAATGAAACTCTAATAAAATTAAAATGATACTTTGATATTGCTATAATGAAATTAGTGTATGTGAAGAATGAAAAGAAAACACAAAACATTGCCAATAAAACTTAAGTGTAATTAGAATGATACTTATTTCATGATTCACGTTGTTACATGCAACACTGTTTACAGTAAAATTTGCACAAAAATAACGCAAATTATACTATGGACCATGGTCATATATAGCTGATATTGTAGTATCAGTTCAATACAATTACAGTTCCAAATGGATGAAACGACCTTTGTTCCGCGCAACTGCAGTTCCTTTTAAACACAACTGCAGTATCAATTCAACGCAACTGTAGTATCAGTCATTATCATGGTCCACAATGCATTGCAGACCATGATCCACGGTTAATTACTGCAAAAATAACTCAAAGGCTCAACGAAGTTACTAGAAGACCCAATTATAGTACTCAAAAAAGAAGACCCAATTATAATTCCCGAGATAATGAGATTCGACAAGCTTTCAACTTACAAATTTAAAATAATTGGGCTTTAAGTGTGAATTTAGAATTATGATTTTTTTTTTCTAAATTAGAGGTCCAATAAGAGTACTCAAAACCATTTATCGGCAAATTTTACTGTGGACCGCAGTCCACAATACATGATATGTAGTCCATGCATTAAAACAACGTCGTTTTGATTAATGCAAAGAAGCGATAGAAACAGCGCACATTCCGTAAAAAGTAACTCTGTGTGTATAACATATTCAGTTTTATTTTATATATATATATATATATATATATATATATATATATATATATATATATATATATATATACGCTACATTTTACTTTCAACACAACTACAGTTTTTTTTCGATATAACTACAGTTTCATTCGACATTATACATCCAAACATGTGAAATTGTTATTCAGTTTCATTTTATATATACTGCAGTTTCCTTTCGACACAACTACAGTCTCATTTTGATATAACTACAGTTTTATTTGGTAATATAAAAACAAATGTGACGCAGTATCATTTGAGATAAACTTTAGCTTCATTTACGGAGCTCCGTTAAGATGTGATGGCAACCGTTTCTTTACTTAAAGAAATGACGCCGTTCTTGGACCATGGTCCACGATATAACGACTGATCTACAAGTGGTTTGGTTTGAAAGAGAGATATTAATGAATGTACATTATTTGATAATAATCATAATATATAAAAATCATGTACTTTCAAATAATGTACTTTATGTATACAAATAATGTACTTTTAATATATTAAAAATATACATTTTATTTATGGTTAACAGAGATGTGTGGACCATGGTCCATGAAATAATGATTGCTGAAGAGCTAAAAGTTTGGGTAAGGGGATTAACTATTACACTTCTAAAAAAATTTAGCATAAGAGTGTGTATAGTAGAAGTCTTTTCCTTTTCTTGTTTTTAGTTAAAAGGCACAACTTGGTTTTAAGTTTTATGAATGTTTGGATCGGAAGAATTGCTGAGCATGGATCATACAAATTAAATAATGCAAAAGTAGTATCTAAATGTGTAAGTAAAAGATAGAGTCGGGATTTATAGTGATAAGACGCAAATTATATCATGGACCGTGGTCCACAATGCATTGTGGACCGCGGTCCCAAAACGACGTCGTTTTGATTAATGAAATAGACGGATGAATTCGCGCAACTCAGTTTCTTTTCATATATACTGCAGTTTCTTTTCAAATATACTGCAGTTTCTTTTCAAATATACTGCAGTTTCTTTTCATATAAAACTACAGTTGAAAAGAAACTGCAGTATATATGAAAAGAAACTGCAGTATATTTGAAAAGAAACTGCAGTATATTTGAAAAGAAAGTGAGTGGTATATATAGAAAAGAAACTGCAGTATATATGAAAAGAAACTGCAGTATATATGAAAAGAAACTGAGTAGCGCGAATTCATCTGTATGTTTCATTAATCAAAACGACGTCGTTTTGGGGATCCTCGGTCCACAATGCATTGTGGACCGCGGTCCACGATATAAGAACCGGTGATAAGATGAGTGGTACAATTTTCCTAATCTACTGTTGTCCTTTTTCCTAAGAAGGAAATTCGATCCACATATGCATTTTATACTAATACATGGTAGTTTTCCTTTCACAAAGATTTCTACAAAATCCCTTTAATTCTTGACTACTATATATGTTCACTGTCATTTAAAGCAAATATTAACCATCAAGCCCCTTTGAGTTTCACTCCATATCCTTTCTTAATTCTTAGCAAGATTTATCCACCAAGTCCCCTTATAATAGTCAACTTCTAACCACTACTCTTCCCCCAGTAGTAGCCTTAAAAACTCTAAAAGTCGATATAGTACTTCTTCAAGAGATGTTGAAATTAACTAGGTTGAACACTTGTTGAATCTGGATAATTATATTTTATATAGCTTGGTGAGAATCTAGAAGAATGCTTTAAAGGCTTGAGAGCAAGATATACTCAGTACGTTCTAAATGCATGATCATCAATCTCTCACTGATGAAGGAGTTTTTATGTATAACTTAATGATGATAAATTTGTTTATGAATTTAAATTCGTTCAAATTTGCTCATTGATGCTCCCTTTGAGCTATCTGTAAGATAATGGCCCTGTTTGGTAAATAATCAACCTATCAATCAATTTTGACTTATTTGACCACTATTAATTGTTTGGTTAATAAGTTTTTTGTAACTCCAAAATATTAAAATTCAAAAGGTTACTCAAAACAGCATTTTAAATTAATTTTTTGAGAAAAGAAATTATATCAAACAGTTATCAGCCAAGCTAATTTTACTAAACAACTTTCTACATTATCAACTAATCATACTTTCTAACCCAATCAGCTAAAAGTCATTTACCAAACATGGCCAATATCTATTCTTAAGAGCTATTTTCTAGATTTTACACTACATTACTTGTAAAATAATATTTCCTCCAACTTTTTAGTGTATTTTGAGGCTTTGTCTGAAAAGTTTAACCCTCCATGTTGACTTTCTTTAAATTTGTCAAGATATACCTGATTTTTCTTCATGTTTCGTGTCTAATAACTCTTTGTTAGAAGATGTATAAGGTATCTTGATTAGTTGTACCAAAGACATTTTACCTGCTGTCCTAATTTTGCAATGTTCTAGGATCTTCTATAATTCAATGTAGTTGATTCTTCTATAATCTTTTGAAGGTTATTTATACCAGCCAATTAAAACTGATGGTAAGAATTGATTTTGGAAAGTGGTTTGTATTAATTGAATAGATTTTTTTCTTTTTCAGAGAAAGGAAAATGAAAAATATGTGCTGGTATAGTAAAAATATTTTTTAATTTGAAGAATATAGAATACTTTTTTTTTGAATACTACTAACTCTATTACAATGCAGTATCTGTTCATACATACTTTCTCAACCTATTGAAGCACAAGAGTCAGCATTGCCTCCAAGGCTCGAACCCACCACCTCCCATATAAAGGGAAGAGTTTGATGCCACTGGACTACAAATTTAGAGAAATGAAGAATTCAAGTAGATATAGTCGATCTAAATTTAAATCACTCTATTAAGACTCCATTTGAGGAAATGATTGTAGTGTGGAAATCATTGTATGTCTTGCATGGCTGATATTAAAAATACAGGACATTGTTTAATAGTTGAATTTGAGCTTTCTTTTTTATTTTTATTATATCACTCTAAATATAAAATAAAGTCGAACGCCTTGTGGTCTAGTGATACCAAGTTGTACTTCCATATGGGAGGTGGGTTGTGACCTTGTGGGTTCGAGCCTTAGTGAAAAATATAAAATAAAAATACAATATTTATTAAAAAAAAAGTTCAACAAAGAAAAATACAAGTCATATATACAAAAATATTCAACAAAGAAAAATATAAGTCATATTCAGTAATGCATAAAATATTAAACAAAGAGAAATACAAGTCATAATTTAACGTAAAAGTATCAAAATATAATGCATAAAATATTCAACAAAAAAAGATACAAGCCATAATTTAACATAAAAGTAACATTCTAGCTTCATGCATATTTATATACAAAATCATTCACCAAATTGAAATTTTTATATCAATTTCTTCTAAATTTTCATTTACAATGGCAATTAAAACTAATACATGGACTCTAGAAACATAATCCTAAGTATAAAAATTAATAGATTATACACATATATAAAAGCAAAATCTCCAATGAGATCGTCTTATGAATCCTTATCCATGATATGGGTCGGATTTGTCATAACTATTACATTTTCTCTCATAAGTATTATAGTTTTTCTCATTAGTAGTTTTTTCAACCCTTATTAATTAATATCACATTTTGATTTTAAAGTACTACTTTTTTCATCAAAAATATCATATTTTTCCTCATAAGTATTACACTTCTTTTACTTGTAACTATTCAATCCCTAAATAGAAAACATTTCTATTTAAAAGTATTACACTTTTCTTCAAAAGTTTACAATTTCAGTAATTAATTAACATACAACTTATTCTTAATTAGTAATATACATTTTCCATTGTATTATATTTTCATTGACCCGACCAATATCACGGATCTTCACATGAGCCTCACCCATATACAAATTCTTATTTTTTTTTCAAAAAATTGAGCCCCTAAAAATTGGGGCATGTGCCGTTGCCCTAGTCACACATGGCTAGGACCAGCTCTGAGTGCAATTGTTATATCTTGGGTCATGATCTATCTTTCAGTGTAGACCTTGGTACAAAACAACATTCAAATTATATATGTACATGTAGTTAACATATTATATGCATTTAATTAATAAATTATGTACCAACTACAATTAATATATTATGTATATACATTTAGCATATTATGTATATGCAGTTAATAAATTATGTACATATTATAACTATTACAACTAACATATTATGCACATGCAGTTAATAAATTATATATTTGCAGTTAAAATATTATGTACTTTCAATTTATTTATAAGTACATAATATGCTAATCGCATGTATATAATTTGGACGTTGTTTTAGATCAAGAGTTCATAATGCAATATGAACCCTGGTCTATGATATAATATGAAGTCTAAGTGTCATTTATTTTGAGTCAAGTAAAAAATTGACCAATGACAGTCAATGGTATAGCATTATTACGTTTGGAAGTTCCAAAAATGTCTTATACGTAAGGTTGAGTCTTCCTTCCAAAGAGGAATAGCACTTAAGAAATAAATGTACGTGCACGACCATTGTTTTACGCCGCCGCTAACGTTGTTGTTTTCAAAGAAAATATGCATGTGAAATCCTTAACGGTGGGTTAGGTCTCAATCACATGACATATCTTCATCCATAATGACTAAATGAGTCGAACTATTTATAGGCCGGTTCTGCGGTTCATGGAGCTACGATCACCCGCCAAACGTAACAGACAAACTGATGACTTTCAGCTTTTTCCTTTTTGTTTGTGTTGAGTCTTTTGTTAACCTTTCCTTTTAAGACTTGCATTAATTCAGAATGGAGGAATCACATGTTGAGCATCCGTGACTGGCACGCCCTAGCTACAAAGTAGAATTAATGTTTGTTTCGGAATTTCATTAGTTCTGACAAAAATGTCACTGCTTTAATTTGGACTTGTAATCACCTCAATAACATCATGGGATGGGATGGGATTATTAGAACAGTCCTTATACCGTGGACCATGGTTCATGGTTGATAATACAGTTGTATTGAAAGGATATTGTAGTCGTGTTGAAAGGATACTGCAGTTGTGTTGAAAATGAACAGCAGTTGTGCGGAACAGAGGCCGTGCCATTCATCTAGAACTGCAGTTGTGTTGAACGGATATTGTAGATGTGTTGAAAAGATACTACAGCTGTGTTGAATAGATACTACAGTTGTGTTGAACGGATGAACGACCTCTATTCCGTGAAACTGCAGTTTCCTTTCAACACAACTGCAGCATCTTTTCAATACAACTGCAGTATCCGTTCAACACAACTGCAGTATCAGTTATGATCATGGTCCACAATGCATTGTGGACCATGGTCCACGATATAATTTGCGTTATTAGAATAGCATAGCATTATAATAGGATATTTGAAACAAATCAATTGATGGGATATGATATACAAGAAAATGTGTGGATTTTTGGAGCTTGTTGGACATGAGATTTAACAGTGACCATCTACTGTAAAAAAAATAAAACATACAATGACTGTCTATATATATCTCTATCCTATTCTTGTCTTTTTGTCTTTGTTTAATTTATCTTTTCTTACGATTAAGATAGATAACTCTTTTCAAGAATATTTATATGTGGTTTACCCAATTGTATATGGTACATACTATTAATATTAGTATTGATAATATGTAATACAAAAAATAAAATAGTATATATGCATTAAATATCGAAGAGGACTAGACATGTTGTTTAGCCTATATATGAATATATGATTACAAAAACCCTTGCTCGTGTCTTCAACCAAAGAGTAAAAAAAAATCATTGTCCTCAATAGGTCAACATCTTTGAATTTGCCTAATCTGGAGTACTCCTCAACCTTACTAAACCAAAAGACCTAAACCTCAACAGATAAGGGGCCTTGTCTTTAATTTGATAGACTAGGGGTTCTCACCCTCGATGAATTAAGGGTCCTCATCCTTGATAGACCAAGGGTCTTCGTCCTCGACCAACTAAAGAGCTCCATCCTAGACTTATTTTAAATCATCAAGATGGTTTGGTTCTCGAAGTTCCTCAAATTAAATAAAAAATACTTGTAATTGCTTTTACAATCATTTAAAGATTTAATTTGCAATAATTTGTATGCAACTCCCCCCCCCCCCCCATCCCCCTCCCCCAAAAAAAAAAGGCAAGGGGAATAAAGGGTAATATATACACACTATCATTTTGAAAAAAACACATAAATTTCTTTTGAACTACTTTAATTCTCTGACTCCACAGAGGCTCAAACCCACCACCTCCCATATAAAGGGAAGGGTTTGATGCCACTGGACCACAAGGTCCTTTGCAAACACATAAATTTCTAGTCTCTAACTTATTGGCTCAAGCATGCATTCTAGTTTTACCATTATTTACTCGATAAAAGCCTAAATGCACCATGTCTTTGCATTTACATTGGATCAACCTCAATAAAACTCCAATAAAACCAAAAATTCAAATATAATTGCATCCGAAATTATCAAGTAGTGATCGATACTAGCCAACATAGCAGACTTTCTTATATATATATATATATATATATATATATATATATATATATATACAACAATTTTTTTTTAGAACATTGCCAAACAAGCTCATTGCAATGCTGTAACTAGCAAGCAGCTCCTGGGGCTGAATTAATCTTTAGATCGTAGGGGAGGAAACTGGCAAGCAAGTAGCTACTGGAACTTAAGAATAACTTATTTGGTTATCGTACTTAAGATATCTCGCAGCCATTCTATACGTTTGGTTTTTATTATTGACTTTATGCATTTGCATCTGCGGATGCACTACAACCACACAAAAAAAACCCAACTTTTCAACTGCCTGCAATCTATATAATGCATGGGCAATAAGTTCACAAGATCGAAGAGCATACCATAATAAAGACTCACGTACACTACATCCAGTATTTCAAAATGCATATTTTATCCACTAATACCCTCTTCTTCTTCTTCTTCCTCTTCCTCCTCACTGCAACTTGTTCTGCCTTTACTTCCCAAGATTACTCTGATGCTCTTCAGAAGTCCATTCTGTTCTTCCAAGGGCAGAGGTCGGGCAAATTGCCTGCAGATCAGCGTCTTAACTGGCGGGGTGACTCTGCTTTGTCCGATGGCTCCGGTTACCATGTATATATTTCGATTCCAGTACTTATAGTTGCAGTTTCTCAGCTCGTTAAATATATATGAATTGAAGTTATGTAATGTGGCCGGATTTTTGATTTAATTTGTTTGTTCAGGTTGACCTGGTAGGAGGATACTATGATGCAGGAGACAACATTAAGTTCGGGCTGCCAATGGCCTTCACAACCACTCTCTTAGCCTGGAGTGTGATTGAGTTTGGCAATGACGGCTCCATGAACAATCAACTTGAGAATGCCAAAGCCGCCATTCGTTGGGGCACAGATTATCTGCTCAAAGCTGCCACAGCCTCCCCTGACACTCTATACGTCCAAGTCAGTAAACCAAGCATGCATATATATATGGGGTATCATTATATTTTTCATAAGAAATTGTTAGGATTAGTGCTTACTTCTAAGTCATCATATTTTCGGGCCGTGCTGGACTTGACCTTTTAAGCTCTTTACCAGCCTCTGGGCAACAATACTTCAATCACCCGGTGGTAGCTAGACTTGGCATTTACCGGCCTAGATCTAACAATTCCTCCCTCCTAGGAGCCAGATACCACTTGTTAGAATCAAGCTTATCACTAGGCCAAAAGTTATAGGAGGAGGGAAGGTCCAACTTTGTTCCTTATAGGCCTACATCACATTTTCGGAAACCTGAGTGTTGGACTTGACCCTTTAAGTCTTTTATCGGCCTCGGCTCAACAATTCTCCACCACCAAGTGCTAGACTTGGCCTTTACCGGCTCCCCCATACATTATATTGATTTCCATGAAACTGCAGGTAGGTGACCCGAACGGTGACCACAAGTGCTGGGAGAGACCGGAGGACATGGACACACAGCGCAGTGTCTACAAAGTGACCCCTCAAAATCCAGGATCTGATGTAGCATCAGAGACGGCTGCTGCATTGGCTGCTGCCTCTATCGTCTTCAAAGATTCCGACCCTGCTTACTCCTCTCAATTATTCTCTACTGCTACCAAAGTAAGAATTTAAGCACACAACGGTACGGTTGATGTTTTGGTTTCAACACAATCAAATTAAGCTTATATATACATACATACAGTCATGAACTTAATATATTTGCAGGTATTTGATTTTGCAGACAAATATAGGGGTGCTTACAGCGACTCTCTTAGCTCTGCCGTCTGCCCCTTCTACTGCTCATACTCCGGCTACCATGTAATTAAGCTAACTCAAACTTGTTTGCTTAATAATGTTGAGCATTATATTAACTGACTGCTTTGTGTTTTATGAAGGATGAGCTTCTGTGGGGAGCTGCCTGGCTTTATAAAGCTTCAGAGACCTCCTCGTATCAGGATTATATCCAATCAAATGCTCAAACATTGGGCGCAACCGATGATGTCTATTCCTTCAGTTGGGACGACAAGCGTCCCGCCACCAAGATTCTGCTTTCCCAGGTTCCTGTGCTCACTCTTCAATTCTGTTTCGCTAGACTCGAATCCTTGACCTGATACCACTTGTTACGTCAAAAGTTATAACTAAGTTATAACGGGTGGTTAAGATCCAACTTTATTTTCTTATATTGCCCGTGACACATTTTTGAGAGCCAGTGTTGGACTAGGTCATTCCTGTCTTACTGGCCTCCGCCCAACAATTCCTTAATTGCCAATTGATTTTGTTGACCTTTTACCGATCTCTGCCCAACAAATTTTCTCGTACTAATTTAATCGTCCAATGTAACAGAGATTCTTGGAGAAGAACACCCAAGGGTATGAGCTATACAAGCAACACTCAGACAACTATATCTGCTCTCTCATTCCTGAGTCGCCTAGCGCCCAAGCTCAATACACCCCAGGAGGACTTCTGTTCAAACAAAGTGGAAGCAACCTCCAATACGTAACCTCAACGTCTTTTCTCCTGCTAACCTATGCCAAGTACCTAAGCTCAAATGGCGGAGTCGTAAACTGCGGGGCATCAACTTTCACCGCAGAGAAGCTAGTAGCACTAGCAAAGAAGCAGGTGGACTACATATTAGGGGATAATCCGGCAAGAATGTCGTACATGGTGGGTTTCGGGGAGAGGTATCCGCAGCATGTGCACCACAGAGGGTCGTCAGTGCCCTCAGTGAAGGATCACCCTGCTCGCATTGGGTGCAACGATGGATTCCAGTACCTAAACTCGGGGTCGCCTAATCCCAACACTCTCGTGGGAGCCGTTGTAGGTGGTCCTGACAATAGAGACAATTTCGCGGATGATAGGAATAACTATCAGCAATCCGAGCCTGCTACCTACATCAATGCTCCGTTTGTCGGGGCTCTGGCTTTCTTTTCAGCCACGGCATAGGCCGTTATATATATATATATATATAGCTTCTTCCACTTTGCTCTCAAAGTTTGTCATCATATACTTCATAGATAGGTCTATATCCGGGAAGGGATGGATTTCAAAGTATATGTATGCCTATTGCCTAACTCTTCACAATATAGTAGTGTACTACTAAGTGCAATAAATGTTATTCCTAATGTAAGAAAGGGAAAACAAACAAATAAATAGTACGGAGTAGTATTCTAAAGAGAATTCCACAAGTACTTATATAATGTTTAAAATTACTTTTAAATTTCAAATTAACAATAACAAACTTTAAAACCATCTATACATATATTGAGGTCCAAGATCAAGTGCAAAGATGCCCTCATTAGATAAAACATGTGGATAAATCTAAACCGTTGATCTACCTAGATCAATGACTCTGGAAAAAACCTTTACACTTCTAATCTACAAGAATATGCAATTGAAGGTAAAAAAATGTGCACTCGAAGGCACAAGAAAATGCACACGAAGGTAGAAGAATGTGCACGTGATGGCAGAAGAATGTTGAAAGTTGTATTTTAGTGATGATGGAAATTAAGAGTATCGTCCTCAAGGAATGACTTAATGGGAGTTTAAGTAATGAGGGGTTAAGCATAGGTTCATGCAGTGTTTGAAAGCTAACCTAAAAATATTTGAGTAGTTCATGTTTACGAAATCAATAAAGAGAACAAGTGAATTAAAAGGTAATAAATGAAATAGAGATCAGATTTGAACCAAACATCCTTGCATAAAATCCCTTGTGTCTAAAGATTAAGTTATGTAAGTCTAGATGATGAACTTGGGGAAATGGTTTAAGTGCCAATGTCACTCTCGTGATCAATTGAACTATCAACTAATCCTAAGTCCCATTCTCATGGCAACTTGGTTAGAAGAGGCAATTTGACAAACACTTTGTGTGCCTATTTCCTTCAAACTCCCTTTTCTCAAAGGTGAGTAAGAAATATGGGAGGTATGGCTATGGTGTAGCCCTATTCTCATAGGTGGAACACCAATTCCAAATATCTCTTGCATAATTTGACCATAATTATGAAGAGTCAATTCAATTCTACACAATTCATAACCAAGTTCAACATTAAGACAATACAAAACCTAATTTATGCAATTTAATTCATATTGGGATTCATACATCAAGGAAGTTCAATTCAAATCCTAAATATGTTTAACTATTCATATTTGGAAGGTAAAGCAATAAGCAATTGAAATAATAAACATGGAATTCAAAAGAAACTTTAAGAAATATAAATGCAAAAATATGAAATAAAGAACTTAACTTGATGATTTGATTGAAAGAAATAATCTGGAAATTGATGTAGATTGTGTAAATACTAAATACAATAGATTGCAAGTGTGGGAAGTGTTCTTAAGGTTTCCTAGAGAGAAAAACTAAAAGGGGTGTTTAGAAATTCAAAAGTATCTTGAAAATAACCATTATGATCTATTTATAGTCTAAAATTTGCGCCAATTCGTAACCTCCAGGATAGGAAGTCACGGTGGGACTCACGGTGTTAGTCCCACCGTGAGTCTCAATGATCAGAAACTGATCATTGAGACTAACGCTGTGAGTGTCAGCGTGAGTTCAATGATCATACTCACACCGTGAGTCTCAGCGTGAGTTTCTGATCAGAAACCACACTGAGGACTCACGCTGACACTCACGGTGTGAGTGTCAGCGTGAGTTCTTTATAATGACTTCCTCGCCTTCGTTTTACTCCTTTGTTCTCCGGTGTCCCCTTGGGTGTTTTCCTTATGCTTTAAAGCCCCGTTTTCTCCAAAGATTAACACCTTTCCATGCTTGTTTGCTCATTGCTCGGTCATTTCTTCCTTCAAACAAAATGCAACAAATTAAGAGTTATTCCACATTCCTTACCATAATATTTGAATAAAAAACAAGCATAAACAAGCACAAATATGATGCCATTTAATGACATATCAAATCTCCCCACACTTAGACCTTGCTTGCCCTCAAGTAAGACAAAACCAAGTTAAGCAGATTGAAATACCAAACCCCTTCAAAAGCAACCATACAATTCCAAAGATTAAGCAAATAAGTTGTGCACCAGAAGTCAATGATATGTTATTCATCTTCCTACTTTGTAAAAATGGGAAAGTGAATGTGATACCCTCAATTGGCTCAAAATGTAAGGACTCCAAAAACCCCAAGGTCTCTCACTGTTTTGCATGGTAAAATCTCTCAATCATATAAATTCACAAGCAAAGGGGTTTGATTCAATCCACAATTTTCACAGGCCTTCCAAGCTGAGCCCACTAATGGGAACGATGCACACGGTCTTTCCAACTTTGCCTCATTTGGCCCCAAAGACCCATTTAAACAAGTGTGATAGTGTGACACAAGCCTCTCCACGCATTTTGGCTTAGCGTGAAAATCTCTCTATTTTCTAATCACCTCTAGGATACCCCGTTGAGTCAACCGCCTTCACGTAGAGCTCTACGCTTTTTTTGAAGTCTGTGCAATGGTTGCCCAAATCCTACGAGATGGCTCACCTCATGTTTTTCCCTCTCAAGCAAGGATAGCTTAATGTCTTTTTTAGCTTTTTCTATTGACTCTTTTCAACCCCTCATGCCTTTTACAATGGGAGTAGGGAATCACACAATCTCACAAAAAAAAAAAAAGAAAAATCTCTCCTTTTGCCTTGTGCCACACCAAATAAATTCAAT
>CP025655.1:13925800-13960569 GCA_003576665.1 Ipomoea trifida | reverse complement strand
TGAAGAGTCAATTCAATTCTACCAATTCATAACCAAGTTCAACATTAAGACAATACAAAACCTAATTTATGCAATTTAATTCATATTGGGATTCATACATCAAGGAAGTTCAATTCAAATCCTAAATATGTTTAACTATTCATATTTGGAAGGTAAAGCAATAAGCAATTGAAATAATAAACATGGAATTCAAAAAAACTTTAAGAAATATAAATTAATATGAAATAAAGAACTTAACTTGATGATTTGATTGAAAGAAATAATCTGGAAATTGATGTAGATTGTGTAAATACTAAATACAATAGATTGCAAGTGTGGGAAGTGTTCTTAAGGTTTCCTAGAGAGAAAAACTAAAAGGGGTGTTTAGAAATTCAAAAGTATCTTGAAAATAACCATTATGATCTATTTATAGTCTAAAATTTGCGCCATTTCGTAACCTTCCAGGATAGGAAGTCACGGTGGGACTCACGGTGTTAGTCCCACCGTGAGTCTCAATGATCAGAAACTGATCATTGGACACGAGTGTCAGCGTGAGTTCAATGATACTCACACCGTGAGTCTCAGCGTGAGTTTCTGATCAGAAACCACACTGAGGACTCACGCTGACACTCACGGTGTGAGTGTCAGCTGAGTTCTTCAAATGACTTCCTCCTTCGTTCTCCTTTGTTCTCCTGTTCCCTTTGTTTCTTTAAAACCCGTTTTCTCCAAGATTAACACCTTTCATGCTTGTTTGCTCATTGCGTCATTTCTTCCTTCAAACAAAATGCAACAAATTAAGAGTTATTCCACATTCCTTACATAATATTTGAATAAAAACAAGCATAAACAAGCACAAATATGATGCCATTTAATGACATATCAAATCTCCCCACACTTAGACCTTGCTTGCCCTCAAGCAAGACAAAACCAAGTTAAGCAGATTGAAATACCAAGCCCCTTCAAAAGCAACCATACAATTCCAAAGATCAAGCAAATAAGTTGTGCACCAGAAGTCAATGATATGTTATTCCTCTTCCTACTTTGTAAAAATGGGAAAGTGATGTTGTACCCTCAATTGGCTCAAAATGTAAGGACTCCAAAAACCCCAAGGTCTCTCACTGTTTTGCATGGTAAAATCTCTCAATCATATAAATTCACAAGCAAAGGGTTTGATTCAATCCACAATTTTCACAGGCCTTCCAAGCTGAGCCCACTAATGGAACGATGCACACGGTCTTTCCAACTTTGCCTCATTTGGCCCCAAAGACCCATTTAAACATGTGTATAGTGTGACACAAGCCTCTCCACGCATTTTGGCTTAGCGTGAGAATCTCTCTATTTTCTAATCACCTCTAGGATACCCCGTTGAGTCAACCGCCTTCACGTAGAGCTCTACGCTTTTTTGAAGTCTGTGCAATGGTTGCTCAAATCCTACGAGATGGCTCACCTCATGTTTTTCCCTCTCAAGCAAAAGATAGCTTAAAGTCTTTTTTAGCTTTTTCTATTGACTCTTTTCAACCCCTCATGCCTTTTACAATGGGAGTAGGGAATCACACAATCTCACAAAAAAATGAAAAATCTCTCCTTTTGCCTTGTGCCACACCAAATAAATTCAATTCCAGGTCATACCACCTTACATACCACAATCCTTACCGTGTACACTCCCATTTCGAGAGATCTTTAACTGAGGTCTATGGAAATTGCGCATTGAACCACAAACAAGCATGCAAAATTGAATTAAAAACCTACTTGGGTCCTATACAAATCTCACAGGGTGTAGAGGTGGTTTCCAAACATTTTCAACTAATTGAGCCTACAACACCCCCTTTTCCACATTTACAAAGTAAAAGGAACAATAACATATCAAAAATTTCAAATGCATAGCCTATTTACCTCATCTTTACAATTGCAAAACACAAACACAGTATTTACAAACATGTACAGTTACTTAAGTTAATCTTTAGCATGAACACAAAGAAAACATAAAATATCTTCCACAAAGCAAACCTCCCCACACTTGGAGATTGACATCGCCCTCGATGTAAAGACAAACACACAAAGTGGAGAAGGTCAAAAGAAAGTACCTGAGAAGTCGCAAAAATACCCAGGAAGTTGGGTTTTCTTGTTTTGAATTGTTGTTTTTTTTTTGTTTTTTTTTTGTCTTTTGTTTTTTTTTTTTTTTTTTTGGAATTGAAAATGAAAAGTAAGGAAGAAACAAAAAGAGAACAAGAAAGAAAAGAAAAATAAATAAATAAATAAATAAATAAAAGGAAATAAATAAATAAAAATAAAATAGGAACATCCGTATATTAGTGTACAAGAGTAATCCAACAACCACCTCGAATATCCAAAACGCACCATTCCTGCTCGATCAATCCGATCAAGACAACATTAATGCAAAGGGCAAACCAACTGCCAACGTCACTGTTGGAAAACAAAACACAACAGTAGGCAACCACATAGCAAGATAATAAAACATCTAGAAAACGAAACAAAATAGGAAAAATAAAGAAAAGGAACCCAACAAACCCAAAACAAAAGAGTAAATAAAGTAGTCAGCAACCAATAGCATCACTAAAGCCGGCCATCAAGCCACCACCAAACACAAAGTCTACAACTGTCACTGGGGATCCTGCGGCGGAGCGCCCGGGTAAGAAGGATGGGAGTACTGCGCAGAAAAGGCCTGCCATTGTCCCTCTATCGTGGCAAGTCTCTCCCGGACTGGATCTAAGTGTCGTGTAACATGCTCCTTGAGATCATTCTCCATGGCATCCAACCTTGCATTGATGCTGAGCTCTAAGCTGTCAAATCGCTCAAAAAAACCTTGCCGGATCCGCTCCCATCCCGCGGTAGGCTGAGCTCGCGTCCCCGGATTCCACTGCGGGGGTGGAGACTCAGGACGGGGCTGCTCACCCGCGTCCTCATCCTCACCGGAAGAATCCCTCACTTTCTTAAACTTCAACTTACTCAACCGAACCCCATGCAAGGGCTCCATCTTCGCTAATTTGGTCTCATTATCCAATTCAGCGCCATAGCCCATACCCCGCAATAAGCAGGAGAGGTAGGGCCCTAAGTAGATACCCGAGACCTTGGGCGAGGTATGCGCCTGGAACAATTTAGCAATGACCATCCCATGTGAATTCGGAGTCCCTTGGTCATGCTATACAGGCAAAGGATGTCGGTGGTGTTGACTAGAGTGGCAGCCCCCATTCGGCCCGTGAAGGAATGGGACATAACATGATGCACCACCATATGTTCGGGCTCAGAAAACTCCCTATGAGAGGACACACTACCCTGGTATGGAGACTCGGAGTCGGTGACCTCACTCCAAAACTCCTGGACGGAAAAACTAGTGTAACTATCCAACAACTCGTGGAAAGTCGCAGCCCGTGTTTCCTGGCGCGTGTAGAAACCCATGTGGACTGCTAAGTAATTAATAGAGAGCTGGTGTTGCTTCCCGAAAGCTTGGAACTGGATAGCCTTATCGGTCCAGGATTTGAAGTGGCCCTTGGGAACTGTTAGCGTCCGAGGACCTCATAAGTAACAGGGGCATATGTACACTCCCGGATGGCAAAGAGGCGCTTCCAGTCTGGGTGGAGGAGAAGCTAGTTGACTCTAGATAGTAAACCGTACTTGGACAGCACGACATCGTCAAAATACAACACAACTCCGATTAGCTTGGTTTGGTAATTGACAAAGGACTCCTTCTTGTTTTCGGGAAGGTGCACATGTCTCAGAGCGGCCTCCGGCTCGTCCTGTCCCCTACTAGACCCATCCCCAGGTTGTTTTTGTTTCTTGAGAGGTCTTTTGTTCGGGGACTTCACGAGCTGTTTCCTGTGCGGGGTTTTTCTACAAACAAAGTGGTAAGTGACGTGTGCAACATAGAAATCCAAACAAAGAACATGCAAGGAACGGATCAATTTCGCATGCAACTACAAAGTAATGAACCACGCATGTCACTTATCGCAGACAAGTCACTAACTCAAAACAAAGGTTGAAAACTGCTGTTGCTGGTTGTTTTTCACTGTATTACAGTAAGCTCACTGGTTCTGCTTTTTTTTTTTTTTGTTTTTTTTGTTTTGTTTTTTGTTTTTTGTTTTTTTTGTGTGTGTGTGTGTGTGTGTGTGTGATCAGAATAAGCATAGAATAGGAGCTGACAACAAATAAGAAAACTCAGAATAAGAATGAAAGCAACAGGGCAATGAAACAAGAACCACGGAGAAGACAAATGCAATATATACACAATGCCCCTAAGTCTCGAACTGAGTTTTTCTTCTTTGTGGTAAAACGATTCAAGCAAAAGGCAATAGATAGTGTAAAAATTAGCAGGAAAGCATGAAAAACCGTTCACAATCGGCATGCCACAGTTTAATGCTATGAGCAAGTAACAACACCTAGAACACAAACAAGCACTAGGGAATTCACAATGGCATTTGACATTCTAATAATTCACCAGTAGTAAGCACATATTCACAAGGATGGTGGGGTGAACCAGGAATTCTAACAGTGCAGCATTATGTCAGTTGTAAAGCACAAGGAATTCTAGCATGCAGGATAGAAATTCACACAAGAAAAGTCACACAATTTTGGACATTCCAGATTAAAGCATAAGGAAATTCGCACAGATAGTATAATGAAATTCAAGTAGTCAATGAATGAACTAGAAATCGCAACGGATACAACAACACCCAATTTCCCCCAAATGCTAGGGTACATGTGCAAAATGGCAAATTCAAAGTCAATCAAGAGCTCAAATTCGACCATAGGAATAAACAATTGTATTTCCTCATCATCAAGCACTCTATATGGCAGTACAATCAAGCCCTAACTACAGAGTGCCACATTCAAATTCGCACAATGAAGCACAAGAGGAGTCGAAGGTGAGAGAGAGCAAATTTCGAAATACCATTACCATTGAATGAAATTAAAGCACAAGAGTAAAATAAAGAGTAATGAATCTCAAAAATCCAACCTAGGTTCCATGAGAGAGGAGTCGAAGGGGAGAGAGAGGTGTGCGGAGTGTTGCTGCGGTTGGGCGAATGGTTAGAATGGTGTAGAGGTGTTGAGCTCTTGCGAAGTAGAGAAGAGAAAGCGAGAGGGAGATGAGGGCGGTGGTGATGGGGTGTTGTTCGGCGGTGGTGTGCTGGTGGGAGCGGCGGTGAGTAGGGGTGAGCGGTGGCTGCGGTCGCGACAGAGAAGGGATTTGGGCGCTGGTTAATAATTGAATGAATTTTAATTTTAATTTTTTTAAGGGCCAAGGTCACGGTGTGGGTTTCACTGTGACCAACAAGTTCTGATTCTGAAAGCGCGGACTCACGCTGATACTCACGGTGTGAGTGTCAGCGTGAGTCTCCAAAGATAGATTCTGAATTTGGACTCACGCTGATACTCAAGGTGTGAGTGTCAGCGTGAGTCTCCAAAATTATATTCTGAGATTCGGACTCAAGCTGATACTCAAGGTGTGAGTGTCAGCGTGAGTCCCTTACCTGGCCAATCTCCACATTGTCATTTTACTTTGTTCCTTTTCGCTCAGTGGAGATCGAAAGATCCTCTCCTGCACTATTAATCACGACATTTGCTACCTCACATTGCTTTGGAAACAAAGAAAAGAAAACAACACAATAGAAATTTAATTAACAACAAGAAATTAAAGTAAAAAGAACGTGGGGTGCCTCTCAAGAGCGCCACGTTTAACGTCTTTAGTCCGACGCAGCCTCAGCTTATTGATGGATTTCAATCAATTGCACGTTTTCAACCTGACGGTCCACACACCCTCCATGATACCTTTTGAGTTGGTGCCCATTGACTTTAAAATTTCCTTTTTCCGGGTGCGCAACCTCAATAGTGCCATATGGAAACACCTTGGTGATGGTGAATGGACCCGACCACCTAGACTTAAGCTTTCTGGGGAATAACTTGAGTCTAGCATTGAAAAGTAAGACCTGATCACCCTCTTTGAACTCTTTGCCCTTTTTTATATGTCTATCATGATACACCTTAGTTTTCTCCTTATAAGCTTTAGAATTCTCATAGGCTAGAGTTCTCCATTCTTCCAACTCATCTAATTGCCAAAGCCTTTCACGTCCTGCAAAATCAATATCACTGTTAAGCTTTTTAATAGCCCAATAGGCCTTGTGTTCAACTTCCACCGGCAAGTGGCATGCCTTGCCATAAACCAACCGGAATGGAGTGGTTCCAATGAGGGTTTTATAAGCTGTTCTGAATGCCCACAAGGCATCATCAAGTTTCTCAGGCCAATCTCTACGGTGCCTAGCAACAGTCTTTTCCAATATGGCCTTAATATCCCGGTTTGCATTTTCAACCTGGCCACTAGTCTAAGGGTGGTAAGGAACTCCCCCTCTATGTTGCACCCCATATTTTGCCAACACTTTTTCTAATGGTGCATTCCTAAAGTGAGTTCCCCGATCACTAATAAGCACACGAGGCACCCCAAACCTAGAGAACAA
Organism: Ipomoea trifida; assembly: GCA_003576665.1. NCBI lineage: Eukaryota > Viridiplantae > Streptophyta > Magnoliopsida > Solanales > Convolvulaceae > Ipomoea > Ipomoea trifida. The sequence continues at coordinate 13,954,123 of CP025655.1, read as the reverse complement.
CTTTTTAAGAAAAACAATTACCGATCTAGCATCATTTGTTCTCAAAGCTTGTGCCTCTACCCACTTAGAGACATAATCTATGGCCACAAGGATATATTTAAGCCCTTTTGCATCAGGAAACGGGCCCACGAAATCTAAACCCCAAATGTCAAACACCTCACAGGCCAACATGTAGGTTTGAGGCATCTCATCTCTCCCTGAAATATTACCTACTCGCTGGCATCTATCACAGTTCTTAACACAACACTGGGCATCCCTGAACAACGTAGGCCAATAGAAACCAGCTTCTAAAACCTTCCTAGCTGTTCTATTTGCAGAATGGTGCCCCCCAGTAGGCCCAGCATGGCAATGGCCTAAGATTTCCAATCCCTCCTTCTCCGACACACATCTCCTAATCATCTGGTCAGCACAAACACGGAAAAGAAAAGGGTCATCCCAGAAGTAGTGCCTAGCCTCAGCTAAGAACTTTCTTCTACCATGGGAATCTAAGTGAGTGGGCATGACTCCCCCAACAAGATAATTAGCTATATCAGCATACCAAGGGACCTCATCCACACTCAACAACTTCTCATCAGGAAAACACTCATCAATCTTAGACCTCTCATCCCCACACTCTGGCTGCTCAATTCTAGAAAGATGATCAGCAGCCCCATTCTCAGAACCTCTCTTATCTCGAATTTCCAGGTCGAACTCTTGCAAGAGTAGGACCCACCTTATCAATCTAGGTTTTGCCTCGGCTTTAGACATCAAATGGTCTGTGAACACAATAACTTTGGACAATAGAAGGTAGGACCTGAACTTATCAAGGGCAAAAACAACTGCCAACAACTCCTTCTCAGTGGTGGTATAGTTTAGCTGAGTTTTGTCTAAAGTCTTAGAAGCAAAGGCTATTGGTTGAAAGTATTTATTCTTCCTTTGCCCTAAGACCACACCAACTGAATACCCACTGGCATCACACATTAATTCAAATGGCAATGCCCAATTAGGTCCTACTAAAACTGGAGCACTCACTAGCTTCTCTTTGAGAGTCCTGAAGGCAACTAGGCACTCCTCTCCAAATACAAACTCAGCATCCTTCTCTAAAAGTTTGGTTAAGGGTCTGGCTATCTTAGAAAAATCTCTAATGAACCTTCGGTAAAACCCCGCATGACCCAGGAAACTTCTTAGGCTAGAAACAGAGTTGGGTGGGGGAAGGTTTTCTATAACAGATGTTTTTGCTTTGTCAACTTCAATTCCCTTCTTTGAAACCTTATGCCCCAACACTATTCCCTCTTCCACCATATAATAACACTTTTCCCAACTCAATGCAAGATTTACCTCTTGACACCTTACCATTACTTTTTCAAGATTTTCAAGACATTGTTCAAAAGATTCTCCCCAAATGGTAAAGTCATCCATAAAGACCTCCATGAAGTCTCCAATGTAATCTCCGAATATGGCTATCATGCACCTCATGAAAGTGGCAGGTGCATTGCACAGGCCAAACGACATGCGTCTGTATGCAAAGGTTCCAAAAGGACAGGTGAAAGTGGTTTTTTCTTGATCTTCTAAAGCCACAGGGATTTGGAAATATCCACTCATCCAATCTAGAAAGCAATAAAACCCATGGCCACTAACCCTCTCTACCATTTGGTCAATGAAAGGTAAGGGAAAATGATCTTTACGGGTGGCATTATTCAACCTTCTATAGTCAATGCAAACCCGCCAACCTGTGACCTTCCTAACTGGAATCAATTCATTTTTTTCATTGGTCTCAACAGTTATCCCCCCTTTCTTTGGCACAACATGGGTCGGACTCACCCAAGCACTATCAGAAATGGAGTAAATCATCCCCACATCTAGGAGTCTGACTACCTCATTTTTCACAACCTCATTCATATTGGGGTTTAATTTTCTTTGGGGTTGGGCTACAGGCTTAGCTTCATCTTCTAGAAGGATCTTATGAGTGCATAAAGTGGGGCTAATCCCCTTCAGATCACTTAGTTTCCACCCAATTGCCCCCTTATTCTTTTTCAACACCCCCACAAGTCTATTCTTTTGATTCTCCTCTAGTGAAGATGAAATCACCACTGGAAGTGTAGAATCTTCCTCCAGAAAAACATACTCTAAATGCTAGGGTAAGGGTTTAAGCTCACTCTTTGAACCACTTTCTTCCATTCCTCCCTCTTGTTTTTCTTTCACATTATCAGCCACTAATGCAACCCTTTTCAATCCAACCATTTCCTCCTCAACTTCACCATTCATATCACAACAAGCATTATCATTTTCAACAACAGAAATAGCATCACAAACACAAGAATCAACATTGTCAAACTCATCAACATCCAAAGATTCATCATTTACACAACCAACAAGATTATTATCAACAAGTTTAAAATTCTTTTCACAACAAGCAATAGTAGTGCCCCAACTAAACCTATCAAGATCTCTTTTGTTTTTTTCATCAAGAATCAAATGGGGCACTACCGACTCAATATGGTTATGCAAGATATCAACAAAATAGCAAGAATCATCAGCAGACATGGGGTATTTTGTCAATTTAGACACGTCAAAACTAGCACACTCGTCACCTGCACGAATGACTAGTTTCCCACTCTCAACATCAATAAGTGCCCTCACAGTTGCCAAAAACGGCCTACCAAGGATAAGTGGCACCTCAATGTCAGGATCCATGTCTAAAATGACGAAATCCACAGGAAAGATAAACTTATCGACTCTAACCAACACGTCCTCAACACGTCCTCAACAATCCCCTTGGGATGCTTAATGGACCGATCAGCCAATTGAATGCAAATACGTGTTGGTTTAAGAGTACCCAAATCTAACTTCTTAAACAGATAAAAAGGCATAAGATTTATACTTGCACCTAAGTCGGTCAGTGCCTTATGAAAATCAGTTTCACCTATTTGGCAAGGAATTGTGAAACTCCCTGGATCCTTCAGTTTTTGTGGCAAGTCCTTATGCACCATCGTTGAACACTCCTCACCAAGTACCACAGTAGTTGATTCCTCCAGTTTCTTTTTATTAGTGAGGAGGTCCTTCAAAAACTTTGCATATTTTGGCATTTGGCCCAAGGCATCTACAAAAGACATGTTAATATGCAATTGTTTCAAAAGGTGTAGAAATTTACCATACTGAGTTTTGTCCTCATTTTTCTTCAACCTCCCCGGATAGGGAAGTGGTGGCCTGTAAACTGGAACATCTGCCTTTTCCTTGCCTTTTTCTAAGGCTTTCTCAGCATGTGAACCTGCAGGTGCAACTGTGCCAGTGTTTTGTTCTGCATTTTCTTCAACATGGATTTTCACATTTTCTTCCTCAATTTGACTCTTTGAGGTAGAGCCCTTATGCATTACAGGATCAGGAAGCTCTTTGCCACTTCTTAAAGTAATGGCCTGAACCCTCTCCCAGGGGTTATTTTTTGTTGTACTAGGAAGTGCTCCCCGGGCTCTTTCTGTAATTGTTTTGGTAACCTGGGCCATTTGATTTTCCAGGTTGTGAATGGAAGAAGTGGACTCTTGCCTGTAATTTGAAATCTCCTGTCTCACAGTTGAAACTTCCTGTCTTATTTCCTGTTTCCACTCTTGCCTCATGTGACCCATATCATGTTTCACAGTTGAAACTTCCTGCTTGATGTCAGTCATCATTCTCAACATTTTTTCTTCAAAACTCTCCCTCGGTGGCTTATCCCTAGGAGGATAACCCCCTACTCTCTGTGTAGGTGGTGGTCTGTAAGGTCCATCTCTTTGAGGTGGAATCGGAGCGTTAGAGTTGCCCCGGTAAGTGTTATATGAAGAGTTTCCACCCTGATTTCCTCCTTGCCTTTGATTTTGCCAACCTTGATTCTGACTTGGGTGCTGTTGCTACCCTTGACCTTGCCTCTAGTTCTGATTGGTGTTACCATATGAATTGAAATTTTGAGGTCTTTGGTAGCCCACAGCACTCACTTGCTCACAACCGGGGTCATCATATGTAGAAGTGCACTCTTGTGTCCCGTGAGGTCCACCACATATGTCACAGTAAAGAGCTAGTGACGTACATGGGTTTCCCTCCTGTGGTTGCTTTCCCATCTTTTCAATCCTGGCTTGGAGCCTCCGAATTTCATGTCTCATTGCCTCAACTCTAGCATCTGAAGCAGTACTGTTACTCACTTCATACAACCCAGACTTGGAATCTCTTTTGTTATACCAACAAGAAGTATTGGCTGAAATTGTTCCAATCAATTCCTCAGCATCTTCTGGCAATGAGGACACAAAGGCTCCCTTTGATGAGGAATCCAACAACATCTTATTCTCGTCAGTTAATCCCCCGTAGAAAGAACTAATGACATCCCACGGATGAAACACGTCTGGTGGGCATTCTCTTTTAAGTGCCTTGAATCTCCTCCAGGCTTCCCCTAACGACTCCATTGAACCCTACTTGAAGTCCTGGACTTGCTTCCTGATTTTCAAAGTCTTTGTCAAGGGAAAGAACTCCTGCATGAATTCTTTGTGCAACTGTTCCCAAGACCTGAAGTGATTGTTGGCATGGGAATCCAACCTACGAGCAACATCGCCTATCACTGAAAACGGGAATAACTTGAGCTGAACCACTTCTTCAGGCACCCCATTCTGTCTGTACATTCCACATGACCTCACAAACCGAGTGATGTGGCCATGTGGATCCTCTGAAGGCAAACCACTAAATGGAGCATTCTGAACCAAAGTTATAACCGAAGGCTTGATGTCAAAGTTGTTTGCTTCCACGGGTGGTATGTAAATAGAGTTGTGCATACTAAACTCCGGGGTCATGAAATCTGCTATAGTTCTTCTTTCTTCTCTTCTTTCCTCTCTCATATAACCCGGTAGTTCTCTCGTGGAGCATTCATCCCCCTTGGTTAATAGTAATCATCTCTAGGAACTTCTCTTCCTCTTTGATCAAAGAAGTTCTCCCTCGGCTCGGTGCATTTCTCCTTCTTGGCTCAAACTGATCTTCCCTTTCATAGAATCTAGCTCTATCATCGGGCTGCTCATAGTAGGGATCCCTTTCCTGATACTGCCCAACATGGGGTGGTGGTATCAATGGTTGATCCCTTTCCCTCTGAAGAGGTGGTTCCTCATTTTCATCTACTTCTCTCAGTGGGGATCTGTTCTGAGGTGCACTCAACCTGCACTCCTTAATGTTTCAGCGGTGACCCCATCTGGATGTTCAACCCTGCTTGGTGAAGCTATTTCTCCAATAATCTGTTCTTGATTACGGGCTGCTCTGTTCCGTCTTCTCACTATCGCGTTTATCTCGTGGTCAATTGCTAGCAATCCTTGCACACCTTTAGAACGGGTTTGCATGCAACTAGCTATTCACCTGTAAGCACAAAAACAACAACAACGCTTTTGCAACTAGCTAGAAGTAATTGCTAGTGAGAGTAGTAACCAATTTAAATGCGTAAAAGAAAAAGAAAAAATTAACAAAGTGTTTTGCGAAAACAATAAGCAAATAGTGATGGTTAGACTCTCTAACTTAGATGATGGCCCATGTTAACCCAAATGGACTCATTACTCAAAAACCGATGCTATTCCCCGGCAACGGCGCAATTTGAAAGTTGTATTTTAGTGGTGATGGAAATTAAGAGTATCGTCCTCAAGGAATGGCTTAATGGGAGTTTAAGTAATGAGGGGTTAAGCATAGGTTCATGCAGTGTTTGAAAGCTAACCTAAAGATATTTGAATAGTTCATGTTTAAGAAATCAATAAAGAGAACAAGTAAGTGAATTAAAAGGTAATAAATGAAATAGAGATTTGAACCAAACATCCTTGCATAAAATCCCTTGTGTCTAAAGATTAAGTTATGTAAGTCTAGATGATGAACTTGGGGAAATGGTTTAAGTGTCAATGTCACTCTCGTGATCAATTGGACTATCAACTAATCCTAAGTCCCATTCTCATGGCAACTTGGTTAGAAGAGGCAATTTGACAAACACTTTGTGTGCCTATTTCCTTCAAACTCCCTTTTCTCAAAGGTGAGTAAGAAATATGGGAGGTATGGCTATGGTGTAGTCCTATTCTCATAGGTGGAACACCAATTCCAAATATCTCTTGCATAATTTGGCCATAATTATGAAGAGTCAATTCAATTCTACACAATTCATAACCAAGTTCAACATTAAGACAATACAAAACCTAATTTATGCAATTTAATTCATATTGGGATTCATACATCAAGGAAGTTCAATTCAAATCCTAAATATGTTTAACTATTCATATTTGGAAGGTAAAGCAATAAGCAATTGAAATAATAAACATGGAATTCAAAAGAAACTTTAAGAAATATAAATGCAAAAATATGAAATAGAGAACTTAACTTGATGATTTGATTGAAAGAAATAATCTGGAAATTGATGTAGATTGTGTAAATACAATAGATTGCAAGTGTGGGAAGTGTTCTTAAGGTTTCCTAGAGAGAAAAACTAAAAGGGGTGTTTAGAAATTCAAAAGTATCTTGAAAATAACCACTATGATCTATTTATAGTCTAAAATTTGCGCCAATTTGTAACCTCCAAGATAGGAAGTCACGGTAAGACTCACGGTGTGAGTCCCACCGTGAGTCTCAATGATCAGAAACTGATCATTGAGACTCACGTTGACACTCACGGTGTGAGTGTCAGCGTGAGTTCAATGATCAGTTTCTGATCAGCACTCACGCTGAGACTCACACCGTGAGTCTCAGCGTGAGTTTCTGATCAGAAACCACACTGAGGACTCACGCTGACACTCACGGTGTGAGTGTCAGCGTGAGTTCTTCACAATGACTTCCTCGCCTTCGTTTTGCTCCTTTGTTCTCCAGTGTCCCCTTGGGTGTTTTTCTTATGCTTTAAAGCCCCGTTTTCTCCTAAGATTAACACCTTTTCATGCTTGTTTGCTCATTGCTCGGTCATTTCTTCCTTCAAACAAAATGCAACAAATTAAGAGTTATTCCACATTCCTTTACAGAATATTTGAATAAAAAACAAGCATAAACAAGCACAAATATGATGCTATTTAATGACATATCAAATGTACACTCGAAGCCAGAAGAAGGTGCACTTGAAGGCAAAAGAATGTGAAATGGAAGTCAAAAGGATGTGCAATGCAAAACACAAGAATATGCACTCGAATGCACAAAATTTTGCACTAGGAAGGCAAAGAAGACTGTACACTGGAAGGCAAAATGTGCACTCGAATATCCAAAATTGTGCACTTAAAGACAGAAAATAATGCACCTAAAGAAAAAAAGAATATGTACTTACACAAAATTACGAAAATGCTACTGCATATATATATATATATATATATATATATATATATATATATTTCTTTTAAATTTTCCTTCATTCTAGGGAACTGTTGATCTTGACTAGATTAATGGCTAAGATTTAACCATATATATAGTTGCGTTCAAATGAAAACCAGTCTTCCCATGCTAACATATGAACTTGTGAAGGAATGCATCGTAAGTACTACATGAATGAACAACAACTACTTTCAAGCATGCTAAGACATTGTTGTCTAGTGGCACCCGGTTGCACGTACTCCCATAGGGAAGGGGGTAGGTTTGAAGCAATATTGACTCTTTGTGTTTCAGTACGTTGAGAAAGTAGTTATGAACAAATACTACATTGTAAAAAAGTTAGTAGTACTCAAATATATATATATATATATATATATATATATATATATATATATATATATATATAAGGCATCTCGTGTGGCCTTGCTATTACTTGCGGGTGTGTGGCATGATGTCAACCATTAGATGAATTAATCCAACGCTCCATATTTCTCCCTAGTGTCCCTCCACTTGGGATTCTCGGTTCGTAAATCGACCATGAAAAGCGGAAAATGCCCCGTTCGTATGATTTTCAATTTTCAAAACCCATCTTAATTATTAATGTGGATAATCAAAATTGACCAAACGCGATTGGCTAAGAACGATCTGAAAACCAGGTAATCTGGGTTAGAGTTTGACCAAGTGCAAACTAATAGCGACAAATTAGCCTGAATAGAGGGCATGAGGAGAGCGTTTTGGCTTATGATCGATAAGATCAATAGAGGTCCCTAGACTGTGAATAAATCCGATCCCTTAATTTATAAGACTTGATCACTAGATCTCATTTAAAAATCCAATCTCCCGATTGGTGAAACCCGACCCCTAGATCGGTAAAATTTGGTCTCTTAATCATGTTAAAGACTCAATCCCTGGATCGCGAGTAAATCTAATCCCTTGATTAGCAAAATTGGATCTCTAGATCGCAACTAATTCGATCCCTCGGTAGTCCGAAAGATTGCACTTGCAGTTGTAATCTTTGTTTTCTTAGCTAAGTTTTTTCCCATTGAGTTTTCTTAGTTTAATGTTTTTAACGAGGCAACCCGTGTAAATTGCACACCTGTGCTCAACTCAAACTTGAGGAATTCGTCACGAACTATGTACTCGGATCATTCAGTTCGTGCCCAATCTCTTGACTGGTAAACTTCGATCGTTAGATCGCAATTAATTCAACCTCCAGATCGTAATTAGTAATCCGATTGCTAGATCGAAAAAATTTGATCTCTTAGTCATGTTTCAAAATTGATCTCTAGATCGGTAAAAATTCAGATAACCCCTTATAGTTCAAAAGGCCGTACTTAAGGTTGTGCTCTTTTTTCCTTGACTACGATTTTTTTCTAGCTGGGTTTCTATTAGTCTGAGGTTTTTAACGAGGCAACCGGCTTAAGTCACAGACTGTATGATCAATTTTTTCAGCCTGAACCCTTCCTCATTAGCCCGACGTCAAGGAACGGAGGGAGGGGGGGGGGGGGGGGGGGGGGTACTTGATATGAATATTCTCGCTTTTACCTCCATATAAGTCCATGCTCTCGTTTTGTAGTCAGGTCGAGGTCAATGGTTTGAGTCAAGGTCAAAGTCTTTAAAGAGTTTGAAATGTATAATTAAGAGGCTCTGGCAATCCTTTGTTTATTAGGGTACAAATATGAACAATTATGCACTTATCAATCACTTCTTCCTTGCATGGAATTTCATCTTACTCCACTTTGACTCAAAATGGTTGTATCATTTGCACTAGTGTGTCTATAATCTTTAAAGAGTTTGAAATGTATAATTAAGAGGCTCTGGCAATCCTTATTTATTTATTTTAGTTATAGCACCTTGGATTTTCTTATATTTTGAGGAATTTTGTTATTGGATTATATTAAAAGAAATTCTTACAATGAATCTAATCAAGATGTAATAATGAGTCAACTACTATTTTTTTTTTATAATTTTTATACCTGAAAATAGGGATAAAATATTTAATATAGTCCAGCTTTAATAGTTCTAACTTATGCCAGTGTAGTAAAAATCCCGCCTAGGCGTCGATTAATTCCCGCCTAGGCGCTAGGCGCTGGTCAACTGCCTAGCGTATCACCTTAAATAGTGGTCTAGGTGGCTGGCCATAGGGTTGTTAACGAACCGAACATAAACCAACGGAGGTTGTTCGTGTTCGTTTGCTAAGGTTTATGGAGTGTTCGTGTTCGTGTTCGTTTGTTAAGGTTTTTGAAATCCTGTTCGTGTTCGTTTGTTAAGCGTTTGTTGGTGTTCGTTAACGATCGCGAACACGTTGACGAACGTGTTCATTTATGTTCATGAACACGTCATGAACACTTAATAACCAAGCACCTACACATGTTCATGAACACATTTTGATCGTGAACAATAAATAATCTATGTTCACGAACAATTTATATATATATATATATATATATATATATATATATATATATATATATATATATATATATATATATAAACATGTTTGCGAACATTATTAAACAAACACTAAACGAGCTTGTTCGCGAACACTACTAAACGAACACAAACGAGCTTGCTCACGAACAATACTAAACGAACTTGTTTGCGAACGCTTAGCAAACGAGCTTACCACTATTCAGACTCTGTTCGTTTATTAATCGAGCTCTAAATTTTGTTTGTTAATGTTCGTTTACCTTACTAAACGAACATAAACGAACGCTTACCGAGCTCGAACACGAGTAGTTTGTCGAAAGCTCTGTTGGCTAACAGCCCTAGCTGGCCAGCTAGGCGACCGCCTAAGCACCGCCTAGGCCGCTTAGACGCTGATCGCCTTGGCCTCTTAAATGCCGACTAGACCTTCTAGGCACCGACTAGGTCGCCTAGTCGGCCGAGAAACTATTGCTCTTTTTTTTTTTTTTTTTTTTTTTTTTTTTTTTTTTGTAATGATTTATTTCACTCAAAACAACATCGTTTTGAGCGAAATAACCATAAATTGTACACTTTAGACATTTTTTAGGTTACTATTTAATATTTTGATATTAACTATTAAAGTATTATATAATTTATAATTATTAGTCTTTAAAAATTTAAAATACTTAAACAAAATTTTTTTAAAAAGAAATACACGGGCACCTAGGGCCGATTAATTCCCGCCTAGGCGTCCTAGGCGCTCCCCGAGAGTCCGAGGAGCCCCTAGTGATTTTTTCAACCATGCTTGTGCCAAATCGATCTCTAGCTCAAAAAATTAGAGTTGAATTGAACTAAAAGGGAGCTTAAGTTTCAATTTCATTAGTCAAATTAAATTTTAAATTTCAATTATTTAAATTCAGCTCAATTCAATTACACCTCTTTTATAACAAAAATAAATTTAAAAAAATAATAAAAATAAAATTTCTCGTACAACAGTAGAATAATTTCTCTGAATCCAACTGAAATTCTTCACGTTTTTTACTTTGGAAATGGTAGTTGAGATCCCACCAAAGATTATACTTTGCCAAGTTGCAATTATATTGTCTGCCAACTTTAGGACAGTGCATGGACACAACTTTGGAAGCTACACTAGGATTTGGAGTTATTACTAATTATATTTAAAAGTAACAATTAAATATGTTCAACTTTTGATTGATATGTATTTAACTATAATAATCATATCTGATTTCTTCATCATATCATATAAAATATATTACTCAGCTTTAGTTTCCTTTGCGTTTGTACAGTAGCAATAATCATGAATCATGTTCAACAACATTGGTGGGACAAGCCAGCACTTGCTTTTTAAGGTTTTCAATTATCATAACCAATTTTGTATTCAATCTATTCACGAAGCACTTGGGCAGCCATCCTGCAGGGTCTAGCTGTAATTTCAAAAAAAAAAAAAAAAAAAAAACATTAAGTTTGATTTTTAAATAAAACAAAATGTTGTGAAAAGAAGAAAAATAAGTAAATAATACAAATTTTATTAAAACCATATTCACGTTAATTAATTTGACTTGACTACCAAGTACCAACGACTTGTAGTCTATGTGGCATGAAGTCGCTCTCCCATATGGGAGGTCTTTAGTAGGTTCAAAAAGTAATTATGAACGGATATTACATTGTAAAAGAGTTAGTTGTACATATAACTAATTACATAAATGTGTCCGGTAAAAAAGATATATGTATAAATAATGAAAATTTTATTGACATTAAAATTCATATATTAGTTAACATGACTAGTGATAAATATAATATATAATTATACATATTTATTAATTACCTGAACAACGTAAGTGACCATGCAAGAGTGGTCGGAAAGTTTCTCAACCACCCAGCCTGACTGCAATAGTAGGCCTCGTATTGCATTGTTTTGCTTTGGCTGCAACCCTGCTGCTATCTCTTTTGGAAGAGAAGCCACTGCTACTACCTAACAACAGAATATATATCATCTAACATTAATTTCAAAAAATATATATATTTGAAGACTTTTTGTTGTTGTAATTTTCATTTTTCATGGAAACCAAGAATAGGGGACAGGACAATGGCAAATTATTAATAAATTGAATGTGAGAAAATTAAGGTGCCTTCAATGAAAATTGGAGAAATATAATGAAAATAAAGAATATTTTTACTTATACATATCTGTAATTTAGGAAATTAAATACAGAATGAATTGAAGAATGTAAAATTGGAAAAAAAAATTTGAAAACTTGGAGAATTTTTTTTTTTTTTAATAAAAAGAAATAGGGTAAGTTAATTACCAAAGTTCCATCATCCATAGTTTCACGTCGCTCATAGACAATAAATTCTCTGTTTCGGAAGAGAGGCTTGGAGCTGTCTCCAAACCTAAGGCGTATTATGCTTAGGTTATCTTCAAGATCTTTAATGTATCTGGCTTCTACTAAGTCACGGTCCCATTGCTGATGATCATGGTCCACCCATTTCATAAAAACATATATATATTGTTAGATATATCTAAATTGACATCTCATTTATCTAAAATATGAATAAATAAAATCTAATTCCAACAATCCACTTTTTACCCTAATTATCCATCTCTTTAACTTTTTAGCTTTTACTCACTAACAATGTAGGTAAATCTCAAGATCATTTTTATAATATTGTCCAAAGAGTGATCTAGAACAACCGTCCCCAGTCACAAAACGATCATAATATTGCTGATATCATAATCAAATAAGCATTATTGTTATACATACTATATATATATATATATATATATATATATATATATATATATATATATATATATATATATATATATATATGTATGTATACCTAAACACCCTGTTCTTATCAAAATGGTATGATCTAAACATGATTGTAATCAATTATGAATAATAACGGTATAAAATTTTAAAATAGTAATACTACACATACCTTTATTTTTTACTCCATTTTATTACTTCCAATTTAGATGTTTTATTCAGATTCATCTAGAAAAATTGGTGGGTCACAATTTTTATTATTTTCTTTTACTTTTATAAATCAAATCATGACACCTGGTGGGACTATGGGAGTTTTACTCCATGGAATCCACTATCCAGTGGATGTATAATTTTTTTTATTTTAGAATCATTAACAAAGCGCACGCCGCACGTACATCATATTTTACCTAATAATTTTACCCCTTTTTTTTTTATGACACATAAATTTAAATAAAATTTGGAAGTGAAAAGAAATATTTGTAGAACTATGAAGAATCTTACCCTTGCAGCATCGATGGCATTAGCTACAGTCATGAACTGTTGAGGAGAGACAGAATTTAGCAGCCAACGGCTCCGGAAAGTATGAAGCGAACCTGACCGGCGTTTCGATATCTCGACGCCGCCGTTATCTATGCCCAATATTTTCCATCCCCGGTCGCCGGAGTCCGACGCCGACAGCAACTCCTGGATGCAATTCTCACTTGCATGGAACACATATCTCCTCAACGAATCCTCACTAATGGACCTAAAAGTTTTCCCAAACATTAACAAATGGGTCATATTTTTTATTACTATTACAATATATATAGTATCTGTTCATGCATACTTTCTCAACCTGATAAAGCCAGATTTGAACCCTTTGACCTCTCATTTAAGAGAATCACAAAGATGTCATTGATCGAGCTACAAGTTATTTGGTAATAAAAAGATGGTTTTCACTAAAATATATAGTAAAATATATAACCCCCAATAGTTAATTGGTAAATCAATTACTAATGTAATTTTAAGATGAGAAGTTACGTTGTGAATCATGGAAATACATATATCGAACAAGCTTACCATGATCTAGTACAAGGTGCTGGACTTATAGTACTACTCATCCTGGAGATTTCTTCGGAGAATTTGATGAATTGTTATCCTAGAACATTGGAAAAAAGGAAGGGAGAAGAATGAGTATATATAATGGGAAGTGAAAGTAGTAGAATTAGTATTAGATTGTTTTTGTAGAATAATAGGAAGTGGGAGGAGTTGATTGAAGCACATGGAATGCCAGAAGAACTCCCATGATTACAACTGCAACAAGTCATTATCTATATCTCTCCATTCTTCTTTTTTTTTTTTCAATTTTTTTTTTTTTTTTTTCATATATGAGGCTGCCAAACACTCCATGTGCATCATCTTCCCCACACCCTTTGCAGCGCTTTAGAATAAAAGAATCTTTTTTTTCTTTTCTTTTATTTTCTTTTATCAAGAAGAAAATAAAAATAAAAATAAAAAAGAAAGAGAGAAAATGATAGGAGGACAAGACTAACAACTAAAGCCAGACTAATAGGGTTTGGAAGTCATTTATATTTTACCTAAACTTGCCTGGTCATGGGTGACAATAACGTATACACCTTCACCTATTTTGGTCCCCTCAATCACGTGCCGTGGAGATCACAGTCCAAATCAATGTACCAAACTTTTAATTATTCTTTTATTTTCATTTGACGTTAATATTATTCAATTTTCACAAAGTTAACCGATTTTTTTTTTTAAAAATTCTAGAAGGATATATTATAAATGAACTTGGAGCAAACTAACTCGGTGGAGCAATCCCAGAGTATATCAACTTGGTGGACCAGACCCCGGTCAACCTCGGAGCCCCAAGGGCGGAGCCCAGTGCTCCACGCCTTGGGGCCTAAACCTGGGCCCAAAGCCAAGTCTTGAGCTCAACTCCTTGGAGGTCCCATGCGGAGCCCTGAGCTCTTCGCCTTGGGGAGTCCAAGGTCGAACTTTTGGCTCAGCCTCCGTGGCTTCATGGATAGTTTTGAGTGGGCGTTAGACTCGGTCAAGGAGGTTCAAACTACCCGCAGTTAGAGTGCGGCTTAATATAAAAGCACCCTTCTTCGTCTCATTAGATCATCTGATCTCATCTATTTTCTTGTAATAGCATTACACAGGTTTTAATACCAACTTTGCCCCTGCGACCAACATTCTTGTCTTTACGTTCATTACTTTTATCTTTATACATTATCTTTTAATTATTGGGTTATTTGAATCGGGCTACCCAAGTCAATATAATCCATCAATTTTGATAAGCTTTTATCCCAGCCTAGGTAGTTAAAAGATGTCTCGTTTAGATTAAAGGCTAAGTTTGCTCACAATCTATCACGCAAAAATCAATCGATTTGCTCCTATAAGCAATAAAGGCTAAGCTGATAATTGGACACATGTTTAAACCAATCAATTAAACTATTAGACTAACTTAATTCCTTAAATACTCTTACTTTTAAAAGTTGACCCAATTGTTATATTATCACAATTGCAATTCACCACGCACTACTTTTTCTACATTCCTACAATTTAAATTTTCACAAAAGTAATTGTTTTTTTTTCTGATTAGATTTTATCCATAGCTAGGTAGAAATGGCAAGAAATTAAAATCGCAACTTTGAATCTCGACTATAATCACATTTTTTAAATTATTATATGCTTTGAATTTTGTGATAATATGTTCTGAATTTGAAGAACATTTTTTTTGTGGGGAGTCAAATTTAAATTAATTTATTTTGAAAAATAATGATTATAAATTCATTTAATGTGCTTCGGTGGAGAATTTGACTCAAAACCACTTACTAGTAATTACTGAACTTGTGCTTAATTAGTTGTCCAATTTAATATAATTTATTTGTTCGTACTCTTTTTGTTCTGAAAAAGAATTACATCCCCCCCGGTTATTATTTTCATCATTTGTTCATTCTTAAATTATCTCCAAAGTGGTTGTTTTTATCCAAAACTCATTAACTATTGACGGAAGAAGATATTCATAATCTTTTAGAAAAAGTAGTTAAGTTTCTCGGCCAATGATATTACTCTTTTAACTCAAACGTATATGTGAATACTATTAGTCATACTAGTATTTTCGCCCGTGCGTTGCACGGAATGAATTTATTATAATACTTTAAGAATATTTGGATGGATATACAATTATATAAATTATAATATTGAATATTATATAGCACACCTGTTTAAATTGGTTGGTTTGATTATGTTTTTTGATGTTTTCTTTGCTTGAATTAGAGCAAATAATTGTCCAATTACCCGTGTGATTCACTGATAAATTTTTTTGTTATTTATTTAGATAATTAAATTAAAGATAAAATTATTTTAAAAAATCTAATATTGAACATGTACATTTATTTGATTATAAGATTAGTGTAAAAGTATCACTCAATTAATTGAATAATATATGACTTGTTTGTTTACAATTATATTAAAAAGATCAATATTTAATACTCCGTATAACTTAAGTAATTATATTATTACAAAATTAAATATAGAAAAATGAGAAATAATTTAACTTTAATTATTACGGAGTATAAAAATAAATTGAACGACTAATATTTAGCTTAATTACCATAATAATTATTAGGCAATTATTATTAGTCAATTACACTAAATTAATTATTTTTTGTTAACATGAATATCAATTCGTATATACAAAAATTATTATTATTATATATTAAATATGTTCGACCTTTTGTAGTGTTCATGTAACTTATGTATTTATGTATTTTATACATATAGATTAGAATATATTTTTCTTATTTTTTAAATGTCATTTCAATATATATTCTAATCTATACGTATAAAATATATGAAAATATATTATAATATTATAATATAATGGAGGTTACAAAATAATAATATGGATGTTACAAATTAATATTATAATTGATGGACGCACGGGCGGACGCCCGCGTCCGACCCGCGCCCATAAGAAGCCAAAACAGGTTCAGAGGGCGCAAAATCGGACGCATTCGCGGACGCCCGCGTCCAAGGTGCGTCCGTCAGAAGCCGAACCAAACATCTGAGAGCACAAAATCGGACGCCGGTCGGACGCGTGCGTCCGACCCGCGTCCGCACAGCAGCCAAAGCAGAACGCAAAAATCCCTCTGCTAGACGCAAGGTCGGACGCGCGTCCGACCCGCATCCAGCGGTTCGGACAGAACAATTGCGGACGCGATTTTGGGGTTTAAAGCCAAATTTCTTCTTCTTCCTCTTCATTCTCACGGACGAAATACACTCCAAAAATCACCAAAGTAAGTTCTTTCAAAGTTCAAAGCTACTCTAAGGGAAAAGTTCAAAGCTCTCATCACTACTCATTCATTCTACAAACAAACCCAAGGTATGTTCATCTTCTTCAAACTTATTTTAGTTTCCACCATTGTTATATAGAACTCAAAATAGGATTTCTTGGTTTTACCATTGCATTGCTTATTTGTTGCTAGAAATTGATTCTCTAGAATGTAATGAACTATCTTGTGCGGATTAATTGCATATTAAATGGTTAGAGCATGAATGTGTTTCTTGAAAAAGCTTGAAACCCTGCTTTAATGGTGGAAAAATTTGGGTTTGCTAATATGTACTTTATTGTTGAAATTGATGATTGAAAAATGAAATTGGATGCTAATTAAGAGCTTGTATGAAACCAATTTGTGATTCTTGTCATTGCAATATGCTTAATTGAAAATTTTGATTCACTAGTTTCACAAAATTGGGGATTTTTGAATATTGACATGAAATTGTGATATATGATAGAATTGGCATTGTGTTGTTAATGTAGAATGGTTATGCAAATATTTTGTTGATAGATGATGGAATTGTTTACTACATTGTGATGATTTGAGATTGAAAATTGCTTAAAGTTTGAAATTTGGGGAATTTTTGAACTATGTTATGAATGTGATATGCATGATTAAATAGAAGCTATATGTTGATACATGCTACCTCTTGTAATTTCCCAAGTGAATGACACATGTAGTATTGCTATGCTTAAATGATAATATTTTCCTTCTGTCTAGCAAACTTTATTTGAGAAATCAAATGTTTAGCTTGTTAAGTGATGATGATGTTGTTATGATTCGTTTTGCCTAGTATATAGAGAGTCAATCAAGCATGGTGCATAAATGTTTTGTTTCAAAATGGCATTACTTTCTTGAAAGTTCTTAAATTTGTTTGAATAAGCTAACAATGTCTTAATTCATTACAAGTGCTTGATTGATTACCTAATTGCTAAGAATTGATTAGGTTGTGGCCTGGCTTACATGCTTAACTGTTTTAATAGATGCCTCCAAGGACGAGAAGTAAGGAAAGGGCCAAGAAGAGCAAACATGATTGGGAAGGATCAAGTAGTGGAGCTATGCAAGGCGTAAGCGACGTCATAGCTCCCGGAGGCCGAGGTTTGCCACACCTAAATGCTAAACAACAAGAAAGGGTAGAGGAACTTCAAGAGAAAGGTGTTTCAGGGGGGTTTTACCTTGATTATCCACTACTCGACGCATACGGGTGTCGAGCAGAAGTGGAGAGGATGACGTCGCAAAGATACTGGGATCATCTCTTCAGTTGGAGAGATGATACTTATGAGCCGGTGGTGCATGAGTTCATTGCCACCTTTGAGCTAGTGCCATCAAGCCACATGTGCACGCCTTCCATGAAATTCACACTATTTGGGCAGGAGTACCAAGTCTCATTGATACAGTTGGGGAGATATCTTGGGTTTTACACCCACGATGATATGAATACCGACGAGTGACGCAACCTCCCAACAGACTTCGATTCCGATGCTGCAGTGGAGGCCTATTGGCATAGAGTTACTGGAGGTAATGGAGGCAGGTTCACCGGGGCTAAACCGAACACCTCAAAGATCCTCAACCCAGCACTGAAGGTTATGAAGCTTCTTCTCAACCTTACATTCGGAGGAAGGCATAAGAACCTCCACAAGGTGTATAGGGTAGATCTCTTCCGCCTTTGGAGCCTTGAAATGAACGAACCAATCCAAATGGCGTGCATGGTGCAACAGTTGTTCCAGTCTCAGGCACACCCGAAGTGCTTGTACGTTTGGATAGGCCCAGTGGTCACACGACTGTGCCAAGGGATGGGCCTGCAGGGAGAATTGGCACGAGAAAAGAGAATAGCCACTATGCGACCATTGGGTGTTGAGCAGCTCAATAGGAACTATGCTCCGAGGATAGAGGATGTGCCTATGCACCCACAGGAGGAGCCACAGTGGGAGCAGGAGCCAGTGATCGAGGAGGACCGGATGTGCCCCCTGAGTATAGGGACTATCCTCCGGTGTACGATTGGGCGTCCATGCGAGCTCTTCAGATTCAGCTACACACCCATTCGATGGACACCTTCAACAGGAGGATGGATCTACAGCATGAGGAGATGATGAGGCAAAACGAGGCAATCATGAGGCAAAACGAGGCGTATGCTAGGCAAGAAGAAAGGCAAGAGCAGCAGTTCCAAGCAATTGAGCAGCTCCGATTATGGATGGAGCATAGGTTCCCACCCCTCTCACAGGGTGGGGACGGGTCTTATTGACAGATTGCTAAAGGGTGATGGGTTGATGTGGTCCGACCTAAAACTTTAGGTATCCCGTGCGTGGGATGCCGACTTTATTTCTCTTTTCATTTGGTTATTTGGATTGTTTAAATTTGAGCTTTATGACTTCTTTCTTTACATTTGCTTTAAATAGTGCACTTTGGATTGTGTTGTTATTTTCTTTTTTTTTTTGTTGGTTTTAATTTTGAATCTTATGTTTTTTTTTTACTTTATATAACTTCAAAAAAAGTCCCAAAAATATTTGTTAGTTTTGTTTGGAGCTTAATTCAACAGGGGGCACAAGGGCATACAAGTAGGAAAAGGCTCAGGGGAAGAAACACGCAAAACCAAAGGAGAAAGCAAAGCAAAATGCAAAAATCCGGGGCTGGACGCGTAGCGGACGCGCGCGTCCACCCGGCGTCCGTCAGCAAACAGAGCAAAACTGGGTAGAATCAGAGAGCCTTCTGCTGGACGCGCCTCTGGACGCGCGTCCAGCAGGGCGTCCGCCCGACGAATTAAATAGATCTAAGTGCTTTTTCAGCTCTATTCTTCTTCTCCCACTCCAAGTTTTCTTCTCTATCACTTTTAAAATGCGTTTCCCGGTCACTAATTAAAACTCTTGGTACTCCAAATCTAGTGAACAATTTCTTAAGAAAACCAATTACACTCCTAGCATCATTGTTCCTCAAGGCTTGTGCCTCCACCCATTTTGACAAATAGTCTATTGCAACTAACACTACAAAAAAACGCGAAAATAACGACGAGTTGGTCGCAGAAATTGGCAAGGGAATTGCGACGGAAATTTCCGTCGCTAGACTCCGACCACGACGATTTGGTGACGAACTTTGCAAGAGAATAGCTACGGATTTTTCCGTCGCTATGGTCCGTCACTACATATAGTGACGAAAATAGCCGTCGCTAATTTGTTTTTATTATTTGAATTTGATGTCATTTAGCTACAATTTAGTGACGGAATAATCAGTCGCTAAATTTAACTACGTTTTTTTCGGTCGCTATTCCGTTAGTATTCTTTATTTTATTTGATATTTAACTACGGATTTACTACAGTATTTATCCATCGCTAAATTCTAATTTTTTTTAAAAAAAAAATTATCCGCTAATTAATTTCACATACCTGCATTAAACCTAGAATATAATAAATTTAATAAATGTATCCGCTAATTAATATCGCATACATGCAATAAACCTATAATATAAAACATTAATAATATAACTGTAAAATATATTATATTAAAACATTCTTACTCATAAGCAATAACAAAAGTAAAGTTTATCGTTAAAAACAATACCAAGTATATTAATAAACATTAATCTAATCCTCCCCTAAGTTTTCATCATTTGAATTAACAGAATGTTCAGCTTGCGTATTTAGAGGTGGTGGCATAGAAGTGGATAGATAGCATCCCATTGCAACGTAACTCATCCATCAAACTTATAATCTGAGCTTGCATTTGAGCCTGCATTTGATTTCTTTCAGCTTGTAGTTTAGCCTCCATCTCATATCTGCATGAAGAGGAATGAGCAAATCATTGCTTAAACTAAGAAGTCTAAGAATATAGGGTAAAAGGGATTTCAAATGTTAGTTAATAGAGGGTCCCTAATACCTATATTTTAACTCTTCCAGCACATTGGATAATGTCAGTAGTTTCCCAGAAAATTTAGCAGAAAAGCATCTTTCATAAATATATGTAAATGCACAACAAACACAGATATATATATATATATATATATATATATATATATATATGTAAATGCATAGATAGATACACATACATTATCAGCATAGCTTATCACCTAAATTTCTAACAAGTAATACCCACCTCGGCGGAATTCCTAGTTAATTTAATAATTTAATAAGCTGAAATTAACGGAATTAAAGAAGGCAGCAGTAGGTGTCCGATATCATACCAGGAAGCAGCGACGGCGTCCGGAGCAGCGGCAGTAGGCGTCCGACGAAACAGTGCGACGGCGTCCGGCACGGCAAAGCAGACGATGGTCGATGCGAGCGGACAGGCTGGGCGTTGGTCGATGCGAGCAGTGCTAGGCTGCGGTCGGCGTTGCGAGCAGTGTTGGGCGCCGGTTGGCGATGCGAGAGGTGCTGGGCGGCGGTTAGCGATGCGAGCTGTGCTATCGTCGGCTTTGGGCGTTGGAAACGCTTGTTTAGGTTTAGAATGTTTAGGTTCCAAACGCTATAGTGATCTTATTCTATTTTCAGATTTAGCAACGGAAATTTAATCCGTCGCTATTCGCATCAAAAAAAATCCGCAATAAGAATTTAACGACGGATTTGAAATCTGTCGCTAAATCCTACTAAAAAAAATTTCGGACATATTACTTTAGCGACGGAAATTTGATTCCGTCGCTAGATCTAGCGACGGAATCAAATCTCCGTCACTAGATTCTAACAAAAATTAAAAATCGGCCATATTAATCTAGCGACGGATTTGCTAATCTATTTAAAAATTTTCAGCAACCATGTTTTAGCAACGGATATTTGAATCCGTCGCTAGAGCTAGCGACGGATTCAAATATCCGTCGCTATATGTTATTAAATATGTATATTCCGCATTTTGTGGTTAGCGACGGATACTCATCCGTCGCTAGGTAGCAACGGATACTATTTTCCGTCGCTATTCCGTCGCTACGTTGTAAAAAAATAAATAGATGCTTTGAACCTTAGCGACGGATATTTTTTCCGTCGCTAATCCGTAGCAATTAAAATTATTTAATTAGACCGCCAAAAATCCGTCGCTAATCCGTCGTTAATCTGTATCAATTTTTTGCGCGAAAATTTACCGCTAAAATTAGCTACGGAATTAATGACAAACTTTTTCCATCGCAAAATTCCGTCACTAATCCGTCGCTAACTTTCAACATTTTGAAAATAAAAAATCTGTCACTAATCCGTCATTATTCCGTCGTTAAATTAGCAACGGAATTAATCCGTCGCTAAATCCGTCGTTATTTTCGCGTTTTTTTGTAGTGTAAGATATACTTGAATCCTTTTGCACTCGGGAAGGATCCCACGAAATCAATGCCCCAGATGTCGAAAACTTTGCATGCCAAGATGTATGTTTGAGGCATCTCGTTTCTTGCGGTGATGTTCCCAACTCGTTGACACCGATCACAATTTGAAACACAAATTTGAGCATCTCTAAACAATGTGGGCCAATAGAAACCCGCCTCAAGAACCTTCCTAGCGGTTCTATTGCTTGAGTAGTGACCTCCGGTTGGTCTAGCATGACAATGGCCCATAATTTCCAATCCTTCTTGCCCCGCTACACATCACCTAATAACTTGGTCCGCGCACACTCGGAACAAGTAGGGATCATCCCAGAAATAGTGTCTACTCTCCGCTATAAATTTTCTCCTTTGGTGCACATCAAAGTAACTCGGAATAACTCCTCCTACGATATAGTTGGCAATGTCCACATACCACGGCACATCATCCACTTTAAACAACCTTTCTTCCGGAAAAAGTTCCGCTATTGTAGCACTCTTTTCTCCTAAGTTAGGGTTCTCAATTCGGGAGAGATGATCCGCCGCCTCATTTTCTTTCCCTCTTTTATCTTTGATCTCGATATCGAACTCTTGAAATAAAAGGACCCATCTAATCAATCTCTGTTTAGCTTCGGTCTTAGACATCAAATACCTAAGAGCTGCATGATTCGTGAAAACTATTACATACCTTTGACAAAAGAAGATAGGATATAAACTTATGGAGTCCAAAGATCACCGCTAGCAATTCTTTTTTCTGTTGTGGTGTAATTTTGTTGGGTCTTATCAAGGGTTTTGCTAGCAAAAGCTATTGGTTGAAAGTGTTTCTCCTTTCTTTGCCCCAACACTACCCCTACCGAATATCCACTAGCATTGCACATCATCCCAAAGGGTAATTCCCAATTTGGTCCAACTAAGATAGGTGCACTTACTAACTTCTCTTTGAGGGTGTTAAAAGCAACTAAGCACTCTTCTCCAAACTCAAAAATCTATATCTTTCTCTAAAAGCTTGGTCAAGGGTCTAGCGATTTTGGAAAAATCCTTGATAAAACGTCGGTAGAAACCGACGTGTCCTAAAAAGCTTCTCAAGCTAGTGACGGAGTTAGGAGGCGGTAGGGTGTCAATAACGGATGTTTTAGCTTTGTGAACTTCTATTCCTTTGTTTGACACCTTATGGCCTAACACTATGCCCTCTTCTACCATGTAATAGCACTTTTCTCAACTAAGTGCTAAGTTCACCTCCAAACACCTCTTGAGTACTTTTTCTAGATTGCTTAAACACTCATCATAGGTTTCTCCCCATATAGTAAAATCGTCCATAAACACCTCCATGAACTCCCCTATATAATCCTCAAAAATAGCTAGCATGCACCTCATAAAGGTCGCCGGCGCATTACACAACCCGAAGGGCATACGCCGATAAGCAAAGGTACCCATAGGACAAGTGAAGGTGGTTTTCTCTTGATCCTCTAATGCTACGGGTATTTGAAAATAACTGCTCATACCATCTAAAAAGCAATAATAAGCATGACCGCTTACCTTCTCTACCATTTGATCAATAAAGGGCAATGGGAAGTGGTCCTTTCTAGTGGCATCGTTTAATCTTCTATAGTCTATGCAAACCCGCCACCCCGTTACACTACGTGTAGGAATTAACTCTTCTCTATCATTCTTCACTACCTGTTATTCCCCCTTTCATAGGCACTACGTGTGTAGGACTCACCCACGCACTATCCGAAATTGGGTAGATCATTCCTACGTCCATAAGCCTAATTACCTCATTCTTGACCACTTCAGTCATATTTGGATTTAACCTTCTTTGGGGTTGAGCTACATACATAACATTCTCCTCAAGTAGGATTTTGTGGGTGCACATGCTAGGACTTATTCCCTCCAAGTCTTGTAATTTCCAACCTATTGCTCCTTTATATTCTCCTAACAAGTTCACAAGTTTCTCTTTTTGATTTTCATTTAGTTTTGAAGAAATCACTACCGGTAAGGTCGAATCTTCTCCTAGGAAGGCATATTCTAGACTATCCGGTAAGACTTTAAGCTCACTTTTCACTTCTTTCTCTTCAACTACACTCTTTTTCTCCTCTATTTTCTCATTACTCAACAAAACATCCCTTTCACATCCATCCGTCACCTCGTCAACTTCACCAATCAATTCATGAATAAACATAGCATTATCAAGGCAATCATCAAAGAAATTGACAAACTCAATATCATTCAAATCACATATGCCATCATTAACATTCACATCATCAACAACAAGTATATCATGCAAGTCATCATGCAAATCATTATCATTCTCACTAGACAAGGCATTATCATAAAAAATAAAAGATTCAAGACCATTATCATCATCATCACACAACAATTTCAAGTAAGCATCATTTCTCACCTTGCCCATAAGATTGGGATAAACGGACTCAACATGCTTGTGGAAAATGTCCACAAAGTAGCACGCGTCATCCGTGGTCATAGGGTACTTGGTCAACTTTGAAACATCGAAGGTGGCACATTCATCACCTACCCTAAGGACAAGCTTCCCGCTCCCCACATCGATGAGGGCCCGAGCGGTGGCCAAGAACGTCCTACCTAGAATCAATGGCACCTCGTGATCGGGGTCCATGTCGATAATGACAAAGTCCATGGGAAAGATGAACTTATCAACCCTCACTAGCACGTCCTCGACAACCCCCTTGGGTTGCTTGATTGACCTATCGGCCAATTGAATACAAATGTGAGTGGGCTTAAGTGTGCCCAAGTCTAATTTCTTAAAGAGACAAAAAGGCATTATATTGATACTTGCCCCGGAGTCCGGTAGAGCTCGGCTAAACTCGGCATCGCCAATTTGACATGGGATGGTGAAGTTTTCGGGGTCCGTGAGCTTCTGTGGTTGACGGCGCACGTACGCGGAGCATCCCTCCCCTAGCAAAATCGTAGCCGACTCCTCTAGCTTCTTCTTATTGGTGAGAAAATCCTTTAAGAACTTGGCATTTGACCTAATGCATCAAGAAAAGGTAAGTTAATGTGTAATTGTTTCAAAAGTTCAAGAAGTTTACCATATTGCATCTTGTCCATGTTCTTCTTCACCCTCCCGGGGAATGGGAGTGGTGGTTGATACATCGGTAAGTCCACTTTTTCCTTCCCTTTATCTTGAGTTTGGGTAGCCTTAGGACTCAAAGGTAGTGGTGGTTCTTCCTTCTCTTGCTCCTTGTCATCTTCAAGAATTTCTTCAACTATTTCTTCTTCAATTGGACTTTTGGGATTGGTGCTTTTCTTCAAGATTGGCTCCGGGAGTTCCTTCCCACTCCTAAGGGTCACGGCTTGCGCCCTCTCTCGTGGGTTGTTCACCGTGGTACTTGGAAGTGAGCCTTGAGGTCTCTCGGCCAATGCTTTAGAATTTTGTGCCACTTGAGTCTCCAAATTCCTTAGCGAAGTGTGATGCTCTTGTCTCAAGTTAGAGACATCTTGTCTTATGGTTGATATTTCTTGTCTCAAATCTTGCTTCCATTCTTGTTGGATTTCATTCTTCATATTCACCATATCGTGCTTGAGTTCTCCAAACATTCTAACCATCTTATCCTCGAAATTTTCTTTCGGAGCTTCCTCTCTTGGTTGATTGTCGCCTTGGTATGTTGGTGGCCTATATGCTCCTTGATTAGGCCTTTGATTGTATTGGTTATATTGATACCCCTGGTTCTCTTGGAAACCTCTATTGTAAGGTGCATTGTAACTCGGCCCACCTTGACTAGGCCTTGGATTGTATTGGTTTTGGGATGGTTGATTTTGCCATCCTTGACCTTGCCTCCAATTTTGGTTGTTGTTGTTTCCATATGAATTGTAGTCATTGGGTTTTTGATAACTCACGACATCAACTTGTTCATATCCCCCATCCTCGTAGTTGGATGTACACTCGTGAGCTCCGTGTGCACCTCCACACTTATCACAATAGAGTGCCAAGGTCATACACGGATTTCATCTTTGCGTTTTGTTCATCTTTTCCATTTGAGCTTGCAACCGCTTCACCTCAAGTCCCAAGGCTTCCATTTTGGCTTGGGATGTGGTGTCGGTGCTTACTTCATACAATCCTCCCTTTGACTCTCTTTGATTGTACCAATTCCCGGTATTTGATGAGATGGTTCTTATCAACTCTTCCGCGTCCTCGGGACTTGTAGAAACGACAGATCCTCTAGAAGACAAGGCCAAAAGCAATTTACACTCGTCGGTGAGGCCAGAATAGAACGAACTAATGACGTCCCATGGATGTAGGAGGTCCGGTGGGCATTGATGCTTGAGTGTCTTAAACCGCCTCCATGCATCCGCTAAGGTTTCCAATGACCCTTGTTTAAAGTCTTGAATTTGCTTTATAATCTTTAATGTCTTGGTCAACGGAAAGAACTCTTGCATGAATTCCCGGTGGAGTTGCTCCCAAGACCGGAAATGGTTGTCAATGTGCGAATCAAGCCACCTTGCAGCTTCTCCTATCAAAGAAAATGGGAACATTTTTAGTCTTACAACCTCTTCCGTCACCCCATTTTGACAGTACATGCCACACGATTAGATGAATCGGGTGATATGTACGTGTGGATCCTCCGCCGGCAATCCACTAAAGGGTTGGTTTTGAACTAGTGTGATGACGACAGAATTGATTTGGAAATTGTTGGCCTCCACCGGTGGGATGTAGATGGAGTTGTGAACACTAAAATTGGGTGTCATGTAGTCCGCAATTGTCCTTCTAGCTTCACCTCTATGATCTCTTGGCTCATTCCTAGGGATATTCCTCCTTGGCCTTGGTGGCTCATAATACTCCTCATCGTAGTGTGGTTCATAGAAAGCCTCCCTCCGTTGTCTAGGAGGAGGTGGTTCCCTTCTTGGTGGCATGTCATAAAGAGGGTTGTTAAATTGCTCCTCAAATCCTTGTGCATATCTCCTCCTTGGCAATGGTTCCTCATACTCTCCATTCTCTTGTTGATATTGTGGGTGGTTGGGTGGTGGTGGTCTTTGTCGAACCTCCTCCCTTGGTGGAGGAGGTGCCTCATGCTCGTTGAATTGTGGTCCTCTATTTTCCTCCCGAGGGTGTCCGTATCACTCCTTCTTGGTGAATCGTCCATGTTCAAGTTTGGGATGTTTCCACTCGTAGTTGTCATTTCTTCCTCTTGATCCACTTGTTCTTGTTGTTCTCGATTAGCCTTCTTTCTCCTTCGATTTAGTGCATAAATCTCCGGATTGAGTAGTAGTAGCCCCTCACTCCCTCTTGAGCGAGTGTGCATACAAAGGCTCTTGGACTACAAGCAATCAAAAATAAGAAAATAGACTTGCAACTAAAAGTAGTTGCTCAAGTGTTAAGCTCAAAGTGGAATGTCAAGTAACCAAAAGCAAATAATGTAAAAAGAAATCAAAAACAAGTAAAAAGTGGATTAGACTCTCTACTTTAGGAACTTACTCATGCTAATCCTAATGAACTTGCTTAACACAACACCGATGCCATTCCCCGGCAACGGCGCCATTTGATAAATGTAGTTTTCGTGGTGGATGGAAAGGTATAAGGGTTAAAACGGGAAGAAGTTCCCGAGTATCGTTCTCCACGGAAAGGCAAGGAGGGAGTCGGTAAGCAAGGGATTAGTGATAAGCACTATTTTTATACTTATTTATATTTAATTTTTATAATAAAGTAGTTTTATTTATTTTATATCATATTTGTGTGATATCTTCCATGGATTTGTATCTCTAGAACTTGCCTTGATTCTCTTTAAAGCTAATTTGATTCATGCATGATCTTAATATGATTAAGGCCATCTTTGATTTTTAGCCTCACTAGCCAAATAAGCCTGTTCATACCCTTATTATTTCCCTTTGTCAGCCACTTTGAGCCTATTAACCGTATTTTTGTTCTTATTGAGCCACATTATAAGCTTCATACCTGAAATTAATTTCCTTAACCTTGCCTAGAGGACTAGGGGAGCTTTGATTGGGTAAATACATAAGGATTGAGTGTGGGGAAAGAGGTTGGCAAAAGTGACTATATGAGTGAGAATAATGCAAGCGTCATTGGAGTTCTAAGAGCTTTTTGGTTGGTATTTTCAAAAAGAAAAAAAAGTAGATATTGGGAAATGAGTTGATGTAGTTGTTTCCATTTGAAGTTGTTTCTAAACTAAGGAGGGTGAAATGTGTGGTGAAAAGTGTCTCTCTTCAGATTCTACAAAAAAAAAAA
>CP025655.1:13908959-13925729 GCA_003576665.1 Ipomoea trifida | reverse complement strand
AAAAAAAAAGAGAAAAAGAGAAAATGAAATTATCATTTTTGTTGTTCTTAGTATTAATCCTGCTGAATAAGATATGAATAGTTTGTGGGCATATGGAGATGTGATAGTTTATTCGGTTGGAGTTGAGCTATCAAAATAACAAGAGTGATTGGGTTCATTTGATCTTTATTATTGAGTTAGTTTATTTAATCATGCTCCTCTAATTTCGAAGGCTTTTTGAACTACTTTTCCAAATATTTCCTACCCGTTGCCCTAAGCCCCATTACAACCTTGGAGAAAGTCCTTATGATTTGATCATGCATGTTATCTTATAGTGGAGAATGAGAAGATATGCAAGCCTATGGTAGAGCATTTCTATAGGAATTGATTTGAGTGAAATTTATACACCCTCCAAACACTTTTGAGTGACGAGTGATATACCCGTGAGGGCTTGGTTATTTAGTTTACTCCATTTCCAAATAAACTGCTAGCTACTTATTTATAATGTGTTTGAGACCAATGTTCATGAAGTGTTATGAGTTTTTATGTTTTCTTAAATAATGTCTTTGCTTGAGGACAAGCAAATGATTAGTGTGGGGAATTTTGATAAGCACTATTTTTATACTTATTTATATTTAATTTTTATAATAAAGTAGTTTTATTTATTTTATATCATATTTATTTTAAACTTTATTTTATATTTTGCACTAATATAATAGTTAGTCGAATAATTAGGCTTAATTGATTATTTGAGCTAATTTTATATTTGTTTTACTTTGCATGATTTAATTAGTTGGCCCATTTAATAAGTTTAATTATTTTAATTGTTTTAATAGCTCAGCAGCCTAAAGCGAGCTAAGTCACTTAACCTTTATTTTCTTTTTAGTTTTATTTTCTTTTGTTGTTTTACGTAGATTAATTAACAGCAGCCCAACTTCCTTTGTTTTTAGTTTTAATTTCCTTTGTTCTTTTTACTTGTGAACGTAGACAGCCGAATTGGAGAATGATGCGGAGGCGTGCTACGAACAAATTGCCACGAAGTGCTGCTGCGATAATTTTCGTCCATGAACACAATTTCCAGCTCCGCAAATTACTACTCCTATGAATGGCCGAAATTGAACTTCAATTAGTATAAATAAGTATGATTTGTAATGTTTGGACACATCCCTCATCATTAGCAAGTGGTATTATTTTGTCTATTCATCTCTCACGTTAGTAACACATATATATTATTATTATTATTATTATTATTTTTCTATTATTTTGTAAACAATTCTACGATGTACTGCTGAGTTCATATTTTTCCAATTCGAGGATTATGGAAGTTTGATTCTACAAGACCAGTAAGCTTTATTTAGCCTAAATTATTCTTTGCGCTTTATTATCTATATATCTTCTGTACGTTATATTCATATATATGAATTAATGCTTGGTTAATTGTTGCAATACGGCCAATTGTTCAATTGTCAAGTTATTATATTGCTAGTTAGAACCTTGAATCCGTAATTGTTTAAGTGTTTTGATGTTAGTAGCAAATAGCACAATTTGATTATAACTGATTTTCGTTTTGTGTTATGGAGATATATAGTCTAGCTTAAATGAACCGAGCTTATGAGTTTGTTGGCTAGGATTGGTAGTCTTTCTAATTCGATAATGCTGGTAGTAAATTAAATCCTAAGAGCTTGTTTAGGGTTGTTTATTAGCTAGGGAAGTAATCAAAGAGCTTGTTTTGATTACCGACGAAGTAAGGAAAGACAGGTTGTTAGAGCTTGTTAATAACCATAACCAATCTAGTAAAGAGTAAAGTTAGTTTGGCTTGCATATCAATATCTGTCTTTTTAGAATTGAATTGATATTATTCCTTGGGTTGGATACTATTTGCAATTGACATTTATTTGATAATTATTTGCTATTTGATATTATTTTCCATTTTCCATTTTATTATTACTATTTAAGTTTCTATTCTATTCTCATTATTTCTTGAATCTATTGCTAAAGATAAGTCTAACCAATCTCTGTGGGTACGACCTTACTCATCGCTATTACAATTCATAAGAGTAAGTATTTATTATTTGTTGGTTTCGACACCCATCAATTAGTCACAAGGGTGCCTAGTTTTCGAAAGCTAATCCTAAAAAGATAGGTGTGTATGGCATGCTATGGTAAACAAACTAAGGCAAAGGAATAAGAAACAATCAATTTGGAAAGAGGATTCGGACCAACCTAACAAGTACATACTCTCTTGATTTCCTATAGTATTAGGGTGTGGAAACACTTGATGGATACAATTGGGACAAAGTCACAATTACCTAAGCCACTCTCATGGTCAAAGGACTCTCTCCTACACCATAGTGTTACTCTCATAACTCCTAGGCTTAAAGAGGCATTTTGTCAAACACATTGTGTGCCTACTTTGTCTTCCAATCCCCCTTCTCTCAAAGGTGGGAAGGAAAAGTGATTGGAGAGGTCTAACACACTCCCTACTCTCGTAGGTGAGTGATCCTAACCCTAATTCTCTAAGGCCACCGGCCAAGTTGGCCTAGAGTCTAAACAAACACTCCAAAACACAATCAAGCATCCATTAAGCATCATTCAACCCTAATTTAAGACATTTAGCATTCAAGAGGTACATACAAGTTCAATTGATCCAAATCCACAAGAATTTTAGCTAATCATGCTTAGAATTGAAATCAACATTGCAAAAGAACAATTGAAAGACAACTAGAATCAAAAATCAAAGTACAAATTGAAATCAAATCAACAATTAAAATCAAATCAATAACCAAATCAAAATAAGAGTTGAATTACAAAACTAGGAAATGAAATGTACTTGAGTTGATGTAAGATTCTTGAGACAAGCTTGAGCAATCCAATGTGGAAGTGGAAGATCTCTTCAATCTAGCTAAGTGAATTGAAATTTGATTGGAATTGAAGTGTGAATTTGGAGAGAATTTTGACCTAATTCTAGAGAGAAGATTTTCCTAAACTGGACTAAGATGGAAATGAGTTGGATCCCCTGCAAAATATCTCCATTTCCTATTTAAACTTCGCCCAAACCGCCAAATCTTTCACGATGGACGCCCGACTGGACGTGCGTCCGCTACGCGTCCAGCGGGACTTCTGCTGTCAGGTTTCAAAACTTCAGAGAGGTGAAAATCGGACGCGGGCGTCCGACTCGCGTCCACAGCAGAGCGAACCAACTTCAGAGGGCTGATTTTCGGACGCAGGCGTCCGTCCTTCGTCTGCCGTGCGTCCGCAGCAGACTGCCCCAACTTCAGAGGGGTGAAAATTGGACGTGGGCGTCCAAGCCGCGTCCACCAGGCGTCCAAAGGAAAGTGTTGTTCGACTGTGCAAAACTTCAGAGGACCATAATTCGGACGCCTGGGCGGACGCGCGTCCAAGGCGCGTCCATGCCTGTTCTTTGCTTCCAATTTTGGCCCATGAATCTCTCTCCGAAATTCATGCCATTTTTCACCTTTTTGCACATTGTTTTACCTACAAAATGATTAACCGAGTGTGGAACGTGGTCTAATGGCAATAACAAGCATTTTAACGCAATTGAGCCCCAAATCAAACATAAAAGCTTTCAATTATGTGCAAGATGATCCTAGAACGACCTTATAAATGTAGCATCTTTTGCACTTATCAATAATATTATAATTATAATTATAATATAGTAATATAAAATAATATATTTTATACATATAAATTAGAATATATTTTTTCTAATTTTTAAACGATAATTAATAGGTATGAATGGTAGATAATCCAATATCTTAAACATAACAAAACATGATTTGATTTGATTTGATTAAGAATAATATATATGTTTACAGATATATAGTATAATATAAATTATTAATATATCACCAATCACCAATTAATATTAACAATATTACCATATTACCATAAATATATATGGATAATTAATCAATTATAGGTGAATGAAATTGGGGTATGAAATTGGTATGTTCTTAGCCATTGAATGATTTTATGAATAAATATATATGGATAATTAATAAAATAATAAATGAATAAAATAAATGATTTTATTAAAATGCCACAAAGTTTGGGTGGGAAAATTTGGGAGGAGGATATTGTTTTTATATACACACTTTTAACTCTATATTTATTAGTATAATTTGTGTATATACTTTAGGAAAATATTCATAATTAAAAAGATGATATAATTTAAAAAGTAAATTATTAATTAGATTGCCTAATATAATTGTCTTACTAATTGATTACCATGCTACTATAATTCATATATTTTAAGTCTTTTTATTACTAAGCTAAATACATATCCTTAATAATTAAGATAATCCTTAGTCACATCGGTAGTACTAAAAGTATTGCTTTAATTTTTTATGAATAAGAAATAATAGTATCAAACCAAAATAATTAAAAAAATAATGTGTCTATTGTACAAAAATTTTTATAATTGACTTAATAATTAAGTATTAATTTTTATTGCCTAATACAGATTGACAATTATTAAACATTATTTACGATATTTATTGTGTCCCTTGTAATATTAAAATTATTAGGTAGAATTTTTATAATTAAGATAGTATACATAAATTATATTTTCTTTAATAATTAATAATAATTATTAATAATTAATAATAATTAATATAATTAGCTAATATAAATTTACATATAAATTTACATTTATTAATAAGTATTTATAGTCATTATTATTAGGTATTAATAAAAAGGATAAAAAAGTTAAGAAGATGAAGAAAATGAGGATGAAAGCATATATATATATATATATATGCCATACAATATCGTAAGGTAAATTGACAAAAAAAATTAATAATTATTTCAAAATCAAATACATAAAAAAGTGTGCTATTCTTTTATTGAATTCAAAAAACATCACCAGTTAAACCCCTCATTTCTTCTGGTCGTCGCCGACTCCTTTGCATATCTTCTTCTCCAGCTCTAGATGACCCTTGTTTAGTAACTCCATCAACACCATGTGTTCATACTGCGACAAATATTTCATAAACATACATAAATCGAAGTATAAACACTGAGACTAATGTCAAAGTATTAAAACAAAAGCAATCTTATGCTTCAAACAAATAATAGTTAGCATAAAATCGATATTGTAAAATGATATTATAATCGATATTATAATGGATGCAACACCAATCCATTCTATTTACAGGGCGGTGGAAGAAGAAAATAAGAGAGCCGCCAATATATGATTTCACATAGAACGGGAAGAAGAGACAGACAGTGCAAATTGAAGAATTATGATTTTCAAAAGCAACAATCCATTGTATTTATAGGTAGAAATGGTGAGAATTATAAATTTGTTAATTTTTCAAAAGGAAAGTATAATTAATTACTTAACATTGTTAATTATTAATTCTAAATAAAATTTTTAATCATACGTATAAATTATAATTTGTTCCGATTATTATTATTATTATTATTATTATTATTATTATTATTATTATTATTATTATTATTATTATTATTATTATTATTAAGATGTATAACTTTCATAGTAACACGTGCTTCATGCCTTTTTTCACCGATCTAGAGACTTTTTTTTTTTTTTACATTTTTTCGTTCTTTTAATATAAAATAATATATTTTATACATATAGATTAGAATATATTTTTCCCAATTTTTAAATGTCATTTCAAAATATATTATAATCTATACGTATAAAATATATGAAAATATATTATAATATTATAATATAATGGAGGTTACAAATTAATAGTATGGATGTTATAAAATAATATTATAATATTATAATATTATAATTATAATATTATAATTATTATTATA
The DNA here is from genome assembly GCA_003576665.1 of Ipomoea trifida. Lineage (NCBI taxonomy): Eukaryota > Viridiplantae > Streptophyta > Magnoliopsida > Solanales > Convolvulaceae > Ipomoea > Ipomoea trifida. The sequence goes on along the minus strand of CP025655.1, from coordinate 13,919,939 downwards.
ATATAGTAATATAAAATAATATATTTTATACATATAGTATAGATTATAATACATGATTTGATTTGATTAAGAATAATATATATGTTTACGAATATATAGTATAGATTATGAATATATCACCAATCACCAATTAATATTAACAATTCACAATATTACCATATTACCATAAATATATATATGGATAATTAATCAATTATAGGTGAATGGAATTGGAGTATAAAATTGGTATGTTCTTAGCAATTGACTGATTTTATGAATAAATATATATGGATAATTAATAAAATAATAAATGAATAAAATAAATGATTTTACTAAAATGCCACTAAGTTTGGGCGGGAAAATTTGGGAGGAGGATATTGTTTTTATATGTAGTATAGATTATTATTAATTGTGTAACATGTGGTTAAGTGGCTTGAGTGGTGAGGAGTGATTGTCTTTAACTTTCCTATTGCATAGGAGAGGTTTAGGTTTCCTTATTCATATAGGATTGTGTTGTAATTGTTTTGAACTAATAATACAATTTGAATTCCTCATCTGGTATTAGTTAGTGTTAGGCCTTCCTATTCATCATCCTTCCCACACCATGTCGACAAATTCCTCCGAGCGTACAGTTACCCCGCCACCGTACCAACTCCGGCCACCACCACAAATTCCATCTCCACAACCCATCACTTCGTCTCTATCAAACTCACAACCAGAAACTACCTATTTTGGCGAACCCAACTGGTCCCTTTCCTTCGTGGCCAGGGCCTTCTTGGCTATGCCGACGGTGAGCTCCCGTGTCCTCCAGCCACCGTTGCCGCTGCACTATCCTCCGGCAACGCAGCCTCCAGCGCGACAACTTACACCACACTGCCAAACCCAGCGTATGCCGCCTAGATTCAACAGGATCAGTCGATCCTCTCATTGCTTATCTCATCCCTCTCCGAGGAGCTCATGTACATCGTCGTTAGCCGCAGCACCGCCCGCGACGTTTGGGTTTCCATCACAGCGGTGTTAGGTTCATCCACCCGTGCGCGTTGTCTCAACCTTCTTGGTCAATTTCAGTCGCTCCATCAAAGCAACAGTACACCGGCAGAATACCTTGACCGAGCGCAACTACTCGTCGAGGACCTAGCACTCGTCGCCCGCCCCGTTTCCATAGACAAACATAATTTGTACGTCTTCAGGGGCCTATGACTAGAGTTTCGTGCGATGGTGGCGTCTCTCACCGTCTCTGGTACACCCGTCACCATTCCTCAACTTTCTAATTTTTTACAAGCGCAGGAGTTTATTTTCTCCGACGAGTTCTCGATGGGCACTGACGCGGTCGCCGGTGGTTCTCCTACAGCGATGTTCGCTGGACGTGGGCGACATCAAAATAGCGATGGTGGGTTCGGCGATCGATAGGGTACGAATGGTGGACAGGGGTGCGGTCGTCGAGGTCGTGGTCGTGGCGGACAAGAGCGAGGTCGCAGCAATACTCCTCGGTGTCAGATCTACCGATCACACGGCTGTATACTATTACAAAAGATATAGCGGCCAGCCTCCACCGCAGGCCAACGTGGTAGTCGCTGCCGGTGATTGATGAGTAAAATGGTGATAGTAAATATGAGGGTGTAAAATGTCGTTCCGCTGAGTATTGGGGCTATGGCATGTATTTGTGTGAATTAAGAAATTTTAGGCACTAAAGTGATGAAGTTCACTAGAATCCAAGTAAATGATGATAAAGTGTGGAAAATAAAAAGAATGCAAATTAACTGAGGAATAAATTGTATGATAAAGGAATGAGCCCGATTAAGGGTATTGCAAACTTGATGCTCTAACTAACTCAGAATTAGGGAAAAACAATTAACCTAGGAGTTTATTGGCAATGCGCTCAAGAATTCGGTTCAGCTACTTTCGTAATCAATAAACAGAATTAAGCTAAGATTGCCCCACTTTCGTGGTGCATCAATCATAACCTTAAACACAATAGCATTATAAGCCCCCAAATTATCCCTATTCATAGTAGGAAAAATTAGGTTGAAATTGGTAAGGCTCGAGTCTTTCACCCAACTTTCGTTGTAATGAAATCCTCTCATAGACAAGCAATCAATTGTGGCTATCAATTAATAACAAGTAGAATTCAATCCCCAATTCAACATAAACCCTAGGTGAACAATTCAATCCCTTTATGCAATAATCACAAATTGAACATCAAGAATAGCAATAATCCCTAATCCGAACCCATAAACGAACTACTCACGCATTATTGAAGTAACTAAAACAAGACAAGAATGAAACACCGAAAACATCGCAACAAATCTGAGAAATAAAGTTATAAAGAGAAGAAGAACTTTACTAACAATTGGAGAGTAAATCTAAATCCAATCCACGATTCCAAATTCGAAAACAAGTTAGAGTATGTAAATATGGGCTAAACTATGCTAACGAAAACTCTAAAGAGAAGGGGAAATAAGCTAAACTAAACTAGGGCTTGGAATGTCCCAAAAACCATAAAAACGCAACTATAAATACTGGACAGTAGCAAAGTTCACGGCCATGCACACGGCCGTGTGCATGGCCGGTGCGGGTGGTGGTCGCGAAACTGGAGTGCACATGGAGGGTCACGGGCGTGCACACGGCCGTGTGACACCTTCCAATTTTGCTCCTTATTTCCTTTTGTGCTCCACTGCTCCTTTCCAACATTAGGCAGATTCATTCGCTTCCAAAACTCGTCTAAAATGTTCAAAAATTCTTCCTTTGCTGCTCCTTATGGATAATTCAAAGCTTAGGACAATATAGCACACAAACAATTCTCAATTTCACTAGGGTAAAGACAATATGCAACAAAAACAACTAAAATTAGGGGGGAATTATAGTATAAAATCAGAGATATCAACTCCCCACACTAGAACTTTTGCTTGTCCTCAAGCAATTACCAAGGACAATCCGCCTTCCAAGCAATGTAACTGATGCACTTCCTCCCTGCACAACTAAAGTTGCCGCCAACCAACTTATACAACCTAACCTACTTCAAGAATCATCTCAGAATCACAAATGAGTTCCCCTCTTAGGCCAATAACTGGGCACCAGAATTAGGGTAGATTAGGACCATGTATGCACATGTACTCAGTTCAGATTATGCAGAACTTGGCTTAAGATGAGATCCCATAGACTTGCCCTTCATACTCCCATAAATCAACTCTATAACTGCATGCTAAGATCTAATAGGTCTTTATTCGGCTTGTAATGCGGCTAAGGGTGAGTGGCTAAACAAAGAAGGGGTATGGAAAATAACAAAGGAGATAATTTCACACCTATTCACAACTAAATCTAGAAGAGACACTTACAAGTATGGATAATGGAGCAAACTACAATTTAGAACACAAGAACACTCTAAACGGTGGGGTTAGATACAACTTAACTGGCAAAACCACTTGCGCTTTTATTCATCTCTTTTTCTCTTTTCTTTCACAAACATTTTCATCACTTTCAAACATTTTCTCAAACAATAATTTTTTTCTTCTTTCTTCTTTCTTTTTTTTTTTTCAACCAACCAATTTTCCTTTCTTCAGAACAACCAACTAATTCCTTTCACCAAACCCCCACACTAGGACAAAGATATCAAGAGTAGTTCTAACAAAAACAAGCTTTAAAAAGAAATCTCTTCTAAATTAAGAGGCTAAGGGTTGAATGATGGGGCTAAACAAGAAAAACAATAACAAAGAACCGGTTAAGTGCTTTGCAGTTATTAAACAAAAACAAGGCTCAAAGGGGACAACTAGAGAAAACAATTGTAACAAGGGTAGGTTTAATGGCTCGAGCTAACAACAATGGCCTAAATCACTTCAAAGCATGCAAATCCTAGACTTCACCATGAGAGCACTGAGACAAGCTATGACAAAACAAATATCACCGAAATTCCACTTAAGCCTTCACTAGCAATGCATAACACACAGGATCAAGAATCAAGTTAGAGGTTAACCCAGCTATTGACAAGAGACTGAATTAAACACAAGCTCAACCTTGAATCAACTATGGCAGGCTAGGCTGCACAAGTACCACCAAAGCAAACCACCAACCAACAGAAAGGGAAGTGGTCACAACCACAAAGTAAAGAAAATAGACTATCCACAGTTATTGCACATTGAGTCCTTCAAGCAAATTTCACCAAAAATTTCATTTTGAACCCAAAAACAGTACCCCCCCCCCACCCCCCACTAGAACTTGGACATCGTCCCTGATGGACAAAATTAAAGACCAAAATGAGGGGAGCAAAGAAATAAAATTAATAAGGAAACACAAACTATAAGAACAAGAGAGAGAGAAATTAAGAGAGTTAGAAAGCCAAACCGTGGATTCGTGATGCAAAGATGGAGAGTGGAGAAAGAAGCTTTAGAACCTAGAGAGATCAACATCGGCACACAAGGGAGTGGGGAAGAAATAATAACTTCTTTTTTTTTAGAGAAAACGCACATGGCCGGGTACATGGCTGTGTACCCGAGGCCTCAAACCTGCGAATCTCATTGTAAATGCCGTGAATTGTCACGGTTGGGTGGGTAGCCGTGTACTCGAGCTCTCTAAAAGCAAAAACCCACTGTAAATCCTCCATATTGTCATGACAACCCTCACAGCCGGGTGGGTGGCCGTGAGGGCGGCACTCTGATCTGCATTTCGCCATTTTCCCGCGCCAAGTGCTCGATTCCACCTGTAAATCAAATCAAAACACCTAAACACATCATAAACACCCAATTTTCAACCATTCTCCACTGTCTTAAAAGTAAAATAAAGCAAACCTCACTCAAAAACATCCCAAATAATACCACTTATCAACACAAACGCTTCTAACTCTAACTCGAACTAAAACAAATAAAGTAATTGCAATAGAATAAGATGCAAGAAAGTAAAGGATAACATGGGGTGCCTCCCATGAAGCGCTAAGTTTAATGTCACTAGCTCAACTCAACCTCATTGGCATTAATTGTGGTTGGAGGCCAATCGATCTGGTGGCCTCTTGAACTTGGAGAACTCCTTCATCCACCTCCTGCAGAAACCATCAAGACCAAAGAAATTTCTCCCATTTTTTTGAGCATGCTGTTCCTCAAGAGATTCGGGGGTGACTAAGGAGTCTCGCATGTACCCTAGCTCTTTCTTTCGATTCTCATCAGTGCACTCTCTCAGTCCATCTACCATATAACACTCATCAACATACGAGGGTATTGCAAACTTGATGCAAACCGCATGATAACCTGAGGAATAACCTGTATGATAAAAAAATGGGCCCGATAAGGGGTATTGTATACTTGATGCTCTAACAAACTCAGAATTAGGGGAAGAACAATTAACCTAGGAATTTATTAGCAATGCATTCAAGAATTCGGTTCAACTACTTTCGTAATCAATAAACAGAATTAAGCTAAGATCGCCCCATTTTTGTGATGCATCAATCGTAAACTTAAACACAACAGCATTGTAAACCCCCAAATTATCCTTATTCTCATAGTAGGAAAAATTACGTTGAAATTGGTAAGGCTCGAGTCTTTCACCCAACTTTCATTGTAATGAAATCCTCTAATAAGCAATAAAGTAATAAAGAGAAGAAGAACTTTACTAACAATTGGAGAGTAAATCTGAATCCAATCCACAATTCCAAGTTTGAAAACAAGTCAGAGTATGTAAATCTGGGCTAAACTATGCTAAGGAAAACTCTAAAGATAAGGGGAAATAAGCTAAACTAAACTAGGGCTCGGAATGTCTCAAAAACAAAAAAAAAACGCTACTTTAAATACTGGACAACAGTAAAGTTCACGGCCATGTGCATGGCCGGGTGGTGGTCGCGAAAATGGAGTGCACATGGAGGGTCACGAGCGTGCACATGGCCGTGTGGCACCTTCCAAATTTGCTCATGTTTTCCTTTTGTGCTCCGCTGCTCCTTTCCAACCTTAGGCAAATTCCTTCGCTTCCAAAACTCATCTAAAATGTTCCAAAATTCTTCCTTCGCTGCTCCTTATGGATAATTCAAACCTTAGGACAATATAACACACAAACAATTCTCAATTTCACTAGGGTAAAGACAATATACAACAAAAACAACAAAAATAAGGGGTGAATTATAGTATAAAATCATAGATATTAGTGATGCCACTCCTACTACTGTCGACGCTTGGTATCCAGACACAAGAGCTTCGACGCATGCCACGCCTGACGCAACAATGATGGCGCAATCAGAAGAATACACATGCGGGGATATATATGCTCCGAGTTGGAAACCGTTTAGGTTTGGGTATTTCGAGTATTTCTCGTGTCGGCCATGCAACTTTTTACCATCCGGGGATATATCATCCGTGTCAAAGTCTCTTAATTTATCAAATATTTTAAATGTGCCAAATTTAACGGTTTCCCTTTTGTCTATTCATCTTTTTACCAATGAAAACAATGTATTCTTTGCGTTTCACAAAAATTACTTTACTATGATGGATTGCATCACCAAGGCGGTTCTGCTTAAAGGAGCTACCTAGGGCGACTTATACAGGTTGTCAGTCCCACGATGTCCCTTTGCGTTTCTAAGTGCCCGAGCCTCATACGTGGTATGGCATCAACGATTAGTCCACCCGCATGGTTATGTCCTTCAACGTGTGCTACAGGAGTGTCCAGTCACCTCAAATAAGTCCAGTTCGTTGGGAGTGTGTTCGGCCTGTCAACATGGCAAATCTACCGCTTTCCCCTAGATAGAGTACCTAGTTCTAGTACAAATGTTTTGGATTTATTGTACACAGACATTTGGGGCCCTACTCCTGTAGTTTCTATTTCTGGTTTTTAGTACTTTGTTTTATTTGTAGACGATCACTCACGTTTATTTCAATTCCAAATAAACACACTACACTGTTTATTTCAACACTGTGAATTTGCTCCACATGAACTTTTGGCAATGGTACTTGATCTTGTAGTAGGTGTGTTGTTTCTCCCCTTTCTAGGTTTATATATTACTCTTTCACTGGGTAGTCCATGCTATACAAAAATAAAACAATATATTACTCTCTTCGTCCCATTTTATCTGTCATACTTAATATTCATTGGTCAAATCAACTCTTTCTTCTTTATTTATTTTCTTTAGTATTTTTTACTCATTTTTAAAATTGATTTTTTTTTGTTTAATAGTACTTTTAGTGTAGTTTCTAAATATATAAATTTTGTATACTAATGCTAAAATAGCATTATGAAAAATTGAATTAAAAATAACTTTAGTCAAGCCTTGTTAACCGAACCAGACACATAAAATGGGACCGGGGAGTAATTATTTTAAAAGTTCGACAATATTACAAAGCTAAAGGCACAAATAGCACACTTATATTGAAGGTGACTTCTCCAGTGCGTGGGTTTGTATATACACCAAGCCCAACGTGAGTTGTTTGTCTTCCGCCTCTTACAGCACTAGAACTACATCGTCTTGCACCAGACCTGCCTCTTGCACCACTAGAACTGCCTCCTCTTGCAGCATTAGCATTAGAACTTCCAGCTTGGCTAGGTTGAGTAGGACAGTAACGTTACGTTTATTGTGTCCCTTTTGGTTAGCACATGTCATAACTCTTCCCTTTCTAGACAAATGTGTAGTGCACTGTGAAGGCCTTGGTTCTGATTCTTCTAGCTTTTTCTTTTCTTAGGCCTCCCAGTCATCTTCTTGGGAGCAGGTGCATACATTTTCTCACTTTGAGTTTTTTTCCAAAACAGCTCACCATTTGATATACATATCCTTAGAGTAGCATCCATGAACAAACTCTTCAAATAGCCCAACATCCTCTCTTATTTCAACCTCAACATCAGCCTCATTCCCAAATTCAAACCCATAAAAGTCCAATTCAATATCACTTAAACACCTCAATTGAGCCCTATTTTCTGTTTCTACAATTTCAGGCCCAAGTAAAGACAGGCAAAATAGAAACCAATTATGGATCATCTAGCTCATGTTCAACATATATCTCACACTTCTTACCTTTCAATGTAATCTAAATTAAGTGCATACTACTGGCACCCGATTGAACCCCACATAGGAGGGGGTGGGTTCGAGCCTCAGTGGAGACGATATTGGCTCTTTGTGCTTCATTTGGTTGAGAAAGTAGCTATGAACATATACTACATTGTAACAGAGTCAATAGTACTAAAAAAACATTAATTCTTCAAAGTTAAACTATATGAACATTAGTTTCTAGAATTTAAAATATATTAAAATTAGTTCTTAAGATTTAAAATAAATTAAAATTTGACATATATTAGCATACACAAAATTCAAAATAAATTTAAACATAAATTTGAAATTAATTTATTAATTATATTAACATTAATTCCTAAAACTTAAACTATATTAACATTAATTCCTATAATTCAAATTAATTAACATTAAAATTTAAATTAAATTAATTATTATAAATTTCAATATAAAATTCAAAGTAATTAGTATTAAAATTTGAATTTCAACATATAATTTCTAAATTTCAACATATATTAGCATTAATTTCTTAAAATTCGAAATATATCAATAATAATTTCTAAAATGCACAATAACCCTATAAATTCATAATATATAAATACATACCCTAAAATTCGAAATATAAATCCAAAATTTGAAACATACCCCTAAAACTCGAAATATAAATCTAAAATTTGAAATATAACCCTAAAATTTGAAATATAATTCCAAAGATTGAAATATAACCCTAAAATTCGAAATACCAATAATAAAATTTGAAAATTTATAAATAAATAATTTGCAAATAATTTATTTTTCTACATACCTCCGGCGACAGCAACGGCAGCGGTGGGCGACGACGGGGGCGGCGGTGGGCGACGACAAGGACGGCGGCAGACAGCAGGACGTCGATGGTGGGCGGCGACTGTGGCGAACGTGCGACTGAACGTGAATGTGCGACTGTGGCGGCGGCGGCAACGGCGAATGTGAGGAAGACGGTAGGAGGAAGACGACGAGGGTTTCCAACAAAGTAGGAGAAGGTTTCCAAATAAATTGAAAAGCTTCTGCTGAAATCTGTTTTTATACGTATAACATACGGCGTCAGTTTTTTAAAACAACCAATGCCATAGGTTATTTATTATTTTTTTTTAAAATAAAATTGATACGACGTCGGTTAGGTGCCCGAACCGACGTTGTATTTCTGTTTTAAAAAATAGTAATAAAATGTTATGACGTCGGTTAGATTCTCTAACCAACGTCGTATTAATATTTTAAAAAAATATTAAAGACTTATGATACGACGTTGGTTCGATCTGCGAACCGATGTCGTATCAATTTATATTGTTTTTTATTAATTTCGATACGACGTCAGTTATCCCATATAACCGACATCGTATCACTCGTAAAAATATTTTAATTCAAATAATTATGTGACGTTGGGTTTGTAAAAAAACCGACGTTATTTAGGCGAGGTTGAAAGTGTTTTCTGTAGTAGTGTAAATCTAATAAGTGCCAATAAAGTTAGGCATATAAGAAGAACAAAAGAATATAAGTCCAATTGTAAATCTAATAAGTGCTAATAAAGTTAGGCCTATAAGAAGAATAAAAAAATATTGGTTCAATTGTTTGTTAAAATGAATTGTCGATTTTAATATTTTTTTTAATTATTTTTCCTACTTTAACTTCTATTATATCATTTAGTTTTTCTAAATACTCCCGCATTCCGTCTGTGTAAACCATTAAACCTTAGCATCGAAATATTTTATTAACCATTTATTATTCTTAATTAATTAACTCTAGATTTTCATAAGAAATGTCTTAGGTTCGAACCACCTCCTAATCAAAGTTGACATGATTGTTGAACATATACTATGAATATGTTAGAGTCTATTAAAAAATATAATACAATATAAAATTTCACATGAACTTTGGTCAATTAATTAGATAGACTATATGCATAGCATTCAAAGTTAAGCATCAAAGATTACAAATAAGGAATCTTGAATCATTTTCTTACATTTTTTAAAAACAAATCTAGGTTAAGGTTTTTTTTTTTTTTAAATCTTTTTTTTTCGTTACTTAATCTTCTTTTGATTATTTAAAACAAGACTCAATATTTTAATTACGCATTTGTATTATTGAAAATGATTTAGGTCATTATATTATTAATATTTTTTGTTTGTATTTCTATAATCGTACAATTGTATATTACTTTACAAATATTGTACTATTATCCTTTTACCGAACAAAATTGTTCTTACATCATTAAAGTTCCATACATACATACATACATATATATACATACATATATATATATATATATATATATATATATATATATATATATATATATATATATATATATATATATATATATATATATATATGAGTAATGCTACCCACCCCTCCTAATCTCCCTCTTAAGTTAGTGAGGTCCAAATTAATGACACTCAATTGTTATAAGCCATGTTAGGATAGATTTCAGAGGGGGAGGGGGGCTTTTTTGGGGAATAAAGCGTGCGAGCGCGCGCACACACACACAACACACCATGCATCATCTATTTCTTTAATGTAATAAAACTAATTAGATCAAATATGCTCATTTTGCAAACAAGCACCAGTAACCCAATTGCACATGAGACACTACCAACAAAATAGAAACGGACAAGCAATGAAGGCGAAGATAATGAAAAACCTATTTAAAAGCAAATTGACGAAACTTAGAGTAATTCCAACCAAAAGTAGTATCTACTACTGTAACACCCCGAAAATTCCTACTACTCTTTTGAATATTATAAGGGGTTACTTTCATATTAAGTAATTATTTACTTTCATGCTTGCCGGGGATGTTCTTGTTGCCGTCGCGTCTTCCGTTGGTCGCCGGCGTCGTGAGGGAGAGAGTGACGGGAGGAAAACGAATGAGAAGAAGCAAGGGCAGTTGCGGCCTCCACTCTCGACATACTCCAAGTGGCGATGCGGCGGCTGGTCTTGGACGGCGGCAGCAGGCTGTGATCGACGATGAGCCGGAGCGACGAAGAACGTGAGAGGCGTCG